>OY796676.1:27768500-28431000 GCA_963680715.1 Tetragnatha montana | reverse complement strand
GTAATACTTTTATTAAAAAAATAACTACTATATCCAGAAACTGATCTTACGTATTTTGTATTATTAAACTATTTTTAAGTTGTTAGGCTTGTTGAATTATGGTAAATAATAGTGATTGTAATTATGCTATTTTCTCTCAATTAAAAAAAAATACTTAAACAATGTAGTTCATAAAATCTTCGATTAATGAAAGTTATTATTATACTGCTAAGTTTAATATAATTATGAAGAAGTTGCAACTACCTCGCATATTAACACGAAGGAAACTAAAAGTTAGTTTATTACAACCAAAGAAAAATTACCGGCGAATTACTTCACAGTAATGATTAATTTAGAAGAGAAGGTCTAGGGAGGATACCTATTTATATTTCATTCTATGCTTTTCATCCGCCACGAATGCCTTTTACCATAAATCGGTATTCAACTGGAACATTTAACGGCATTAGAAGAGGGGGGGAATTACATATTTACCAATTTCAAAGATTCGTGTTTTGAAACTGAGAATATTATCATCATAAATAACATGAAGATATAATGTTGAATAAATCAATACTTTAAACTGTAAAAAAATGGTAAGAATTACCCGAAAGGTTTTAACATTAATTCATTAAAATATTTATACATAAAAGTTCAATATTTCAATGAATTAATCAACTAAATTTTTAAAAGCTATTTTTTTTTTATCGAATCTTTGATACCATTTTAAAAAGGTATAGGTAACATAATTAAGGAGTTTTGGGAAAATATACACACATAAACATTTATACCATGTAACTACTCATAATACTACAATTATTGAAATATGAAAAACTTGTACGTTTTGATTTTAAAACAACCAAATGCAATTGTTTTATAAAATATTTTCACAAAGCTTTTTAACATTTAAAAATGTTATTTTGAAAGTAATTTTTTATGGAATAATTAATCATTTCACACCCTGATATTTATGTTAGAAGGTTAATTTATTCAAAAGTATCTAAACTTCACTAACTAAACACAAAAATTCAAAATGCATTTAATAAATCTATTCAAATTTACTATTCAAGTTACCGGAAGAAAAAAAAATACTCACATCTAGGTTTGAAGTAACATTTATGTTCCATTTCGATACATACTTCCTCCTCGGATGATAACATAAGATCCAGCATTCATTATCAATCGTGAACAATAAAATAATCCAAATTAGCCGCGCTCAACAATGAAACAGTGTTCCACAACATGACTCTAAATGATTTATTCATTAGAAACCGTAATTGCAATAAGTAGTGGAAGCGGAAACTATACTGAATACTCATATACAGTACATCTAAGAACATTTAAGTCAACATCAGGAAAACATAATATCCTCAATATGTCCATTTAATGCCCCGACCATTTGTAATAGTACCGCTCCTACCAGCCAATCGGTTTTGTCACATTAGTTTTTTTTTATTGGTCAAGGAACAGAAAGGGAAAAGTCATTTTCTTTTGTACAATTAGTAGGTTCCGTCTATTTTTATCGGATTTAAATTGAAAAAATAATAGAGGATGGTTTCGACGGTTCCGTCTGCGTAGCTTTGTGGCGTTGATGGGTATTTTTTCCGCTCTTCTAAGGGAAGTTAACGGTTAAGTAATCTGTTGATATATAAAGGAAGGATCTTCAATGGCCGTTAAAGGGTTTGGAATCTGTCCGACTGGTTCAGTGCACTAGAAGTCTGACTCAAAGGTAAACTATCATGGTTTTGTTTACAAAAATTTCGCAATTAAGACTATATCAGTCAATTAATTAGAGAGGCAGTTTTGTAGTAGTCAAAAATCTATTTATAAAACTATCACTTACTTCATGTTATTTTATTTATACTTTCACTTCTTTTTAAAATTTATTCTTTACGATTACTAATTATAATATTTATTTTCTTAATATACTGGATTATGTGTTTTTGTACTTTGATAATATTCTTATCAGTAACGGTTTTCTCTGATATTTATTAATAATAAATTTTTAAATATTTTCAATCTCATAACAATTTGTTTTCCTTAAAGACAAATATTTTGATGATTTTATTCACTTTTCATAATAATTCTAATAAATATGTAGACTTAAATAGAATAGATAATAAATAGGATTTATTCCTAGAAACTAAGAAATATTTTCAATAATATTACTTTGAAAGCTTTCTATCTAATTTGTTATCTCTTTCAGTTGTACTTTCAAGTATAGTAAATTATAGTGAGTATATTACAATAGAAATTAAAAATTATTTTATGCATTTAAATTCCAGTTAATCACCTGTTGTTATCAAACTTATAAATGCTCAATGCAATCTTTCAATGATGTAAGAACATTCAAATCAACACTTATAGAGATTTCTTTCATTAAAAAATACTATATCACTTTAAATGCGGCTTTATATTAAGCACATACTTTCATATCTACGAATCCTCACTGAATAATTATCTTTTCTCTAAAATTTAACGGATGAAATAATTTTAAAAGGAAAATTTAAAGTAGAATAAGGACCACTTAACTTTGCCTATCAACTAAATTTGATTTTGATTTGATTTGACTACAAAGATACTATCTGTTAACTCATTGTGAAAAAGAATATTCCTTCCTGCTACTTAATTTGGAAATAAATAAATCTTCAACGAGCAAAGTGAAAGTAAGATGTTTTCACACCCGAGAGAACATCTTCGTAAGAATCACTGGACCACAGAAGAGGGGAGGGAAATCCAGGTTTCATCTCCATCCTGTGCAGGATATTGGAGCTACCGCAATAAGGAAACGGGGGTATTTTGCACTGATATATGAACAAAAAAAGTGGCTAACTATACTGGATTAGTGATTGACTTTTAAAAACTTCATAGTATATTTTGTAAAATTTTTTATTAACTCACTTATTATCCTCTCAAGAGAATTTTATAAAATTCGTTTTGTATGCTAGTATTAAGAACTTTTTATTGTGAGATTAAATCTTAATTGCGCGGCTTAGATAGAGGTCAACATGTTTTCACTAGGTCATAAAAATAAGATTAATTTTTTCATAATTTTTTTATAAATTTTCTGAACAGTTCAGAGAGCTTATGTGCCTTAGGTTAGTCGGAAATATATTCTTTTTTCTCTTGTTTTAACTTGTCCGTTTTTTTAATGCCACCAAAGAAATATATATATCACGATCAAACACACGAAATTTCCTCTATTTTTTAAAATGGTTTGTAAACCATTTTAAATCGTTTTACTTTTATTCCGTATATAGTCGAAAATATTACTCTAATAAGGACTTATTTTTAATAAAAAAAATTCTTTATTCTCATCAACAACATACATATCCTACTAAATATTTAAATTAAAATGGAATCTCCTGAATGATAATATCATATTAACTACTCTCAGGCAATTCAAGTTCAAAAGATGCCTTCCAGCCAGAAGATTATTGCCATCTGCCTCATCGGCCTACTATCCTCCATGCTCCTGGTGGAGTGCATGCACCACCAAGGCAACCAGGGTGGTGGCCTGGGAGAGATCCTGGTGGCGGGGCTCATCGCCAAGATGCTGTCCGAACATCACCACAAGGGACACCACCACCAATCCCACCCTATCTTCATTCCCATTCCAATGCACCACGGACACCACAAGTGATGATGTTGGAGAGATTGGGATTTATGTCCGTTTCCTGTATGTAAATATATGAGTGTGGTTTTTGAGGAAGAAACCATGTTGTATGCACGCACATTTTGTAAAATAATTTCACCTAAGAGTAGATATTTGTAGAAATAAAGAAAATCTATTTTAATACTATAATGTGGTCGTTATTAAAAAGAAACACTTTTAAAGTGACGATGTATCTCGTTCTAAAATAAGCAATACAAGTCGGTAATTATGTATTTGATAATTAAATGTTAATTATGTATTTGATAATGAAAAGTCAAATTTTAGATAATAAAAAGTCAATTTTATTTAAAATGTAGGTAAGAATTCATATCAACAAGCTGAAAATTGGTGGAAATGTTGAGGATAGTATCCTGATCGATATCCCAAAAGTCCCAAAAAATCCCACAAAGGGAAACCGCCATTTCGAATAAACCGCCGCCATCTTGGATTGCATTTTTAAGCACAGCGACTGAACCGAGCTTCAGATTGTGTTCGTTTTTGTCCCAAATTGTTTAACAATATGTATTTTAAGAGCCAAAGTCAAAAAATTCGAAATAAAAAAGATAATTTAATTATAATTAATTTTTTATTTTATTAATGCTTTGCTCAGTTAAAATGTAGGAAGACATTCAAAATAACAAGCTGAAAATTGGTGGAAATGTTGAGGATAGTGCCCTTATCGATATCCCAAAAGTCCCAAAAAATCCCACCAGGGGAAAATCCGCCATTTTGAAAAAAACCAACGTCATCTTAGACTCGCAGTTTAGCATAGTGATAGTCCAGTTTTTCTATTTACACAACAATGAAATTTCCCCAAAACTCATTATTGTAGCCGAAAAAAACTGGAATTTTAAAGTCAAATATTTCAAAAACTATTCAAGTGATTTAAGTAAATTTGGACTTAAAATTAGTTTATTTATTCAATAAAATCATGTCATTAATTGTATAGTCAAAAATCTTACCGTTTGGTTGCAACTACAAATAGAATGAACAAAATGGTCAAATTGAGAAACCTAACAGTACTCCAAACGATATAGCAACCAAACGGTGAGATTTTTGACTATACAATTAATGACATGTTTTTATTAAATAAATAACCTAAATTTTAAGTCCAAATTTACTTAAATCACTTGAATAGTTTTTGAAATATTTGACTTTAAAATTCCAGTTTTTTTCGGCTACAATAATGAGTTTTGGGGAAATTTCATTGTTGTGTAAATAGAAAAACTGGACTATCACTATGCTAAACTGCGAGTCTAAGATGACGTTGGTTTTTTCAAAATGGCGGATTTTCCCCTGGTGGGATTTTTTGGGACTTTTGGGATATCGATCAGGATACTATCCTCAACATTTCCACCAATTTTCAGCTTGTTGATATGAATTCTTACCTACATTTTAACCCAGCAAAGCATTAATTAAATAAAAATTAATTCTAATTAAATTAACTTTTTTATTTCGAATTTGACGCTGCATCTTAAAATGCTCATTATTAAACACTTTAGGGCAAAAACGAACACAATCGAATGCCTGGTTCAGTCGCTATACTTGAAAACGGAATCCAAGATGGCTGTGGTTTTTTCAAAATGGCGGATAATCCCGTCGATAGAATTTTTGGGATTTTCAGGATATTAATCAGAACACTATCCTCTACATTTCCATCAATTTTCACACTGTTATATTGAATGTCCGGATCAATGTCTAATTTGCCTGGACTATAAAGCAAATATTTTGATTAAAAACGATTTTAACAAAGGGACCCAAATGTTATTAACCTTGGTAATATTTTAAAGAAGGATTTTAATTTTTTTGTTACTTCTTACTGTTATGTTATGTTTTTACAAAAATAAAATTGATACAATTGGATAAAAATTGGTATTTTTCCTTCTCTTTGGGTGTACATTAAGCATACTAAATTTCATGAAAATCTGAGACCCTAGTAGGGTGTAAAATTGAGTTCTCGCTATATGATTTGGCATGGAATGACCCTTGGATTTTTAGAAAATATGAAGATTAGATTATCATTTAGGAAATATTAAGGAAACTTTTTTTAATTTATTTAATTTTAGCATTGAAAAGCTGGCAAAATTTGTTGTGAATTCTAGTAACCTTATTATATATGTTATATTGGAAACATTTTACACGCTTAAAGATCTATTATTCCATAGAATTCTTCAAGTTATTACCATGGAAAATTTTTTTAATATATTATATTCTTTGTTTTCCAAAATAAAAAATGACCACCCAGTTACCAAGTACAATCGTACACAAAATTCACATACTTCATTACACGTATAAGGTCATATGAATTGAGCATATTGCTTTTATTACATTGCACGAAACTTTAAGTTGAGGATTATGTTGTTTTTAAGAATTTCCATATCAACCTAAACTATTGTATCATGCGCTATTTTCAAATTAACATACATATTGAAAACATGGGTCACATAAATTTTAATTGAGGAATTAAATATTTACAAATCAAAAGACGCACAGATGTGTGTTTTCTTTATAGAAAGGAGGTTTTCCTATTGCATACATACTGCATTCACATACCTAGTGCAGTCATCATAAGATTCACTAACAATCGTGTTTAAATGATACATTGAATTTTACAAAACAACTGACTTAAAATCTAAGAAGCCATGAGATAACGGAATGAAAACGTATATTTAATTTGTAAAAACTGTTTTCAATCCCCAGATTATTACTGTTATCAACTTATCAAAAGGTAAGTAAAGCATTTTAATTTAACACTTTTAAAAAATAGAGAAAATTCCAAGTTGAAAATTTATTCATGGGATATGCAAGTGTTTGAATTATATCTTTTGGATTTTGCAGTTGGATCTTATGAACGATTTTCAAAATCTATCAACGTACTGCAGAATATCAAGAAAAATATCATTATGATGACAAACATTAAATGTTTTCTGAAAACAGACTAGAAAAGGAATTAAGTATTGAAGAAACAACTGATAAAGAACTTATAAACATTTGAATAAATTAAAAAAAAAAAAAAAAACTTCTGCTTTATCTGCAAAGCACTTACACATGTGCAAATTTACCACTACCAATGTGCTTGTATTAATTTAAGCAAAGCATTTTAAGTGTTTATTGGAGAATTGAGGACACGCTGATCTTAAATTTAAAATATAATTCCCCTAATATAATAATTATACACAAATATTTTAATCAATTAATAATTTCAATCAATAAGTTATTCAATTTCTGGATATACTACTCATAATGCTATTACTCATTGATGATGCAATGAATATAGTACTTGAAAAAAAAATATTGAAAATTACAAATTTCTTTATTTCTATAATTTTACGAAAGGAACACTAAGTATAAAAGTTATCATTGAAAACTTAATTTGTTATTAAAAATATTAATTTTTATAATCACAATTAAACTATGAGTAAATTAAAATATTTAGTAGGATAAATGGCATTTTAGAACACTAATCTTTAATTCAATATGAATGCAAAAAGTAAAGAAAAAATCTCTTTGATAAACACTTTTTATCCTCTGCTATTTGTGATACATATTCTAGGCTTTAACATTTTACCCACGAACAAGCTAAAGATTTTAAGGCTCGTCAACAGAGCTTCTATGATCCTTGGTGTATTTATGAGCTGTATTGGTATTATTTTTAACATTTTTATGGTATTGGGAATGTATGATATAATGAGTACATTTTTCAATATTATGATTTGTCTGTTATCTTTGACTGCTTACAACTTAGTGGTTAAAAAAAGTGAACAGATTTTGACACTCCTGAAATGTTTGTCAAATTTACTTCCAGCTACTGAATACAGATACTTTCAACAGATGAAAAAGAAAGTACTTGTTTCATGTTTGCTTTGGTCAACACTGGTTATTGTTAATTCCATTTTGCAATACTTAATAATGAAGAATCATCTCTCAGAAAACGTTCTCCAGCCATCCCTGCAATTGATAAGTTTTTTGAATATAAGTAAAAGCCTAGTTTTACAGGGGAGCATTACAGTTTGCTGTGTAGTTTGGGCTCAAATTTCCATTATCACTACACAAATAGCTGTGCTTTATTTGTACCTGAGCAAAATATTCCGCGCCTGTTTTGAATCGGTAGTAAAATCCTTCGAAACTTGCAGCAGTTTAGAATACGTGCACGTTAGCACTTTACACCATAGGCTAAGCATGGCCTTGCAGGTTATGGATGACGTGTTTTCATATCCAATATTTGTAGTGATTACCTGCAATATGATCACAATTTTCGGAGGGATCGTCTATGTTATATTTAATGAAAGACACGACCTCCATATGGTTCTAAAAAATTTGGAAGCAATTCTGAGATGCACGTGTGTTATAACTATGGTAGTTTGGAATGCTTCTCTTGCAGTGGAAGCGGCGGAAAAATCAGAAAAAGCGTTGCAGTGTGTTTTGAATCATTCACTTAAAAACAACAAGAATCATCGTGAGGTTCTTAAACTCGGGTTCAAAAGAGAAAATAGGCTGACTCTACTCAAGACGTTCACATTGAAGAAATCACTCATTTTCAGCTGTTTTGGCACCATTATTACTTACGGAATTATTATTATGTCAGTTGTAAGTTAACAGAAGACACGCCGCCGCTACATGCGAAGCATAGAGAAATTAGGGATGTATTGAGTCCCTTGGTGCAGGAAAGAAGGACTATTCATTACTCACAACGCCTACGATTTACATAAGAAATGTGTGTGTTTTATACTATGTGTTGTGTCTTTTAAATTTGTCTATTTCATAAAGATAATATTCAAATTAACTCTGTATTGTATAACATATTCACCTTCTTCTTCTATCCTTTTGTGAATCTAAATTGTATCACAATCCCAAAGGGACAATAAAAAAGTTTTAAACACACAATATCGATAAATCTTTTTGAAAACAAGTAAATGAAGGTTTAGGAGTATATAGAGGATTTAGGACATAATCGTACATTTTCAATTTCTATCAAATGTGCTCATGTTTTTCTATATGTCCTGAATTAATATTCATATTTATTGAAATGGACTTTAAAAGGAGGAAGTATCGTGATGCAGTTAATACTTTTGTTCCTAAAACAACTATCATCTTTTCTTCGCTCGCAGACCTGTGTGTTTTTTGTGATTTTCACCCCTTAACCCCCTTTGAGACCCCCTTTTCTATCCAATTCTTGTTCGTCTTGATGAATCCTATCACCCCTTAAAGTTTAGTTCACCATTTTAGATACACCCTATAGAGGTTTTAGGACCATATTCGTAATACAGTTTCAATTTCTATTACATGCTCATGTTTTCTATAAGCACTAAATTACTATTCATCCTTTTTAAGTTCATTTATATAAACATGAATTATCGTGATGCAGTTAATATTTTTACTAAATATCCCTCAAAACGTAATCATTGTACCAATTCATGCGTATCAGGAGAATCATTAAAAATGTATTATAATTGTGAAATTACACTGTTTTTCATAGACTTTTCTTTTCGTTGAATAATTCAACAGATTCAGATTTATGTAATATATTCTGCTGCATAGTACAATATTTTTGAAACTTAGGTATTGAGTAACCTTTTCCATGAATTACGAGATAAAATAGATTACTAAAATATGGAAATTATTCTTTTAAAAATGTGAAAATACTATTAAGTATAGTTTAAAGAAATCGAAGTAGTTAAATAATAGAAATAGTTAAAAGACCACTCTTTTTTTTTTCAGAGAAGAAAACTCAGTAGGGGTAATTTAAAAACCATGAAATTGTATTACCTTATACGTTACTTGATTGAATTTTTATAAATAAATAAAGATTAAATTGGAAAATTAATTAAATTACGAAAAAAATATTATGTATCAATGATTTATCATGTTATTTTTATTAGGTAACTACGGAAACCCTTTTGCGTCTTCCTAAATCATAATTTATTCAAATGCAGTGACCATACTCACGAGCAAAATAGCTACCAATTAATGTCTGCTGCTGTATATAAACTTATAAACTAAGAATTTTTTACTATATCCCTTACAAGGCAAATATTCAGCTCTGTTCACTTTTTTCTGCAAACAGTAAACATTCAAGCCAGATGAAGTTTTAGATTGCTAGTTGGTAGAATAAAAATACCTTATTCTAATGCATTGGAAAAAAAATTGTTGAATGAGCTTATTCAAAATGGTTTTGAAGAGACGTCCACTTTACTTTTTTATGATTTATAAACCTTTGTTGTTTTTCATGGAATTTTTAATGTTACAAAATCAAAGCCACAATTAAAGAAAACATGGACAACATTAGGTAGGAGTTTTACTACTATCGGTTGAAAATGGAGGTTTCGTCTACAGATTGTGCAGTAGGGTGGAGCGAAAACACGAAAGTTTGAATTTCGATTTTGGGTACCTCCAAAAAGTTGCCTTTTAGTGCCAAAAATACACCTGTAAAATTTTACGAATTTTGAAAAACTCCTTCAGGGCTCTACCAGGACCTTTATGTTTTCATAAATTGTTTTTTTTTTACCTAAGAAAGTTGATAAAAAGGTACAAATAAATGTATAATACAGATATTTTATTTTTTTAATATACTGCGTACTTGGGACCAAACCTTGAGCAAAAAACCTTTTTTACGAAATCGGTCTACGACTAAAGATCAAAGTTTGTGGTCGGTGGTCCTTATAACCCATCAAAAATTTAAACTTGGTTGCATGATATCTTTAAGTCGCGCTTTTGAGACAAAATTTGAAAATTTCAAGAAAAATGTAAAAAATATTGAAATTTTCATAATAATTTCTAAATGATCCCGAAGTTTTTTTTATGGCGAATAATTACATATATTGCTTGTATGTTGCTCAATACTAGCAAATTAAGATCTTTGAATCACGCAAAAAAGGTTTAATAGTTCTTCAAAATTTGCTAATGAACTATGAATGCAGTTATGATAAAGATGTAAGTAGCTTATTACACTGTGGTCTTTAGGAACAAAGTTTACGGGAAAAAATCCGGCGGACTCTTCTGTAAAACCTCTTGATGCTGAATATGACCTTTTTTTCCCCTCACCAATCTTAATTTTTGGGATGACGAGCCCCAATTTACTTTTCTCCCTTCTCGGTAATTTTATGGCTATGAATACAGTTTATTAGTAATAAAAAATTACCCTTTAAATTTCTTGTAAGGGTTCAAAAAGGTTTTTATTTAATTGTTATTCATGTTAAACAACTTTCACTAGGTGTAAAAAGGTATTATAAATTTTGTTAAGTTAATCTGATTAAGATCACGTCAGGAGCAGGTTTTTAACAAAAACATTAAATTGTGTTTTAAAAACTTACAATCACTTTTTAAAATTCTCAATATGATCTGTTTTTATGTGACAAAATTTTGATATCCCATGAATACATGAACTCTAAATGCTAGTTTCACAATAAATGTTGTGAAATCATTTGTTGTGAACCAATTAGTTGTATTTTCTGTACTCTGTAGGAGGCTGTAACCTTTTTAATTATTACTGTTGTTATTGTTAATATTAATATTGATTTACATACATAAAGTAGTAATCTGGATGGAGATAGGAGGTTGCAAAACCTAGGTGCTCCTAAACCCCCTCCCCCCATCTAAATGCTACATGTAGCAAAATAGGTAAATAGGTAATTCATCCGTTGCATTGCTCTGTAAAATTTTCTTTCTATAAAAAAAGGACATTTTATGGCCGCATTGTTGCCGTAATATTTCCGTCATTTGTGGAAACTTTCGTATTTTCTTTTTCTGTCATTTGAGGAAACGTCCGCTTTATAGAGCATTTTCAATCACATGACTCGGCGTAACAACGGCCTTAGCAACGTTGTTTATTCGCCAAGTGACATCATGTGCGAATGCTTCTATTGGATGCTTCTAGTTCCCGCCCCTAACAACAGCCTTAGCAACGTTGTTTTTGTCCTCCAAGTGACGTCATGTGCGAATGCTCTATAAGTGAAACTTTCCGTTATTTTATCTTTGTAGGAATATTAATATATTTATTTATAAGCAAAATATGTAATTTAATAATATTACTTAAATTAAAATTAAAACATACCTTTTAAATAAATTTATGTCTGAAGAATTTAATGCAAATTAAATACTTTGATGGGAATATTTTTTTAATTTTAATTCTAACAAGGAAACGTTCTCAAACTAAACTCGAAATTGATTGATACGAGGAGATTGATCGAAAAATTGATATACTCTACTGTTGAGAGGTAAAAAACGCTATAAATAATATCGTTGGAGCATTTGATTTTCTCTCATAGTGACGTAGAAGTTTTGGATAATATTTTAGTTATCAATCTAAACAGGATAAATATTTCTTGAGAAATTTATAATACTGTATTATAAATTTCTCAAGAATAGTACATCTTGTTCCAAATTTGCTGAGGGTTCAAATATCCCCAGTCTCCCCTATATTTTTATACATAATTTTTATGAACGAGTTGTTACTTTTTGAAATTTATCAAGTTACAATATTGTGAAAAGAATAAAAATGCAATAAGGGAAAAATACCCTACCAAGGTGTTAAATGCAAATTAATAATTAAAGTAAATTACATATGTGTATGTCACTTTGTGCTGATAGTCGGTTATTTCAATAAGATTTGAAAAAAAAATCCGTGTTTCTAACGATAGATCTTCATACCGGAGGGGAGCAAAAAAAATTTTAAGAATTTCTTAGGAAATATGATGTTATAACTGCAATTTATCACAGACTACTAAAAACAGATTTAAAATTAAAACCCTGTTTTTAAGAGTCAATTTTCAAAAATCTTTCCGAGGGAGGACCCCTAGACCGCCTTTTTATTGCAGAGCTTATTGTTGCTCCCACAATAAAAAAATTAGATAAATTAACTTCTAATACATGTATGTAATTTTTTTTATTGTAATAAAACAGTTAATGACCAAAACCCCACCCGCACGAAGCTAAAGTCATGTAGGAGGGTATGGGACAATTAACTGAAGATGAGGTGGATCACGTTAGATTTTTTTTTATAAAAAGTGAGACGTGATATTCAAAAGTTTGAGAACCCCTGATGTAAAGAACTAACTTAGTAATCAATTGTCTTAGCATGGGGGGTTTAATTACAATAATTTTTTAGTACTATTCAGTTAACATTCTCTCATTATTTTTAAAAATAATACTACAAGAACAGGTATTTTTATACAAGGTGTTTCAAATGTCCCTTTTTCACAGTTTTCTCCTACGGTAGTTTCTCCCAGGGTAAGGTATCCTAGGGTAAGTAAGGTCTACCTCTAGGTAAGTGACCATGAAGAATCCATTAATATTACTTACCCTAGCTGCAAAATAAATAAGTAAAAAAATATTTAAAAAATCTAAAGGATATAGAACAAAAATTTCAATACGAATATTGTTGCCAATATTATTAAAAACTCACTGGAAAAAATTTCGTGAAAATATTGTGAATTTTCGAGGCACGTGAAAGCATGCTATAATATCTCCAAAACGATATTTTCATGAACTTTTCCAGTAAGTTTTTCATAATATTAGCAACAATATTCCTACTGAAGTCCTTGCTGTATCTCCTTTAGTTTTTCTTTTTTTAAATTATTTTTTGAACTTTTCTATTTCGTCACTAGGGGCGCTGTGAGTAATCTCAATGGATTGTCCATTGTCGCTTATTTAGAGTAGACCTTACTTCCATGACCCTAGGAGACGTTGTTTCCAAATAAAAGCCGTGAAAGGGACTTTTAAAAAACCCTGTATATCCATTTCTGTTTGGTTGTTAAAAATATTCGGTATTTAAAGAAAGGTAAAGAAATACCTAATAAAAATATAGAGTAAAATTTCACATAACTTCCCTTTAGATTTAAATTGTATTCTTAAACATCAAAAAGTTATTTTGAATACTTGGGAATTTGAAAGAAAAACATCTTTCATAAAAATAACCTTTTTGTGTGTGAGTCTGAGTCTTTCATTCTATTAAAAGCCTGAGGTTTCTTCGTTTTTCCTTTTTAGTTCTAGAATTTATCCACGCATTGCGTTTTCTTTTTACATATTTCAAGAACAATTTCATCGAATTGGAAAATGTGTATATTTTAATTCTCGTCTGGTTTGTTATTTTTCCATCGAAAGGAATCAAAAGTCGGTTATGCGTGAATTCATTGCGTGATTAAAACTTTTAATTTTGTACGCAAGAATTCTTATTTTGTCATTTCAATTTAAATATGTAAATGTATGACAGGAACTTTCAGGTTTAATTAAATTATTTTTAAACTTTTTTCTTGTTCCGTTTACAGCAAGTTTTTACTTAAATAAACATTTTTTTCTTTACCAATGTATGGTTTACCTATAGAAATTTACTCAATATTATGGCCGTGATCCCTGTAACAAATTTAAAAAAACTTAATTCCGGAGCAAGATAATTAAACTTACCTACAGGATACTGAAAAAAGGGTATTTTTATGATGCAGTAATTTTTGTATGTTGCTTGCAGTAATTTTGTATGTTTTGTATTGTTTACGATGTGTTGACTACAACCTATTTCTTAAAATAACAACTATAGAGTACCGTAAAACGGGTTGAATTGGACCACTTTAGTTTTAGCTTTTGATCCCCTTGCAAACTACTGTCATGGTTAATTTGCTCATGGATTAATATTTTAAAGATAAAAGCTATTAAAATAAGCCAAACAAAATGCAAGAATTGTTTCGTAATTAGCATTATGATTAATTTAGTGATTTATTTTGTAAAAAACAAGAAAAAAGCTGCAATATGATCTATTTAAGATTTTTTATACAAAATGTATCATCTGTATGAATCAGCATACAAATGTTAATGGCGAAATCTGGGGAGTAGTTCTATGGGGGTGCACTCCCCTAAAGTAATAAACCAGAAAGTGCTTTTAATTAAATTTTCAGATTTAATAGAAATTATTTCACTATTTCGATATTAATCTTTTTTTATGAATAAGGGTGATAGTAAGGCATTTCAGTGATGTTAATTGACGAATAACTACGTTTTGTAAAAGTTAAGGAGATTCTAAGTTTTGGGGATCTCAGCCCTCAAACACAACAAAATAGCAGAATAGGACATAATTTGAGCAGGTATTACGTGTTCGTATTCACACCTCATCAATATTGATGTCAATTAAAAAATAAATCTGAATAAAAAATAATAAAGATTTTAAGCAATGTTCCGATTCACCCCTTCACCCTATCTGCGGGCCCGGTTAAAAAGTATCCCGATTCATCTCGTTTCATGGTACCAAGGATTTTACATTACTATAATAGATTCTGTATCCCCTCGCCGTTGATCAACTCCCCAGGTAGCCCAAGGACATAGAGCAATGTTTTAACAATATATTGGCCAATATCCAATTTACAAAAATTACAAATTTATGTATAGTATTTGTTAAATCAGTCTTATGCACATGCTCTCAAATCTCTTCATTGGACAAAATTTTCATTATCACCATCGCACACCCGTGTTGAGTATCCCAAACTCTTACAACGATTAATTATTTAGAATACCCCCTTGTATTTCTCTCAAAAAGTGTAAAATACAGTTTAAGATGTTCATACATAAGAACATAAGTATAACATTTTATTTAATTCAGGATTCATTACTGAGAAATTAACTAATATTTAGAAATTCAAACGGAAGAATTATCTCATCTTCTTAAAATAATGAGTCATCTAACACATTTTAGACAATTGTTATTTTTTCAAAGATTTTTAGATTTGAATTTTATGAATAAATTTTAAAAGGGATAAAGTAGCACTATTAACAAGTAGAGTTAATATTTTTAAAAGGGTAACACCATTTAAAGAGAGCCTATTTTATTAAAATTATTGAATATTAAGTCATTGAGAACTGTATACAATACCGTTTTATTGTATATTTTATACTCATTATGTATGGAGAAAACTCGTTAATTTTACTTCGAAATTCTAAAAAAAAAATTAATTTAGCAATTTTTTTAATTATTTAAAAAGTTAATTTTTTGTTCGGACTTACGTATTTTTAATTTCATAATGACATCACCTTTTTCAATTGTTTTATCTATCTCCCATTTTACTTTTCCCCCATTAATGTAAAAATTGCCTTACTCTATCTTTCTATACATTTTTTATTACCTAATAGTGTATGTAAGATGTCTATAAAAAAGTGTTCCACATTTGAGGAATTTCCAACCATCATTACGCATAGTGGAAGAGTTTCAACCTTGTTTAAACGTGTTTTCAAGAAAGACAATACGAAATTAAATGTTACTTAACTCACTCATGCACACAAAGTCACACGAATATTCATACTCGACCAAAAAAAAAGTCCAACTTTCCTTAATTTATTCCACTGTTTCAAAACTATTTCAAGCATTTAACCACTCCGCCACTGCTTTCCTTTATTTACCCTAGATACCCAAAAATTGAAAACAAACAATTTTTTTTCACTTGAAACCAACCAGGAAGACTGATGTTCCGATAGGTTGTCAGATCGCTCCGCCATCGAAGGGACTGTGTTTGGAGGAAGTCCATTTTCTGTTTTCTTTGCCATGTAAATCGCGTGCTTGCCTGGGGTGCCATGGAGAACATCTCAGACAGAAATCGGAAACAATTTTTGCGGTTTTCCTAGTACAAGTCATGAGGGAGAAATGTTTTGGGAAATGGAGTATAAAAGGATGGAGAGCTTTCGAATATTCACACTTCAAATCTAGCAAGCATTGGAGTTTCAACTGCTCAGTAGGTGAGTTTGAAACAGTTGCAATGTGTCTTATTTGAATTTGTAGATTTATTGAACGATGAATACATTAGGACATGTTAAAGAAAGGCAATCTATACTAGTGGGGAATATTTCGTTTAATTCTTATTCAATCTTATCAAATATTTTAATTTTTTGATAGAAAACGGGAGAAAATGGCTCAGCAAAATATTGGAACTAATTAGTCAAGTATGGATCAAGCTGACTAATATAATTATTAATACTTATATCAATTAATAATTAAATGTTAAAATTAAATAATTACAAAATTAATTAATTAAAATAAAAAAATAATTAATTCAAATCAAATTTAATTAATGTTAAAAATAGAAATTTTATTCTTTTTAAACAAACTGGTGGCAATAGAAACTTGGGATGAAATCATATCTAAAACTACTATAACTTAATATTTTTACAAATTATTTAGAACAATATTTTTTCTAAATATGTTAATTGAGCTTTTCTTTCACAGTTTTTGTTCTTGAATATACCTACATTATTATTGATATTGATAATTTTTTTTAATCATTAATATTAGTTTAGACTTTGTTTTTACTCAGTCTCCTCTTCTTGGTTTCTTCTATTTTTCTTTCGATCACAAACTTAATTTTTAATTTTAGTTTCCATAACATTTCATCTCTAGTACAAAATATTTTTTTTATTCCCCACTACCTGATTTAAACCTCAGTTATATTTGTTTTCATAAATTACTGTAAAGATGGTTTGCCAAACTCTCGGCTCGCGGTTTCAACGTTTATTTAAGCTAAAATTTTTCAAACCCAGTTTTATTCCAAGAATGTTCAAAAACGTGTTTAAAATAGTAGGTGTCGAATTTCCTAAAGAGGAGTTGAAAATGTGTGACAACTTACTTTATAAGTATTTTTTCCTGTTGAAATGCAGCAGAAAATATTCTTCTACTGATAGGTTTGATTTAAAAGTAATAAAATAATTTAAAATTTGAAGTAGTTAAATTTCAGTTTCAAAATTGTGACATCTTATTGCGGGATGGGGATCACTTAAATGTAACAATTTGTAACATAGGTGGAAGGAGCGTTATAAAAGCCCTGACAGTTAATGGCCCCTGATAAACATTCTAAACTAAACTCATTGGCGCAACAGCCCTAGTGGGCCAAGGCCTACGATGCCCATATTCGTTCTGATAAACATTAGATTGGCTAAAATTGGCATGACCGGTTTCCAGTCAAATCCCCCAGGCAGTCTAGCTACTGTTATAATGTATAAATTGGACCTTACACAAAACTATTAAAATCAAAACATTGTTTCAGACCATTCCATCAACCACCATGAAATCGACATCAGTCCTGTCCGCTCTGGCCATGCTCGCCCTTCTCCTCGTGTTCATCTCGGCCCCCACGGAAGGGAGGTACCTTTCCGGCATGATGGGGGGCGGAGGCAGCGGGGGAGTGTCCGAGATCCTAGTGGCCGGACTCATCGCCAAACTGCTGTCCGAGCACCACCAAGGACACCACTGCGGCGGCGGAAGCGGCTAGAGGTATCGCTCCGCGCTTTGTAAATAGGCGTTGTGTATAAGGTAAATGAGAGCCTTCATTTAAATTTTATTTATAACTCGAACCTAGTTGTCTTCTTTTTCATCAGCTTGTCAAAATTATGTAACTTTTATACAGGTTTTTAACTTACTAACACATGTATTTGTTTTATATTTGTACTAAGAAACAGAAACTCATGTTCTCTAAATTGTGAGTGTAAAGCTTTCTTGACAGTTAGCTCAAGAACTCATTAAATTCCATAGCTTAATTTTACTTTTTACTTAAATAAAAAGAGGGGTATAATTGAATAATTGTAACTGTAATTAGTAAACTTTAGGCTTAATTTTACTGTAATCAATTAATTAATGGTTATGTAACCTATTTAAACAAAACAAAAAGAGCGGAATAATGTATTTTGAATTATAAATTTCAATTACTAATTCTGTTGAATTTCGAAATTAAAATTATGGAGTATGAATATTAAAAATTGTTTGTCCTATCAAGATTCTTAGAAATTTTTATTCATTTAACAAGAAACACAATAAAATAAAAAAAAATTCAGAAATCAACAATATTTAAATAATATTTTATTATAATTATGCGTATTGCAGTAATTATTTCAATAGTTATAGTTGTGTTAAATATTAGGTATAACAAAATAGAATGTAGTTACAATAAATAAAACTAATACGATCTGTAATGAAAATTAATAAAATTTTCATAGTGGTCTTAAAAAAACATGCTCAATATTTTTTTTTCTGCGTAGTACGTATTTGAAAATTCATTTTGATACCATTCTCCTATTATACATAAATGTATGTGATTTAAATGCATCTGTAACTTTCTTAAAGGAAAATGTTACAGCTTGTTGTTACCGACAAATAAGTTTAGATATTATTTTCTATGTTTCGTTACAAAATATGCCAGTTATTACAGCACACATTTAATTCTCTCAATATTAATTTCAGGTATTTTTAGGGGAGCCTGTTCATCTTTACTTCACATCATATTCCGAGCACAATTTAGTATCTCTTTGCACTTTGTAAATTTTATTTGTCCGATTCATTATGTAAATATATGTAGAACCTACTAAACTATTTTATAGATATTTTGTTGCTTGTTTTAATGCTTGACAATTTACCAAATCATTATACAATCAAAATATGAAGAATATTAATAAAATTCTTCATATATTGGCTAAATTATGAAGAAAAATAGTAAAATTTAGTTAGGGCTTTGAAATATTCAGAATTCAAATTAAGGATACCCATTAATTGAAGCAAAACATAAACACTTTTTCCCATCTCTTAGTAAAGTAACAATTTTCAATTTGAATTGTATAGCATTTTACAATGATGCAAAGAACTGCACCGTATTAATGTTAATTAAAAATATTTTAATAATGCTATTATGAAATGTAATAAAAATTTTATTTAAAACATGAATCTAATAAATCAATTTGCAAGTTTAACTTAATTTTAAAAATTACAAAACGCTAAAATTTGAAATTAAAAATTTAATATGAACTTTTCAACTAATCTTATATTCAAAACATTTTTTATTTATACATTATCAATAGTTAAATTAAAACATTACACAAAAGTTAACCCCTCCCAGTTTTAAAAAATATATTGAAAATTAATGTTTTTTCAGAATAGATTTTAATTATAGTTCATCCACATTGTATTTTCCCGTTGGTGAGTTAATTACCTTTTCTTGATTAAGATTGGATATAAGTTCTAATCTCAATCCAATCAAAAAGTCTAATGGATAAGTAACTTTAGGTACCCCATGCATGTATTAAAAACTGAACTCCATTTATTTCTTTACAAAGTCTAAAAAATATTGATCCGCAATTATGAACTCATGGTAATAGGTTCTCATAAATGACACTAAAAAATATAATTCTCTATATGATTTGGAACCATTGGTGTCGTCTAAATATTATTTCCATCAGTTTTCATTTTGTGTGGTGCAAATTTGCTATTACGTGTAGCCTTGAAAAACATTTTTAAATAAAGAAAAAAAATATTTAACTTATTATAAACGGTGTTGAGATTAAAATACTTGTATCTACAAATATTTTAGTAAAAAAAATTAACTTAGAAGAGTAATTAAGTTTAATACACAAAGCGTCATATGGTCACCTTGGGACTTTTCCCAAGATGCCTCACACTTCTCATGAGCAAATAAATAGACTTTATTTTTTAAAAAATGTAAAATCTAAGAATTTCTCCACTCTAAAAATTTTTTTTTGGTAAACGTATTCCAGGGAAAGGGTAGTATAAAAATGTCCGGATTCTTTCTAGGATTTGCAGTAAGCTTATGGATTTTTTTAATCTCAATTTTAAAACATTTTCATTTTTTAGATTACAGATAAGGTCGCAGTTACAAAGCAAGAACTGTCAAATAACTTATTATACATTTCAATCACAACGACCAACTGACACCATATTTTGTGATGAAATATGTTTTTTTCACATTTTAAACATTTATTTTAAAGTACTCTCGAAATTAAATATCATTCAAAGACTGATAAAGTATTCTAAAACTTACAGATATTCTATTTCATACTAAAATTTCACACATTTTGCCTAAAATTTATAATTAATTCTGAAAAGTCTGATAATCGAAATTAATTGTGAACATTGAATGTCATTTTGGTTTTGCCTCTTATTAGGTAAAAAATATTGTTTAACAAGTCTGGGATGCAAAAAAATATGAATGATAAACACTACTATACTAACGAGTTACTAGGTACCATAGTGAATTGAAAAGATTCATTGGTGTACATGTTTTTTCAGAATCTTGATTAACAATAGAGCATTTTCAATCACATGACTTTACCTAACAACGGCCTTAGCAACGTTGTTTATTCGTCCAAGTGATGTCATGTGCGAATGCTGCTATTGGATGCTTCTATTTCCCGCCCCTAACAACAGCCTTAGCAACGTTGTTTTTGTCCTCCAAGTGACGTCAGAGGCTTGGATGACAGACAGTATGATGGAAAACTATAGGATGCACATCGTTTATTTGTTTACTTTTGATGTGAATTTTGAAAAATAAGGATGTTTTATGTTTTTCTCCAAAGTTTACTTTAAAGTAACCTTTATTTACTATAAAATGGCATCTCTGCATAATTTAAGTCATTCAATAACACTACATTTTATATTTAGCAGTGTTCTAATTGCTGAAACCATTTCTGCCAGTGTTCTAATTGCAAGTACCGTTCGCAATGCTACTAACATATTTTAAAATTCTTAATTATTTATTAATTATTCAATATTTAGTTTCAGTAGCATATTATAAGTATTTTACAGATGTATCGGACTCGCATATTGTTCTAACAAATGTAAACAAAAACATGTCACCTCGTAATAAGTCTTTTTCTAAATTTAGCTTACCACTAAAACACAAAAACATATGCACTTACCTTCAATAACTATTATTCTTTCGTTTCGGTCTTTAACCGAGCCTAAAGAATCTTTTTAAATGAACTTTTCTTATAAAAACTAAATGCAGCGCGTATTCTCTATGGGAGCCTAATGTTAAAGAAAAGTTGTCTATCCTCCAAGCCAGCTTGATCACGTGATCGGAGACACGTGATTGAAAATGCTCTATGGTTATTAATATACGTGCTGGATATTTTTTAAGGAAAGCATTTTAATGAAATTAATAATAAGTTAGTGTAAATAAATATTCAAACTTTTAAGGATTCATGGAGATGGCCTGTGACGTATTTTTGAAACGGTGGTTGACATTTCTTTTGCTAAATGTTTTTACTAATGTTTTATAAAGTCAGCAAGTTCAGTGAGCATGGTTTTGTGAGGAAAGATCGTGACGCGATCCAAAAGGTCTTGCCCAAGCAGTTTACGGGAGTCGGTGAGCGATAGCGAGCAGGGAGCGGTAGCTCCCGAGTTCACATAAATGAAAGTTAGAAAATCGTGCAAAAATGAATCTGGAAGAAAACCAAAAATAACTTATTTGTGTGATGACGGAAATTAGGAATTCAATTTTAAATTTTTAAAAATATTTTATGTCCAGTTTAGGATTATTAAAGATTGCTTTTTCGTCAATTAATGTGTTATTATTGTATTTTTAAAAATAACTATAATCTAAATTTACATTTTGTGTAATTATTTTAAGTGTCTGCACAAGTAGTGGGACATTCTGGGACACAATAAGAGGTTTCTAAAATTTTTTATTAGAAGTTCCTTAAAAAAATACGGAAAAGTTTTAATTTGATGCGAAAATGCTTCAAAATAATTTCTGAATTATATTTGAAAATATATAGTAAAATTGGATTAAAAATAGAGCAAAATAATTTAATGAAAAGTGTCCCGAAGTTCCCCACTCTCCCTTACTGTATTTTATTACTTATACATATTGTATAAATTCACTAACAAAACTATCCATTTAATATAGAAAATTATGTCAAAATACTTAGAATGTGTAAAATAATGCACCTCAGTCTCAATCTAAGGTAATTTTTTTTAAATATTTCCTTAATTTGGCCATTTTTCAATTTTAATACGACTTAAGATAAATTTTAAATTTAATGCTAATTTGCTTACTATTATTAATTATTAAAAGGTTACACCCACAGAATTCTTAAGAAAAAGGTTGCTAACACAAGTTAAATGTTTTTCATTCCCTAATTTTAAATATCCGATTCCCCTATAACAGAATGTTCCCTTCTATGAAGAACAACTCTCAAACATAATTGTTTCTTATAGTATGTAGAATCTTTACATGCTAAAATTTAGCGTAAATCATTCAAGAAGCCTCTAATTCAGTGCTTCTAAAACTTTCAACATTGGTGACCTAATTTCCAATCATAAATTTCTTAGGGGGCCTCGGAATTTTTTTTTGTATACTTTAGAAATATAGAATCAGTTCTAAGCTATTTCTTGGTGATTCTCGGGGATAAAAGGGAGTACTGGACCCTCCATGTGTCCTGATCTAACATTGTGACTTTTTCGATATTCTCACACCAGAGGCGTATAAAGAATTTTTTTTTCGGGAAGCACAGTGGCGTAGACAGAAAAAATTTCGGAGGCGTATATTGGGTTAAATTTATTCCATTTCTACAGTCAAAAAAAGGAAAATTTCTACTTTTGGGGGGATTATACGGTGAGGAATGCACTGCGGGAGGGGGCCAAATATATTTGGTCATATCCAAATATATTTGGTACGATATAAATTACTAAATTTCTTCAAAGGATATATCCTTTGAAGAAATTTAGTAATTTATATCGTAAGAGCAATACCTATTTTTTTTGCCTGGGAAAGTTGAAATTATTTCTAAGCCCCCTCCATATTAGGTTAAATATGTAGATTTTTATAAATTGTAAGGTGGAATTAGCATCTTTATTAACTTGATGTACAAAAGGATTAGGGATTTTGTAGAATTCCAAGTACAAAAAGGGGGGAGTCTTGGGGTCCTCCTCCCGAAAAAGTTTCGAAATTTTTCCCTTTAAACCAGGGTGTTCACTCATTTTTGTCTCTTTAGTCTACATTTAGGTAGGGGCCTGGGCCTTGGCTCACACTCCCTAGGGGACTCTCCATAGTTTGAGAACTACTACCTTTAATGTAAAATAACACATTTAATGCATATGACTGAAAGTTCTTTAGGGGCCGTTCAAATATTACGTAATCACCTAAGGGGGAGGGAGTTTGCTGTTTACTTTTTTTTTTCCTAAAAAGGGGAGAGGGGTATGAGTGATGCTTACGTATATGTTACAAGCACTGCATTTTCGAAAATTTCTTGTTTCTTGCATAAATAATTTCAAAGTTCAAACAAAATAAATTTTGCAAAAAAAATTGAACTAGGAAAAAAATTTCAAGCAATTTAGAATTCACAAGAATAATTTTTTAACGATAGGTTAAGTATTCATAAAGAGCGCAATGAATTTCTAGAATCTAGACACTGCTAAACATTTTGTACAAAAAAAAAAACAAAGGGGGGGAGTCGGACAGTTTTCTTACGTAATTATGAAGAGGGGTTTGCAGTTGCTTATCTGAGCTGACAAAGGGGGAGGGAAGGGGTCAAAATCACTAAAAACATGCTTACGTATAATATTTGAACGGCCCCTTAACTAGAGCGATATTTTCGATAAAATCACAATCAACATCTTCCTCATTTCTTCTTGGTATATGCGTGATCGAATAAGTTAATATGAGTGTAATTTTATGCCAAATTTCTGACTTCATTAAACTAAATAAATTATTTTTGGAGACTTTTCACACAGACTCAAGGAAGACAATCAATTTCCAAACAATGTTTTCCTTCGAAGAAGTTTCCATTTTCAAACATGGTACTTAGTAAAGACATGCGTGTGTCACCCGAAGGGGGTTCACAGCAGAACTAATTTGGAAACTTTTGAGTTTGGTTAGCGTGTTTCACTGATTCACTCACCCATAAAACATACTCAAGTTTTGTATATAACAGATGTACTTCAGATGAATACATCAGTCCTCTTGAGCCAAATACTTCAGAATTTTCTATAGAACAGCATCTGCTTCGAAAAGGTATGTTTCATGATGCTTTCCCTTTCATTTACGCTTTTGGAGCTTTAAATTTCTCTTTGTTTTTAGTTGTAAAAATTTATCAACAGCTATATCAAATTCTAAAAAACTATGGTATTCTATACATGCCTGTTCATCATATCATGTTTTCCCCATTTGAGAAGTTAAAAAAAAAGTATTCCATGTCCTATTATGGTAGTTAAACAGAAAAATCTAGAAATCTGGAATAATTTTTTTTGCATTTTCATTGAAGTTTTTTTTAAACTTACAACATTCATCTTGTATCCAGTAAAAGTTTCTTCAACTTTTCAATTTCAATCACCCAAAATTATGATTACAGTCAGCTCCGCTAAATATGATCACTTTTGTCCAAGAGTAGAATGATAACAATATTCGGTTGATAATAATAAGCGACTTGATTCTACAAAGTTTCAAACAGTGTAACTCGAGTGTTTGCCTTAAAATCACAACTATGTAGTCCTTTAGTCGTAATTGAAATATTTAAAACGATTACATAGAATTCTTACATTCTTAAAGAAAAATGTGAGAGTGGAACATATAACACTAATAAATTAATGACTCATTTTGTAAGATTTGTTTTAACATTGGCCTTTAAACGGGAAAAAAGGAGGTTTTCCATGGATTTCACTAGAGTTTTGATAACATTAAGCGATATATTGATCACATAAAACGATATAATTTGCGTTAATTTAAATAGGAGTGACTGGGACCGATTAATTTTGATAATACATCCTATTGATAACATTAACCATGATCACAATAAGCGGAGTAGACTGTATTAAAAGCTATTAAAAGACAGATTTTTTTTAAAAAATGGAGTTGAAATCTACAGATGGCAGCACATTTTAACAGACAATTTTTCGATTAAGTAATTCCAAAATGGTATTCAAAAGTGTTTCACTTTATTGAAATGAGAAACCAAATAATTACCTTATGTATTATGCCAATTAACACTTTCTATTAATTCTACGAGTGTATATTAGGGTGGCCCTTATTATAATGAGGAAAAAATTTTTTCGATATTTTTTTTCAGCCCCCCCCCTTAACTTTTTTCCTTTTACTATAAAATGAAAGTGTGCAAAAGGATTTTCCGAAATTTTAATATTAACACGTGCCTCATCGCGGTTGAAGTTTGGCCATAGCGCGCCATAGTTATAGTATGGCTTACTACGGGAATAACGTCTCCGCTAACTTCCTCAGGAGGAAAATGACAGATAGTTTCATTAATTTCGAATATTTATGAGCAAAGAAGATGGAAATATGACTTAAGAATATTATTAGTATATTAAAAAAGTTAAAAATAAAAAAATTTAACAAAAAGTGTATTTATTGAAAATAAATTTCAAAAACATATAGGTCAAAATTGTTTAACATAAAACAATAATTATTTACACTTACCATACAATTCTAAAAAAGTTCTAGTTTGAAAATTAATACTTTAAATGCATTTGTAGTAGAATATATTCTAACAAATTAATAAAAGTCTAACTAACATCTTAAAAATATGAAAGATTTAATTCACTTTTTTTGGAATAATTAGCATTCAAATTTACGCTTAAGAGTAGACTTTTTGCAATCGGGGTTCGGGTATTGCTTTCTTGAAGCTACTGTTAGATCATCAGAAATTTCTTCATCTTCAATACTAGATAATGATGATTCCTCAAATGATTCTCGGTCATGAATCGTCTCGGAACAATTGAGAGCCTTGGCCTGTCTCTTCTCTTGGTTACTTAATCTTTGTAAAGCTTTTTCTTCGCGCTTTGCCAGCTTTACATCAATTCCACCTAAACATCCCACTCGACCCGGCTTTCGTTGATTCTGTAAAAATTGTCTATCTACTTCAATTTTTAATATTTCCAACGCATTCGCGGATGCAACATCAAAGAGATTGCTCAGGTTATCCACAAACGCCTGTTCTAATTCTTTCTGGGAGTCTGACGGATCACAAGCATTTAGTTGTAAACTTCGTCATGGAATACATCTTCATAACTTTATCTGTGCATTTGTTGAAATGTCTTGTAGGGATTCTTAGCTTTTTCCCAAAAAAATGAGACACACTCGCACTGCCAAGCATTCCTGTTATCTGATGGCATACTTTTCCAATCAAATATATATTTTTATCACTACTTCTTAAATTAGAGGACATAACTGCACAACTAACAGAAACCAAGGCTAAAGAAGACTAGTTTTAAAATACTGCGGTGTGGCAGCTTTTATTTTTCCCAGACACTTTCTGACCCTCCCTGAACTCCATACTATTAAATCACTCACCCCCTGGAGGATTCGGGAAGATGGGGGTGGGGTCATCTGTTTTGTCTTTCGCCCACCCCCATCGTGCCGGGGACTTCAAAAGTCGAGGAGAGAAAAAGGGAATGGGAAAGTTTTCTCTTATGAGGTGAATGACACACCAACTAAACAATCTAGCTCTGCTCCCTCAGACAACAAAATCTTTTTATTTCTCATATTCATTTCCTGGATCTAAATAATGCTAAAATTGTTAACTTTTCTCAAGTTCCTCTTATTTTTATCTACATTCCTTCATGACACATGCTCCTTCCTCAAATTTTATCTGTCCGTCATTCTGCTCTTGGGGAAGCGAGCGGAGACGTTATTCCCGTAATAAGCCATACTATTAACATGGCGCGCTATGGCCAAACTTCAAC
Organism: Tetragnatha montana; assembly: GCA_963680715.1. Lineage (NCBI taxonomy): Eukaryota > Metazoa > Arthropoda > Arachnida > Araneae > Tetragnathidae > Tetragnatha > Tetragnatha montana. The sequence goes on along the minus strand of OY796676.1, from coordinate 28,403,926 downwards.
CGCGATGAGGCACGTGTTAATATTAAAATATCGGAAAATCCTTTTGCACACTTTCATTTCATAGTAAAAGGAAAAAAATTAAGGGGGGGCTGGAAAAAAATTCCGACTTTGAAAAATAAGGGCCACCCTAGTGTATATAATTAAATGCAATGAATCTCTTTGTATAAAGATGAATCAAGATGAGTCCAAGTAAAACAATGTTTATAGCCAACAAATAAAAAATTAAAATTGCATAAAATTGTTTTGGAGATCTTTAGATTTCGTTGTTTATGCAGAATGTGGCCATTTCCGGAGAGCATTTTTAAAATCAATGTATAGGTACTTATTTTTAAAAATGTTTTGATTAATTTCCAACCTTTTACTTTTTATCTATCAGGATTTTATAAAATCAAAAAGCTTAAATATCTTCTGCACCTTACATAGAAGCAAAGCCACTGTGAAAACGGTGTGTAGAAATAAAGAACCAGGACTAAAAATAAACTTGTGACTGTAACTGTTCTGCCGTCATTTTTTGCTAATAGCACATTTTCGCACTCAACTTTTCCATTCCAAATTAATCCTCTAAAGATTTGCTTTAGAATGAGTGGTGGAACATACCCATGTGGCCTAGCTAAAAATAATTACTCAACTAAATTAATAAATATATTTTCCCATTACATGTCTACTACTTTATAAAGCTTTGAAATAAATAATAATTTCTATGCACTATTTACACTTACATTAAAATTTAAAGCTGACTGATTTTGTTATTTTACATTAAGTAAATTTAACAGTTTTACTTTAAGATATGTTAGAGGCCCCCAAATGGTTCTTTTGCCCTGGCTCCCAAACTTGTAAGTCGGTCCTTGAATGTGGTCATTGCGTAAAGCTTAATAAGTCATTACTCTAGTTAAATTTTAGTTTTAGCAGAAATATCTGTAACTTCGGTGTAAATTACCTTAATTATGGGATATGTCCTAAAGGTAAAAAAAATATCTTTTAATTATCTTTTATTTTCATCTATCAAATTGGTGACCTTTTAAACTGACGAATGGTATCTGAAGATCCTTCAAAAACATTTTATACATTTAAGACAGTATAGACATTTTTTCAAAGATATAAGTTAATTTAATTACTGAATTTTTGTGTGTAATGATGCACAGATAAAATATCCCCGAGAGCTGTTTCAAATTATTTTTGAAAGATCTAATGCCATAAAAATTGTATTTTCACTATATTATTATGATATTTTATTTCATTGCATGTGGTTTTAATAACCTTCATATACCTAATCCTAATAAGGAAAAATTGAATGAGACATTTTCGTCTTAAGTTAATAACAAAATATCAGTTTGAGGAATTTTTAAAAACAAATAACAATATATGATGCTACAGGCTGGAAATTTAGTTATTTTTATACCGAAATCATCTTAAGAAATGTAGTTTTCAGTTCAGTAAGCAGTTTAATAGAAACGTTTTGTTTTACAGGTCTTTTACCGACCCAGTTTGTTATCACTATGAAGACAACAATTTTAGCCTTACTCCTCATCGTTTCATTGTGTCTCCTGTTTACCACGTCTCCAGTGGAGTGCAGGCACCTGATGAGGGGAGGCAATCAAAACATGGTTTCACAGATGCTCGTGGCCGGAATCATCGCCAAGCTACTTTCAGAACACAATGGATGATAATTTCATGTAAAATAATCACGTAAGTGTCAAAACTAGACTATTTTTCATTATAACAGCAGTTTTAAGATTAGTTATGGGAAGTTTTAATTTGAAGCTGAAAAGAAATGTCATAAGCAATGTAGATTTTAAGCAAGTAATGTTTAAGATGAAATATGGTTATTTGGATTGTCCACACAAGTACATAAAATGGAAGAATGAACATTTATAATGAGCTTTCAAAGGGGTATATTATATAAGCCCAGGATTGGCCCAGGACAGGGGTGCTTGGAGAAAGAGATTCGAGGCCTTATTGCCAGCTGGCGCGTAAGTAAGATTGTATATCATGATAACTCCATATTTAAAATAAATTGCTTAATTGATAATGGTATGTTGATAAAGCCGACTACTTAGTTTGTTTTGAAAATAACGTCCAATAACGTGTTTTAGCCAATGCACGTTATATTCTTAAAAACGAAAGGGTTCTTTTTCATAACAATAAAAAATGTGTTATTCCATGACATATCTGTCATATTAAAATTTACGTCATAAATAAGGATACGTAAAGGAGTTTAATGTATTTTAAATGTGAGGATTTAAAATGTTCTTGGACTAAATTAGTTTACCTATTTTTGTTTTTCTTTTGTAGGTATACTTTTAGGTGGAGAAACCGGCTACCTGAATTCCGCACAAGCCTTCCTGAAGATATTTTTTTTTAATCTCATGTATCGTTTTAGATTTAATTAATGTGTCTTTTCATTAAAGACCTTTAGTTATATAAAAGTCCTTTATTCATTTTGAATCTGCATGCTCCTTATTTATCTTTTCCATGAAAATGCTGGAAAAAGTTAAGGATTCGGGAATTTTCATTGTTACATTTGATGATTGAATAATTAATTATGATTATGATTAATATTTTGTTGAAAGAAGATGTTTTTAAAAATTTAGCCAGAGATTATAGCAACAAGAGTAAACTTTTCAAAACTGAAAGTATGATTTTTTTTATGGGGAGTTAAAAAATAAAAATTCAAAATTAATTTAATATTAGAAACATTGAAAAAGATCTAACTAGTTAAGATCTAAAAAATCCCAATCTTTTTAATTATTGGTGATCTGTAATCTATAAAAAATAGTTTATAACCTCAGTACATAGAAAACAGAAACAATTTTTTTTGACGTTTTCCAACAGATGACGCTACGAAAATATATATTTACTTCTTTCCAAATATTCTTCGAAAAAATACTGTATATTTAATTTAACTTTAAATAAATTAATGATAAAATAATTATTTGATAGGTTATGTTTTTCCCGGACGTTTTTAATAAATGAATAACTTTATACTGTTTGCTATTTTTGTATTCCTTTTTTTTGTTATCGAAACCTAACCTAATTTCTTATCTAATAATTCAACAAAGCTGAAAACATTTTTATTATTTACTTTAATTATTATTATTTATTTAATTTTAATTATTTATTTTACTATGGTGATGTGTGAGATCAGAATAAAAACTACATATATTAAAATTCAAAACTACGGTTTTGAATTAAATATAATTACAAAGAATAATACATTTATAGTTGATAATATAAATGTATATTTATGGCATCTATAAACAAACCTATATGGCATATAATAAACCACTAAAAAACAAAACATTTGTTTGCCTCAAAGGATTTGGAATGATGTGTATTTGTTACTGATGACAAATACTGATATGATATGGACCCCATATTACACACCATGACGAAGACATATGGATCCATGGGTTTTTATAACTTTCTCTGATAGCTCTCTATAGAATCTATAGAATATAGCGAAATAAGGAATAAGGATAAGGATAAGATATAAAGAAATAAGGAATATCTCTATGATATGAAGAATTGCAAGAGAGTGTTGCTGGAAAATTAAAGATGTGATATGGATATAGCATTTTCACTGATACTATACCTACTACTAATAGAGAAAAACCAATTATTCCCTGTATAATAAACTTTAAAGTTTATTTAACTAAGAAGTTTTAGAAATTTAGAAGATCAATTCTAAGGTTTAATTAAAATTTTATGACCTGAAATTAAAAAACGGGTTAATAAAATCCAAGGCAATCATCACAGATTGAGATTAAATTTTATGAGATGAAAGAAGTTTTACTAAAAGTAACTATGTACTAAATCATAATTAGCAGGCCAAAACTCTGCATTGTTTAACGTTCCTAAGTATTTTTAAAAGTTCCGAAACTTCCCAGAACAAACACTTTTTGTCATGAAATCCCAGGTTGACCAAAACATCCCCCAACAACAATTTCCAACTATAACAGCCTTCTTCTTTTTCTTCTTCTTCTAATAAGAGTTGTTTAAAAAGCAAAATAAGGACTAAAATGCATTATAAAAAACGTTCGGCGTCCATAAAGAAAAATGGCGGTCCATTATAAATAAACCACTCATATATATCCCTAATTGACTCCTCCCTCAAAGAGAGTAAGAGTCGACTCAGCCAAGCATGTCACCTCTTTCTTTGCCGACAATGGAGTTCCATAACCCGTTTCCTTCTTTTCGGTTTCGAATTCGGACTCTGAGGGAAACTCGCTTCGCTTCGATAGTCTCTTGCTGCAACTGATCTACTCTTTGCTTGAGGTTTTCGAGTGGTAAAAATAAACCAAAGTGGGGTTATTACGGCCGTTTGGAAACAGCTTGGAAGTTGACGTAGTTGAACGCAGGAATTAGTGGGATTTTTTGAGAAGGGAAAATGTTTTGTGGTTATAAGAGTGAGAAGAGGCCAATGAGAGATCTTCACTTGACGTAAAAGTAGATTTTTTATTTGGCTTGAGCTTAGGGCATCTTCTTTCTATATCATAATAAATAAATTAACTGAAAAAATATAAATGATATGTAATTAAGGTACCTAAGCAATATACCAGAACAGAAAGGATCTACAAGAAAATTTCATGAAAAACACATGAAATAAAAGCTTTCAAGATCATCGAACTTTTCTTATCAGTAATTTTTTGACAATGTCAGAGAAAAAGATCATAATTAAAATCTAAAATTTTGGGTTAAAATAAATTTTTAACTTCACAAAAATTATACTCGTAAAACACACATTTAAATTAGAGATACCATTATAAAAGTATATCCATTTTATAGGCTCCACCCGATAAAATTTGACAGTTTTACTCATATTACACCTCATATTAACCAAGCTTTTAAAACGTATGAAATATATGTTTTTTGTTTCTTTTAAAAAGGAAAATCTACCTAGCTATATTCTTACCACCACGAGAAAAACCTTAACAGAGAAGCGAAACTTCGAAAAGAAGTGTTAAGCTAAACGATAGCCATACAGATTTGACACAAAACGTTTTTCAAAAAGTTTCAAGTTTCAAAGTCAAAAGTTTTTCTCTTGGCGGTATGACTATATTAAAAAAATGCCTCAAGCAATTCAACCTCAACCATTGAGGGTAAAGGAAAATTTTAGATGAACCTTTAAAATCACATAAACAAGTCATTCATAATAATTTTTAAGATTTTATTATGAATAATTTTTATTCATAATAAAGTCTTAAAAATTTTATCATTATTTTGATCTTCCTCTTTCGTTTGACGTTGATGTTTCATGCCTAAACTATCTTTAGATAGTGGCCTTAATGTTTATTCAAACGTGGATTTTTAAATATTTAAACTTTTCATGATTTAATGCTCAACAGCAAAATAAAATTTTCCACGAAGGAAAATGTAGCACCTATTCCTATTATAATGTAAAGAAAATATTCAAAGAACTAATTAATAAATGTGCCCTTTTCCGGGTTAAAAAAAAACTAAGTTTAGGAAAAAAAAGTGTAAATATTTCTCTCTATTTTCCAAATGAAGATATGTTTTATTAAAGGTATAGCGAAAAAAACATTATTTTCATTAATCCTAGAAACATCATCTTGAAACTTTGCACTTTCTCTATACTTAGAAAAACTCAGTAAAAACTATTGATTACGTTTTAACAATACCTCCTCCGCATGACATTCAAGAATATTTTATTTTAAAGATAATATGAGTACCACGCGACGTGCGAATCAAAAAAATAATCTTCCATAAAATTTTCAGTTCTTTTTTTTTGTAATGATTGATACAATATGTTTCTTTAGTCAGTGAAACTTTTGATTTCACTCGAAAACGTTGTTCTAAGTCAAAAATTATTTAAAAAAGTGTTTTCCTTGTGTGAGCTTTTTAACAAAAATGTTGGGTTCAACCTAACCAACTTTGGCTATAATAAAGGTGAAAAAGTTTTTAAGTTCAGCAAGCAAAAATTTTACACAATTCTTCAACTGAAATATTAGCTGTGTGTCTTTGAATAACTGTCCGAAAAATCAATAATTTTTTCATTCCAAATTATTTTCAATTTTCCATGAAATATAACTTTTACAAGTTTGAAATGGAAAAAAATCTAAAGCTATAATGACAAACAACTAATAAACGAACTTTAAACTACAAATTTATTTAATTTAATATACAAAAACATCAGAACAATTTTACTTTTATCCTTTTAATACATTTATCTTAAATACTTCTAAGCAACTGATTTCCATAAGTTTGAGTTTACAAAGTAATTTAAACTGTTTAAAGGTTTCTCATCACATGAATATTAAGTAAAAATGTATCTAAATATAACACCTTGTTTAAATTTGTTTTCAGTTGTATAATTTTTTTCAATAGATAAATGGAGATAAAATATTTCAACAAAAGTATTTTCGGTAATTTTTAAGACATGAACATCGTGTCTAAATATGTTTGAAATTTTAAATTTGAGTATAATTATTATTTGGGAAGTTATAATTTAACAAATAGGTAATTCTGAATAATCAGAAAAATATTATAAACGAATATCCAACGAATTATATTTATTGCTTTTAAAAGAATGAAGTGTGTTATTCTCATATTACAATATATTTTTCATTTATTTTGCTTGTTTAAAAATTTATAACCTAAGGTAAATTAAAAACAAATTTCATCTAAACCTAAACTATATTAAACCTTCTTTATCCCTGTCAAAATTTTATTTTGCGTTTTACTAAATGTGAAAATGATATTATCAATGTTGTTATTTTATAATAGTGTGAGTATATTTTAACATTAAAATAAAATAGAGGCTTATTCAAAATATCTTTTAATGAAGTTCCACAATCATGAAACTTGTTTTATGAACAAGGAAGTCTATGATAATATTTCACGTAATTTTGACTTGACTTTAAACTTGAGTAGTTGCAGGAACCTTTACACTTCTTTCATGTTTCATTTTAACTTTCCTTCCAGTTGCCTACACCAGCTAAATGCCTTAAATGTTTCGCGTGTATCTAGATACAATCTTCACACGAACTTAAGTAAGACATTCTAGTTTTCTAGGAAGGAAAGCAATTATAAAATCATTGTAGCTGATGCAAGTTAATATTTTTATAGTCGTTTTAATCAATGTAAAGGAAGTATTTCACAGGAGTTGATAATTTCTTGATGATGTCAAATAATTTGTGAGGTTTTTGGAAGTTATCTATTTTACACTGACTGAATTATGTTTATGATGATTTTTTATCATGGCATAATTTTCAAAATGTTTAGCTCGTTTCAAAAAAAAGTAAAGTTACGTAATAACAATACAAAGACATATTTTGTAAAACATATTTATTAACTTAAAACTTTTAATGCAAATTTTAGTTAATTACTGTGTTTAAAAAAATCCATTTTTCCTAAATAATTACAAAAAACTGAGTACTATAGAAAATACTATTTTCATGTTTATGAAGGATATATTGATTGTAAATAGAGGCACTTTTCTCTTCTAAGTTTTTAAAAATTTGTTGATTATAGAAAAAATAAAATTGCTCATTAATTCATACAATGTTTATTCAAAATACAAAAAAAAAATATTTTAAATTCGATAAAACTTTATAAATAATATCATCTGGTTAAAAACAAAAATAATAGACAAATATTTAATTTCTCTTTGTCACAAATGGTTAATGAAGTTAAAAATGTTTCTCAAAAACTCGTTTACTATTTAAACCCTTTCAAAATCATATAATCAACGTAATAATAGAATCAAAACATAACCTCGAAATAAGGTTAATAATTGCGCAACTAATGCCACGGAATTAAATTTCTATAATTAAAATATGAAATAATTATGAAATTCAGTGATACCGAAAGAAAGACATAATCTTAGAAGTATATGCTGCAAAAAATAGTTTGAAAAATTTTTATATTATACTAAATGTTTTTTTTTTTTAATTTTATTTTATTTTTTGGTTGTCCACTTTTTCATAAGGGGATATAACGAGAAAACATAATTTTCCATATAACGAGAAAAACAATTTTTTTTAATAGGTACATTGAATTGCTTAGAGGAAAATGTTAGTGAACACAGAGTAAAAGATTAGATTTAGAAATTTTCCTTTTATGATTTTCATTTCGAATTACCTCATCAACAGCCTCGTAAGTTTAATTTCAAAGCTACATCCTCAACTGACGGTCAGGCTAAGACGTGCAAACAAGTATCACCCTTCTTTCTTTTCAACTTATCTTCAGTAGCAAATCCATTGATGAAGGCCTTGAACTTATCTCCCGATTTGTTAACCAGTCGTAAAAACAATAACAACGACCATAAAAAGTGAACTACTTCACGCTACTTGGCTTGAAACGCCCCCGTTACACGAACACGTGTTCAGAAAGGTGGATCAGACAAAATAATGCTAATCCAATGCCACAGAAGATTAGTCTCGGACATTTACTAAAAGACGTCCAAAAAGAGAATAAAGAACTTAAGGAAGAATTGGCTCATCTTTTTGTTTTACTGTTGAAAATTCCAATTGATGATGCAAAATTTAAACTATTTTAAAGTTAGTTCTAAAAATGTCGGATTATATTCCCATGTTCCTGTTTAAAAAATTCATGAGTAATGTTTCAATGTCAATAACTATTATCTTAACTCTAAATCTTTCTTAATATATAGATTTTATATTTGTATGTAAAACGTGCGTTTAAAGAATATAATTAGTTCACCTGATTTTTATAGGTTTTGAAATTAATTTTAACGCCAATTGTGATCCACGAAAATACTTTCTCTAATTTTTTACTTCGTATTTAAATTAAATTTAAAATAAATGCTAAATATGCGTCATTTAAAAGTTGTAACTCGTGTTTTTTACATTATTTTATACAAAATGTTAAAACGATGTTTTTCAACAAGTTTTTAAACTTTATTTTGAAAAAATTCAAAAACAAATCACATTTATATGATGACCATTACAGAACTATTTCAATTCATCTAATTTTGATAAAATTTTGGTATTATTCAGCTTATGTGGTAAATTTTGGATATGCATGCAATTAAATTATAAATTGTTAAACAAAATGAAAAATATGCATTTCAGATGGCATTATCACCGCAGACATTTTATGCATCATCCACGTCTCGTCTCCTATTTTCGAAATAGCAATGCTACTATAAAAAAGCAAACATTAGTTGTAATTAAGGGCCACAGATATAATTTAGACTAAGTTTGGTCATTTTATCAATAGCTATTTCCTGTAATTTTTTAAAGATAAACCCTAAATCTAAATCACCTAAAATAATTTTCACCATACGCTTACATTTCAGAATTAAAAAAAAAACTTTAAACTGCATGATTTTTTAATGAAATGATCATAGGTGTATTTAAATGTTTGATAAGTATATGGAAAAGCAGTTGGTCCTACACTTTTTTCTAGAATTAATGGTAAAATGATACTCTATTACAAAGCATTGTGTCTTTAGTATCATACAAAACTAAACTATTTGACTTAAACTGTAATAATCAGATGCATTTTTAGATAAAACACATTTATTTATCCTTCGTTTATCAATTTTAAATGCAAGGGAACTATGAATCAGACAAATTATTTGTAATAAATGTAATACCTTACTTTAATACCTCTGACTGTGAGGTATCAATTATACTCATACACTATAAAGTGTAATTAGCTTAATATCGTTACCTAAAAGTACCACACATAGTATATGTTTGTTTAAGCTAAGATATTTTTACACAAGCACACTACCACAAGAACTTTGCGACTTATTTTTAAAGGATTATTTTATTAAAACAGTTCATAACAGTTGAATTAACCTCTAAATTAAAAAAAAAACGATGTATGGATTGCCCCCCCATCGAATAGTTTTTTTGACAAACAGTAGGCTTTTAAAAAAGTATGAAATTTTATGTCAAAAATTTAAGAAAAGTCCTATATAGATAAGGTATTATAATTTATGTTCTAACACTATAAAAATACCCAAATACTGTTGAATTTGACTTACTAAACCCGACACGAATATTACCATAAAAATATGTTTGTCTCGAGTTTCAGAAAAACAGGGGAGTATGATAGAGTGTATTTAATGCTGATATACCACGGGTTTAAAAGATTTTGAGAAAATATTGCTTTATTAAGCATTGAATTCGACAATATTTTATTTAAAGTGCTCCCTTATAGTATGTATGCATTTATGAAATTATATTTCTTATTCTAAGAAATAATATTGAAAAAACACTAGATGGCTATCAAGCATTGGGTTACTTTATATTATGATAAAAAATGTATGAATATTTATTTAGTATTAAAAAATTTTAGGTCTAAAAAAATTGGTTTAAAAATTTATTTTGTATCACATTTTAAGTGAATGTTACTAACATTAAGTTTTGAAATATAAAATGGAAAAAAATTCAAAATTGTCTTGAATTTTCTCTTAAATAATTTTTTTACATATTTATTATTACTTCATTAAGTTCAGAAATGAAAACTATTTTAAATTTTACATATTTTATTCTGATAAAATCGATTTAATTCAATTCCTTATTAATTTGTGAACTCAACCATGCATTACTCAAAATAAAATTCTAAAAACATTCATATTTCTACGAAGAAAAAGGAGATTATTCAGATACATTCTCTAATCCTATAAACCAAACTAATTCAGAAAAAACAAACTTTAAATCATTGTGAGATACCGAAGAATTACATCGATGATACGGACGCAGTTAAGGAAATTGGATCATTCCATTTCAAATTCCGAAAATCGCTATCAGTAAATCAAGGAAACCAGGCATCAAGAATAGAAGTCGTTTGATCAGGGAAGCGTTTTCTTGGAATAAAAAAATAAAAAAAGACCTCATCGCGTGAGGTCGCGGGGTAGACTTGGGATCATTTAGAACATTTCTATTTTTTGAATGTCTCATTAACAAATCGTTTTGTGGATTCAGCCATCAATCGAAGCATTAGAGTCGCGCGTCAGATTAAATTCGAAGTGGGCGGAGCCAACGGGAGGTTTGGCGGTAGGAAAGGGTGTCGGTTTTCTCTGTCAAGGTATAGTTCAGGGAGTCGAATATAAAGAGGAATTATTCAAAAAGAAGTCATTCAGTTTCGGTTGTTTCACAGAGTGTGTCCTCTTGGATTTCTCCCTTTAGTAAGTAGTTTATAAATACGACGTTTTATTAAAGAGTTGTTTTGAAAAAAAAATCATTTTTTGAACCATTTTACGCAAGTTCTATCATTTTAAAGATCTTTAGGAATGCTCTTCTGTAATTTCTTTTGTAAGTTTGAATGTCTTTTGGATGCCATATAATATTTTATTTTATTAGTTAGTATTTTATTTTATTTTTCTATATATTTTGCCAAGGTACATTGATTCAAAGTTTGTTGTGGATATTTTTGTTAGGACGAAACTAAAGATACCTGCATTCAAATTTTCATCTCCTTTTATTGAAATAAATTTAAAAATTAAACTTTAAATATTTTAATGTATTAAAAGATTTATCTGACCTTACAAAAAAATTGGAATTTTGTTTCACTTAATAATCATTTTACTTTTAAACAGCAAGCATGTACGTATTTTTTTAATCATTTTCACGAAAAAAAAAATGGTCAAATGATACTTAGTGTCAATATTATAGGAAATTATATGTTTTTAATTTATACGAAATATTAATTATAATTAAAGTTATAATTACTAAGAATATTTCTTTGTAAAAGTTGGATGAAGTAATATTTTAAAATTAAAGCATTTTTTGTTCATATAATTTAGTTAATACTTGTTTTTAAAATTGTAATTGTTTTCGAACAAAAGATGGTTTTATTTGGATGAATTTGCTTCGTATAAAATTTTCTTTTACAATGGTCATACCTCGAATTTATTGAATATAATTATTTTTATAATTATTATTTGTAAGTTTTTTTATGTGACGTATTTTAGTTCCAAAATTTTATGTTTTTAAATTTTTCCAAAAAATATTTACCGCAGCAATTTGATTTCCTGACAGATGTATAGACCGAGGTTGGGAGGTCCTAGATAAATAAGTCTGAGAAATAGGTCGTTAATGGTTTTAGAGTGCTGTAACTTCTCATAACTTTAGCCATGGATACAATATTGGCCAACAAAATTTGTCCTTTTTAGGAGTCTATATTTACTGGGTTTAAAATCTATAGAGAAATAATTGGCACGCATGATGAGTGATTTAAGTTCAAACATTTTTTAAGGTGTTGGATTATAATTTCCTTGTTCTTTTATAGAATGCCATTATAATTAAGAGAGGGTAGTTTAGATTCAACATTATATAATAAATTTTGCAAAAAAAATTGTTACAAAACATACGCCAGCGAGAAATTTGGGTCATTTCTGTAATCCGATCTGAACTTAAAAGATATAATAATTTTTGATAGCCAAGAAGCCAAATTTTCGGATTTAAAATTATTATTTAGGGCTATTTTTTTCATTACGTGATGTACCTAAGTAAAAACTTTTTGGGGAAAATTTATCTTATCTGCAGTATAGGTAGTACCTCTTTAAGTATTAACTGTTTTACTACATGGTATAAAAAATAACTTATCTATAACTGGTATATTGCCTTTGGATACCTAATCATTTAGAAATACATAGAAGTATTGGTTCTGTCCTCCATTAAATAGTAATATGCTGAGTACAAGCAAATATTGATACAATAGATTTTGACACAATCCAGATAGTAAATTATAGAAATTTTCAGATCAGAGATAACTTATTTAAAAAAGTTATATGTGTGTAGTTGAAATATCAAAACATAAGACCAAGTCTAGACCAGTAATTCAAAAATGTTTCTCTGTGGAGCTATTTAGTAGCTCCGAAGGATAATATATTTCCTTTTCTCTAATTATATCTTCAGAAAATTACAAGCCTAATTCTACACACTAAACACTTATAAAAATAATCCGTGACGATTTTTTTTTCCTGCATGGGATTCTCTAGACCGCTAGTTTGATTTCATTTGTGGAATGTGGGAAGGGTAATGCTTTTTTCCGACTATTATAAAATCAGGAGGGGTTTTTTTTCATCGTTTTCCTTTTATTGTCATGAATCACATTATTTGTTCAACAATGGACTAAACCCGTCTGACTTCTCTGACTTCATACAAACCAACACGTGACCTACTGAGCTTGCAATTGGTTACCACATACAACACTAGTAGAGTTTGTAGTGAGGTATGGTGGTAGTGAGATATGATTTGATAGTGATAATTTGTTTACCACCGCCACCTGACTTTTAATAGAATCGTAGTCCTTAATAGTCCATTTTTAAGTTGATTTCTGGATTTTAGAATACCAGAACTACTATCATTGAATCTCACTGCTAACTATTGTTACTGTAAACACAGCCTTTAATTAATTTTGTATACTTAGCTTTTAATTTTAATTTCAATCCATTTTCAAACATGGGTTTAAAATTTAAATTATAAAACATTAGCAAGAATAAAAATCCCATAAAGATTTTTATCATTCATTCATCATTAGATAAGGACTCACATTTTGATCATTAATCTTGAACAAATTATTGGTAATAAGCGATAATAATTTGTGGCACCAACACCCAACTATTTCCAATGTAAATCTGTTGCAGTTAATTTGTTGTTTCTGTTAGTGCCCCATTTACTTTTTCGATATTTTTTTTAATTAGAGACATTAATAGTTTTAGTGCTAGTAAAAAAATGTGTCCTAGTGGTTGTGTTAGCTCAAGTAGATGCTATTGCACACGAATAACCTCTCATTTCCCGCCCAGGTCTCCCGCCGCCATGAGGTTCGCTACCGTCTTCGTGTCTGCCCTGTTCGCTGTCGTCTTCCTCAGCTGCGTCCTTATTGAGGAGGGCTCCTTCTTGGTGGCCGGACACCACAAACACCGCGACAACCACATCATCGAGATCCTGGCGGCCGGACTCGTCGTCAAGCTTCTCCAGGAGATGAACCACCACCACGGACGTCGCTGAGATATGGTCTTCCTCTTCACTCTCATTCCCTGTATATTCATTCACCTTTTTATTTCTCTTCTTTGGCGATGTAGGCAATAAAGGATGCTTTTGCTTAGCTTTGTCTAGTTTTGTGTTTCTAATCTTTTAAATGTAACGTGGTTCAACAAATATCCCCATATTAGTTTTAAATGTCTTTAAAAGGCAACTAATGTAAATTAAGTTTCAACTCATATTAATTTTTTATTTAAACACTCAAACCAAGATTTACATTCAATAAGGTTCTTCGCTCACGATCATTAACATTTTTAGCTTTTTATTGTTTAAAAAAATAACAATTACTTATTGTACATTTGTATGTACATTGATTGTGATTGGAGGAAAAATTGGTTTTAGAGTGTGTAAATGAGCTATCTCATTTTACATGGCCAGTAAACCGCCATCTCCTTATTTTAATTTCTTGATCTATTGATTTAATTTTTGTTTCTTTTAATAATTTATCATTTCTAATGGTATTGGTCTAAAATATCTTCATTAAAATTATTCTTAAACAGTTGTTTTGAAATGCATTTAGCCTGTTAGTTTGGACCACTGTCAACTTCCATGTTTCAGAGTTATACAAAAGGACTGATCTGATTGGTGATTTATATAGGTTTAATTTCACTCTTAGAGTTATATTAGAATTCCTCCATAATTTATTTAAATTCCTAAAACAGTTTCAGGCTTTGGTAATTCTATTCTATTGGATATCAAAATCTGTTCCGTACTTAACGTTGCACCAAGATAAGAAAATTGGTCAACATCTTGTGTTGGGACGCTATTTTTGCTATTGATTCGTAGGACCTTTGGGTTACTTCTATTTATTTGCAATCCAATTTGTTTGGCATTTTTGAAAAGAAGATATCTTTTCCTATGGAGATCTTTTAACTTGCAAAACTCACAATTATTTTTCCAAATATTTTTGATGAAATTGATAGCAGGCTAATACATTGCCAATTTCCACACTTGGATAAATCTTCCTTTTTTTGGTATTTTAATAAACACTACTTTCCTCCACTGACCTTTTCAGTTTCCCCAAATCTTATTAAATAGTCTAAGTAACATTCTGGTTGATAAATTTTCGGCACTGTCTAAGTGGACGATTAATATACAACTAACATCTACTCTTATTTCCAAGGCAACGGTTCTGATAGATCACACTAAGCGCCGATACTGCTACGTAACCGCGAGACCTACTGCGCATGGGCCAACTGCTTTTTACCGTCCAAATAGACACTTCCATCTGGGCACTCTATTATAATATGAAGTGGTTATTTCCACTACAGTTGAAGCATTCGCAGTAATAGGATTTTGTTATTACGTGTTTTATAACATTAAAATTATGTTATTGAACAATCCTAGCTTCGGCTCCGATGGCCCAGTGGTAGATGAGCGTCTAGTAACCTAATGGTCCCCGGCTCGAATCCAAGCTGTTACGTTTGAGTATTTTGCTTTAATTTAAGGCACTGTCTATTTGGACGGTAAATTAAACTCTACTAACTCTTATTTACACGGCAATAGTTCTGTTTGGAGCGCCGGGACTGCTACGTAACCACGAGACCTGCGGCGCATGGGCGAACTGCCGTTTTTGCCGTCCAAATAGACATTTCCTTAATGGCAACTTGTAATTTTTCAAAAATAGTGAGATTAGAGTAGAGTTTAGTAGTAACTTTCAGTGCCATTAAAATAACTATCGTTGGCTTACAAGAAAATGACAATAAGTTATTATTGAAGAACCATTTGAAAGCGGAGTTTAGTTGTATATTTGCCGTCCAAATAGACAGTGCCTAACACAGAGTACTAGAACAGAGAGTCCACGGCCATAGGCCATAATGGAAATCGAAAATCATGACATCTTGTTACAGGTTGGGAGAATTGTGGCGCTGGGATCGCACTAAACTCATTAGCGTCTGGATCCAGTCTGAATCGTTTGCCGGCTGCCTATGGGAGATCGAAAACACCTTTTTGCGCATTGCGCTGAGTTCTAATTTGGCGAGAGATTTAAGCGGCCGGCATACGTTTCAGACTCTAGTGTGGCGCCCTCACATCAGTAACGCATTTGAAAATAGCCTCGTGGACCCTCTGTTAGGATATTTCTCTGTGGTGCCTAATGGAAACGAAAACTTGTGATAGGGGCTGTGGAGGCGTTGGGTTCGCATCCAAATACTCATGCAACTCACGCCTCTTTCATGTCACGAGAGGCGGAGAAAATAGCTTAATCCTCCAAATCATTGAATAAACACGTCACATTCAATCACAGCTGGTGACACCCAAAATGCCCCTGCCTACCTTGCTATCAGTCATTTATTTCCAGTGCTGCCTTCTACCTTACGAGATTTTATAAACAGCGTTTGAACCTTCTGTTAGGCTTTTTCTTCGTGGAGTGAATTCACTAATTTTGCCAAGCTAAAAAGCTAAAACAGAATTAGTTTAGTGAGAAAAAAAATGGTAAGATATCACCAAATTTGGCATAGCCTTGTCCAGATTTGTTGATCAAAAAGTGACTTAAGTGCCTTTATCCTGTAAGCCGACGATATTTCCATGAAAGGGAAGATTGATTCTGATTAAAGCAGTGGTTTCCAACTGTACTAGTGCCTTAATATCACTATGTACGCATCACGTTCAACAAACTTCGGGATTCCCAATCCTTGGCGATCAGATCGTTGGAGAAGCTCATTTGATTGGTTTTGATCCAGCGCGATGATGTCAGCGCTTAGGAACCAATGAAATGAACTTCTCCAGCGATTGCTGGAGTACTACGGACATTTCTCAATAGAAAGTGATACAGTTAGTTAACATTATTTTCAAACTAAAATAATTTCTTTTAATAGAAGATCCACCCCTTTCATGGACCCCTCCGAAGTGTATCTCACACAATCAGTTCAGAACCACTGACTTAATGAATCAATCTTACCCACCAATAGAGAATGAATCCACAACTCTGAGGGTTTTCCACCCTCGCTTCCTCAAAATTTATTGGTATTTTCTTTGTTAATATTTTTAAACAAAATTAAATTAATAAATTGAATAATCGTACATAAAATATTCTTCAACAGAAGTTTGAGCAGTCTTGAACTTCAGTCCAATTTATTCATTACTCGCCTCTTTATGCTGCTGATCTGGAATGAAAAGAAGTTTTATTATTACAATAAATATTTTGTATAAATAAATCTTTCTCCTTCTCTCTCGAACCATTTCATTCTATCACTCCACTCCCAAACTCATTTTTTGAATTTAAATTCCCTCTCCAATTAATTTTCCAATTTAAACTCCCCTCTCATCTATAATAACTTTTTATCGACCTATTCTTCCATAATCGATTTCTTACTAACGCTTCCTCTCTTTTCTATCCTTTCATCTTCACTTTTCTCCTTCCTATATTTCATAAAATCTATTTCTATCAAACTTCAACAAGAGTCTGTGGTTCTTGTCGTGCCAATCATCATCTATCATTTTAATTGGTCAAACGAATTCATTTGATTTAGATCTTCAACCAATAGACGTAGAGATGAGGAATGGCTTTCCCGAGGACCACAGCAATTTTTTTCCACACTTCCACCCTCTTTTTTATCTTATATATCCCTCTCATCTCTTCACTATAAATCATATTCCTTCCTCTCTTATATCCCATCCATTATAAGCTTATAATTTTAAAGTTCTTAATACTTCCCTTCTTCCATCTCCTCTTTCTTCGAAATCTAAAATACTCGCCTCCCATCCACCCACTTTATCTCTCACATCCTCTTTTATTACCATTCCCTATCCGACTTGTTAAACTTTTGTATTATTTTATCTCCCATCCTTTCTTCTAACTACCACTGTACAATCCTTCCTTATAAATCTTTTTCTCTTTAAGACTATCTCCAATCACATCAACTTCTATTCTTTCACTATTTTACCCTACCCTATACACAAATTTTATTTCTCATCATACAACTCTTGTCTTCCTTAATGTTATCCATCCCTCTCCCCATTTGCTCTTTCGTACCTCTTTACTCTATCTCTTCCACTCTAATACAATTCCCCATAAAAACGTTAATAATAATAATAATAATAATAATAATAATAATAATAATTTTATTTATCTTTTTTTTTAAATTGTTAACCCTCAGCCATTCACCAGCTCTCCCTTTTTAGCATCCTAACACCCTCTTTACCTCCCCAATTCACTCCTCAGCATCCCGAAATTCTTTTATATGTCTCCTGTGTATCCCTGTTCTAGTTTTTCCACCCCCTTCTCCCCCCCCCTCCTGAATATCATCATCTCTAGCAGCGTTCACATCAGCCAACTAGTTCAACCGGAGAAAGAGATAAAGAAGAAGGGGGAAAGGGATCTCCGAAAACTAGCCGCGTGGAAAATTGAATAGCCCGTACACAAGAGCACTCGTCCTACCAGTATAAAGAATCACGTGACAAGAGAGCGAGCTAGTAGAAATGCATTATGGGAAGCGAGCACGAGCGCCGTCTACAGGAGGCTGATCCAATTAGCACCTTTCCTCTTGCTATAGCCCTGGGGAGAATTTCAAACCGATAGTCAGGTCGCTTTTTCCCTAGCGTAGGGAGAGCGGTGGAAGAACCAGTTTTCTCGGCCTTTCCTCCGGTAGAATGGCTGTTGTGAACGCGGCTTCTGTCGTCCCCGTCTTCAACATCATCTCCCCTATCATTTCCCCTTCATCAATATATTCTACTAGCTTACCTTCCACCTAAAAAAATTTCTCTCATCTTCTTTCATTAATCTTTCTCTCAACCCTCTCCTCAACATACTCTTTAATTATCACCTCCTCATTACCCCATATCTCCCAACTCACTCCTTAGTATCTTAACTTCAGCCTCGACACCCCAACCCCCACAGGTTCCCAACGCACGCCTATGTTCCTTCACCATCCTTTTCTCTTCCCTTCTTCAGAATCTCCTCTCATCACCCTCAACAACTTTTTCTTTTCCATCCTCAACCTAAACATCTTTTGCATCTCTTCTTCCCCTCCAAAACATCATCTTGTCTCATTCCCTTCAACATCAACTCATTTCCTCCTACCTCCCCAATACACTTCTCTCAGTACCTTTTGCACTTATCTTTTTATAGCATCATCTCGTCCCCATCCTTAACGTCCATTCTTTTCAAATCAAATGCTCAGCATGCACTTATTTCTCATACCCTCTCTCGTCCCCCTCCTACACTTCATTTCCTCCCTTATCATCTTCAATTCCCAAAAATCTCAAAACTCACTTCTCAGTATCTCAACTCCTTCACATCACCCAAACTTCACCTCTAATTCCCAACCCACTCTCCAAAGTATCCACTAATATCATCCTCCTCCCAATATACTACTTACTCTCTCTAACCATTTCCCCAATCACATTTCAACATCCCCACCTCCTCCACATTTATACTTTTCAACTTCACTCCTAAACTTACTTTCATTTCTATCACCCTCCCCTCTCTTATTCTCTTCCTTAATACCCCAAAGCTCCCAACTCTCTTTTCTGTATCCTTCTCTCAGTACACATTTCCCCAATCTCTACTCAACATCCTCTCCTGTCTCCTCCCCCTCCTCAGCCCTTATTCTTTTCACCTCTACTCATAGACATACTCTTATTTCTCATCACACTCGTCAGAACCATCACCTCTCTCATTCTCTTCCTTAATACCCCAAAGCTCCCAACTCTCTCTTCTGTATCCTTCTCAGGGTATCCATTTCCCCAATCTCTAGTTTACATCCTCTCCTGTCTCCTCCTCATCCTTCATACTTTTCACCTCCACTCCTAGACATTCTCTTTTTTCTCATCACACTGCTCAGAATCATCCGCTCTCTAAACCTCTTCCTAAATACCCCAAAATTCCCTACTCTCTCTTCTATATCCTTCCCTCGGTATCCATTTTAACAATATCTACATAACATCTTCTCCTGTCTCCTCCCCATCCTTAGACTTCATTCTTTTCACCTCCACTCCTATGCATACTCTTATTTCTTATCAGACTCCTCAGAATTATCCCCTCTTATCCTCTTCCTTACCCCAAAAAACCCAACTCTCTCTTCTGTGTCCTTCTATGGGTATCCTTTCCCCCAATCTACTTAACATCTCCTCCTGTCTCCTCCCCGTTCTAATGTAAGCCCTCATTCTTTTCCCCTCCTCTCCTAGGAATACTTTTATTTCTTATCACACTGGTCAGAACCATCCCCTCTCTCATTCTCTTCCTTAATATCCCAAAGCTCCCAACTCTCAATCCTGTACCCTTCTCCCAGTATCCATTTCCCCAATATCTACTTAACATCTTCTCCTGTCTCCTCCCCCTCCTCAGCCTTCATTCTTTTCACCTCCACTCCTATACATACTCTTATTTCTCCATCACTTTCCTCAGAATCATCCCCACTCATCCTCTTCATCCTTACCCCAAAAAACCCAACTCTCTCTTCTGTATCCTTCTCTGGGTATCCATTTCCCCAATCTCTAGTTGACATCCTCTCCTGTCTCCTCTTCATTCTTTTCACCTCCACTCCCAGATATTCTTTTTTTTCTCATCACACTGCTCAGAATCATCCGCTCTCTAAACCTCTTCCAAAATACCCCAAAATTCCCTACTCTCTCTTCTGTATCCTTCTCTCAGTATATATTTCCACAATCTCTACTTTACGTCCTCTCCGGTCTCCTACCCCTACAAAGCCCTCATTCTTTTCACCTCCACTCATAGACATACTCTTATTTTTCAGCACACTCGTCAGAACCATCCCCTCTCATCCTCTTCATCCTTACCCCATAAACCCAACTCTCTCTTCTGTATCCTTCTCTGGGTATCCATTTCCCCAATCTCTAGTTTACATCCTCTCCTGTCTCCTCCTCATCCTTCATTCTGTTCACCTCCACTCCTAGACATTCTCTTTTTACTCATCACACTGCTCAGAATCATCCGCTCTCTAAACCTCTTCCTAAATACCCCAAAATTCCCTACTCTCTCTTCTATATCCTTCCCTTGGTATCCATTTCAACAATATCTACATAACATCTTCTCCTGTCTCCTCCCTATCCTTAGACTTCATTATTTTCACCTCCACTCCTATGCATACTCTTATTTCTCTTCACACTCCTCAGAATCATCCCTCCTCATTCTCTTCCATACCCCAAAAAACCCAACTGTCTCTTCGGTATCCATCTCTGGGTATCCATTTCCCCAATATCTACTTAACATCTTCTCCTGTCTCCTCCCAATCCTCAGGTTCAGGTTCAGGATTGCGGAAACTAGCCCCGACTGTGCCTAGGCGCATTGCAGTTTGAATAACACGCTCTGCGTTACCGCGCAATCCTGAACCTTAAGATTGGGAGGAGAAGATGTTAAGTAAATATTGGGGAAATAGATACCCTGAGATGGATACAGAAAAGACAGTTTTCTTTTCACATCCACTCCTAGGCATACAATTATTACTCATCCCAGTCCTCAGAATCTTCCCCTCTCATCCTCTTTCTTAATACCCCATAAAACCAACTCTCTCTTCTGTATCATTCTCTGGTATTCATTTCCCCAATATCTTAACATATTCTCCTGTCTCCTCCCCATCCTTAGCCTTCATTGTTTTCACCTCCACTCCTATGCATACTCTTATTTCTCATCACACTCCTCAGAATTATCCCCTCTTATCCTCTTCCTTACCCCAAAAAACCCAACTCTCTCTTCTGTGTCCTTCTCTGAGTATCATTTTCCCAAATATCTACTTAACATCTCCTCCTGTCTCCTCCCCCTTCTAATGTAAGCCCTCATTCTTTTCCCCTCCTCTCCTAGTAATACTTTTATTTCTTATCACACTGGTCAGAATCATCCCCTCTCTCATTCTCTTCCTTAATACCCCAAAGCTCCCAACTCTCACTCCTGTACCCTTCTCTCAGTATCCATTTCCCCAATATCTACTTAACATCTTCTCCTGTCTCCTCCCCATCCTCAGCCTTCATTCTTTTCACCTCCACTCCTATACATACTCTTATTTCTCCATCACACTCCTCAGAATCATCCCCTCTCATCCTCTTCATCCTTACCCCAAAAAAAACCAACTCTCTCTTCTGTATCCTTTCTGAGTATTCATTTCCCCAATCTCTAGTTGACATCCTCCCCTGTCTCCTCCTCATTCTTCACTCTTTTCACCTCCACTCCTAGATATTCTCTTTTTTCTCATCACACTGCTCAGAATCATCCGCTCTCTAAACCTCTTCCTAAATACCCCAAAATTCCCTTCTCTCTTCTGTATCCTTCTCTCAGTATCAGTGGCGGCTCGTCCATAGGGGCTGCGGAGCTGCAGCACCCCCAACCAAAATTTCCCAAAATTCCAATTTTTATTAGCTTTAAAATATTTTAAAAAGGACGTATTTTTCCCTTTATTCTTCCTCATTATCCCTTTTCAATTTATAATTCTTTGTTATTAGTAAGCAATCAAAACACTCCACCGTCTAGCCAACAATTTCTTTCCGGGTCGATCAGCAACCGGAAATATACCGAACGAGGTATCAAAACTTTGCTCTATCATATCGAATCAAAATATCAAGAATTTAGCACGCGAATCTATTAAGGAGGAGAGGGGCTGTTGTGTCAACAGCCCTGACCCTGGCGCCGAGCAAAATAATGATAGTTTCTTCTTTGCGAGCGTAGTGAAAACGGATGTAAGAAAAAAATAACAGATTTCTACTAATAATAAATCACATTGGCTTTTAGCTTTTTTAAACTTAACACTGTTTGCATTTTTTATTTATAGCTTCTTTTTTTTCTTTCCAAGAGTAAGAAACAATTCTCTTCAGCGGTTTCGGCTATTCAATGTGTTTACTATTTTTGCAATAAGGGTTTTTATCTCTTTTTATACATAACAAATTGGATTCGAAATTTCTCAGCGCGCTTGGAGGTACTGCAAAAATAAACTTCATCTTTTTAAGATGTAATTTATGAGTTACATATAGGTAAGTGACATGATTTGGAATGTAAATTAAGAGTAAAATCTAAATTTTATATCGTTCCCATTTTTTCGACGTTATAGAAAAAATTAAGTATGAAATTGCATCGCCAAGAATTGAGTTTTGTGACAGTAAGGGGACTACAGCATGGTCTGGTCAAGGATCATAAATCAAGTACCAGCTCATTGATGAAAAAAAATCTCTTATAAACACAGATTTCATTTTTATTTCTAACTTCTTTTTTTAAACAGTAATTATTTATTAATTCTATTCAGCTTATTTGACATATCATTAATGTAACTTATTTTTTCCTACCTTTTTTATGTTATTCTTTTTTACTTCAAATTTGATTTTGGATAATGTAATTTTTCAGTCATTCTAGTAGCGTGCAAGAGAGTAACTCATCGTATATGGATTGTAGGAACGTGTAAGATTTTAATTTTAAAGTTTTATTAAGAAAAAGGTGTGTTCTGTTCTTTTAGCGTATCTGTTGTGAATTTTAACTTCAAAATATAGAAAATAGAGTAAGAAAAAGAAAGTGTGATTTTGATCTTCGATCTTGTGAATGGAGTTTTATTTGGAATTTTATTGTTTAACTAAAATACGGTGTCAACTTGGTGAATCAGCACCGGAGCAGAGCACCAATAATTTGAGCTACGAGCCGCCACTGCTCAGTATATATTTCCCCAATCTCTACTTTACGTCCTCTCCGGTCTCCTACCCCTACAAAGCCCTCATTATTTTCACCTCCACTCATAGACATACTCATATTTCTCCCCATTACACTCCTCAGAATCATCCTCTCTATAATCCTCTTTCTTAATACCTCAACACTAACAACTCTCTTCTGTATCCTTCTCTCCGTATCCATTTCCACAATTTCAGCTTAACATCCTCTCCTGTCTCCCTTCCCTCCTCAGCCCTTCTTTTCTCCTCCACTTCTAGACATATTCTTATTGCTCATCACTCTCCTCTGAACCATTTCCTTTCTCATTCTCTTCCTTATTACCCCAAAACTCCGAACTGGCACGGAATGGCCGAACAGGGCCCTTGCACCATAAAACCCCACCAACCAAGGAACCAACCAACGAAAACTCCCAACTCTCTCTTCTGTGTCCTTCTCTCAGTATCCCTTCCCCCATTATCTACTCTACATCCTCTTCTGTATCTTCCTCCTCTTTAGCCTTCATTCTTTTTACCTCCTCTCCCAGACAGTCTCTTATTTCTCATCACAATCCTCAAAATCATCCCGTCTCATCGTCCTTTTTTATAACCCCAAATCTCTGTTTTGTATCCTTCTCTCACTATCCATTTCCCCAGTATTTACTTAACATCCTCCCCTGTCTCCTCCCCCTACTCAGCCCTCATTAATTTCACCTCCAATGCTAGACATACTTTTATATCTCATCATACTCCTCAGAATCCTCCCCTGTCTAATCCTCTTCCTTAATACACCAACACTCCAAACTCTTCTGTGTATCCTTCTCTCAGTATCCATCATAGACCTTGGAATACTGATGGACGGAGCAATCGGGCGAGGCCGGTGATGAAACATGTTCGGCTGTTCCACCCGGCCAAACCCACGTAACCTAGCAGATCGCTCCTCTCCTTGTTTTCAATGGGAGAGAAGCAGAGTGAGGTCCTACCCCACGTGACTCTCGAGCGGGAGATCTTTCATCCAAGGCACCGGCTATGAGGATGCGCGCGTATGCTCCGTCTATCTGTGTTCTAAGGTAGATAGTATCCATTTCCCCAATTTCGACTTAACATCCTCTTCTGTCTCCCTTCCCTCCTCAGCCTTCATTCATTCCACCTCCACTCTTAGACAGTCTTATTTCTAATCACACTGCTAAGAATCATCCTCTGTCTCATCCTTTTTCTTAATACCCCAAATCTCTCAACTCTTATCCTTCCCCCTTTAAGATACAACTCATAATATCCTCTTCCCCTACACAGCATACAACCTTTCAACTTCCATTCCACACTCCTCTTTGAAATTTTAATATTTTTTAGCACCTCCTTCATTTTCTCTCCTCATCGTTTTTATATCATTTTTTCTCTCACATATTCCACCTCTTCATTCCCCAAATGCTTTCCATTTCATCCACTTTTCTTCTTCAGTCTACGTCATACTACGTTCACACATAAAAAGCTATACTAGTTTAAGAGCTAATCCATCTCGAGTAAGAGTGTGTGTGAACGAACGGTCATGGATTTAAGCTAGCTTAGCCAATTGGAAAAATACAAGTGTTTAGGCTTAGTCCTGAGCTCTTAGACGCTGACTATTGATTTTACTACGTGCCTCATCAGGGTTTGGAAAAGTTGTATTTTGAACGGATAAAAATTAGGAATCTTATAGCTTAAACTTTCTCAACTTCTATTAAAGATCTTATCTTTTTATGTGTGAACGCAGTATGACAGTACCCTACTATACTCAACGGTGCTCTACAATCTTATTTTAAGGTGTAGAGTAATCATTTTTCTTACCCACTTAGTTCCTTTCAGGAAATTCTTCGACCAGTGTCAACTATGAACAACTTGTCACTTTTCCAACCTATAACAAGAGAGTTTTGTTACAATTAATCTTTCTTTATGCACTTTCCCCGCATGCCTAAACAGGCACTTAGGGCTATAGTACTTCAAAGCATATAATGAAAAAAGTAATAACAATGCTTACGAGGCAGATGCGGACAAAAATGCAGGGGTCATTATAGTGACCATTTCTGATTTTGCTGAAATTTTTATTGTGGGTTCTTCTAAGGATTTTAGAATGATTTGTTTGGGGAAAAGAAAAAATAGGGGTATTCTAAAATCAATAGAAGAACCAAAATTTTAGCAAATTAAAAAATGGTCACTATACTGACCTGCCCACATCTTAAAAAATCTGCCTCTTAATGGATCAACAAACTCATCCTCTGGCGACCTTAAACTCGCAACTCACTCTTCTCTATCCTTCTCTCAGTATCCCTTCTCCCAATCTCAATTTAAAATCCTTTCCTATCTCCTCATCCTCCTCAGCAATTATTAATTTCACCTCCTCTCCTAGAAATACTCTAATTTCTCATCATGCCCTCGGAATTATACCTTCGTTCCGTCCCCCTGCTGGACAACATCCCTCCTCATCCTCTTGAGACCCTAAAATCGCAACTCACTCTTCTGTATCCTATAGTCTAGATATCCTTTTTCAATCTCCATTTAAAATCCTCTCCTACATCCTCTCCTTTTCAACATTTATTACTTTCATCTCCTCTCCTATGCACTGGCAATTTTCATCACCCTCTAACAATCATCCCTTCTTTCGTGTCCCCGCTCGGTATTCTTTACTTTCTCATCCTCTTAATAGCCTAGATTAGGGTGGTCCTAATTTTTCAAACTCTGAATTTCTTTGGTCGCACCCCCAACTTTTTTCCTTTAGGTATGAAATGAAAGTATACCAAATATCTTCCCGATATTTTAATATTAACACGTGCCGCATCGCGATTGAAGTTGACTACGATGAAGGCGCAGAACTACGTAACACTCTTAGAGGAAAGCGGGCTCCCCTCGCTTTCTCCCCCGCATGACAGTAGACCTTACGGACGGTGCTCGGGCGTTTTAAAAAATGAGAACTTTAAAGGCGGGATCTTCATGGATTTTATAATAAACTTGAATGCATCCTACACTATGGTTATTTAGGGTAATAAAACGTAAATATAAAGTGCAAATCATTATTATAAGTGAACTACAATGGAGAATTTAAGGTAAAGTGGATGATCTTCCAATGAGGGTTGTGAGAAGACATTGCAGCAGCTATTTATGGTTTACTAGTTGATTATGACATATTGGACACAATCAAAGCCTTGTGCTGTGACACCAGTGCATTCAGTACGGGAATTAAGAACGATGCAAAAATCTTGGGATCTTATCGATAAACCAAAGTACTCATCAAAGTACAAAACACCAACCGAGAGATAACTACCGAGAGCTCCGAAAGTTGACAATAGCATTTTTAGGTTATCAAGAAGTAAAAATTATTAAATTTAGACAACCTAGTGCTTTCCATCATGCAAGATGGATGTCTAAAGCAATTTATTGCTTGAAGATGTTTATTTTTAGAAATTAGTTTAATTTAATTTGGATAATCAAAAACTACAAGGATTAAAAGATATGAGTATTTATTGTTAAGTTATACATTAGGGCTTGGTTTGATGCGAAAATTGGCTCACAATACCCCCTTTTAAGATTTGAAATTCTTGAGGGACCTGTTTTTCTACAGAGAAATAAAAAAAAATATATCTATAGCAATAACAAAGAAAATGATTAGTCATGGATAGTATCTTACCGAGGAGACAGTTGCCTTAGCCTTTTTTGATGAGACTTTCCCCACACAGCAAAGAGCTTCGATGGCCAAAGAGTTTAAAGAGAAAGAATCCACCAATGTATCAAAGCGTTGCAAATTAGTTTTGAAGAACTGGGTAGAACTCTCAAAGAAAAATCTAGCCGATTTTGTGTCAAAAAAACGAACCTCAAAATTTTTCAAAGAATTAAGTTATTTATTTATTATAGGGATCCTTTAACGGTGGAACCCGTGTGAAGATTATCAGGAAGGTTTAATGTCGTTAATAACTTGTTTGTTACAAATGATGCTGCAGAAAGCGGAATCAAGATAATTGAAGAATAAAGGGTATTTTAACGGATAATGAGGAGCAAAAACAATACCTTTTAAAAACCGTCAAAGACTATAACGGTCAATATTCTTCGTGTTCGAAGCATTCTCGGTCAAAAAAATATTGAAGTATATTTAATAATATTTTTTAATAAATTTTGTGATTTTTTAAAGTTTGAAAGTTTTTTTTCAGATTTTCACCCTTTTTGCGGCACGTGTTAATATGTATGGATTCGGATAAAATTTTTACCAGTTATTTACTACCCCATAAGGAAAAAAGTTAGGGGGTGCGACTTAAGAAATTCCGAAAAAAAATTTTTTACCATTACACTTAGGACCACCCTAAGCCTAGATATCCCACCTCACTCTTCTGTATCCTCGTCTTAGTACCTCTTTCCCCAATTTCTATTTAACATCATCTCCCGTCTCCTCCCCCTTGTCTGCATTCTTTCTTTTTACGGCCTCTCCTATGCATCGCCTATGCTTATTTCTCATCACCCCCTATTAATCATTCTTTCTTTCGGCATACTACACGACATTCTATTTTTTTCTCATACTCTTAAGATCTTATATAAGATTATATATATGTTACGGGCAATGTGATAAATCGGGCATTATTAATAATGCCCGAAGCGAAGGCGGGCAATGTGATAAATTCAATGGCATTTATCAATGAAATTTATCAATTTGCCCACCTCCACTCCGGGCATTATTAATAATACCTGATTAATCACATTGCCCGTAACATATATACATAATAAGATCTTATTAATACCCTAAAACTTCCAACTCACTCTGATGTATCCTTTTCTTAGTATCCCTTTTCCAAATCTCTATTTAACTTTTCCCCTGTCTCCTCCCCCTTCTCTGCATTCGTTCTTTTCTCTTCCACTCCCTAGGCATACTCTTATTTTTCCTCATCCTCTCTCCGCACCCCTGCTCGACATTATCCTTTCTCATCCTCTTAATATCCTAACACTATCAATTTACTCTTGTGTATCCTTCCCTCATTATCCCTTTTTCTATCTCTATTTAAAATCCACTGTATTTCCTCCCCCTCTTCAGCATTTATTACTTTCATCTCCTCTCCTAGGCATTCTCGTATTTCTCATCACCCCCTCAAAATCATTCCTTCTTTCGTTCCCCTGCTCACGCTATTCTATACTTACTTATCCTTTTACTACCCCAAAACTCCTAATTCGTCTTTCTGTATCTTCCTCTCAGTATCCATTTCCCCAATCTCTATTCAAAATCGTCTCCTATCACTTTCCTCTACTCAGCATTTATTACTTTCATCTCCTCTCCTATACATACTCTTTTTCCTCATCACCCTCCTCAGAATCATGCCTTCTCTCGTCCCCCTTCTCGCCATTCTCATCTTCTTATACCCGAATACTCCCAACTCTCCCTTCTGTATCCTCTCAGTATCACTTTTCCCAATCTGCATTAACCTTCCTCGCCTATGTCCTCTGTATTTATTCTTTTTAACTCTTCTTCCTAGGCGTTCCCTTATTTCTCATCACCCCCTAGATTCATCCCTTCTTTTCTCCCTACTTGACATTCTATACTTTCTCATCCTCTAAAAACCCTAAAACTCCCAACGCCCTCTCTGTATCCTCCTCTAACTATCCCATTCCTCTATCTCTATTTACATCCTCTCCTGTCTTCTCCCCCTCAGCATTTGTTATTTTGACCTCCTCTCCTAGACATGCTCTTATTTGACATCACCCCCTAAGAATCATCCCTTCTTTCGTCCCCCTGATTGATATTCTGTCCTTTCTCATCCTCTTAACACTGTAAAACTTGCAACCTACTCTTCTGTATCATTCTCTAAATATCCCTTTCCCCAATCTCTATTTAAAATCCTCTCTTATCTCCTCCCGCTCCTCAGCATTTATTACATTCACTTTCTCTCCTAGGAATACTCAATTTCTCCATCACACTCCTTGGCACCATCCCCTCTCTCATCCTCTTCCATAATTTCCCAAAACTCCCAACTCTCTCCTGTATCCTTCTCACAGTTTGCATTTCCCTAATCTCTACTCAACATCCTCTCCTTTCTCCTCCCCCTCTTTAGCCTTCATTTTTTTAGATGGCTCCTACACAAACTCTTATTTCTCATCACAATCCTCAGAATCATTCTGTCTCTTTGTCTTTCTTTATACCCCAAAACTCCTAACTCTCTTCTGTATCCTTTTCTCAGTATCCATTTCTCCAATCACTACTTTACATCCTCTTTTGTCTCCTCCCCCTACTAACCCCTTATTCTTTTCACCTCCACTCATAGACATACTCACTAGTCACTCCTAGACACTAGACTGGACTCCCGTACCTCCTAACTCATTCCTTCGTATCCCATTTCGTCCAAACCCTCCCTCAGAATCCCAACCCCTTCCCATTCTTCCCCTAAACTTCTACTCCTCTTTTCCTCCCCATTTAATATACAACGCACAATATATTTTCCCCAATCTGTTTTTAGCATCCTCTCCCCCTACCCAGCATACATCATTTTCTCTTCCACTCCCACTCCTCTTTGAAATTTTAACATCTTTTAGCACTTTGTCCATTTTTTCTCCTTATCGTTTTTATATCGTTTTTTCTCACACATATCCCACCTCTTCATTCCCCACTTGCTTTCCATTTCATCATCTTTCCTTTATCAGTCTGCGTCATACTACGTTCACTTATGAAAATTTATACCAGAATGTGTGAACTAACTGTCATAGATTTAAGCTAGTTTAGCGAATTGGACAACCCAGAAGTGGGAAAAATGGGTGTTCTGTAAGTATGTGAAAGGGAAAAAAAAGCTTAAAGAAAAATACAAGTGTTTAGGCTTAGACCTGAGCTCCTAGACGCCGACCATTGATTTTACTCGGTGTGTCATCAGGGTTTGGAAAAGTCATTGTGAACGGATAAAATTAGGCATCTAAGCCTAAAATTTCTTAACTTCTCTCAAAGCTCTTATCTTCTTATGTGAGAACGTAGTATGACAGTACCCTACTATACTCAGCTGTGCTTTACAAAGTGTAGAGTAATCATTTTTCTTACCCACTAAGATCCTTTCAGAAAATTCTTCGATCACTGTCAACATACTTTGTCAATACACTACGAAGAACTTGACACCTTTCCAACCTATATCATGAAAATGTAATTACATATCATTAATCTTTCTTGATACACTTGCCCCGCATGCGTAAAGAGGCACTTAGGGCTTTAGAACTTCAAAGGATATAATGATAAAAGTAATTAATAACTGTTTAATGGATCAACAATCTAATCCTCTGGCGACCCTAAAACTCACAACTCACTCTTCTGTATTCTTCTATCATTTTCCCTTTTTCAATCTATTTAAAATTCTTTCCTACCTCCTCCCTTATACTTTCACCTTCTATCCTAGGCATACTATTATTTCTCATCTTCCCCCAAGAATCATCCTTTCTTTTGTCAATCTGCACGACATTCTATACTTTCTTATCCTTTTTACTACCCCAAAACTTCCTTGTACTTCTGTATCCTCCTCTCAGTAGTCATTTCCCCAATCTCTATTTTAAATCATCTCCTATCTCCTTCCCCTATTCAGCATTTATTACTTTCATTTCCTCTCCTATGCATACTCTTATTCCTCATCATTACCCTCCTCAGAATCATCCTTTCTTTCGTCCCCCTACTCGAAATTCTATACTTTCTCATCTTCTTAATACCCAAAAAATCGACATTCACTCTTCTGTATCCTCTTAGTATCCCTTTCCCCAATCTCTGTTAACCTTTCTCTCCTATCTCCTTTACGTTCATTATTTTCTCCACTTTGTAGGCCCCCCATACTCTTATTTTTCATAATGCCTTAAGAATTGTCCGTGCTTTAGTTCCCCTGCTGGACACCATCCTTTCTCATCCTCTGGAGACCCTAAAACTCGCAACTCACTCTTCCGTACCCATTCTCTTATTATCCCTTTATCAATCTCTATTTAAAATCCTCCCCTATCACCTCCCTCTCCTTAGCATATTATTCTTTTACCTCCTCTTCTAGGCATACTCTCATTTCTCATCACCCCCTATGAATTATCCATTTCTTTGTCCCCTTGCTTGACATTTTTTACTTTCTCATCCTCTTACTACCCCGAAACTCCAAACTCGCCCTTTTGTATCCTCCTCTCTGTGTCCCTTTCCTCTACCTCTATTTAACATCCTCTCCAGTCTCCTCCTCCTCGGCATTCATTCTTTTTAATTCTTCTCCTAGGCATAATCTTATTTCTCATCACCTACTCTTTACCTTATGTCTCCTCCTCCTCAGCATTTTTTACTTTGTCTTTCAAGTCCCTCTTATGAATCCTAACTCCTCCAACCCTTCAAAACTCTCCCTTAAATCTCCAACCCTCTTCCATCTCCCCTGTAACCATCATATCTCTCTCCCTCCTAAATATCCTCTTTTCTTATCCTCCTCAATATACTCAGTATTCTTTTTCCCATCCTCCTGTCTCCTCAGCATCCTCTTATTTCTTATCCCCAACTTCTCAGCATCTTCCCCTCTCTTGTCTGACTGCTTGACATTCTTTCATCACTCATCCTTCTCCTTAATTCCCTTTAACTTCCAACTAACTCTTTTGTATCCCTACTCCTCCAACCCATCCACACTCCCCCAAAATTCCCAATCCTCTCCCATCTCCCTCTAAACCATCCCTTCTCCTCAATATACAACGCTCAGTGTCTTTTTTCCCATTCTCTGTTATGCTTTCTCTCCTATCTCCTCAGCATTCATTCTTTTTTCCTCCACATCTCAGAGTACTTTTATTCCTAATCCCCCTCCATCAACATCATCTCCGTACCCTGCTCTGCATCCTTTCCTTTTTCAATCTTCTCAATACCCAACTTCTCCCAACTCAATGCTTCTGTATCCCAGCTAACTCTTCCACAACTTCCTAACTCCCCATCAGATTCCCAACCTTCATCCATCTCACTACCAACCATCCCATATCTTTCTTCGGCATCCTCTAGTCTCATTTTTTCTCTCCCAATGTACTCATATCTTTTTCCGCAATCTCTTTTTAGCATCTTCTCCTGTCTCCTCCCACTCCTCAGTACCCTTTACCTGAGTATACTCTCATACACTACCCTACAATAATGGACCGGACAGCTGCAAATTTGCATGAAATGGAGTAATGGTTTAGGGCTGTTTTTCGTGGTATGGCTGGGGACCACTGCATGTTGTGACTGGTAAATTAAGTGCCGATGCCTACAGAGACATTTTGGAGAATCAGGTCCTGCCAACCCTTTGGCAAATTTATGGAATAGACAAATGTTTCTTTCAAGATGATAACGCCATGTTGCGCAGCCTCTAACAAGCAGTGGTATCAAGACATGAAAGTTAAACGTCTTACCTGGCCTGCTCAGAGCCTGACATAGAACATTTATGGGACGAATTGGAGCGACGATTAAGGAATAGGAGCCCCTTCCGAAATCCTTAACTGAGCTAGTGATATTCTTGCAGGAGGAATAGACAAAAATACCCCTCACTGTGCACTAGGGTGTCCCGAAAAAAAAATTTTCGCTAAGAAAAGAGGGGTCGCTAATGCAAGACCCCTCAAAATTTGCGTAATTGATCGTAGATTACAAAAATATTTTTAAAAAACAAAATTTAACTATATCTTCAGGGCTCTACCCATCGTTAAAGTTTTAAGAATTGTCATATTTATAGAGATCATTCACTCTATTCGTAATCAAGGTTGTTAAAGTTACTTTTAAAAAGTATTTGAGTACAAATACAAGTATTTCAGAAAAAGTAACTAAATATTAAATACAAATACCCCAAAAAAGTAATTAAATAGAGTACAAATAGAGTACATGAAAAGTATTTAAGACGACCTTCAGTTACTTTACCAGTAAAATTTTAATTTATAAAATTTAAATTAATAAAATTAATTCTTAAAATTTAAATTAATAAAATTAATTTTTAAAATTTAAATTAATAAAATTAATTTTTAAAATTTAAATTAATTTTTAAGATTTAAATTAAAAAATTATTTTAATTATTAAAATTTATTTTAAAATCAATTTCTAATTTTAATAAGAAAATAAAATTTGAATTAAAATTTATTTAAAATTATGATGCCTCGCCCCATGGGGGGCACCATTAGTTTAAAAGAGCTGAAAAGCCTCTCCCCAGAAGCACAAAAGTATTATAATAAAATCAAATATGTAATTACAATCAAACAATAATTAAGGTTTTTGAGCTTTCAAAGTTAGCATACCCGCTTTGGGGTACTCTCCCCAATGGATTTAAATTCCTAAAGACACGACCAACAATCCCAAAAATGAATAAATAAATAATATAGTATTTTTTCAGGTCATTAGTATATTTAGTCATAGTATAATCTTCCCGGGAAATCCCCGGAATTTCAGTCATTCCCGGGAATGGATTAATTTTTGAAACTACTTCATAGAAATTATATTTAAACTTCAAAATAAAAGTCCAGGAGTTTAAATATATAAATTACAACACAATTTATTTACTACTATAAAAATGAATATTTAAGTTTTAACTGTTTTTTTTTTATTATTATGGAAGGATTTTATTTTAATTACCAAAATACAATCAATATGAAAAAAGTTAAAGGATGGTAATATTTTTTCGGGGGGGGGGCTTAGTTTTTCTTCATAAATACAGTTTTGGAGGTTCCTTAAAACTGTTTGCTTTCATGAAATTAAACTTATGGAATGAAAAAATAAAATACCCTTAGATTTGTATATAGTGTAATTCGGAATTTTTTTTTATTTAGTTAATTTTTTTTTAATCAGAGTATCTTGTTAAAAAACTCTATACAAAAGGTTATACGAAAATTCCGGTTAGTAAAAACAAAATTATTACACGGGAACATAGAAAGAAAGTTGTAAACTTTCAAAATAATATTTTCATAGAATCTTGTAAGCAGGGTTGGAAAAAAACCTAAAAAACCCGGTTTTTTTGGTTTAAACCCGGTTTTTTTGGTTTAAACCAGGTTTTTTTGGTTTAAACCAGGTTTTTTTGGTTTAAACCGGGTTTTTTTACTGAAATTCTTCCCTAACACATAAATACAAATATTTCTGATTGTTTTCATTTATGAATACATTGAATAAATAGTTCATCAATTCAGCTATTAACTAAGTGACTTAATTAATTAATTAAAATTAATTTTATTTAATTAAAAAAAGTTAAAATTATACATAACCATAAAAAACCAAGGGAGTCTGTTTAGAGCATTAAAAAACCATCTGGTTTTTATAATGCATATTATATTTAAAAATCCAGTGCTTATTTGATTAAAAAAACCAATTGGTTTTATTATGCATTCAAATATCCAGTTCCTTAATGAATTAAAAAAACAAATAGTTGTTTTTTATAAATAAAACCAAGGCATTATTCATAAAACCCAAGGCCAAGGATTCTTTTTAGAGCATTTAAAACCAACTGGTTTTTATAATGCACATTTAAAAATCCAATGGATTAAAAAAAAACAATCGGTTTTTATGATACATTCAAATATCTAGTCTAGTTCTAAATGAATTAAAAAAAACAAATTGGTTTTTTATAAAAAAAAAAAACCAAGGGAGTCTTTTTAGAGCATTAAAAAACCAAGTGGTTCTTTATAATGCAAATTTAAAAATCCGGTGATTAGTTGATTAAAAAAACCAATTGATTTTTATTATGCATTCAAATATCTAGTTCTTAATGAATTGAAAAAAAAAACAAGTTTCATAACCAAACCACTCCAGGTTTTTTATAAAAAAACCAGGAGTCTTTCTAAGAAAATTTCAATTGGCTAATTGTTTTCAAAAAATTGCATAGCTTTACAGCATTAATGTCAGAAGCATTCAACATATTTTGTTCAAAAGACAATATTTGAATCAATAAATGACTTTAAACCCAAAAGTTTAGCTAAAATTTTTTTGGAAAAAAAACAAAAAAACCGTTTGGTTTTTTTATGAAAAAAAACATTTGGTTTAAACCGTGGTTTAAACCAAATGGTTTAAACCGTGCCAACCCTGCTTGTAAGCATACTACATTAACATTAGTTTGAGAGTAGGACGTTTTATAAAAGGCCTTTTGAGCAAAAACTGGAGAATTTTCAAGTCCCATGTCATATACAAATATCAAAAAATAAAAATCTATTGTAATTATCTAGATAAAAATATAAAGAAAACATAAATCCTTAATCCCTTCACTCTACTTTAAAAAAAAAATATAAACACAACCTAGCTCTTTTTGGGACATTATACTTCTAAGCAGTTGATCTTCTTAAATAAATATACTTCTTCTATCCAGGAGGCAGGAAACTTGCAGCTTTTCGAGAGTACAAACAAAAAGGGACTGAAGAAGGCTAAGATTTGATTGCCTTTGCCCTTGAAAATGTGCCCTCCCTCCCTTTGGTTCGTGGAAGGTGGGGTGGGAAAACAAGAAACTACGAACAATTAGTGGCCATAAAAGTATAAAACGGTGCCATATCGGCTATTCCATCTCCTGCACTGCAATTCGACCTGCAAGGCGGCCGGCCACCCAGAGAACACACAAGCGCCCGCTCCTTGTCAACACAGGGGGGCTATAAATTGTCGGGGGAGGATTGTCAGCGCTGTCGCCCGGGTGTCCGGTCGGGCAGTAGGCCACTGCCGAGAACGCTTTTTCCCCTCGGGCTATGCGGAAGCAGGAAGAAGTGTTTTGTTCCCCTCCAATGTTGGATTCCGTTTTTTAAATTCTGGGTTTAGAAAGTAACTAAAGTACAGCATAGGTATTTAAGTAACAAAGAGTTAGTTACTTTAAAATTTTTGTAGTTAAATACCAGTTTGATACTCAAAAAGTAACTAATGTAACTAAATACTTTTAAAGTATTTAAAAAGTATTTCCGTTACTAAGTATTTAAATACTTAACAACCTTGAATTTAGGCTCCTAATCTTTCAACCTCCCTCAAGTTTCAACTTGTTTTGAGTACTTATCTTACGAGTGTTTTCTTCGAAGCAAAAGTAATTTTTAAGTTTTAAAAGTACAGATGTGATTTTTAAAAAAAATGACTTCAAGGCGTAGTGACACTACTCGCGCTATATTGGGACCATACAAACAACTTGACGATCGACAGCTACCAACTATAAGGGACGTCATTAAATGTATTTTATATGTCAAGACCGACCTGAAATTGACATTTTTCTTACATTATAAGTCTTTCCTAAGTGAAAATTCTTCGATTCGTTGGTAACTTGCCGGTTTTATGGGGGTATTCGATGGTTCAAGCATGTTCGCTCTTGCGCATAGCTTATCCGCCCTTGAAACATCGAATACCCCATAGAACCGGCCAGTTACTGACGAATCGAAGAATTTCCACTTAGAAAAGACTTATAATGTAAGAAAAATGTCATTTTTAAACTTTTCAAAGCATGAAAATAATAATTTCCTAAACGCGCTTGCGCTAGAGAGTCTTCCGAAACCTTGCGCGAGTGCTTTAGGGACGCTAACACCTCAACCGCTTTTAGTAAAAATCATTGCTGCATATTGTCATCAAATTTGGGTCCTTGGGGAAAGGTTAGGGCCCTTCAAAAGTGAAATGCGTAAAAATTAATAAGAAAAAATATCGTATCAAAACCTCTATAATTTTTAGCTATTTTTTTGCATTTTTAAGGGGGTAATAATCCCTCAAACCTATCTATTTGTTACAAAATTTCATATTTTAGGAATTTCATCCTTCCTTGTCTCTTTGGGAGTAATTTAAAGACATGAGTAAAGTTTTTTGACCCTGAAAATCGAATTCAAAGTCATTAAGTCATCAAAAAGCGTAAAAATGGGGGAGGGGGCCGTTCCCCGAAAATCCCGAGCCAATTGAGAATTTTGATGGTGATTTTCGTGTTTAGTGACCTAAAATCTTTAAGAAATGACTATTTTCATCAAGGAAAAAAAATTAAAGGTACAATTTGTTGAACAGTGTTACAGCTCCGCCGATTCTTCGACATATTTCTAATGAGGACCTTCAAATCATGGCAAAAGGTAAGAGCTTGGATATTGTTGACTTTCCTTGCCTCACACAATCACTGGAAAGATGTGTTAAACTGGTAACAGAGGCCTCACAATGAGTAACTGACGTAAATTCTAGAGATGCCTTTATTAGAACAAGGTTACAATCTCGAGCAGAAATGCTACATTTTTGACTTCAGAATGAATTTAGTTTTGTCATTAAATATAAGATCAATTTTATTTATTATGTTTTTAAGTCATGTTTCGTTTATCTCTGTAATAAAATTCCCTTTAAACTTCAATTTTATAATATTTTAGGCATACGGTAATAGGTCTGTAGAAACGAAAAATTTACAAAACTTAAAGACGCGGTAGAGCCCTCAAGATGACCCGCAATTCTATTTTTTTTTTACTATTTTCATAATCTGTGTAAAATTACTCAACTTTTGATACCTCTTGCGATAGTGTAGCTCGAAAAAAACTTTTTTCCATATATGAACGGGACACCCTACTGTGCACCAAAATCTTGTAGAAAGTATGCCCAGAAGGGTTGCTAGTGTAATTGCAGCACGTGGGGGCTCTTCCTCTTATTAAAAGATGCATTATTTACTTTAAACCAAAATATCTCGCTGTCCGGTCCATTATTGTAGGGTAGTGTATCTTATCCCTCTTCACAATTTACTCTTTCGTCCCACTCATCACCATCCACCCCCTTTTTCCCCCTAGTAGACATCTCCTTCCTCTCTTCCTCAATATCCTTCTGTCACCCACCTCTTTTCCTCCACCCCCTTTAACTGTCTCATCTCTCTCCATAGTCCCATTACCTTCCTCAGCATCACAACTCTGTACCATCTCTCTTCACAAAAATCTAACTTCTTTCTTAAAACTCTCTACTCTTTCCTCATGAATCCATTCATTCTCTAACCTCTCTAGTCTGCATCTCAACTCCCACCTCAATGTCACAACTATGTCCCACCGCCTCTCTGCATTCCGACCCTCTGCCATCTACCCCCTCTGCACACACATCACAGCTATAAAAACTCACTTCTCCGCACCTCTACTCTGTCCCCATATAATATATATTACCCAAGTTCCTTTTTCTCTTCCAGATACTATACCTCTTCCTTCTGTATACTATACAACCTCTTCTTAGCATCAACTCAACCCCCTGCATTCCCTTTTCTTCCTTAGAACTTTTATTCTGTCATCTGTATTCCTTCTCTCTCCAACATCCAAACTCTCTCCTAGCACCACTCCCCATCATCCCTACTTCCACCAATCTTTCTCCTAAA
The DNA here is from genome assembly GCA_963680715.1 of Tetragnatha montana. NCBI lineage: Eukaryota > Metazoa > Arthropoda > Arachnida > Araneae > Tetragnathidae > Tetragnatha > Tetragnatha montana. The sequence goes on along the minus strand of OY796676.1, from coordinate 28,365,126 downwards.
ATCCTAAATCCTCCTCATCATCCCAATTTAATCCCATCTCACTACCTACCCTAACTTACTCCTCAACAGTATAATACTCTCTTTATTATCCCTACTTTCTCCTATTTATCAGCATCCCAACTCCTATTCTCTGTATCCTTTATCTCTTCCAATCTGAATTCAAACTTCCTCTTCAAAATCCCAACGCCTTCAACAGCATCCAAAATCTTTTATTCTCATCTCCTATAATTCTCATTAAATCTCATCAATATCCTTAATCCATATCTCAAATTCTTCTCTATACCCCCTCTGCTTTCATCACTCACCTTATCCACTCCCCTTTCATCCCTGCTCAGGATCCCTACTAAATTTTACGTCTATTTTTTTCGTATCTCTTCCTCGCTACAAGATTTCTTCTTAAACTCAGTCCTCTTATCAATCCTCTAAATCTAAATATTAACCCTCTTTAGTTCGTCCATTATATTTCAACCCCCTCTTTTCCATTTCCCCTCCCCTACCTTCTTAGCACCTCTTTCTCTTATCCAGCTTTTCCCTCTTCTTTTAAATTTTAACATCTTTTAGCACTTCCTCCTCCATTTTTATCATACTCCCCTCCTCCTTTTTACATAATTTTTCCTCACACACATCTCACCTCTTCCATCCCCAAATCCTTTCCATTTTATCCTCTTTCCTTCACAGCCTACATTATACTGTCTGTCTACCACAGGATGAGCTCTCGCCTAGTTGTCTGGTTGTGGCGGTTGCTATAAAAGCAAGACAGGTTCATTTTAAATAGGGATAAACCGTATTATGATTTGGCGGGGATTAAAACCGACGGAGGATTATTGGCAGAAGTTTTTGCGATCACAAACACGGTCTTCTTCTTGGAATGGACTCTAACCGTCTGACGTCACACGGAACCAACACGTGACCTACTGAGCTTGCGATTGGTTACCACAGATACTACACTAGTAGATCTACTAGTGTAGTATCTGTGGTAACCAATCGCAAGCTCAGTTGTAGGTCACGTGTTGGTTCCGTGAAGTCTCGAACCAGATAGGCGGTTAGAGTCCATTGATGCAGTTGCACGCATATGTTAGAGGCTGGGATTAGTGAACTGTTAAAATAATAAACAAAGTGGACTAGTGATTCAATGCCCCCGTTGAATATGAGGAGTCATGTTGCCTTGGTAACAGAAATGAAAACAAGAGCTCAACCTGTGATAGACAGACCACAGAGTATAGATTCTAACAGAGGGTCCAAGCGGCGATTTTACTCTTTCGGACACAATAGTTCCACCGTTATCGCATAGTGGCGCTGATGGTCCCAGTTGTCAATCGATATCATATCGATATCAAGTGTGAGGGAACAAGTCGGAAAGAGTGATTCTGATTGAATATGGAACTTTTTATGGGAATTTCGCAATCATTGTTAACTTTCCCTTATGTTTTCAAGCTTTCCCTGGTAGCAGCAAAATTTCCCCCTTTTATTTGTAAACTTTGATGTCGTTTGCTTTTATTTTTAAACTTCGATATCGTTTGCTTTTATTTTTATAAACTTGTTGATGTTGTTTGATATCTCATCATTGATTGCGGGCTGTTTTGGAATCCTCAATGTACATTTATATCCAAGTTTTAAGAAATGACATTTGTCAGGTATGTAATCGAGATCGGCAGATCGGTAATTTGAATTAAATAATAAGGTTAGATGTGATTAGATTATAAGATATTTAGCTTAGGAGGTTTAATTTCTATTATGACAAATCGCATATAAAATTGTCTGGTAGAACAAAATATTTACCTTCTCTTTTATGAGATTCTGAATGAATATATCTTTAACCTCATTAACGCATTTTAATAATTTGATTTCTCATATGGTTAGTCTATTAAAAAATTTTTTATTCAAGTATTATATTTAAAGTGTACTGAATAAAGTGTATTGAAGTGTTCTTCTTTTTGTTCTACGTAATTATGCCGCAATCGAACGATTGGCTTGGTTTGTTCCGAACGTAAAGGGTTGTGTCTTTTTTGCTCGGGATTTTTCATGCCCCCAACACTTGAAAACACCCTTCGTCGTAAGGATAGCTATTTGTTATTTCGAGTCGTCTAGGAGGATCTACCCCACCCCTCCTAGTATTTTCTTTGCTAGTTTTTAATCACCTTGTATAGCAAGCTAAATCCATGATCATGTATCCCCCTTATTATGTGGTCTGGGTAATCAGGGATCTACATGATCAAGGATCACAATCCCCTTATCGTGTAGATCTCTGATTACCCAGGACGAGGATAGATATCTGACTATTTGTATAGATACCTCTTGATCAAGTAATATTGATAACCAAATTGATTTTTATTAATCGTTTGACAGGACAGAACAATAATTGGAACTTCTGGGTATGAGTAAATATTTAAAATGATCCCCAGTACTTCAGGAATAATTCAAGAGTATGCAGTATGCAGTCATTACTTTGATGAAATTACCTTACTTACTAGCATTCTTAGAAATTATTTACTGTGAAGGGCATTGCTTAAATCTCTTGATCAAATGCAGTCTGCAATCCCACTATCTGTACCTGTCTCTGTACAAATGAAGTGCATCCTGTATTATTTGACGACGATTTTAATATTTTTATTCAATTTTTTATGAAACCAATTCTTTCAATAAAAATGATTTTTATGTTATAGGATGTAATATTTATTTGTTTCCTTAGAATTTTATATAGGGTGGTGTGGATTAAAATGGATATACGAATTTAAACAGTTTATATTTATAAAATTTATTGTTTTTTGGGATGGTGATTTTTCTTGAGACTCAAGAAGAATCAGCATATATCCATTTTACCCTACCCCTCCCTACTATTTGCAATCCAATTCAGTTACTGAATGTACTGTAGAATAATCAAATTCATTTTTGAAAGAAAAAAATTGTATTCTTATAGTACTATGTAAAGCTTTATTCTCCTTCAAAAATTAAAAAAAAAAGAACTATGCTAATTCTATTAATACAAGACCGTTTGTAGTGGATCTAGCAATGAAATAAGTTTAAAATTTAAAAGTTTTTGAATGACCCCTTTTGTGTGCAAAGTATTAAAAAAAGCAAACTGTAATCACGATCACTCAGTCAACACACCTCATATTGCTTTACATTAATAAATAAAATATAAACTCAATAGTCAGATTAAAAAAATTTCAATCGGTGAAAATAATGACGTTAGAGATACTTGAAATGTCTAAGAAATTAATCAAATTGATCGCAGTACAAAAAAGGCGATTTCAAATTCAGAAGCCGAAGACTGAGATATTTCCTCTTTCCCCAGCGCATGCTCAAGAGACACACGTAGCAGTTTGAAAACTGGGAAAACAGAAGAAATATTTTTCCCTTTCTAGCGATTTGAGTGACAGGTGTCAGGTGGGCGGGGTTAATAGAGGTTGCAGAAAGAGAGAAAGATTGCATGCGAATTGGTAGAGAGTCAATAACGTTCGTCCTGCACTGTCGTCCTGTTCTCTGGTTAGTTCCACCGTTATCGCATAGGGGCGCCACTTTCTATGGGAAAAACCATGCTTTCAAAGTTGCCATTAGCGTCTATGGAGATGGACCCTCTGTTAGCTCAAAACTCTGTGAGACAGACAGTACTACGATCACACATGAAAAGCTAAACAAGCTTTAAGAGCTAATTCATCTTGAGTAGAGAATTTGGAAACGAACCTGTCATAGATTTAAGCTAGTCTAGCAAATTCAAACTATCTTAAGCTAAGCCTGGATTGAGAAGAGAGATGACAACAGGTTTGAACTGGTTTGTGTGTATGCGCGGCCGCCATTATTTTACCAAGTATATTGCCAAAGTGGCACCGTTGCACGCCATTCCGCCTCAATTTAGCCTACCTAGCTTTTTTTGGCACCACTTAGAAGATATTTTTGAAAAAATATTTGCAACGCTAGTCTAGGATTGGCCTTCTAACTCTACGTGAAACAATGGCGGTTTTACGGAAATAGCCTGCCTGAGGCGGTAAAAACTTTCCTCTTGGCCAATCAGAAACGATTAGTGCGTTGTCTGTCTATAGGCTCTATCTTAAGCTAGTTTCCCAAACTCGCGTAAATCTTAGGAAGTTTAAGTTATCATCTACTTACAGGAAAGAAAAGTAGGGGAAATAAAACAAAACTTTTGTTTATTTGATAGTACATGGACAAAACCGTTTGTAAATTCAAATATACTTTTAAAATGGAGAAGAGAAAAAGGAATTAGACAAACCAGAAGGAAAAATAAGTCTTCTGTAAGTATAAGTGAACAGTAAAAAAAAGGTTAAAGAAAATTACAAGTGTTCAGGCTTACTTAGAGCCGAGATCTTAGACGCCAACCATTGGTTTTATTCTGTGCGTCATCAGGGTTTGGGAAAAGTCATATTGTGAACGGATAAAAATTAGGCATCTTATAACTTAAACTTTCTCAACTTCTCTCAATGCTCTAGTATTTTTATGTGTGAACGTAGTATGACAGTAACCTACTATACTCAGCGATGCTCTACAATCTTATTTTAAGGTGTAGAATAATAATTTTCTTACCCACTTAGATCCTTTGAGGAATTTCTACATCCGTGTCAACATACTTCACCTTTCTCTCACACTTCGAAGAGTTCGACACTTTTCCAACCTATATCATGAGTATGTAAATATAATTAATCTTTATTGATACATGCCTAATCAGGGCTTTAGTACTTAAAAGGATAGGGGAGAGTGGGGCACCTTGGGACTCTTTTTACTAAATTATTTTTATAATTTATTTATACCGTTATATTTATTCAAAAGCAGCTAATGTGTTAAATATAGTCCTTTGTGCATCTAATAAAAACTTTTCCAACCAATTATCCCTTTTAGGGAATTCATAACAAATTTTAAAAACCTCTTTTAATGTCCCAAGGTGCCCCACTAGTGGCCCACCTTGGGACACTTCCAATAATAACAAAAACTTATGTTATTTTAAAAAATATAAGAAACACATTAAATTATGACAAATATTTTCCTCAGACTCTTTATGATGGCAAATTGCCGACCCGTAAATTTATGCTATTTTTTAAAAAGAGAAAAGTTTTCCCTTAACTCCCTTGTGTTTCGGCCAGACTATAAACGAATTGATGAACTAATATCGTCAATAATTACACATTATTGGTTTCACAATTATCTTACGAATCATTATATTTAAGAAATTTAGACCAGAGGCAGGTTCTCAAAGTGTGGGTCGCGAGTTATCTTTTGTTGAGTTCCTACAAGTTTTGACAAGACGCATACCCAACCGGAGGTTCCAACTATAAATTTTGGTAATTTTTATAAGGAATATTTGACTGCAAATTAACCCAGATAACTAACATACAAGTCTTTTAAACCCGAAAACCCCGTTTTTTTAACCCTATATTCATTGGCGGCTCGTCCATAGGAGCTCGTGAGCACCTAAAACCAAGTCCTTTTTTTTTTTTTTTCGAAAATCCTTAAAAAGTAAACAAAACCTGGTGGTCCATGCCCGGGGAAATTTGGTTGAAAATTTTCAAATTGCCCACCAGAAATTTATATTGCCCCCCGGTAGGGCATGCTCCCTACGTTGGGAAAAACTGCTTTAGAGCGTTCTCGCTAAGACAGCCAGTGCAGTGGTTAATCATTTTCTTTTTCCTCTGCCGAATTTCGCGGAAGCGCCAGTAGTCACTTTTTTATTTACTTTGCTTACGATGCGTAGGATTAATTATCTGTAAATGTTAATTTTGTCAGTGTAATTATTTTTGAGAACATTCCATATTTTGCCCTTTTGTGATTTTTATGGTTTAAGAATACAGTTCATGAATTTTTAAAAATTACTTTTTATTTATGTTTGGAGTTAAATTGTTATAATAATATAATTAATTTTGAAAAATGATTATATCTTTGATTCACATTTTATTTGGAAAAATTCCACGTTTTGCCTTTTTTGGATTTTTATGGTTTAAGAATATATTTCATTTTTTTAAATTACTTTTTGTTAAGATTTAGAGTTTATTTTTATAATAAAATTAATTTTTAAAAATGATCGTAGAAGCTCTTTGATTCAAATTTTTAGTTTGAAAATTTAAAACTTTGAAATTTCATTATTGTTTTTCTGTTCTCCCACAGCAAAACCAATATGTATTATTACCACTGAGCTAACTGTTATTATTATTACTGTTCTAGACTAGATATTTCCACTTGGAGGCCCATGATATCTCCTAAAAACTCCCCAAAAGTAGCTTTACACTATGTAGCATGCTGAAATTCAAAAATATTTTTAGGGGGAGAACCCCCGAACCCCTATTTACGTCTTAGGTTATGGAGCAGTTTTGGTCGTTTTCTACGGTAAAAAACGAAAGTTTGCTATTCAGGGGGAGGTAGTATACCCTCAAATTCCCTCTTACAGTGAGTGCATCAAGGGTTTAGGAAAGTCATATCAACCTTAGGAGCTAGTATCCAAAAATGAGGTTTAAACATTATTTTTTAGGGAGATTTACAAAAATTTTCTGGAGAAAGACCACTTTTACGTAAAATTTACTATTTAGAGAGGTATTACCAAACATCAATATAGGTATCCCCGATTTTTTTGAAAATAAAGTATCTTCACACCATGTAAATAAACTTCGTCCCTCTCCCGAAAAATATATCATGGATGCAAAAGGAGCCTGATTAATTAGCGGCCCGGCACTAGAAACCCCTGTTCCAGACTATCAGTCATCAAAGGTGGATTTCATTTCCCTAGGGTTCAAAGATGATTTTTAAAAATAAGAATAACAAGTGGCACACTAAACACCTTAAAGTGATAAACCCACATTAGTCGAAAAAGAATCCCCATCCCTGTTCTAAAGCAAAGAAAAAACTTGACTGTCTGTCTGTTCCATGGAGGTCTGTTCACACCTATGGTTCGCACATCTACCGAAAACTGAATCAATATCTATCTAAAACAAAGATGCACGTGTCTCACTGACTGAAAAACCTAACGAGGGCATAAAAGAAGGAAGGTAAATGAAAAAAAAATTAAGTGACAGCTGACGCATCAACGAAAAAGCATTTTGTTCTCCTGGCTCTCATCCGGGAAAGCTCATCAGCTTTCTTTCTTGGGGTCAGGATTTTTTTCGGCTAATTGGAAAATTAGATACCTTTTGAAAAGGTAATTATAATATTCTCATAAACTAATTTTTAATAATTAATCATTTGATATAATTAATCATTGAATATAGACTAATAAAACCAATTATTTAATTCAGATTATTCCTTAAAACATGTTTTTATTTATTTTGGTGCGCTGACTCTAAAAATGACCTTTGTTTTGCCCTAAAATATCATGTTTGCTTAAAATTCAGGTAAAAAGGGCAATATCTCAATAAAAATTAAAATAAATGTTTTATTAAAATTCTTATTGAAATGATTTTTCTTATGGTCTTTGGTGTGCTAAATCCGAAAATGCCCACCGCTTATTTTTAAGTCGTCGCGTTTCTTTACAATTTAGCTAAATATGTAAAGAAATCAATCTCAATATAAATGAAAATTGATCACTGAAATTTACTTTTATTACATATTTTTCATGATAAAAACAACTCCTGTAGTTTTCTTTAGCAGATCATTAAAATATAATCCATCATTGGTTCATGAAAATCTAGCGAAGAAAAGATCCCGCACTCTTGTACTACTGCATTTTCTCCCATAGAAATACACGGAGTCTCGTCGAGGTGAGGTCGAGCCGAGACGCCATCGTCAGTTTGAAAAGGAATAAGTCCAAAAAATGACAAATTAACATTTTGTGCTCAAAACAATCTCCAAGCTTTGCTCTACTCATTAGTGGAAAATAACTACCCCCTATAGGGAGATATAGCCCCTAGAAGTTGCGAAATCGATGTCCATTAATTTTATTTTTTCAGTTAATTTGGAATTAAAGTTAATTTGTCTTTCTGTTCTCATTCTTTGTGCTGCAAACTAAGCCAAAAAAAATTTAGCAAGTGCTTTATTTTTTTTTTATCAAAGGAATGTTTGACTCCATTCATATTCACTTTCTCCATTGATACTGCCATAATGACCCAGTTTCATAATAATTTTCAATTTTATTTGTCTTGGTCTGTTTAATGTCTATTTCTCACTTTTGTGCTGTGAACTAAGCACACATATAATTTAAACGATGAATTTAGAGGTTTTTAAGGTTTTCCTTCACAAGTTCATCAACTTTTTTCAACTGCAAAATAATTTTGAATGCACTTATGTTTTTTCCGAAGATCGCCCTTATTTCTAAATAAGTTCCTGAATTTCCAGTAAAAATTTGGTGTTTATACAACAAAAATTCCCATATTTATGCTTTTTTTTTTTATTTTCTCAAAACTTGGTTTTTGGACTTATTCCCTTCTTCTAACTGACGATTGAATTGCTGTGGCAATATGATGAGTAATCAAGTAAAAATAAATTACTCACTTGATTCTGATGGGGATTCTTCCTAGTCTTGTTTCATTTCTCCTACTGGCACACTGCAAGAGCTGGACATCTCTTTGTAGATCCCCCATCTGATGTTCCATGTCCCGGTTGAAAATCTTGTACAAAGAGAACTCAAACACAAAAACAGATTAAAAAAGAATACAGTACAGCACAAAAATGCTGTATAGAAGCTGTTTCAAAACATTAAACAGAACGCTACCAATAGAGAATTTTGTCGTGAAGCTCAATATAAATTTTCAACAATTTAAGCATGAAAATACCTTCATGGAAAAATTGAGGTATTTGCAGTATAACAACGAGTTAACTCCAACAGCTTTATATTAGAGTTAGCTAGTTGTTGCTGCAATCACCTCAATTAGAGAAAACAGTTAATTAAAAAAATAGTTAGTTTTTTTTACCATGGAGTTGAATTACTTGAATAGAAAAAATTACTAAAACCATATTAAAGAGTCATTCGTAAATTACGTCACACAGTTTCAAGGATTTAAAATCCCACCTTCCATTGTGAGGCCACTTTTGAAACTAACTGTAAAATTAAACCAAATTGATGAATTTAAAATTTATTTCACTATTTTAATTACTTGGTACTCTTATTACTGCTAAATCAAACTAAACAGTGAAGAAATGTCTCTTTTAGAATTTTAAAAGCAATGACAAGGGGTTATTAAAGGGTGATGCCACAAGTTTGAACTCCCCCCTTCAAGCCTATCATTTAGTGTCGTTACAAGCTATCCCTCTCCTAAAACGTGTGACGTAATTTGTAAATGGCTTTTAAATAAGTAATGATTAGTTAGATTAATCGCAAAAACCACCTATGTTGAAATTTTCCCAAAACCATGATTTTCCATTTTTTATTATTTTCCTTTCACCGTAAACTAACTAAAACCTAACTAAAACTTCAAACTAAACATGCCATGGCAATTTATATAATGCATGTGTGTAGTAGAAATTACATGTATTTTAGATGCATATGGTCTATTAAAAAACATAAAAAATTGTGTAATAACGGTAAGAGGCTTCTTGTTCCCAAATCGATTTAAAAGCCCATAAAAAAAAACCTACAACATGATTTTGAGAAAATTTTGACACTTTGGTTTTGCTTCGTTTCAAGTACCGTAAACTACCCCAAACTGATATTGATGCCAATGCAATGTGTAAACTGGTCAAACTTTATAATTACACCTAAATATACAGAAGCTAACACTAAATTCAATGACATAGATTTGACAATTTTTGAATCTGGCATCAATAACTTAGGATTTTTTAGGTACTTGAAACTAAATAGTACACACATGAAAAAGTACTACAGAGCATTTATTCTATCAATTTCTTCAAATGGTCTGTCTATTAATAACTAAGAAATAAATTGAAAATGAATCAATAACAACTAAAATCAAATCAAATGCTATTGACTCATTTACAAGCTTTTTCTGGACCAACTGATTGAGAATACAATTGAATAAATGCTCGACACTAACGGCCGTATTATCTGTTACCTGACAAGTGGTTAACCAGCAGCCAAAGAAGGAATAAGTGACTCTGAATGGCAGAATCCTTCTTTGATTAATGTTTAACCGCTGGTCAAGGAGCAGATAATACCTTATAATAAGAATATACGTAAAAGGGGTACACCATTATCCGACAATGCAACCAGTTTTTAACCACCTCAACCATTCATAACTAATACAACTGAGATGGTTAGAAACTGTCATCATTGTCAGGTAAAAAGTGGCACATTCATTATGTGTATCAGCCATATTTTTCCATCATGAAAAAATGTCCATGGGCATAACAGTACATCAACCACCTCATTCTTACCACAAGAAAAACGAAAAGTTCTGTTTTCCCCAGACACATCAGTGATTGTCTTTGACAACGAGCAAAGAGTCTATCGGTGTAGTGCACGGACGATTTAATTGCGACATCGACGGATTCCGCCTTTAGAGAGCGGTGGGCGAAATGGACGCGAGGGTCGGCAGTTCCCGATACATCCGCGGAAACGGTTGCAGTAGGGTCGGGGGGGGTGGAGAGAGAACGACGAGGGCAACCGAGATGGAAAGGTTGCGTCGCGGTTTCTCGAACTGAGAAGTTGATTAGACAATGTTGAAAAAAAATGATGGCTTCTAAAGCCCATTGCTTGAGAGGAAAGACCAGATTTAAAAGCATGAAACAAGTGGGGAACGTAGGCAGATGCTCTAGCAGGGTGGCCACAGAAAACTTATTTCAAAATTCCCTGATAATTCCAGGTTTTCCCTGATAATCTAGTATGATTTATAAATATAGTACATTCTAATCTTAACAGGTATTGTACTGTGCAATCAGAAAAAAGAAGGAATATACTAGATCTTTATCATACAAAAGAACCCTTTTTTGAACATTTGCTTGCAACCACACTAATTTATATGCATCCGAGAACTGAAATGCACATTTAAAGATTTGAAAATCCAAAAAAATTTTGAATATATTTTTAAGAGAACTAATGCAATTTTCAAAATTTCCCTGATTATTATCAGATTTTCTAAAACTCCCTGTTAGTTCCAGGTTTTTTTAATTTTCCCTGATAATTTCAGGTTTTTAAGGTTTTCCAGGTCTGTGGCCACCCTGTCTAGTCTAGACGATACATAAAACTTACGAGGTAAAATTTTTTGTTAGCCAGGTCTCAATTTATTTATTCCAATTTTGTTCAAAACAGGTGATGTCTAGATTTTTCCAATAATGCCCCATAACTTACCCCGTACATAAATTTACGCATGACCTAAGTATAAAATTATACTTCTCATAAAGTTCAGACTCTTAAAAATTGCAAAGAAATTTCAAAACAAAGAAACAAAATCTAGATTGAGAAATTTCTCGATGCAAATTTGCGTATTCATTCAATATTACCATCACTTTTTAAAACAATTAAAAACTTAAAGTTCTTAAAAAGCACAACGTTTAAAATTATTTTGTCATGACTTTGACAGTTAGGTCACTTGTAAAGGGAAAAGTGGGGTTGATCGAAAAATAATTTTTTTAAACGATATTTTAGCTTGACAATTAGGTTTATAAACAGTTGGAAAATGTTTCTTTTACGTATACATTACTATCACTATTACTTTATACGGGTAGCTGAATTTTTTTTTAAATACATTGTAATAAAATATTTTGCTTTCATCTCAAAAGGAGTTCAAAATTTTTTCCCGCAACCAACTGTAGACCTAAGAGCGCTTTTTCACTACACGATAAGACAGCGATAATTCCGTTCCGATTATATCGGGGAACGCAAAATGCATTCAGAAAGCCGGAGCGCTTTTCACTTACCGATACGATAGCGATTATGTCGTTTCTACGGAACCGATATCGGTTATCGGAACGATTTACCGTTGGGTATCTGGCAATCCCAATGTATCGTGACGACATTTCATGTTTGTTTTGATCGTTTGTTGGTTTTCTTGTTCAGTGTTCACGTTTTTAATTTGATTTTATTGTTTTAACATGGTTATTAAGTTTGATGTGATCAATTTGTGCGAACTGGTAGAAAATAGGCCATGTCTGTGGGACAAAAGGCATGACGATTATCGTAATAATATTTTAAAAGAAAAGGCCTGGAAGGAAATCTATAGTTTCTTGGACGATGAGTTTGAAAACAAAACAAGTGCTGAAAAGACCGAAATAGGTAAATATATTATTTATAAATTCAAATTGTACATTATTTCTGAATTTATTGATCAGTTTAGTTCACATAATGTTTTGTTTTCAATTGTTTTTCAAACTTGATTAAAGCGACAGGTACCTACACTGTAAATTCAATATTTGATCTTGTTGACAAAATAATGAAAAGTTTCCATTCAAATCACGAATGTGATTGTCATTAAGTACTTAAATTGATTTTAATACTAAAAAAACAAAGTATAATCGAATAATTATGCATAGAATAATTCGACGAAAAAATGCACGTGGTTTCTACAAGTTGGTTATTTTTATTGTATTCTCTCAGATAGTTAATTATCCCAAGATTTTTTTCTAGTTTGATGTTCTTAGAAGAGTCTTGTACAATAATAAAAAACTTAATATAACTGAAACTTAATATAAAAATATCCAATCTTTATAAACAGTTCTTATAACAATTTTGAAGATCATATTGTTTAATTAAACAGGCACAATGAAGAACAGACTTGAAGTTGGCTGAGGGCTAGTTTTTTTTTACAAAAATCTCAAATAAACATTCTTTGCCTTACTCCACATCTCTTGTCATTTTATTTCCGTAAAAATTTCAAGTTTTACTTAAAATCATTTTCATTTTAGGTAAGCAAATCACCCAGAAATGGACCAATATAAGAGACGCATTCATCAGAAGTCTTAAAACAAAAAGTGGGCAGAAAGCGAAGAAACCGTACCTATACCAAGATAGCATGCTCTTTCTCTTGTCCATACAAGAGCCTAGCTCAACAGAGTCGAGTGTTCTACTAACAGCTGAGGATGTAAGTGACTCACAAGCAGTGGAGGCTCAGGTGGACGAGGTTGTAGAAACTTCTGAGCCAGTTGCTGCCAGTACCCCTTCGCCTAGCTTTAGTGCTCGGGCCGGGCATAGTAGAAAAGTGAAAAGGTCTGATAGAGATCTTAGTGAACTTGAACGAGAAATTATGGGTGAACTTAAAAAATCAAAATGCGAAAGTGAACCGTCCTTTTTTGGTTCATTTGAACAATATGTCAGTGACATGACTGAAACTGAAAAATTAGAATTGCACTCAGCTGTGCTACAGTCAATTATGGATATAAAGCGAAAACGTCTCAATACTGTGTACATTGTAAATAATGATAATTACCAAAATGAGTTTTGATATACTAATATTGTTATTAAAAAATAATTTCAACTTATAGAATTTTCTCAGTCAGTTTCTTTCTTTTTACAGTGAAACCTCTGTATGACAGTCCATACTGATACTTTTTCAAGGTCCCTATAGTGAAAAAAATATTTAAGATCCGTAAGATATATTAATCCGTATTAATATCGGACAGATAGAACAGCACTGTCTATAATAACCTGACCATATCAATACTTTCTTTAGGTCCATAGAGTATCATAGAGAGGGTTCACTGTAATCTGCCTTTTTACAGATTATTTTATTATAAAAAAATAATAAAATACTTAAGATTTTTATTTCTGCTCTTGACATAAAAAAGATGGGTCTCATTGTTTTGAAGCTGCAGTTATTGAATTTTGGTTTTGTCTTTCATTTTACACAATATAGAATGTGAGGAAGAAGTACACCAACTTTTCACTGTCATTGTAAATATATTTTTGTGAATTAATTTTAAACATGAAGAATTTAAAAAATATTCATTCGTGTTAGACAGCTGCCAATGAGTTAACCAGCTTTTTTCATGTCATGAATTTTGTTTTTAATACAAACAAGAATTTTAAAAAAACTTAATGATTTTAAATAATAAGTAATTAAACTCTACTGCTGACATTTTTAAAAAAAAGTAAATAGAAGTTTTATGAATGTAGAGACCAAAATTGGAGTTTCCTTTTGTGTTAATAATCATGAATGTGTTATCAAAGACTTTTTTAAAATACAGATTTACTATTTTCTTTGGCCTCAAAAGCACCCTTTAAATAAAAGTTATTACCTAGGATAGGTGTGGATAAAATGAATTTAAATACAGCTATTTTCAAGTTAAGCTCAGGCAATAAGCTCAGATTTTTGTTTTAACACATCTTAAATATAAGTATTCCTCTGAATACAAGTCGGACAGATGATCTATTTAAGCTTTAAACAATGTATAAATCTTTATCTGTAATATTAGTTTGTATGTAAAATTACCAGCGTAAAACACAGTAGCATGTAAAAAAAGTACTCTTTAAATAAAAACAAACTTTATTTCTAATTCTAAATTATGCAAAAAATTGGTATAGATTGAAAGGAATATATAAAAAAATGATAATATAATTATTTGTTTTATGTAAAGAAAGAAGTAGCAGCAACATCAGAATCATTAAAGAAAAATACAGAGTAGACAAAAGAAACACAATGAAATACTTTAAAAACTTGTGTTATACAAAATCATGAATATTATACTGCAGAATGATAAAAATTATTATAAAATTGCTGTGTAAACACAATATTGTACGTGAGGGAGGATGTTGATAGTCAGTCTACAGGGGTCCCACCCCCTAGACTCAATGAGGCAAGCCCTTGCAAAAAAGTGTAATGACCTCCCCCCACACTTTTTGTTCCACCCATTTAAAAACTTAAATTGTTATATGTCCCCCTCTGTGGGCACCCCTGCATTATAGACATACATTAAATTTGTTATTGAATGCTAAGAATTTTAAATATTTTATTCATTAAATTTTAGACAGCTGCCACGGCAATGCACCCTCATTACTTACAAAATAATTAGCAAAAGAAGTACGAATACCCCTCCCAGTTTTTTTTGTAGTTAATGTGTCGTTTGTCATGGATTGTAGAGTACAAGGTACTAAGTCCTCTGGACGGTATCCGTCTCTCTCACGTACAATATTGTGTAACATTACACATGCCTTAACAACATCAATTGCAGTTTCACGAGACAAATTTAGTGCCTTATGCAAAATTCTCCATTTATTCGTCAAAATACCAAAAGCACATTCCACATATCTTCTGGCTCTACAGAGCCTGTAGTTAAATACTTTTTGCTTCTCTGTCAAATTGTGGCCCCCATATCCACGCATAATATTTTGATGCATGGGAAAGGCATCATCTGCCACGAACACATATGGTACTTTAGTGTTTTCTGGCGGCAAAGGAGTTGGACTTGGAATGTTCAGTTTATTAGAACACAGTAATTTCCAAAACTCAGTTTGTTTTAAAATGTTGGAGTCACAGTCTTTGCCATAACCCCCAATGTTCACATAAGTAAACTTATAATCAGCATCTGCGACTGCTAACAATACAAACGAATGAAACTTCTTGTAATTGTAGTTCATAGAACCTTCATTAGGAAAATTTTCTATCCGCACATGCTTGCCATCAATTGCACCGAGACAAAGTGGAAAGTTTGCAAATTTCTCAAAATTCTTTGAAATGGCAATCCAATTATTTTGAGTGGCTTCTGGGAAATGTTGCTGATGGAAAACTTCCCATATTTTGCTACATGTGGTTTTTACTACCTTGGAAGCAGTCGTAATTCCTACTCGGTAGCTGTAATAGATATCGGTGAAGGAGCATCCAGAAGCTAGATATCTGTAAGAAAAAAGGCATTATATAATATAGTTATACACAAAAAATTCCTATTAGGGATTGTCAAATAATGCATATTAATTATTGTGTACTAGACCCCCATACACCTATTATTATTTTTCAAAGACTGAGCTACCAACTAATTTTCAATGTTGTTAACATATTTTAACCCATTACAGTTATTATTTTAGTTTAGTAAAATCAAACTATAAAGATGCACAATTTTTTTAAATTGCTTTCTTGGAACTGTACCTAGAAAAATTTACAATTTTTAATAATCTCAGTTGTCTCACTTCAATATAGCAGTTCTACACCACTGATATTTTCTCAATTGACACTATATGATGCAATGTAAAGAATCTTTTTACAAATTAAAAAACTAATATTTTAAGAAATTACAAATTTTAACTAATATTCACATGTATCCTTTTAAAGTAAACTGATGTAGAAACAGCGAAAACACTACATAGATATTTCTACTTCTGACTTAATTTTTAGTGTCAAGACTATTGATTAAAATTTTTTAATTTATCTAATGATGATAATAAAGATTGGAGTGTAATATATAAGAAAATAGATAACTTACCTTAAAGTTATTGCCAGCATTTCCTTTGGTGGAATACACATTCTCAAATGTGTATTCTGTTTTTGTATTTTTTCCTTTATATGGAGCAGAATATAGTTAAACGTTTCCTCACTCATCCGGAAATAATTAAAAAACTTGTTTGGATCTTTTTGCAGTTTTTCAAATAGCGTATAAAATGCGCCTTCCGTTGGTCTCGATTTAACGATATCATGTATCCAAAATCTTTTAACTACACCCCTCTTCTTTCTTCGCAAATATAATAAATATAACAATCTAAGTTTGTTATAATGGCGGTGATTGCAGTGGGCCATTTCAGAAGATGTTTACTGATTGAACTTCTAAATCGAAATGAGAGTGGAAAAAACGTTTTTCAGCGAACGATATCGGTGCAATGAAAAAACGTCTCGCGAACGACACGATAACACTTGTGTCGTCCTTCAAAAATCGTGTACGATTTTATCGCTCAGTGAAAAAGCGCCCTAAGGATAGCATTTTTAACCATGACGATAGTTAAGATTGAAAATACTACTTCCTCACATAAAAATTGAATCATGTTGGGAAAAAATTTCAAACAATTAGAAACTTTTCTTGATAATTTGAATCTAAAAGGCTTATGATTTCCAAGAATTACCCATAATTTGTTATGATAATTTGCAAAACGGACACTAATTTTGCAACAAATGTTCCAAGAATGAATTCACGAACACATTTAACTTCGAGGGTTTATTTCAACTTCAGTGGATTACAAACAACAAATTATTTTTTTAATTTAAGTCTCAGCAGTGGAAGATTATTTTGAAAATATCAAATGGAGTTTGGTAGGGGTTTACAAAACTTTTAACTTCTAACAGAATAATATGTAGATAAAAAGTTCAGTGTTCAAATTTTTAACTGATAATAACATTGAAAAGGTCCTAAAATTTGGTTAGGAACATTAGAACACTAGATTATGCATTTGGAACCTCAAATAATGCTTAAATTTATAGAGTATTTAATTTCTCCCCTGAATTTGAAGTATTTTGTAACACAAGGGAGCTAAATGGGGCAATGCTGAAATCAATGTATTCTAAAACAGGTTTGAGTGTACTTGCACTCTAGAAACAACTCAATTTGCTTCAGCTTCTAAGTTTTAAGCAGATTTGATACTTTAAAAACTTTTCTTAAACTGGGTATGCGAATATGATTGCAAATAGCTACAAATAGTGGCTTGGAAATTATTTTTTTTATTACCTAATGTTTAGTTTTACAATATGAAGACAGTTAGGCTCTCCAATGAGTAGGAAATTTTTAACTGAAGACATTTTTTAGAACAAAAAAGAAATCAATATTTTAACATAGTAGTCCTTGTAATGTTAACTGATTAATTAAATTGTTATGGCATACATTTGCGTAAGGAGAAAAAGTAATATGTAATTGTAAAAAAGGAAATATGCATCAATATTTTTTTTTTCTCCAAAGTGCTCTACATGGGCTTAGGTATTCGATTAACTTTTAAACTGTGCACCACTCAAAAGTTTAAATTGAAGAAAATATGATCATACAAACATGAATAAACTTAATTTTTGACATCCATTTTAACCTGAAAAGTGCAGACTCCACTCTAATGTAAATTACAAACAGAAAAAAAAATATTTAAAAAAGAAAGGAAAGCAATGTTATCACTTTGTATGATTTCTAATTATAGTCAGACTTTAAAGATATTTTTTCTATCTTATTTTAGGAATTATCTATAATATAAACTAAGTATAAAATTAGACTTTCACTCTCACTTTGTTTTTTTTTTACCCCAATCAAGTTTTCCTCGCCTTATTGGGGAATATTTTAATGATCCTATAAGCGAACTTAATTTACAAGTTTATGTTCTAAATTAGTTATGAATTTGTTTTCAATTTTTATCAAGTAAAGGTTTCAAAATAATTTTTTCATTTTATCTTGTTAAAAAAAACTAGAAGAAAATCAGCAGCTTAAAAAATATATATCCTTCTACATTTGGAGCTTGGATATTCCAAATGGCATTAGGCACAACAAATATATTCTTCTCAAACATAAAAATTGGAACAATGTCTGACATTTATTTAATTTTGGTCACTCTAATCATAATCAATTTAAAAATTTTAGTTTCCATCAGATCTATCTCTAAAATAAGACAATGATAAAATCTTTACTATGACTGCATGAATATATAAACTGTGCACATGGTATCCATGTTATTTCATTCTTAACATTCAAGCAAAGTAGGATTCTTCTTTGAACAGATTCCAGATTCCGAAGCTGGTGTAGTGGTTACTGTATACAGGCTTCTGAATAGTCTCCACTCCTTTGAACTCCTTTGTTTTCACGAGAGATCTCAATACACATAGGGAGGGTGAAAAAGGGGGTATTGGGTAGTGTAGTGGTACTGGACACAGGCTTCTGTTAAGGAGTCTCCACCCCTTCGCAGTCGCCAATCTCCCTAATCTTCGTGCTTGAAGGATTCTGAAAAAGAGTCTCCACCCTTTCGCAGTCTCCAAAGCATCGTTTTCGCGAGATGCCCCCACTACACATAGGGAGGGTGAGAAGGGGGTATTGGGTAGTGTAGTGGTACTGGACACAGGCTTCTGTTAAGGAGTCTCCACCCCTTCGCAGTCGCCAATCTCCCTAATCTTCGTGCTTGAAGGATTCTGAAAAAGAGTCTCCACCCTTTCGCAGTCTCCAAAGCATCGTTTTCGCGAGATGCCCCCACTACACATAGGGAGGGTGAGAAGGGGGTATTGGGTAGTGTAGTGGTACTGGACACAGGCTTCTGTTAAGGAGTCTCCACCCCTTCGCAGTCGCCAATCTCCCTAATCTTCGTGCTTGAAGGATTCTGAAAAAGAGTCTCCACCCTTTCGCAGTCTCCAAAGCATCGTTTTCGCGAGATGCCCCCACTACACATAGGGAGGGTGAGAGGGGGGTATTGGGTAGTGTAGTGGTACTGGACACAGGCTTCTGTTAAGGAGTCTCCACCCCTTCGCAGTCGCCAATCTCCCTAATCTTCGTGCTTGAAGGATTCTGAAAAAGAGTCTCCACCCTTTCGCAGTCTCCAAAGCATCGTTTTCGCGAGATGCCCCCACTACACTTAGGGAGGGTGAGAAGGGGGTATTGGGTAGTGTAGTGGTACTGGACACAGGCTTCTGTTAAGGAGTCTCCACCCCTTCGCAGTCGCCAATCTCCCTAATCTTCGTGCTTGACGGATTCTGAAAAAGAGTCTCCACCCTTTCGCAGTCTCCAAAGCATCGTTTTCGCGAGATGCCCCCACTACACATAGGGAGGGTGAGAAGGGGGTATTGGGTAGTGTAGTGGTACTGGACACAGGCTTCTGTTAAGGAGTCTCCACCCCTTCGCAGTCGCCAATCTCCCTAATCTTCGTGCTTGAAGGATTCTGAAAAAGAGTCTCCACCCTTTCGCAGTCTCCAAAGCATCGTTTTCGCGAGATGCCCCCACTACACATAGGGAGGGTGAGAGGGGGGATAGTTGAGTGGTGCAAGGATTGACAGGACACAGGCTTCTTCTAGTCTCCTCTTCTTTACAGTCGCTAATCGTGCATTCACCCACTACACCAGAAGATACTAGTGGTATTGGACACCACTGGTTAATGATATTTAATTTTAAGTTTTGGAATATATTTTACTCTTTGTGTAATATTTTTCTTATTTTTAACCCAACTTGATAGAGAATTTTCACGAGATAAACATGCAGACTTAATAAAGAACTATTATATAGCCAAATAGTTTAGATAACTCTAAATATTTAATTTTACAAGTAACATTGTTCCAAAATTTGTCATGAAAAGAACATAAATAAAATTAAGGTTCCGCGTGATGTCCCTTTTATTTACAATCCGTAAACTAGGTAAAGTGCTAAAAACTAATATGGTTTAATTTTAATTTTAATATCTGAAATGAATTTATAGTTTGTTTGAAATTGTTACAATTAGTATTGATGCTTTCTTTAGAGAATAAAAACTATACGGAACACAATTTAATTAAATAACAAGTATTGCACTCCAAAGAAGGAAATGAGAACATTTTTAACAAGTGTTTCAAGATCTCGATGAACCTAAATTAAAAATTAATATTATGGGGACGGGAAAACTTGATTAAGGCTAGGGTATGAGAGAACTTTCTTTTTGATTATAATAAAATTACATTAACACATTGTTCGATTTATTTTCTGACCTTGATAATGTACACAAAATTGAAGTTTTGTACTTTCTACTCACAAAAGAAACATAGTACAACTATCTTACATAATTTACAAAAATCAAGTGGCAATAATTAAAAGGTCTCGATTTTAGAAATATTCTCCCACACAAATTAAAATTATTCTTAAAAAATCCAATATGCTAAGTTTTAGGAGATATTTGTTGCATAACGGCGCGAAAAATTTAATTGAAAATTAAATGCAATGAGATAATTTGGAAGATTTGAGACTAAAAATTCAAATTTAGCTGCACTTTTCATATTTAAATGGAATTTTTAAGGTTAGTTTACTCCCAACATGGTTTAACGAAAAAAGTGAAGTTTTAAATTTTAATAATAATTGATATAGTTAGTGCACAATTTTGTAACATTTATAATGTTAAGAATTCCTAAGAATATGATGAAATAAACAGTAGGGTGGAAGAATTTTTTACATCTCAATATTATGATATCCAATTTGATTTCTTATATTTGAACTCGGACGTAAAACATGTGAAATATTTCAGCCGAAGCAAAATTAATGTTCGAAAATTTTGCATCTAAACATTATTTAAATTGGACTGAACTCTTAGTTTCATTTCAGATCTGTACTCATAAAGTTATGTAAATAAATCGTGCGGTACTCAATTTACTTTCAATATCAGATGGTTACATAAAATTCATGGTGCAAATTTCAGTTTATTTATGGTTATTTTGTGGTGTAAATTTTATGAATTAAACTAAATAAAAAAATAGTTATTTTTGAACTTTTTACTAATTATAAAAGTTAGTTCTACATCATACAAATTATATTATGCATTCACCTTCCTACTACTTGCATTATCTTTAAATGAATGACTCTTAAACGTTTCCTATTCAAAGTTTTTTTTGCTTCAGTTGATTGTATGATGAATGTAATTTCTATGCTCATTATTTATAGCTTGACAATCGTATTCTGAAATTTAAATTTCCTATTGTGAATTGAAATTTATTCGCATTAGTTTGCAATTTATCATCTGGCAGATTATTGTTTTGATTCATCACGTTTTTCTTCCAAATATTTTAATAACATTCTTTAAATTAAAACACGATTATATTTCATTATGATCACTTTTTGAAAGATTGATGCATATTTTTTTTGCACCATTTAACGATTATTTTATTACAAGCAAGGGGTAGGGACTATTAATGAAATAAGATGTTTAACTAACTTCAATCAGTTTAAATTCAATTCACCAGAGAAAATTCGTGAAAGGATTTGGTAAATGGTTTGTTGATTTGAATGTAATGGTTTAACATGGGAAGAAATCTAAAGATAATTGGGAAAAATTTACTTTAGCTTCCTGAATAAATAAATTAAGGGTAGGTAATATACATATATTTGAAGTTGAAACAAATCCTGAGGAGTGGGTAGTGCAAATTTAAAAAAATTAGACTCAATTCAAGCTCTTTAATATTTGCCAACCCCCATGTTTTAGTCATTGCTTTTATCAAAAACTTGGCTATAGGGAATTATAGATGAAATTTTTAAGAAAAATCTTTAATTTAATCTATTTAATCAAAATATTGGGATTCTAGGAATCGTCATGCAAAAGTTCCGTGCAGTATAGACTAAAAATAGATGATACAGTGAAAGCGCACTATCGTATTAATTTACACAATCGTTGTTTTAGAGCAGGTGAAAAGCTATCGCGTATCCTCAAAAAAACCATCCAACCAAAATAAAATTAAACTGATTTGATTTGCACCTGGACATTGTTCCCGAGAAAAAATTATCTTACAGCTGCTTATTGACTCATCCTCATCGTAACATGATGGTAATAGCTGAACTAACCTCTATGGAAATAACTCCTTATGTTTTTTAAACACTCAAATTAAATAACGTGAAAAACATTTCAATGAAAAATATGCATATTAAAGTTTCATGCTTTTAACTCTTACGTTAACCACTTAAATCCTGACACTTATTTGGAAACAGAATAAAACCATTGAAAAATTTAGTTTCTTTCAGAAAATGACAAAAGTAGTCACCAATAAAAGATTTGTAAACATTTAAGGACATAACTTCACTTAATTTAAGGATATCATTCTTTTATCACATCCTCAAAATTCCACAAAATGCATAGATTGAATACCTTTAATTTTTAATCAAGTTGCTGAATTTAGATTAACTCAGTACCCTGATGAATACCACTTTTAAACTCATCAGTACCCTGATGAATATCACTTTTATGTTCAGTGGTAACTTCAAAATTTTTACTAACTTCCTAACTTTTAAATTTTTTATTATGTTACTTGACACCAAAATAATTAACATATTGATATGGTGACAAAATTTAAAGACGTGCGTACCTAGCGTACAAGCGATGGAAATTACAAATATTGGTGGCCGCCAAAAGACACTAGACCATTAAAATTTCTATTAACTTTTAAATCATGTCATATTTTAACTTTTTAGCTCATAATTCTAAAGAAATATCTATGAAATAAAACATAACGAAATTTAAAACTGAGCTATGAGTTAAAGTAATAAAATTAAATCTGTATGTCATTCCTGAAAAGTGAATATGAAATTGAGTGGTGTGATTATGTTCATATAGAAAGGAATATGCAATTCAATACTAGATGTATGGTATTAAGAGTTTAAAATGACTTTTTCCTCTAATTGTGAGTAGCTCTTTTTTATTAAATACACGATCCATTCTATACTACCTACTCCGGTGACAATATTTCAACAGATCACTTTTTTTTTTTTGTAAAATTCACAAATTAAGTTTCGACAACAATATTTTATTTAACTCCTGTAGATATCATAAAGTAAAAAGAATTTAAAAAGGTGAAAGTTAATTTTAGTCTTATTTCATAACCTTCCGTTATTATACAAAATAAAGTTGTTACATTTGAACATGGTCTAGTGACTTCAGGGCCACCCTGTGACATACGAGGGTTGTTTTTTTTTTCAACTTCCGTTTTGCTCCTGAAAAAAAAGTAGTTGGAATTTCGAAATAATTTTGGTACTGGTAGTTAGGTACATCCTTCAGGATCAATTTACATCTTTACTGCATAAAAATCGGACATTTTTTCTATTAGTTACCGAATTTAAAAGCGCGCTCCTCGAACTTTTTTCCCGCCAACCCATAGAGAATTTCGCTTTCTTCTTCGCGCGACCGCTCCTTTCGCCCAGCATTTAACATTAAACAATGGGTGAGCAGGTGAAAATTGCAGGAGGGGAAAGCGAAATTCTCTATGGACTGGCGGGAAATAAGTTCGAGGAGCGCGCTTGTAAATTCGATAACTAACATAAAAAATTTCCGATTTTTATGCAGTAAAGATGCAAATTGATCTTGAAGAATGTACATAACTACCAGTACCAAAATTATTTCGAAATTCCTACTACTTTTTTTTCAGGAGCAAAACGGAAGTTGAAAAAAAAAAACAACCCTCGTATTTAAGCATACCGATGGGTCAATAATGCATAAAACCTTCCCCTCAAACAACTGAGCATATAAAAATATCATTTTTTTTTCAACATTGTTTCCCCAACTTCGCGGTTTTGAGAACCCGAGATGCAAACGTTCCATCTCAGCTGCCCTCGCCGTTCCCTCCCAATCAATCCCTGCAGCCCTAGCAACTGTTCCCGCAGACGACGGGAGGAAACTGTCGATCCTCGCGCAACATTTCGCACGCGGCCCTCGAAAGACCGAACCTCTCGATGTCGAAATCAAATCGTCGTGCACCAATCCGACAATCTCTTATACTCATTGTCACAGGCAAGAACTGATGAGAGTCTAAAGAAAACCGAAATTCCCGTAGTCCCTCTGATAGGAATGAGATTATTAATCAATGTACTGAGATTTATACCCATGGACTTTCGTTAGGAAAAACATACTTTATACACGTAACGAAATTTCAACCTCTTATTAGTAGGACACTAATAAAAAAAGGAGTAATGAAACAGGTTCTTACGCTACAAGGGTATTTACAAATCTCAATTGGTAAGATGCCCACGAGAGATCCAACTGATACATCGGAAAGAAGTCATTACTGATATGGGATTGTTAGTCGCACAGCAAACATTTTGACTTGGTCCTTAAAAATCTTCCAAATCTTACCAAGTAAGATTTGTAAGTATTCCCCTGCCCCTGGGATGGCAAAAATGCTCTATCACAGGGGTTCTCAACTTTTTAGTTATTGTGACTCCCTTTTTAGGTAAAATATTTTGCAGACCCCCCCTAAATTACTTGTTTGTTGTTTTTTAAAGTAAATTCTTATATAATGCTTAAAACTGAAAAATTCCACGTAACCCATTGAGAAACATTACATATAACTTAGAGTAGAAGACGAGTAATAAAACGGGTGATTTTAAACAGTCACAATATAGTTTTAAATTATTCCAATTTACGTATTTCTATTTTTATTTTCCTGCATTTCGCGACCCCCTCTGGACGTCTGGCGACTCTCAAGGGGGTCGTGACGCACCAGTCGAGAACCCTTGGTATATCACATCTTACCAGTTGGTGAACCAGTGGTTGTAGTTGGGAAGGATTCGTTCACAAATTTCGTCACCAAACTTGCCAGGGATTGTATACCCCGTATCTCCCCCATCTCACAGGTTTTTAATTTTAACATTTCAGTGACCCCCCGCAATTACTCTGATGTCATGGTTTCGATATAAAGCATTTTCTAACTTTAAATAGTTATTTGACTAATAAGTAATTCAAAATACCACTAAATTAAAACTATCAATGCAAAAAATACCACTTAACATAGTAAACAGCAGTGAAAAACTTTTTTGAAATATTATTACGAATTTTTGAAACAAACACATGCAAGATCCTCCCCCTAAAAGGGGAAGCGTAATGAGTAATGAGCGTGTAATGAGGGTTTCTTTTTTCCCGACCAAAACAAGTTTTTCCCCATCCCAAAGGGGGAAATTGGT
This sequence comes from Tetragnatha montana, assembly GCA_963680715.1. Lineage (NCBI taxonomy): Eukaryota > Metazoa > Arthropoda > Arachnida > Araneae > Tetragnathidae > Tetragnatha > Tetragnatha montana. Next base: position 28,339,752 of record OY796676.1, on the reverse strand, counting down.
ATATACCATGAAAACTTCCAAATCACAATATGCAAGAAATATTCTGGCTTTCTTAATCTGATGTGTAAAATATTTAGAAATACAATTTCAAATTTCTCTTGGGTTTAAAATAATTATGTAGGGGGAAACATTAAATTTGCTCAAAAATGTTTTTAATTATAATAAATTTCCTAAATAAATATCTTAGATAGAACATAACAAAATAAAATTATTAAACTTAAAAATATCAGTGTCATCAAGAGAAGCAAATAATTTGTGTTTAAATTTAATAAAGTGGAAGACTAATTATATGAAAATGTTTAGGAAGCTGTGTGGTGTGTAAATATAAAAAGTAATATAATTTTTTTTTTTAACCTTTTAAACTATTTACTTAGAACTCAATTTTGACGTTTTAAGGTTGTTTTGCATTTATAACTATGTTTTTAAAAATCAGTATTTCCCATGTGGGAAAATCTATCTTTTTCCAGGACGGTAATTACCGGTTTTTAACATGGTATTTACCAGGGGTGGGGAAAACCTTATCAACCCTGATAATGTTAAAAGGGGTAAAGTCTGTGTCCTCGCTTGGCACGTGTGGCAAACCTAAAATCAGTACCCACAGCAGAAAAAACAGTGGCGAAAAAGCCATAAAGATGGTTATCTCACTTCTATTAGATACCCGATACCCTGCACTCGCCACTGTTTTTCCTGCTGTGGGACCTGATTTTAGGTTTGCCACACGTGCCAAGCGAGGACAGACAGACTATAGAGCACACCTAGGGGAATCACAAGGAAAGGGGTGTCGTAAATTCACCCCTAATGACCCAGGTGTTTTTATATTTATATAATTGGAGGTTGTATAATCCCAGTTGAAATTGACACTAAGATAGGATTAAAGCAAAATCGTTGGATTCAAGCATTTATTACACAAAACCAATTTGAGAGCTGGCATTTCAATCGTACTTTCTTAGGCTTAAGGCTACAAGCTTTTAGGATTGAGAAATTACGCGATTAGTCTCGTTAAACATTTACAGAAATTTCAGCTCTTAAATTAGTTTTACGTAATGAATGCCAGAAACGAACGATTTTGATTGTTTTAATCCAATCTTAAAAGGTTGAGAGTCGATTACCACTGTGGTTTATAATATTATAAACCTCCCATGCCCGCTTATAAAACCTCTAAGTCATTAGGGAGCATTTCCTACCCCGCTTCCCTTAGTGATTCTTAGTGAATATCCTAGGTCCTGGGTGAACTCTACCCCCTCTAGCATTATTATTCTCTTATATTGAATCACTTTTTTGAAGAAAACAGCTATCACTGACAGTCACATACCAAAGCAGCACAAAAGTAGAAGATTCGTCCAATTTTTGTCATGTAGGGCCAAATTTCGTTTACTTCCAGTTGTAGTTACGTTAACTTGACATGTTTGGTATGAGCTGTGCTACTGGGGATAATCCCGAAGGTGACGGATAATCGAGATTCTACTGTATTTAGATCCTATTATCAGCCACTTTTTCAAGGAATTATTTAAGAACTTTATCGTAATACTTGTTACCATTATTTATTAAAGAGAGAATGGACTTAGATTCTTAGTTCTTGACTACATTCTTAGTTTTAGAAGAAAACATTTTATCATTTTTTAATGATACACATAAAGTCTCATTAAACTGCAAATATATGAGGAACAACTTTTAAAAACAGTCCTCGTACATTTGAAATAATAAAAATTGAGCATAAGCTTAAAAACTTCCTTTTTAAATTTACTTTAAAATGTCTAAGCATCAAAATTTGACTAAGTATTGTATTACTAACATGAAATAAAGTACCTTTAAAAGTATTGTATTTATCACTATTATAAAAGTTTAAGAAAATCTAATGCAATACAAAATAATGATTATTTTAGTTCCAAACAAATAAGCCCTATAATTTAAGAGAATAATAAACTTTTTTAAGTTAGGATTTATTCTTTTTATGTGTATCCCAAGAAAATTATAAAATGTTTGACTTAAAAAAATCTTCACCCATTAGCATTGTTTCTATAAGAAAATGTCTAATCCTTTTATGCAGTACAAAATATGTAATAAAAAAAAAGTACTAAATTAATTATTTTTACAATTCTTTCATAGAATAGAAGATTTTCACGTTTTCTCACATTAATAATATAGAAACTTGAAATAACCAACATTAAGTTTTAATCATTATAAGTCTGCAATATTCCACCTCCCGTATACGAGAATAATAGCTGCAAGCATTGTCACACCTCCCCTCTCTTTTCAATGATGAAAAATGAACAGGTTTCTCCCCCATGACACAACCCTAGATTGACTCTCACAAATACGTTGTTCTACCTATTTTGCGCTTGTATCCTTTGGACACATCGGTGGACCCATCTTTGGGAAATATAATGCTAGAAGGAAGAATTGCCACCAGTGCTCCACGTTTCCATGGAGACAGATACAGAGTTCCGAGAGAACCAGAGGGAATTGGGAGGGTCTCCGAGATGAAATTCCCCAAAATCACCTTTTCCCGAAATCGGAGGATCGGGACAGGTTTCGGACTGGAAGGTGGTTCCAGTGTACTGAATGAGATCTAACTTCCCAGCATTAGTGTTCAAATGCATGAAACAAGTTGCGGATTTACTACTGACACTAATTTCAATGCTTAATTACACTGTGGTTATGAAAGATTAGTGAACCTTAGCACTTAACTACTAGTCAACTAGTACTACTTAGCACTAAACTGCAATTTGTAATGATGCTGAGAACTATTTCTTTAAATATGGCAAATAGTCCATAGAAGATAAATTGAATTTCAACCACAAAAATTACATTAAAATGTGTAATATTTTTTGTATTCTTTGGATCCTCAAAAGGGCACTCTCTATCAGTTTATATTCTCATAGTTGTGTTGTTTTCTTATTAATCATTAAGTATTAGGTGTTTTTATTCCTTTTCTAGCACATGCCACAACTGTAACATATTTCTTAAGACTTTTACAAAAAGTAGATGACAAATGGAAAATGGTTAGAAATCGATTTTTAATCAGTTTAAGAAACTTAAATGGATAGAATCTGAAGCTTTAATAACATGGCTTTTACCATCTAAATCTTCACCCATTAGCATTGTTTCCATAAGAAAATGTCTAATCCTTTTATGCAGTACAAAATATGTAATAAAAAAAGTACTAAATGAAATTATTCCAAGTATTCCAGAATATCAGTCCACTAATATAGTATATAAAAAATTAAGGTATGTTTCATGTTAAATATAAATTTTATGTTTTTTTTCCTCCTATTCTAGCTCAAACCAACTCATAATATTAAAACGCTGAACGCATTTTCTGTAATGTTATTTTTGCTTCTCATCTTGGATAAAATCAATTTTGGGAACTCAAGTTAAAATATTTTAACCAAGGAAAAGTTTTGAATATTTTCCTTTATTCTGTTTTAAGAATCCCTTCAGATGGAATCAAAAAGTTTATTACTGTGTCTACATTAAATTTAATCATAAATATATCTAAATTCGATTCCAGCAAAACAATATCCAAAAGTAAATTCTTAATTTAAAAAATAATAACTTTTTTAGTGAGCACTGTTTTATAAGTAAATCATCCTTTGAAACTCTCTGTCCACAATCAAGCTTTAAGAAAATAATCGTAAATCAAATCATTAAAACATTTTAAACAAATATATCAAAAATATGTACTGAATGTTTTTTTTCGGCAAGAACATTTTAATAACAAAATTATCTTTAAGAATGTCCACAAATCAAAATCACTCAACTATGGCTTTTGTATACTACTAAATCTTAAAATATCCCAAGCACTTCAAGTCAAACTTTGGAAAGAAATATTTTAATTAAAATTCTTTATAATTTTCTTTTTGTGTGCAGTTTTAAAATTAAATCATCTTTGAATATCGATGCCCATTTTTACAACAGGATCATTTTTAAAAATTGTCCTTAAATAAAACTTATCCATACAAAAGCTTTATGAAAACTTAAAATCCAATTTATAAAAGAAGTAATGCAGTTTTCATTTATAAAGGAGCATGATCGATGATAACTTTAAAAAAAAATATTTAAACTTAAAAATATTTTTAAGTATTAAGATGTATTATTATTATTTTTTGGTTAAGCACAATTTTAGAATCAGATCATCTTTCGCTATTGTCCACAAATCAAACTATAAAATAGTTTATTACAAAAGCTTTATAAAAACTTATGAAAATTTTAAAATTTTCGATTTTAGAATGAAATTTATCAGAATGAACACAAAGGTTATTAATTTAGTCAATAAAAACAACCTGAAACCTTCAATTCTATATTTTCCTTCCTTAATTTTTTTAATTCAGATGGCATTGAAAACTTAACACACCCTCTTAGGTGTTTTATATTCATACTAATTAATTTAATAAAATAACTATAAAAATTCAAATTAAATGTGACCCAATTTCCTTTACTGACTTTTTCTTTTACATTTAGAAGTCAGAGATCTGGCACGGCGTACGTAAGAAATTCTTAAAATTAATATAAATTTTATATTTGTCAAACATATTCGTTTATTGTATTTTTAAGCCCAAATAAAATTTTCTGACAATTTTCAACTAGCAAAATCACAGTAAATAATATTCAGTACAGAAATTTAAACAACATTTTTCTCAAAGTTTAGAAGTTAAGATAGAATATATTTTATTACAATTATTATCTTGAATAAAAATTGTTAACTTTGATTATTTTAAAGTATAATCATTGAAACTAAGAAATATATGACACATGCGTATTTTTATTGTAACCCAAGCCTACATTAAAGGCAATATGTTGTTAACATACTAGTCCTGAATGAAAGACTATAAAACTTGGAAACATTTCGTAATAGGAAATAATATAGAATATCGGCTCTTAACATAAACTTTAAAAATATGGAACAACATTTGAAGTAGAGAGTTTGAAACCGTCAAATAAATATCCATTTAAATTCATAATTTTTTTTAAACATAACTTTTATTTTTGCATTTCTTTTTACTATGATCATGACAAGAAGGTTGTAGACCAACCTTAAGTTATCAAGCAGACAGTGCGCTTGAATTATTTAGCAGATTTATACCATAACTTAATAACTTTTTCATATCCTTAACATATTTTTAAATTAAAGTTTCAGGAACAAAAACTTTCCTGATTAACTCTAGTTACCATGGCAACGAGAATTGAGGATGGGGCCCCGAAATCGAGTCAGTGAGGGCTTCCAGATTTCTACGAAGATATTGCTGAAGATTTAGCCACACCTCACCTCACCCATCCTCCTTTACAGATTTTCAATCTGTAGATTTTCAATCAAGAGAATCGTACCCTGGGTACTACGTGCCAACTCTCCTGGAAGTAGGAGCCGGTCACTAACCATCCGGCATTTCGAGGCAATGAGACCTGTCGTTAACCCGGAGGCGTCCCAGGGTGTAGTGGTCTATTCTCTATTACATAATTTACTATTAAAAATCTAATATTGGTGTCAAATTCTTTTACTGAATATTTATACAATAACTTAGAAACTTTTATATATCCTTAACATATTTTTAAATTAGTTTCCGGAACAAAAAGTTTCCTGATTAACTCTAGTTACCATGGCAACGAGAATTGAGGATGGGGCCCCGAAACGAGTCAGTGAGGGCTTCCAGATTTCTACGAAGATATTGCTGAAGATTTAGCCACACCTCACCTCACCCATCCTCCTTTACAGATTTTCAATCTGTAGATTTTCAATCAAGAGAATCGTACCCTGGGTACTACGTGCCAACTCTCCTGGAAGTAGGAGCCGGTCACTAACCATCCGGCATTTCGAGGCAATGAGGCCTGTCGTTAACCCGGAGGCGTCCCAGGGTGTAGTGGTCTATTCTCTATTACATAATTTACTATTAAAAATCTAATATTGGTGTCAAATTCTTTTACTGAATATTTATACAATAACTTAGAAACTTTTTCATATCCTTAACATAGTTTTAAATTAAAGTTTCATGAACAAAAAATTTCCTGATTAACTCTAGTTACCATGGCAACGAGAATTGAGGATGGGGCCCCGAAACGAGTCAGTGAGGGCTTCCAGATTTCTACGAAGATATTGCTGAAGATTTAGCCACACCTCACCTCACCCATCCTCCTTTACAGATTTTCAATCTGTAGATTTTCAATCAAGAGAATCGTACCCTGGGTACTACGTGCCAACTCTCCTGGAAGTAGGAGCCGGTCACTAACCATCCGGCATTTCGAGGCAATGAGGCCTGTCGTTAACCCGGAGGCGTCCCAGGGTGTAGTGGTCTATTCTCTATTACATAATTTACTATTAAAAATCTAATATTGGTGTCAAATTCTTTTACTGAATATTTATACAATAACTTAGAAACTTTTATATATCCTTAACATATTTTTAAATTAGTTTCCGGAACAAAAAGTTTCCTGATTAACTCTAGTTACCATGGCAACGAGAATTGAGGATGGGGCCCCGAAACGAGTCAGTGAGGGCTTCCAGATTTCTACGAAGATATTGCTGAAGATTTAGCCACACCTCACCTCACCCATCCTCCTTTACAGATTTTCAATCTGTAGATTTTCAATCAAGAGAATCGTACCCTGGGTACTACGTGCCAACTCTCCTGGAAGTAGGAGCCGGTCACTAACCATCCGGCATTTCGAGGCAATGAGGCCTGTCGTTAACCCGGAGGCGTCCCAGGGTGTAGTGGTCTATTCTCTATTACATAATTTACTATTAAAAATCTAATATTGGTGTCAAATTCTTTTACTGAATATTTATACAATAACTTAGAAACTTTTTCATATCCTTAACATAGTTTTAAATTAAAGTTTCATGAACAAAAAATTTCCTGATTAACTCTAGTTACCATGGCAACGAGAATTGAGGATGGGGCCCCGAAACGAGTCAGTGAGGGCTTCCAGATTTCTACGAAGATATTGCTGAAGATTTAGCCACACCTCACCTCACCCATCCTCCTTTACAGATTTTCAATTTGATATTTAACTTGAACTAAAGCAAGCTAATAAAATTTTTAATTTTAAAAAAAGTTCTTTTTTTACTGTTGCTTTTAATTCCTTCAAAGCCAGTTTGATTTGTGGACAATTCGTATAAGAAATAAAAGCTTAAGCACAGGAAATTTAAGAAAGCTTGCAAAACATCTAAGAATAAAAATATAGACTTTCTTAAAATCGATTTTTTAAAATCTTAAATCAAAGCATTTTATGCAATTTAGTTTTACTGAGAAAACTATACTAATAAGTTAACTAACTAAGCAAACTAAATAAGTTAATAGCGTAGTTTCAATAATTTGAATACATTATACATAATTTTAATAGCATTCATAAGTACAAACATTTAGTATTTTTCACAGTGTTTCTCGTAAAAACTCGAGTCAGACTTCATATATTTAGTTAGAGAGCCAAGTAATGAACTTCGATTTATCCATCAGATTCATATTTGCGATGTATTTCAGGTAAAATTAATTGAGATTGCTCTAAAACTTCCCATCTTATTACTGAAAAGAATGAGTTGTCAGGGTTTCTCAAATACTACTAAATTTTGACTATTAGGTTTGGACAACCACCATACCAACAAAGATCAGAAAAGAATTAAAGATAATTTTACATTTTGTACCCATTGCTTGTAACCATATTTTGATTTCTAATTTTCAAAAATGAAAACTAGTTTTTCGCAGTACCTTTTTTTTAAACTATGAAATCAACCTTTTTACATCTACCCCTATTAGTTCTATTAGTTTGACTTATTTTCAAAACTTTTAAAGTAACAGAAATTTAAACATACTGCACATATTAATATAAAAGTAACCCTAATAAATTAAAAAAAATTAAAACATGATGTAATCGGGGGAGGGGGAGTTATCAGGATTAACATTACACATCTTTTTTTATTTTTAAACTAGGTCATAACTCAATTGGTAAATTATAAATTTAAACTAATTTGGAATGATATCTTTGGAATTTTTGATTAATGATTTCATCAGTTGAAAGGATATTTTTAATAGGTGATATGAAAGGGAATAAAAAAACAGCATCCGCCCTAAACATATTTTATGCTGCAGAACAAAGAATCAAATAGCCATCCAATTTTTCAATTACATTTATTTAAATTTAACGACTATTTCAAATTAGTAGTTTTGCAAGTTAGAAAAAAAACACTAACACGTGCTTAATTTAGATTTCTGAACTTTTACCGTTTATAACGTTTATAATATGACACTGTGGAAAAAAATTTAAAGGGATATTTTTATGTTTAAACTATGTGCTAGAAATGGAGTAAAAGCACCCACCGAAATAAATATTTCTTGCTCTGGAACATGGAACCAGCAATAGATAGTTAAGTTTTTATATCGATAAACAAATTTAAAATTTTTAAATTAGTCAAACAAATTCTATTTAAAAATAGTTTTGAAAGTTTAAATCCTAACCTTACAAACGCGTCGTGTTGTTATACTTTTGCCACCATACTAGCATCGAAAATTCAAAAGCATTGCTATTCTTAACCAATTTATTAATTAAAATAAATTAAGTGCTGCTCATAATTTTTAAAAAATACCAAATTTCCATAGCTATACAATTATGAATTAAGTTTCAAATAGGTTTTTGAAATATGAATGTAATGTTCTATATTTTCTCCATAACCACATAAACCTTTTTTCTTAATTTACACAATATCGATACTTTCAAAATTCCTTAAATATTTTAAAGCGTTTTGGGGGGAAATTCATAATAAAAAATTACATATCCAAGATATGTGAAGATAATTTCAGAAACTTTTTTTAATAAAATAACTTAATGATTCAGTGGATTTACTCATGGTTTTTTCATCAAGGGCGAATCCAGGAGGCACGTTTCACGAAATGACTTTAAGAAGAATTTAAAAGAATATATGATGCTGTGTGCAGCTATAATGTGTAGTTTTAAGGCTAAAAACGTTAGGTACCTTTCAAAAATTCTCAGATTTTATCATGAAAGTTTTTTTTTAAATTCTAGCAAGTACTCAAACCTGGATTCGCCCGTTTTCTAATTGACCATATTGTTTCCCTAAAATCAACCGAACTTATGGCCCAACATTCATTTCTGTACACCAGGCCGGCACAACTTACGAAACTTTATGCGTCTTTTACTGACCCATAAATCTATCTATAAGTTTAAGGCATTTAAGAAACTTAATTTAAAAGATGCATTTGTTTGATCTTACTCGCTAATGGGGAAAAGTTGAACTGATTGATTTCGTCGATAATATATACAAATAGAAAGGGAAAAAGGACAAAAGGAAGCTTATGGTCTATTCTATTAAATCAGTTTCCCTTCCGATGTTCGTCAAAAGTGATCCTCACCTAGGAATCACTTATTCGTGGAGGAAATAGGAGTGATGAGTAAAAAGATGATTTACTCTTTTCTCTTTGGATGAAATCTCCAAGATTAACAACGAAAGTGAATAGTCTATACATGGGTCTTCCCTAAAGTTTAGTGAAAATCAGACACATCTAACATCGGACACACACTAATGTAGAAATTATATTGAAATATTAATGCTAAACACTTCAGAATGATTTAAATATACATATTGGTCCGGTAGCACAGTTTTTTGTATCAATATGCAGCAGAAGTCAAATTTTATCTGCAAATTTTGTCTAATTTTACCAAGCTTACTATCATAATAATTGTTATTTTAAGAGCCAAATTTGCATTTTACATAAATAAATAATTTTGTAGTTCAAAATTGAAATTGTAGTTAAAGAAGAAAATAATACCTTGAATAAAGAAAATGTGTAACTTAAAAACAATTAAGTCATTCCAAGTTATTATATCAATTAATAAAGACATTGTTAGCATTAATTCTTGCACAGTTATCCGTAATCATCCATTTGAGGATGATTTTTTTTTGTTTTGTTTTTATAAGTTGGTAAAATTAATCTGCAAGCTTTAAAATAAATCTGAGGACTCTCTACAGGTGCTAGACTGTTTCTGCTACCGGGCATACATAAGGTGATACATTTTTCACTATCATTCAGTTAACCTCTCATCGGCCCAGATATACTACTATCGTAAACAGATTGCCGGGGAAAATAAAATTTGCCCCGCATTTCAGTCAAAGTTGTGCAGGCCTGGAGAACACAATAATTCTCTAAATCTTTAGAAAATTACTAGTGCTAAGTGTTGACTGATCTTTCAAAAACATAACGTAATTAAGCATTGAAATTAGTATCAATAGTAAATCCGCAACTTGTTTTATGCATCGGAACACCAATGCTGGGAAGGTATAGCTCTCAATCAGTACACTGGAACCACCTTCCAGTCAGCAAACCTGTCTCGATCTCCCGATTTCGGGAAAAGGAGATTTTGGGGAATTTCATACCAGAAGCCCTCCTGATTCCCTTTGGATCGCTCAAAACTCTCCAGATCTGTCTCCATGGACACCTGAAGCACTAGTGCCAACCCATCCTCCGAGCATTACACTTCCCAAAGATGGGTTCATCGATGTTTGGATCCAAAGGTACAAGTGCAAAATAGGCAGAACAACGCATTTGTGAGAGTTAATCTAGAGGTGTGTCATGAGAGAGAAACCTGTTCATTTCTCATCAGTGAAAAGAGAGGGAGGTATGACTATGCATGCAGCTCTAATTCTTGAATAGGGAAAGGAAATATTTTTTACACTTAATCACGATTAAAACTGAACATTGAAAATTTCCAGTTCCTTTGATACTAATGCAGGAATGCGTGAAAATCTTGTATTCTACGAAAGAATAATTTTACAAAGAATCGATCTAGTACTTTTCGATACTTATCATAATCAAAACTCAGAATGCACCGATGTATCCGAATTTCTTAGTTGTAATTTCTGGTAGATAAGCCGCACTGTCTTATTACATTCTAAATTTCAATTTTAAAAAATGAAATTTTATCGGACAAGCCACCCTCCCAAAAAAAAGCACTCCTCAATATTTTATAACCCTCAGCATCACATTTAAGTATCTAAAATTGTACAAAAAAACCCATGTTTTTCAATTATAAATATTGATTCTCAGACATTGATTACTACTTAATGATTATATATTTTTAAATATCAAGTTAGAAAATACATTACACTCTCGATAAAACGAAACTGAAGGGGAGGTTAATAAATTTTGTGACAGTTATCGTGATAACAAAGAGATTCTTCGTAAGTTTTAAATTACCAAACATGGCATATGGATGTGTCAAATAAGACATACTAATGTATTCCCCTTGAATATTATTTTTACTACGGTAACATATTTTTAAGGAAAATAACAGAAAATATTTAATTGAAATAATTTTTTTTTTTAGAAATTAAATTTTCAAAATTTAAAGCTTAAATTTAAAATACGCGTTTTTATTTTCTTCACAAATCAGAGAAGTACTTTTTCAGATTGTTTTATGACTATTCTTATTCGAAAAATAGCAGAAAAGTTACAATTTTCTCTACATTTTCAGATCTGCAGCTCAGTTTAGAATGTTACTGAACAACGACCTTAAGTGGAGAAGAAAACATCTGCTAATAGGACAGATGTCGAGCAAATTTTTGATAGCACACTACACAATTATGAACCTTTGACCTTCATGAAAGTCGTGGACCCATTCTTCTAACCAAAAAAATTATCACCTGGCCCTATTTTAATTACTAAGAAGAATAATTCACTTAAGTTCTTTTGGAAAAAGTCTTCACTATAAGAATGGAATTTAACATTACAGGAATACCTAATGTCAAGGGGAGAGTATTTTTTTGATAAGTAGAGGTTTTCGGCTTATCGAAGTTTGCCATATCGAAAGTATACTTAATATTAAACTAGGAAATATTGCCCCACAACTGCCTTATGTTGGGTGAACTGGTTACTTGGTTATTTCTTATTGCTACTAGTTATTTCGTTATTGTTTTTAATTGAAACTTGCTTATTTTAACTGTCAACTCGTTTTGTAAGCTAACTTAAGTTTTTCTTCAATTTTTAAAAATGTTTTTTTTTATGAAATAACCGATTATACAGATCTGCAAAAAAAAAACTATCTGAAAACTGTTTGTGTTGTTCCACTTCATCTTTATGTTTTTTGGTGTGCTGAATCCGAAAATCACCTCCGTTTTTCCTGGGACGTCACATTTTCTGACAATTTTAATCAGTCTTTATGTTTCATTGGGATATACCTCAAAATTTTGGGAAAAAGACTTATTATACAAAAACTGTATATAAATCATGTATACAAAAATTATTTTTAAAAAAAACATTTTTAATGTTTCTCAGTGTGCTGAACCTTAAACTGGCCTCTTTTTATCATAGGGCATCACATTTCTTGACAATTTAAGATATAAGGCAATTTTTAAGGAAATGAAAGCTGTAGAAATATTTCTAACTTTTTCTAAATTTTTTTCAATATTTTTTTTGTGATAAGTACCCCAAAATACATGGGAATTTGATTAAAACTTTTAAACAGCTTTTCATTGCGGACATGTGTGCTATGTGGCTTAGCTAACTTACAAATTTCTACAGTTCATAAGGCGTGATAGTAAAATTAAACAGGTAGGTTGCCCTAAAAAAATAATCTGAAGACACTAAATTCTAACTTTTTAACACGTATAAACCACACGGCTTATCTTCCCGAAATTACGATAGTTTAATTAATCATGAAAATCTTGCAGCCTAGTATTTCAAGTCCCCCCTTAGTTAAGGACAAAAATATAGACCAAATGACAAGTCCTCCCTCTCTCTTTATATCTTAATATACTACTATTCCATTTTCAACTGGTTAACATGCATTTTTAAAACCTCAAAACAAAATAAATCAAATTTTAATTTTAAAGCAAACAACAACAACAATTTTCAAGCACAATAGTTTCTTCCAGACAAGGGTGAAAATTTCAAAAATTATCAAGATGGAAAATTTTATATGAAAAAGGAGATACCTCGAGTTTTTAAATAAATTAAAGATATAATTTAAAAATAAATACCAAGTTCTGTATAAAATTGTTCTAAACTAAGAAGCAAAGTATAAAATTATTCGATTATCATTAATGTTTTACTGATACACAACTACAAATTATACTCGTAGTATCAAAAGTTTTCAATAAAACATTAATTTAATTGTCCAAGATTTTTAAAAATGGAAAACATACTTAATATACCGATGACTGAAAACCATTAAATAATGAAATTTTAAAATAATCTCATTATTACAGAAAGAATAACATTTTCTTTCAATAATTGGATAGTTTGAAAATGTTAAAACAATATTATTTTTAAGTTAAAAAAGGCAAAACATTGGTTACTATGAGTGAAATAGCACTTAAAATTGGTTATCAACTACTTAAATCATTCTAAAACACAAAATATACAAGTACTTAAACAAATTTCATCATCCACGTCCACACATTCCATTCACCAGAAAAGTTTGACAAAATAAAAATTTCCCTCGAATTTCAAAGGAATGATTACAAAAAAGTTATATATATCATTCATCACGAATCACTAGTAATTTGGATGGAAGGATTACTCCTTTAAAGGGGTAAGGAGAAATAAAACAATGGTATTCCAAACTCAAATGGTGAAGAAAATGGCGCGACTGGTAAATGGTATACATTAAGCGCATACCATTGTGATGTACATTAAAAGAAACTATTGTGCAGTATTTGTAACAGAAAAAGGTACTCACATAATTTTAGAATCCTCTGGGGTCGAACACAGGAGAGAGGAGAGGGAAAATCAGCAAGAGGTTCGACAGTCCAGAATCCCACTATCACACAGGAAAACAGTTTTGATGCGTCGAACTTTCTAAAATCCAACGTAATTGTCCAGTCAAGTCCTGGGCTTGCAAAAGTCCACTATTTGTAAGATAATTTAACACCACGAGTCCTATTTAAATCACTTTTTTAAGTTCAAACATAAAATATCGAACAAAAAATGGAAAAGAAGCGAAGCACAGCAAAAGAAACGGCCCGAACTCGCGAGTATTACAAGTTTTGATCAGATGCCAGATGCGTCCGTGGTGGCAAACGATAATTCGCATAATTAAAAAAGCAGCTGCATAATTAGATATTAGACGAAAATACAAATGAAAAAAAAACACTCACAGAGTAATCACACCTGGTGATCCAGATGCCAGCCTCATTTCAGTTACCTCATAGCCTTTTAAAATTTAAAAAAAGTCATATTATTATATTGTAATCCAAGCATTTGAAGAAAAGATTGAGGCAAATTAGAACCGGGTAAAAAAGAATTACAAAAAAAAAATCTCAAACCAGTTACATATGGCGTTGGGCTGCGGCATGATCCAAAAACCGTGTTTACTTCTCCTCAAATCAGTTACGACGTTGAACTCGGGATCAGAAGTTGTTGGATTCTTTATAGTTCTCATGTTACTTTGAATTCCCTGCGTTATTTCAGTTATCCCCAGCTAAATAATAAACAAGGCATATTTTAAAAACGTGATTAAAACGATTTCAGCAAAATGAATTACGGAGACATGTAGACTTTAAAAAGATGGCAACGTATTGCCTGAAAACTGCCAACTTTCGTAGATTTGTCAACTTATCGTACCCATCACGATCAGTTAACATTTAACTCAATGTTAAATGCCGATTTGATGTTTTCAAATTATAAAGGTTTTAAATTACTTACTTAAATTAATTAGTTAAGTAAACGATTCCTACAAAAATTCGAATTAAAATATAAAATGTTTGTTTTTCTTCCCTTTTTTAGAAACTAAGCAAAACAAAGACAGCCCAGACAGCACACATTCTGGATTCCAGTCTGCTTTTTTCTGTATATTCAGTGGATGTTTCAAGCTTGCCTAAGTGCAGCTATACTCAAGGAAACTTCCACGTTGATATTCCTAACTTGACTAAATCAAGTAAAAGTCAATTAAAATTCAACCCTCAGTGCCCTTCAGGATTTAAGTTGGATTTCAATCTGGGATATAGCTAGATCAAGCCAGATTTTTACTAGTGGTCCAACCTGACTCAACTTCGGCACTTGACGCACATCCAGATGGAGTCCAGCAAGATCATTGACTTGATTTTAACTGCCATCGGCTGGAGTTTTTCTTGATTTACATGCTGGATTAAATCAAGTAAAAGTTAGGGGAAATGCAACCTTAAAATTTCTCACTTGGGTTATCGTGGTTTGGATAAGGTAGAAAAATCCTTGAGTGTTCCACGAAAATTTAAGGCTGATTAGTTTAAGTAAATATCTAGCGAAACTCAACTACGAAATTTCTCATTGGAAACATGCTGGTTTTATCAAGGTTAAAGAGTCATTGAGTTATCCTCGACATTTTCAAGGTAGAGTAGTTTAAGTAAAAATCGAACAATACTCAACTTCTGAATTTCTCATTGGAAACAAGTTGGTTTTATCAAGGTAAAAGGTCCTTGAGTTATCCTCGAAATTTTCAAGGTAGAGTAGTTTAAGTAAAAATCGAACAATACTCAACTTCTGAATTTCTCATTGGAAACAAGTTGGTTTTATCAAGGTAAAAGGTCCTTGAGTTATCCTCGAAATTTTCAAGGTAGAGTAGTTTAAGTAAAAATCGAACAATACTCAACTTCTGAATTTCTCATTGGAAACAAGTTGGTTTTATCAAGGTTATTATTATTATTATTTTTAATTATTTTATGGAGATGATTTTTTATATAAATACACTATTACGTATTACATAAACTGTATTTATTGCTTGTGATTATATACTCAATAAAGGTAAAAAAAAACTGAGTACCACCCGCAATATAAAGCGGGAGGGAAAAGTAAAACAAAAAAAAGTGCGGGAATCCAGGTTGGGCAAGTCAATTTCAGGATGAAAATCAAGTTAAATTCAATCAGATATATTAACTGGAATTATTAAATAGAAATCAAGCTATTAATGATCCAGGTTAGGCAAATCAATTTCAAGGGGAAAATCAAGTTGAATTCAATCAGATATATTAACTGGAATTATTAAATAGAAATCAAGCTAGTAATGATCCAGGTTAGGCAAATCAATTTCAAGGGGAAAATCAAGTTGAATTCAATCAGATATATTAACTGGAATATTAAATAAGAAATCAAGGTATAAATGATCCAGGTTAGGCAAATCAATTTCAAGGTTAAAATCCAGTTAAATTCAATCAGATATATTAACTGGAATATTAAATAGAAATCAAGCTATTAATGATCCAGGTTAGGCAAATCAATATCAAGGTGAAAATCAAGTTAAATTCAATCAAATATATTAACTGGAATATTAAATAGAAATCAAGCTATTAAAGATCCAGGTTAGGCAAATCAATTTCAAGGTGAAAATCAAGTTAAATTCAATCAGATATATTAACTGGAATATTAAGTAAGAAATCAAGGTATATATGATCCAGGTTATGCAAATCAATTTCAAAGTGAAAATCAAGTTTAATTCAATCAGATATATTAACTGGAATATTAAATAAGAAATCAAGGTATAAATGATCCAGGTTAGGCAAATCAATTTCAAAGTGAAAATCAAGGTAAATTCAATCAGATATATTAACTGGAATATTAAATAAGAAATCAAGGTATAAATGATCCAGGTTAGGCAAATCAATTTCAAAGTGAAAATCAAGGTAAATTCAATCAGATATATTAACTGGAATATTAAATAAGAAATCAAGGTATAAATGATCCGATTAGGTTCAAGGATGATTCCAGCTCGATCAAGCTAAATGCAATGCCAGCAATCCAACTGGAATCAATCTGGATGTGCGTCAAGTACCGAAGTTGGAGCAACCTGGATTTCTAGTTATAATCCAGGTCGAGCAGGTCAATCTCAAGTCGGATATCCAGTTTGATTCTGACTGCCTGTGCCGTCTGGGAGGAGCTTTAGGGTCTGCGCCCTGCGGTAAAAAATTTTGGAGAAATATTTATTCTTTAAATATATTATTTTACCACATTATTTTTAAGCAAAAGTTAGAGATTAATACTATAAGTAAAATCAATATAAAATATATATTATTAATAATTTTTTTTAAATGTATGCGATAATAACAAGTGGCTATATTAAAATAACAAGGATCCAAAATTGATAATATTAGTTAAACTGGAAAGTTCTGTCGCTTCAGAGAGCGTCTGAATGTATTTTTTTTTTGGTACTTTTTCATTGCGGTAAACCAGTTGCTGTAAAACTTCAACTTCTTTTTAAAGCCAATTTGGTGAATTTTGGCTTCTTTTTGTTGGCTCACCTTTCGAGCTTTTCTAAGTTCTACGATTAATATGATTTTGAGTTTTTTTCTAGCAGCGATCTGGTGATAAAAAATATTTTAGTTAAAACTCAAATGAACTTAGTAATACTATGAAGTAGCCAGTACTTCAGCTACTACTATGTGTATATTATGAATTGTGTGAAGTAGCTTAAACTTTTAGCTATATACTACTTCAATCTACTTCTACTTTTCAGGGTTGATAAAAATGTTGTACACACAGAAAAATTTTCATTTAATATCTTATTATTATTCATTTTTTTATAAAATTGTAGGGTAAAAAAAAATTGGTTCGAGGTACACAACCTTCCCCTAAAATTCCCTTCTGTAACAAGGGGGACTAACTTTTACTACAACTAATGATTCGAACTTCAGCTACAATACAATACAATATAACAACAATACAATAATAATTGAGCAATATACAATACAATATTAGGATTACTACAATCCTTAAAATTATAGACTTTAATACCTTAATGTTTGCTTCTCTACATTCAAATTTTGATTTTTTGAAATGAGTGAGTACTAATTATAATTTTAGTTTAACATGGATTTTAAATACTTATCTTAAATATTACTTTTATGATTATCATCTATTTCATTTACATAATTAATTGTATTTAGTAAAGTAATCCGGGACTGAGTTCAGCTAGATTCTACCAAGATTATTAATTTGTAAGTGAAAAAAAGTTGAGGTAGAGTATTTAAAATTTCTCAGTCTAATTATTTTTTAATACCCCTTAAGTTTCTTCTTTTGAAGTATAACATATAATGTTTTAACATACCGATATTTATCATTAAAATTTAAACAATATAGGAATGTATATGTTACGGGCAATGTGATAAATCGGGCATTATTAATAATGCCCGGGCAATGTGATAAATTAAATGGAATTTATCAATGAAATTTATCACTTTGCCCACCTCCACTTCGGGCATTATTAATAATGCCCGATAACTAATCACTTTGCCCGTAACATATATACTGTTTCAAAAGTTAGGATACGTTATTATGATTCTATTTATTATATCGTTCTATTTTGCAAAAGCATCATCTTTTTATCGATATTTTTATTCTGAGTTCAATGCAGGTATGGTATTACACGAGGTATAAGCTTGAAGGCTATAGGGGAAAGGAGGGCAAGAAAGCGCAGTCGGGTAAAAGTACGTTCCCTTTTAGGAACAGTATAAGGGGGAGCAAGTATGATCACATGGACACATGTATCATAAGCTACCCTATATTTATCAGATAAAATATGGTTTCTTTGAGTTAGCATTTAATTTTTCTGCGAAGGAATCTTAATATTTTTTGTAATACACATTTGGTACGGCATCAAAACACAGTGTCAGAATAATCTAAATGAAATTTCATACTCAAATTTTTAAAAAAATATTTTAATATTGGAGCACAAAATTTCGACAAAACGGTAGGACCAATTATACGAATCACCAAGTGACGTCATTTTGAGACTTTTTTGCTGTGATTCGTCCTGTTGGTCAAACTGGATTGCAGTAACGCTTAGCACCGGATAAGTACTGGAAACGCTCCTTAATCCTTCAGTTCTTGACCGCCCGAAAATGCTATTTAAATTCCTACAGAAAATTGTGGGCTGTGTCCCCACTCTTCTTATTCATGGCCATCAACATGAGGATCACCATAGCCATCAAGACAAGGTGCCATGATCACCCTCTTGAATCTTTAGAGGAATTTTGACAGGCATACCAATTTGATTTAATATTCGGTATGAAAAACTAAATTTGATTCATGTAATATGTTCTTAAGATTTGTGAAAATTTATTTCATTTAGCATGAAAACCATTGACACTATGGAATTCTAGATGTCGATTTTATTTATCTTTGAATTTTGTTATGTTTTCTTTTAAAAATTTATTCCATTTAAGAAAATCCACCTTAAGAATCCCGGATTAAATACATTTAAGTTAACTAAAATAAAAGTTCATCCTTAAGAACGAGTGAGGAAAGTAAATTTTGCCTTCCAAAAAAAGTAGCACCGGCACCGCTAGCTTGGAGTGGTGCTGACATCTATCAAACAATTAAAGAACTATAATACTCCTCTCATTTATTCGTTTTTAGTAAATACAATTGTTGGAGTTTTTCGATCACACGGGCAGGTCTGGTGAAACATTGTAAAGTCCCATTAATTTCCTCTGTATTGGAATCATTCTTGGACTCTGGAGTTGGAAATAGTCTTGAAAACATTTTTTCATCAGCCAGGGCCGGGTATTATCGCAACCAGGTTGGCGCGATTTCGAATTTGAATAAGTTGCAGATTTATTTTTAGATTTATTTATGCGAATTTTGGCCTGGTTGCGATAATACGTAAGTACCCAGGGCCGTAAGCAGGGGGGTTAGGTGGGTAGTATCAATTTTTATACTACTATTTTTCTTGAAAATGAGGGAATTGCATAGGTGAGGGATTTGCTTAATTTTACACTTTTTTGATACGTTATAGTTTAAAACTCGTAAATATCAGATTTTAAAGTTCAAAAATATGTTTTAAATAACTTAAAATTCGATTTTATTTTTGCCAAAACACTAGTAAAGTCATGTGATCAAAAAACGGGATTTGACGTCACAGAGCCGTCGAAACTAGTGAATTGTTGAAAATAAAAGAAATCAGACTTATCATAAAACCAAAACAAGCATAAAACTCGTCTGTTTCTCTAGTGAACGGCCAGAAAAATAAAAAATTAAAACTTTGAATCCTAATAATTCCAAAACACGGGGGGCCCATCTGACACTGCTACCAGTGACGTCACTGGCAGCGGAAGTGACGAGCCAAAGCTTACACTGGCCAATCAGGCTTGTTAAGGCGGAGCGTAAAGTTTCCATGCCACCAGTATCTTTCCCTTATTCCGCTCAAACTGAAAGTGATTGGTTGTTCAAACAGTTAGGAGGCGTTACAAATGACGTCACTGGCAGCGGAAACGAGACGTCACGAGCTTTTTCCATGTCTATGTGAAGAGCCAACCTTATATTCTATAAACCTTGATTCCAAAACCAATTAATATTTTTTGAAAAACAAAATGCCAATCTTTTTATAAAAAATATTTGTATGTGTCTTTAAAATATCATAGTTTTTTAGTCAAAACTTTGTGAAGAATAGCAGAATGAAGCAAGCTAAGCATACAATAACATGGCGAAACCAGTGGGTCCAAGTGCTGTGACGTCACACAGCAGCCATAACGAAATTACTGTTTTTCCCGCCAATACTGGAAACGACATTTTAAAAATTAATATCTTGGGGAATAGTTTTCCGATTTCAATAATTTTTACGTCATTTTTCATGGATTTTCATCCTCTATCATAATAAAATTTTAAAAAAACCCGTGCAATTCCCTCATTATGTCTCACAAGGAGCGATCCTCTTGGGGTATTACCCGAAGGGTCTCAAAAGAGTTAATACCTTACTTTTAAGGGTAAAATTTCAAAAAAATTTCTGGGGGAGGACCCCCAAACCCCCTCAAAATTTTAAATCTATTAAGTACGGTTTTTCCTTCAAACTTGTGAAATTTACAAGGAGTGGTCCTCTTTGATGTAACTTAAAGTGTCTCAAAATGAGTTAAAATGCCGGGGCAAAATTCAAAAATTTTTCTTGAGGAGGAACGCAAAAACCCCCCTCAACATTTTGCCATTTATTACAATATACCTTCTTTTTACCTTGAAAATTTGGCCGCTTACAATGAGTGGTGCTCTTTGGGTGTAATCTAAAGGGTCCCAAAATGAGCTAAAACACTCTTTTGAAGGGCAAATTTCCAAAATTTTTCTGGGGGAGGACCCCCCCCCATACCCCCTTTTACTTGGAATTCATATTGTTTATACAATTTTAAAATTTAGTTACTAAATTTTAGTACATCAAATTTTCAATCCAGTGTTGTCATCTAAAACTTAAAGTGTAAAAGTACTCTAGGTCCCTCAGAAAAAATTTTTGTCAACCCCCCCCCGAAACAAAAGTCTGGTTACGGCCCTGGGAGAGAAACGTTTCTGTATGCTTTGAATCCTTACCTCAATGTATAATCAATGTATATGTAATGCATATCATCCTCAATAGGTTATTGGGAATGATATAAAAATTGCTCACTAGTAGTCGTGATAGCTAATAAAAAAAATGTTGGATTTTTTTTCCTGGTACCCGGACATTTTTAATGGAGTTCACCAATAGAAAATATTATACTGAAAATATATCCTACAAAACAGCTGTCTTTTTTTCAGCTAAACTAACAGATCTGAAAGTAAATGTTAATGTGTAGATATAGTTAAAGCAACGCCTCATGTTTTATTTACATAGTTATATTTGATTGTTTTAACTCTTAAGTTAAGAACTGTTGAATTACGCTAAAAAATACTTCAACATTTTTAAAAAGCATCTTTATTCTTTTCCCATTTTCTATATTTACAAAAACATATAATAAACTAATTTACAAAGTTTTGTTCACGAATTACTTTACAAAGAAAAAATGCAATACATAATCAATGAAATTATTACAGAACAATACTAATACAAATCATGAAAAAAATTGCTTTGTTTTCAATCGGCTTGACATGCTATTATACTTACAATTACCTATAAATTTCCATAATTGGAAAATTTCTAAATGGTTTTTAATGTTAGCGGAAACTAATGTTATCAATATTTCTATTAGATCTTAGAACAGGATAAATCAAGCCAATCTGGCCAAATACATGCCTTGTCAAAAATTCTAAAACCAAGTATCAATTTTAGATTGATTTTTTTATTCTAAGTTCAGGTACATCACTCAAAACCGGTTTAACACCGTACAAAACTTTATTCAAAATTTAACGAGCTTTTTCTACGCTGATTATAATAAAAAATCTAAAAACGCCTAGAAATGTTGGTTTGAAAACACTACTTCTGAAGGGTAAACTGGTTTTAAAATTTGTTGATAGTAGGATGTTTAATTATTTTTAAGTTATCACAATTGAAGTAGGTAAAAAAATATCATTATTCTCTCAAAATAATAAAATTACAAATCGAATTTTTCTTCTATTTACAGAAGTTCACTGCTTCATTTTGATTTATTCAAAGCCGTTATATCACACCAGTGGCGAACTGTTGGGAAGGCAGAGAGGGGTTTTCTTGCCAAATATTTAGAGGCACTAAATGAACAATTATTTTTTTAAGCATACTTCAAGATTTAAAATCAAGTGTTTAGTCTATACAACTAGAAACGCTTTTCCTACAAAAAGGCATGACATTTTTAATGAATAAATAGGTAACGAATGGGTTGATTACATGTAGTAGTGAGCACCGTAGGTTTTTTTTTTTTTTTAAATATTCAATACATTTTCTGTTTTTAAAACGAAACCAAAAGAAAAACAGGAATACCAAAATAGCAGGGATAAAAACATCTTAAAAATATTGTGTGTCTTAGTTTTGATCATCCTTTGGCACTCAAACCCCAACACACGCCACTGTATCACTAGTTTACATAACACCAACTTTTATATACATTGCTCCATATAAAAGCAGACAAAAAAATAATACAATATGCAATTATTGAATACAACATTACACACCTAAAAGGTTTTTAATTTACATAACCAAGTGAACAGTATTTTTCATGTAATAAATATATCTAAACTTAAATATTTTGACATTTAATTATTTTCTTTGTGCAGTAGCTGCTTTAACTTTTACAATTATGTCTCAAATGCAACCGGCTAGGGCCTACGGATTTGAGATTGGAATTTTCCTATGTCTCTTTAACCATAACTAGTTCCACCGGAAATTGAAATTTTCGATATAGTAAAAAAATTATGCAAAGATGGTTAAACATCATCGTATTTAACTTGCTTTAGAAAAAAGGCGTCCACAATCGTTAATTCACCAGTTAGTTGCAATTTTAAATATCAAAGTGTAAAAAATGATTAAGTGGTCAATCTTGCTCTTAGTCACTTGAAACAATATAACCTTTTGGAGACAATTAGTTACAAATTAGGGTACAATTTTAACTTTTCGGTCATATACAAAGAACAATAGTGTGTTCAATATTAGCTGTTGAACATAGATAAGTATAATCCAAGGTCTTGGAATCAATCGAAAATTTCAACACTTATAAAAGAATCCAAAACTATAATTAATATAAATTCCGGGCAAAAACTGTTCAAAAACGCATACGATTGAGGCAATGCCTCTCTGTATGTTGTACAAGGGATATTCTGAAAATTTCTCAACGGGAATGCCCTTTTATGATAACATTTAATTTACTTTTCTAAAAAGCATTATCAATAGAGGTGAAAAGAGCACCATACACTTTCTTCAAAATTTAAAATTTCAGATTTGATTATTCATTCAATTCTATAAATTACTATAAAAAAATTAAAACTACTACAAAAGTAGATAGGTGGGGAGAGAATAAAATCTTAACATCCCAATTCTACTTGTTAACGGTAGACCAATCCAATTTCAGATGGAGGTGATCACAATTGCCATTTAATTTTTAAATTTACCATTAGCCATTTATGCATCCAACAAAACTTAAAGCAATTCTAAAGTGCACTTGAGAGCTATTCAAAGAAAGCACTGCTTCCTTCAGTCATTTCAAAAGTGCACTTTCCACCTACTGCTGGTTGCACAGACATCATGTATGTATAGGAGAATTCGTTACTGCTAATTGTTAAGTGGTGACTGATCATTACAAATAAATGTGTAAACAATAATATCAAACTTCATAGGTATTCTAAACAGGGTATAGAATCGGTATCAAGTTCTCACAAATTGCAATTTCTGTAAAAGAAAAAATCCCGCTTGCATTCCACTCATTTATATACATCGAATGGTACGATTCCCGCTCACTATATACAGAACTAAATGAATGAATGACGCTTCCAGTGTCTTCGAAAGCTGCTCTAAAGGTACTCGTGGAAAATATACGAAGGAATGCCTTCTCTGCGAACGAATGAGTCGATAATAAATATGCTTATCTCCATCACAGTTCACTCGGTTTGTTAAGCGTCTATCCGCTCCTTCCTTACACTTTGGTGTGTTCGGTCATCTGGATTTCGTCACTGGTTTCCACCTTATCCAGCTTCGGAGTGATGCCCTTCCTCAGTCTCTGTATAGGATAGGAGAAATTTTAGTTTCATGTTTAATGTGTTATTTCGTTTGTTAATAATAAATACGGATTTATTGAAATACCGTTTCAAAAGTATGTTTCGCGGCTTTTATTTTTAAAAAACTTTCTTAGGAAATGGAAGTAAGGTTGTAAAGTAACTATACTGAATACAGATTACAGCACTCCAAGTGGAAAATAAAAGAGACAGAACAAAAGCTTCAGTAAGAAAATTTGCTTAAAATATCATTAGCACAAGAAAACGTTTCATGAAAATGTCTTTAATATTCGAGGAGATATTTAGTAATCAAAATTAGCATTTTTGTGGCTTCGAAAAAAGGCCGTTCACAAATTTAGAAACTTCTTCGATGTTGTGATGATGGATGACAACGAATAAATTAA
The DNA here is from genome assembly GCA_963680715.1 of Tetragnatha montana. Taxonomy (NCBI): domain Eukaryota; kingdom Metazoa; phylum Arthropoda; class Arachnida; order Araneae; family Tetragnathidae; genus Tetragnatha; species Tetragnatha montana. The sequence goes on along the minus strand of OY796676.1, from coordinate 28,315,025 downwards.
AATTCAAACATCAAAGAAATCACATCAAAATTTTGGAAAGGTTTCTAAATTTTGAACGGCCTCTTTTTTGAGGCCCAAAAAAGTCCCAAGTTTGATAGCTAATATATCCTTGAAATTTCAAGATATTTTTATCAAACTTTTTTCCGCGCTTTATTTTGACATTCTACGCAATTTTTTAACTAAAGCTTTTTTCCATCTCTTATAGTTTTTTTTTAATTATGTGTTAACATTCTTAATTTTTTTTCTCTAGGAGTGCATGCATTTGGCATAGTTATTTTACATGGGTCCATGACCTTACTTCCACGACCCAAAGAGACGTTGTTTCAAAATAAATGCCGCGAAACGGACTTCATAGAAACGTCCTTTATTTGGGCTGAAAGTAGCTGTGAATTTGAATACATACCTCCATGATTGTTCCTTCGGTGGTATAGAGATAATAGATGAAGTAGGTCGGAATCCAAATCATGGAGGACAAGGCGATCATCCACCCAAGCATCTCACCCCACCAGGGGTAAACGTACACCTTGGCGTACACCAGAGGGGTATAGTCTAGGATAGAGAACAGGAAAATGGCCTGAAAGCAAGAGGTTCTTATCAACACACAAGATAAGAAAAATGAGTCCATCAACTTTTCTTTGGAAGAAAAAAAAATTAAAATATACTACAGAAACGGCAGGAAAGAGAAACTATACGAAAAATAATACTCACGACTGTAGTGAAGGGTACCAATACCAGCCATCCGGCCTTCAAGTAAAATCCTGGAGCATAGCCAATCATACTTCTAATGTTCTTGGACAAACGGGTCATTCCTGAAGAACATAAGTTTCTTTAAATTAGAATTATAAATCTCATGATTTTCTCTCAATTGTTACATGTATTTTGGCTGTAACATATTGAAATCTCTTTTGTGCTCTGCAATGAAACTTACCATAAATCCAGGATATCGCGATCGTTTGGAAAAACACTGTGAACAACAAGGGTATGCCGCTAGCAGCGAAAAAGTCCATCAACTGGAAGATGTACATTCCACCCTAAATGTAAAAAAAAAAAAACATTTAAAATAAACTTCAAATTAGTATATTTTTCTTCTAAATAACAGAATATTTTTACGATATTTAACAAACAAGTTCATTTATCTATTTATACATATTCAATGCAATTTGTTTTAAAAGCCTTCAATAAAAGTTAATCAAGGTTAAAAATCAAGTGTTATTCATTCCTTGATAATTTTTTAGAAATGCTGTGCAACTGAAACACCAAACGAAGACACTCGGGAAAGCATTAAAGTACAAAAGTGGATTGTAGAAAACCTACATAAAAGCAAATGAATGGAATGTGAAACATTTCTATTAAACTTATTATATCCTGTCCTGTCCTTTCATCAATTAACGTTATTTTCTTTTTAATCTTTAAAAACACACGAAAATAATAGTGAATGAATTGAGTGCAAATGAATGATGAAAGGTTTTGCTAGTAAGATCCTAATGGAAAAGTTCCATTTGTTGAATGAAGGAACTAATCAATAGCTGAATATAAAAGGTTCAAAACTGTTTCTGAATAAAACCTGCTTGTGAAACTACAGTCAAGTTGTTTTCAAATGTTCCTAATAGTACAGCTTCTGTAGCTTTTATGAAAAGAAAATTTATCTAAGGAGCATTTCTCATCACTTAAGTGAGAAATGCATCATCCGAAAAAGAAACAATATTTTAAGTTTAAGTATACTTATGCAGTAAATGCGTTTAAAAAATCAATAATAAATTTTTGTAAACAAAAGCATTACTTTATTATATAGGCATAATACTTTCTTATCTAAAATTTAAATTTTAGTGGTCTTGTAATAGTAGTATCATAAGAGCTTAGTGATGAGAGATGGATTATCTTCAAATCTATTTCTATTGCCTGTTTCTTTACATGTATTAATGTTTGACTTAAGATGAACTTCATATGTTACGTCTTTAAGCCGACTCTTACCTCAGTAACCATAGGCAGTCCCAACAGACAGAGCAGCACACACATGCAGAGAGAAAAGAGCTTCCTCCTGTTCATGAGGCGATCTGGCCACTCGTCCACCAGGCTGGAGACCAGGGCCTCCACAGTACAGAACTGGAAAAAAAACAGAAGGTCAAGGCCCTCATTTCTCAATTCTTTGAATAGATATTTTGGTTTAAACCTCCCAATTTTTATCTGGTTATGGATCTGATGAATTTATGGCCAAGTCGAATCAAATCTACTTTAAAGTTCTTTTCTTCTCTCTCATTCATTGCAAATTTTTGATCAGAGCGTGGGAGAAAAAATGTTCATTACAATTTTTTATAGTGTTTGAATATGATGCTTTTTCATTTTTACACATTACAACTTAAGGAGGTGATTTTTTAACCGTTTTATCCTAAAATTACACGATATGAAGTATCTAAAAAATATTGATATGATTAGCTTTCTTACACAGTGGCAGAATGTTTTTCGATTATAAATAGAAAAGTTAATTATTAAGATAAATTTAGCCTACTCCTAAAATATGTTGAAGATGTAAAATAAAAGTAATGTCATATACGAACTAGTTAAAATTACAAAACATGGAGAAAAGTTAGAAACATTTTATTCAACAGTTTTTTGGGATTTTCTAATACAACTGTATTTTAGGATAAATATTTTTCCAAAAATTTAACAACCCCATCGATATTGAAGAAACTTACCTGACTGTTGACTCCAAGGACAAAAAGCATGAGGAAAAAGAGAGCAGCCCAAATGGGAGATAGAGGAAGATGGAGAACAACCTCGGGGTAGGTCAGGAAAGCCAATCCAGGACCTAAAAAGCAGTACAGTTAATCAATTAAAACAATCCTCCAAATCTCAATAACTCCGTGTTTGACTTATATTTAATTTGTCATTTAAATATTACGAGTTTAATACTACAAAGCCAATAAATGAAAATATCTTAGATAATAGATTCATAATTTATGAAATAATTGATTAAAGGTTAATCAAAAGAAAAGACCTAATTAAAAATTCAAGCAAAGGATCTGTAAATAGATTTTTTTTAAGCTGATAAAATTAACAGGGTGTTGAAAAACTTGTATGTTTAGAACTGACATTATTTCAATTCTAAAAGTGGTTATAATAAGTAATGGCTTTTCACTTTTTAAATTCTACTGTTTCAAACGTCCTGGTGATATCTGTGAATCCTCTACTATAAAAATATACTTCTTTTCCTCCGCAATTTTTCGTATAAAGAGACGGGTTTCCTAACAGGTCTTCGAACGAAAAGCGCCTTACAAGAGCTTTTGCTTTCAAATTCAATTGACTTACCAGACTTGACGACATCAGCCACGAGAAGTCCTTGCACGTTGGCCATGTAGCCGAGCACGGAAAAGATGACCACTCCCGCCAACACGCTGGTCAAGGGGTTGATGATACAGATCAAAACGGAGTCCCTAATATAAAAAAAAAAACATTGTAATATAGCCAATACTTATACTATAATTGCTCATACAAAGTAAAGAGGATTTTTTTTCTTCTCTTTGCAAACTTTAATGTGTGTTTAATTTTTATACAACGGTTCATCATTGGGTCAACCCCTTCCAAGTGGTCCAAAAAAAGTAAAACCTGTTGCTTGACCATTTTTAAAAATCTGATTTTTTGTACATGAACCCTAATTACCCTATAAACAACAATTAAAAGCGAAATATGGATGGCTGCTGTGGACAAACAAAAGGGGTTAAATTAAAAATAATGGTTGTTTTGATCTTCTTTTGAGTTAGGGTTAATGTACAAAAAAATTTCAGATTTTTTTAAAAATGGTCGAGCAACTAGTACTGGACCACTTGAAATGAATGGACTCCATTATGATAACACTCTTTATAAATTATAAATTTTATTATATTAATTATATATTATTATTATTATAAATTTCTCTCATCAAAAGTAAAAAGTATAACATCTAAAAACAATTTTTAGTTATTCAATTTTAAACAGCTTATAATCATACAGGAAAGACACAATTCTTAACACTACCTCTTTAAATATTATTTTAGATTTCAAGTAAATAACAGAAAGACTCTTCATAGCAGAATTTTAAAGACAAACCGTGTTTCGTCTTTTACTGGATCGAAAAAAAGGCACATAAAATTTTGACTTGGATCGTAAATATTCCTTATCTTTTTTATACAGCTATTCAGGTATGAAAAAACATGTTGCACACTCCTGTCAGCCAAGCAAACATCATAACATTCTTTTTCGTATTCTATTACCTTTTATTCTAATTCAAGCTGTTGTACTTGTTGGAAAAAAGAATGCCCTACAACTATTTTTATACTATTCTACTATATTTTTGTCAATTAAATACTAGACAGGTGGGTAATGGAATGTATTCTATTATAATGTGTCTTCCGTCTATAATAAAAAAGGCAATTTACAAATCTTTCATTATTAAAGGTAATTAATTAATAAAGGACCATTAGGAAATTTTCCATATTTAATAGCATTGGATATCGAGTAAGAAGAAATTTTGTTTCGCCAACATACTTCAAGAAGTTGTGATGGAACTTGTTGTAGCTGCCCAAGTTGATGACAGATCCGAACCCAATTCCAAAAGTGAAGAACACCTGTGTTCCTGCAGCAACCCACACCTTAAAAGAACAAGATTCTTAATAACAAGAAAAATATCCAACAATCAATCAACCTACTATGTCAATCAAAAAATTGATCCTTTATCATCTCATTTTAGTATTTCTCTTCCTCTGTTTTCAATACCCTTTTTATTAATTAATGTAAAAAGTAATCATTTAAATAAAAAGGGTTTTAGGAAAACGTTTTACTCTAGTTAAAAACTGACTAATTTCGCATCTTTACTTCAGCCTCCCCACAAAAATTTTAGATTCACCTCTGATAAAAAAATATGTTTTTCTTATGATTTATTTGCTTTAAATATTCTTCGTAAAATAGTGAGTGATTCTCTAGAAATGTGAAAAATTGCTGTCCACGATTCATAATTCCATTATTTTTTTTAATTTAATTAGAATGCCTCCAAGGTCTCTGGTTAGCCCTCCTAAGGTTTTCCTCCATGGAAAAGTGCATTCCACTTACTTTTGGCTCAGTCAGCTTGGCCCAGTCCGGGGTTATGAAGAAGAGAATTCCGTCCCAGGCTCCTTCAAGAGTCACTCCGCGAACCAAGAGAACGGACAGAATTACGTAGGGGAACAGAGCGGTTACATAGATAATCTGGAACAACAAGCAAATAGTTTTTTTTCTCATCATATACATCACCCTATTAGATGAAAGAAAACGCATGCATGTTACGTAACAATGGCTAATTGAGTTACAAGGCTATATACCTTTCCGCTCTGGTGCAGTCCCTTCCAGATGATGAAGTAGATGAAGACCCAAGCGAAGAGGAGCGAGAGGGCCAGTTCCCAGCGGATGTTGCCCATCACATCGAGCCCCGAGCTGATCCCCAGGACGCGACGCCTGAAATAAACGAGATTCGGGATCAGTCAGCATAATCAATCCTCATTTCCTATCTTTTTGTATCAACTGGTTACTTTAAAAAGAATTTGTTATAAACGTTAGGTAATGGTGATATGTAAGAGGGATATTTATAACTTTTAATCTAAGATACGAATTGAGGAAGGCCTGTTTACCAACACAACCTTAAATTTCCTAAGATAGAAGTGGAGGATGTCTCTTTTTGGAGTCTAGGAATGAAACAATCAATTTGGAGCGTTTCCAGAATTGTCAAAAACAATTCTTGGAAAGTTAAATTGAGTTTGAATTCTGATAAAATTGTATTTAAAGTCATTAAAATTTTGCACAGATCCCAAATCCGTCAGAATTTTTTTGCTATCTTGCTCAGGTAGCACATGAAAATAGGTTAGGGTTGTAACAATATTGGCCAATACCATGAATTCCAATAAATGTTGGAGAGAGATATTTTGCGGGATTTTTAATTACTAAAAACAAGGATAAAACATTCTTACTGTAACCATTTAAATGAAATAATCCTTTGAAAATAAAATTTTATTTTCTTGTCCATCTTTGATAAACAATGTCAAAGAAACGATATTGGAAAACAAATACCCATGGTGGACAATATCATCTATATTGGCCAATATTTCAGAGGGGAGGTTCAACATGTTCAATGGTCATGCTGATATTTTCCCATGCTTTGTGCTGTTATCACAACTTGGGCAATGAAATCAAAAATTGTTTCTTTACACTGGCTATAAAAACTAACTAGTCTTTAACTATATGCTGATATGGGTAGATATCTAAAGGTTGGATGGGGTTGCCGGGTAATGCACCTAAAATGTCGTATATACTATACTCACTCCCAGAACTCGACAACGGGCGAGGCGTCGCTGTCACTGACATTGAGCGTGAGGTTGGAGTCGAGAAGGTGGACGCTGCGACAGGTGTCGGTGTTCCAGTGGCTGTCACAGTGCTGCCAGGGCAGATTCGCCGTGAACGAAGACACGAAGTACACCACCACCCACGACAGGATCACGATGAAGTAGATGTTGTACAGGGCCACGATCGTCATGGACGCGTAACCGACACCTGCAATCAATTCAATGCGTGAGGAATGAATTGGTCACATAGGCACATATTATACGACGGTGAAGATTGAATTGGGTACAGTTCACTCGTCACCGTCTTTCATCATTACCCATCGTCATAATGTCGAACTGTGGTCAGTACATGATCGAAGATTGAATTGTGGAATGAAAAGTGCAATGCATGATTAAAGGTGAATATTGAATAAACGTCAATAAATAAGTTATCTAGATTTCAATTCAGTCTCCAATTTAATAAATTGCAATAAAGATTGAATTGGACGCAGCCCTATACATAAATGACGATGAATATTGAATTGGGCACAACACCTAAACATTCTACATTAATTCAAATATTTAACTATACTCGACAGCATAGTTTCGTAACCCTATGACGTCACTACGCGGAAGCAGAAACTGCATAAACAGAGAGCCTGTTGGGTTGCTATTAGTTTCGGTACGCACATCGTGATAAAAAGACACTATATATACATGGGTTTAACAAAATAATCATATTTTTAAATTGACGTTCTTCATTTCACTCAAAATTCAGACACCACGATGGGAACTACTTTGTTAGTGACGTCATAGGGTCAGGAAACGTTGCTGTCGAGTATAAATAAAATGAAATGATGTCGTTTACTGACTGTCCGATAGGCTTCCCTATTACACTCTTCCACAGGAAAACTTTTCATTTATCAATGATCGATGTTTGTCTTTATGTACTTGTGAATCATTGCCTTTTTGGTAAAAATATAAATTTAGGGAACAATGTTTTAAGTAATCTTACATAACAGTGAATCCCACAGTACTGTCCAATTCAACAGGCAACTTCTTATAAGCAATTAGTGGATTCTTATGAGGACCCATCCGAAAACTATGATTAAAGTATCTCAAATATGGCTTATTTTGAGAATTCAAGAATCTATCACACGAGTCTCAAATGTTAGCAAAAGATTCTCACAAATTTAGATGTTGAAAGAAACGATGAACGTTTTGGGAGAAGAGTATCTAGACCCCGAAGATCTTAAGTATTTCTATTGATGACAATTAAACTTATAAAGGTATAGAGAGGTTAGTAAAAAAATAGGTCGTGATGTGGTATTCATGTTAGTAGAGCTGCACAGCCAAGTAAGAGACTTATACGTAGTGTAGATCCACCAGAGGTATGCTTTGAGAACACTGAAGATTGTTGAAGGCGTTATTTATTGAGCACCAGGCGTCATTAAAATGGAAAAAAAACTGTTTCTCAAGTTATCATTCTCATCTACTTTAGTTCGACAAAGGATATGCGTATGTATCACTGTTCTGAAATTTTAGGAAACTGTGTGTAGAAAAGCCTATTGGAAGCAGAATGGCTCTCATCTAACAATAAACCGATAAAAAATTAATACAGTAGCTTTAAATACAGTATACTCTCAATATCTCGAAGCCATATTTCAAGAAAATTTCAAGTTGTTGAGTTTTCAAAGAATGAAAAATAAAAAAGTATAGCATAAATGTAGGAAATTATTTTTGGAATTATCAAATTTTTTAGGCACCGAGTTTGAGATATCAAAAGTACACCGCACTTAATAACAAACTATAATCCGTCTGGCCCCCTATGGAACAAAAGATCAAGTGAATGTAAGTGATATGCGAAATTTTTGGCAAATGTGAAGAAAGTTCTCACATGTTTTCCTGTTGCTACTTTTTCTGCAGTAATGGTTTTTTTTTGTTGTCGCGCTGTTTTGAGAAGAATAATAAAGGTATTTTACGAGAATAAGCAAGAAGAGGGGCATTCGATTTAGTTGGGTCTTTACCTTTAGCCATTCTTAAGTTATTATAATTGTCACCATATCACTTTTATTCACTTCTCTCTGCAATTACTATGTAATATATTGTTACCACCACGCCAAAACCAATCGACTGTTATGGTAATTTTTATTGTAACTAAATGACGACAATTCTCGACAAAATTTTAAGGCGTTTTTCTCGAAACAGGGATAAAGCAGACAGGCGTTTTCGGCGTCGTGGTAGCAATACCATTTTTCATCACACAAACCTCTCAAACTTTTCAATCAATCTCTCTTTCAATTCACTCTCTCGACTGTGGCTAAGCTTTTAATTGAGTTTTTTTAACACCCCATCAGTTTTTCACCCTCTAACCCCAACTTTTTTAAATGAACCTTAACATCCATCATTCCAAACTATTCAATCAATGGATTAAAAAGGAACAAAAAATAGCATAAAAAGGTTTTGTTCTATTGGCTCACCTCACCATCACTTTCCACACAATAACGACACTTAATACTAAGAAAGGACAACTGAGAGCTGAAGGACGCTCCCCACTTGTACTCAGGGTACTGAGTACTTTATCCTCTGAAATACTAAATATTTCTTAATGCAACAGTTTAATCGCATCAGTTTGAGCAAACATTAAAAAGACAGATAAATAACAATGTAACAAATACAGTAGCATTTCAAACAGTAAAAAAGCATGCAGGAGTATTTTTATTACTCCATTTAGAGCGGAACGGACCTGCTGCGTCCGGTAGTAAGCTAAGGACCATTCATAAATTTTGTCACGAACTTAAGATAATGAGATTTATAATGGCGATAAGGTAGCCTTTGAGAATCGCAATTACTTAATGTGGGAAGGGTTTGTGAATCGAAATGCACAGTTTTAATACGTGGCATTTACATTTGCGTCGTTTTTGAAACAAAATATCCTAGTACCCTTAAAATTGGGATTTTTTTTTTTTTTTTTTGGCTTGGAGATATTTTTGGAATATAATTGGTCTCTCAAGCTAAATTTCAATCCTCGACTTAATGTCTGATGTCTTTAAGTTCACCTAAAAGCTGTTTCAAAGAGTTTTTAACTTAACAATGAAGGAGACCAATAAATTGATGTAATCCAAAACACATAATGTGTTAACCGAATTGAAATAAATATCAACGTTAAAGTTTTACAGAGGTTCTTTTTTTAAACTCATTTTTTTTATGTTTGGTCCTTTAATGCACAAAAAGAAGCTAAAAACCTCTACATATCCCCAAAAGCATTGAACAAAATATTAAAGCTCTTAAGAATAGGACAAAAAGATAGAGAAAAGGAAAATTACTTTTTTTAGTCATTAAAATTTCAAAGCCCCATAACAGAAAGAAGGCAAGAACCAAGTAAAATCAACTTGCAAAATCAACCTGACCCCTCCCCCTGTTAGCCATCACTACAATACGTATTTATCATTGGAATAAAAAGGTAAGTCTTTAATAATTTTGCTTCATTCTATTTTCCTTTTCTAAATATATTTAAAGGGTTTGCAGCAACAAGCTTTATTTGCCTTTTCGCATAACTCATGGGGAAATGTAGAGGGAAAGTGAAAAGCAGCTTGCTACAAATAAATTTTGAATAGGGAATGAGAAATAGCACTTACCTTTGAATATCGGAACCATTTTCCAAACACTTATACCACCGAGACTGAGGTATTGACCTATTGACACTTCCATCACAAAGGAAGGTCCAGCCAGGAGAACAAGACATATCAGGTAGGGCAGTAGGAAAGCACCTAAAAAAAGGTACTTTAGTTAGCCAATTGGATGGTTGGTGAAAGGAACATGTTATTTGGAGGATTATTTTGTACTGGATATAGTCTTTAAACTAAAAAAAAATCTTTATTCTTAAGATTAACTCTTTATCATGTTAAAAATTAATGATTCAGATAATGTTTACTGGAACAATTCTTCGAGCCATGCTCCCTCAGAGAATAGGAGAACTAAGCCTCAAAAATGTATTTGAATAAAAATGACACTATTATATGTTCAAATTATAAACTAAACTGAATTTTTTGGATTTCTTCCTATTCCCCCTTCTCAGTTCTTATCCATAAATTTTATTGTCATGTTTGTTGTCAACTTTTTGCACTGACTAAAATAATCCAATGATCCCCGAAACAATCCTTTTATCGCTTTATTAAATTAAAGTGTCGACTGTTTTACCATTGTTGCTTCATATTTGCACAAACATCTCAAAAGGCTGCCACCAAACACAATAATAAATGTGCTCACCTCCTCCGTTCTCATAGCAAAGGTAGGGGAACCTCCACACGTTCCCTAGTCCGACAGCGTAGTTGATGACACTGATGAGAAAGTCCAGCTTGTTGCCCCACTGCCCTCTGTCCGTGTCCAGCCGGACCGTGCTATCCGAAGACGAGGACAGCTCGGCTTCCGACCTGTTCGAAATCAGCACCGAGTACACCTTGGGTCGCTTGGGATCGTCCACCGACATCTTGGATGAGAGTTACAGCAGCAAAGAGAACCTGGAGGTGGGAAAAGTTTATTACTAAATTACTGAACATAAATAGTGCAGGACACAATGATTTTGTTTGTACTATGGAGCTATCTTTAAGTTAATCTTTAAAAAACGATGGTATGTATATGTTACGGGCAATGTGATCAATCGGGAATTATTAATAATGTCCGAAGTGGAGGCGAGCATTGTGATAAATTCAATGACATTTATCAATAAGCATTTATCACTTGGCCTGAAATGCGCGGACATTATTAATAACGCCCGGATTTATCACATTACCCATAACATATACACTTAAAGTTCAAGTGATGTAGTTGATTTAAAACAATGAGTCCCAACATATTTCTAATACATATTCAAATTATTTTTCAACTTTCTGTGTCTGTTGTCTTCTGTGTTCTTTTTCAAAAAACTTCCAAAAAAGAATTAAGCGCCATTCATTTCTTTATATTTTGCGCATTATTAATTAGAGTAATACGCAATGGCATCTGCATCCAATTTTTGTCTTTCCAATACTTTCGGAAATGAATAAATTCTTTAGATTCCGACTTCGAAAAAAACTCATCTGGTTCAATTAAATACTGTAAAAATAGTTATTTATAAATGAATGATACGTGCTAGAAAAATACCCCTATTTAAATATGCCTTTAAAATTCATTTTTCACCAAATCTAAAAGTTCTCTGCCTTTGCTCCACCATAATCTTCAGTGAAACAGAGGAGCCCTTCTGAAATGGCACATCTTTGAAATTGTGGTGCTGCCATCTAGTGGTATAGTTTAACACTTTTTTAACTTCGAGTTACTTAACAATTCATCAAGTGTGTGAAGTAGCATTTCGTCAGAGTACCAGGTTCTCTTAAGGGTCTCCCAAATCATTTTGAAACCATCAATTTTTTTTTTGAAATTAGATGCATGAAATATATATTTTTTTATTGATTAACGATGCCGGAATTTTTTTTTCACCGTGACTCGTGATAGAAACTTCCAGAAGTAGATTACTCAACGGTCATAAAAATAAAATATTCAATGGTAGAAATTAAAAATAAAATACGTCCTTTTTTTAATTTATAAGGGAGGAGGAGTAGGTTTGGGAAACAGGACCGCAGCAACAATAAGCTAACTCGAATGTAAAGAAATTTTACTTGTTGCTTCTGCAAGTGCCTCCCGAACAGGGAGAGATTGAGGGATATCTCCCCCCCCCCGAAAGCCAGAAATGTTCTTTTGATCATAGAAAAGGACAAAATTTATCCATATCTAAATATTTTTCTAGCTACCCCCTGGCAGGAACATACCAAAACAAGAAGCAATATGTTTTTCCCGTCATAAATCCAAAGCGTAAAAAAGACTAAGCCTCATACGCGTTTACAAAGAACCAAAAAGTCAGTCAAATTTTCAGAAATTATAATTTCAAACAAAAAACAATCGGAATGCAAGTCGGCGAGTCAATGAAATAAAAACCTAAGCTTCAGCCCTCTTCCCGTATGAAATTTACCTTATAAAGCCCTGGTATAATCAATGGACTATTTCTCAGTAGTAGTAATAGGATAGTGTGAGAATCAAAGACCAAACAGAGCGAGTCATAACTTCATTAGCGCACCCATTATCTTCCGATCTTCCGCCACCGCCAGGGCAGTGCAGTGGCGCCGGGGCGCCGCCACGTGTTCCGCCACGTCACCCTGCCCGCCAAAAAAATCACGCCAAGGTCGCGCCCCGATCTTGCCATCGGCCGGGGCAACGCAAGGAAGACTCGTGGGAGTGCCTGCTTCGACAGAGCAGCAAAAATGCATTATGGCGATTTTTTTTTCCGGAGAATTCTTTTTCTGGTTGCAGTTATATAAATGAGTGGTATGAAATTCCTTGGCATAAGTTATCTTCATTGCTTAGGGAAGGGAGAGTTTATGGTTTGCTCCGGCGGGATCTCATTCAACTATATAGACTAATGCGTCTAAAATGCTTGGAATGTGCCAGGCATTAAAAGAATTTCTTTCAGTTGCTAATTTCGCAAAAAGTTAGAAATAAAGAAAATTATTGAGGTTTAGCTAAAGGACTAAACATTCTAAGTGATAAGCTAAAAATAATTTGGAAGATATGGATTCGTTCCAGTACTATAAATATATTTTCGAAGACAAACACAGTAAATTGAAATCATATACACGTAAGGATTTTTTTTTATCTTACGAGTACCTAAAGGATATTTTCGAAAATTGGGTATGAACGCATTAGAAATGGCTTCGCAAGGAATTTCGCACGTTTATAACTCTGTTTCCCGTTATTGCCTTCATTCCCATCATTGCAGCTTAAAGCCATATTATGAAACCAAAGGATTACACGATGCATAAACCATAAGGTTATTAAATATCGTGATAAGTTTGCAAAGCAGTATTCTTTAAAGTAGTATGCGATGTACGGAACGTTTGCACAAATCATCTAGGTCAAGCCGGTACAACATACGACCCACTGAACCCGCAGACCCTCTTCTTGCCGCCTGACGGCTGAAAAGTCCTGAATGGTTTTGAAATTTTTAATAATTTAGGAAAATTTAATTATAAATATCAATTTTTCGTAAGGTATTGCAAAATTGAATTATTTGTATAAAACCTGTTTATTCATATATAAAAACCCGAACTTCTGTGTAAGAAAAATTTTTATTAGCACAAGAAGAACTAATGAAATATACAAAATGTCATATCTCGCTAAAGAAATCATGAGCACAACATTTTCGTATTTTGTCCCAAAGTTTTTCAATGGTTTCCCATTAAATATTCATCAGCCGTTCAAACCAGTACCGTTAAAAAGAAGATTTAAAATCTTACTTATATACAATTACTAATATTGAGCAGCTTTTTTAAACTGACCAATAAATTTGCTAACTCCCCGACACCGCACCGTTTCGCCAACGCTTTATACTTTTTTTCATAAATGTTTAAAACGTTCCTCTTATACATTTTCTTTTTTTTTTCATCTACTTTCTATGTTTCATTATTTTTCATATTTTCATATTTTCATATTCATATTTTTCATTATTTCCTCTATGTTTGATGTATATTATTCACTACGATAGCATTGTACCTGTATAGGATCACTTTCACCAGGTTATATGTTAAATTTTTTAATTCTTCTTTCTGTCAATAAATAAATTTGTTACAAAAAAAAATTATTTCAGTTTCTATGTAAAAATTCGAAGCATGTTTTGAAGACTAATTTTTTTTTAATTCTCTCAATGTCAGGAACAAGCAAGAGAAAATTCAAATTTATATTTTGGTCCGAAAGTATCGGCTAAGAACGATTTAAAGTTTTTCAGCCCTGATTTAGGTGATTTTGTCTCGTACAAAACTCTGCCATACACTGCATTATAACTGCAGCCATCAATCTAGGAATATCTTTAGTCCATATTTTACTTCTTGTTGCATATTCCAACTTTCGCAAACCCCTGAGGGTTCAGGTTTATAAAAAAAGTTTTCACGAAAATTACATTTTATTGGCATAGTTTAAAATTTAAGTGAAACGGTTATCAAAAAAAGTAATTGGCATGCCCTCTACCGAAAGTGTGAAACAAGCCGTTCCCCAGACAGATTTGATCGAAATTTCCCGTCAGCAAAAGCGAGGATTTTCAAAGCCTCTTCTTTTAGCGAAAGCGATTAAAAGTCAAGAATAGCCCCCTGTCATTAATAGGAGTCCCAGTGTGCGCACTCGAATGCAGTACTGGTGGTTGGCTCTAGGCCCAACAAGATGCTTCCTTCCCATCCCATTTGTTTATGATAGAAGCATCAGGTGAATCTCAGCAGGTGAGCGGGAAGACCTCGAGAAGGGGTGACATTGGACGAGTGCCTAGTTCGGATGGGAACTTGACATTTCGACAGAGTTTTGAAGCACTGGGTTCATTCAAATGCGGTTCGACTTGGAAGAGGAATTAATACCTCCCTTCCCCTTATCAGTTTTATCATTCATTCCCATTTCGTACAAGACCGTACCCAAAGGGGGTGGGGGTACTGAGCTCACCCCCTGCCGAAATTTTGATGACTATTTATAATTATTTTTTTCTTCGAAAATTCTGCAGCGTGTAAGGAGCCGTCCTCTCTACCTGTAAGTGTTCTAGAACGCTATATTTAGCCTTTAATGTACGCACAAGGAGGGGGGCTTAGAAATAATTTTGATTTCCCCACCCCCTCGAAATAGAAGTCTAGTTACAGGCCTGCTTCCATTTAAAAAGGAACTTATTGATAATCCACACTGGATCAGGAGAACTAAAGCTATGATTTTGTTGGTTGATGTTTTATGGCACTAAATAACTATTACTAAATTTATAGTTATTAATTAAAAGCTTCAATACTATGTAGTATATGGTATAATTACTAAAAAAAGGAGGTATTAATGTTCAAGAATTCTCTTTCAAAATCTTTTACGTTGTTAATATCTCGAGAAAGTATTGTATGGAATCGGTCTCATAACTTTCCAGGCAGACCTAGAATACTGCTTCGTCTACTATTGCATTCAATTACTCTTAATCAAGAAAATAATTTCTGTAGGTTTAAAACTTTAAAACAATCTGTTTTAGGGGAGGTTTAAATATGTTCTGGAATATACCTTGAATCCTTTTACTTTCAGGTGTATCACACACATATATAATAACAACTTAATTCTTCTCTTCTATTATGATATACAAACCTTGCTTAGAAGCTACTCTTTATTTGTAATGTTTACATTTAGTGACAGATTCTCCCTAGTTCTTTTTTTTTATCAGCAATTAGAATTTTCTAGTCCGCAGCAAGAGATAGATGAAATACAGAAGTCCTAACCTTTATTTAGCTTTTTCTCGTTTATCTTCTAATCACATTGACCCTCATTTCTTCATGTGCGATAGAAAATGAAATCGGAACAAGGGTTGTAAGATTTAATCAAAAATTCATAATCGATGCAAGACACGTGATACTTAAAGATTACATTAATTGAATGGAAGCTATTTTTATCTTTAAGGGACGGTTTTATTAGTTGAAATCTAATCTATAATAAGACCGCAATGCAGAATCAGTCACGTTTTAGGTAATGTGTTACATAATAATTATTTTTTAACTCTATTCACATTTGTAATTGTAACGTATTGATCCAGATCTCATGATGATAATTTCTTAAGGAGACGCAATACTGTTAAAGTTTTTCATTAGATTATTTTTTAAACATTAGCCCCCTTTTTACCTCAGATCTATAGAATTCATCCAAGTTCTGTACGAAAAATTAAATTTTCATCACAAAAAAATCTAGATATTAGCCTTCCTGGATTAAATTGGTTCGGAATTTATCGGGACGACATTCTGATTGGTTAATTAGATTTTTACGGCTTCAGGACCAAGTTAGGTCATATTGAGCCCAAATGAATGAATTATATTGTGGTAATTATATTCTTACCCTCCCTTTTCTTCTATTTTCTTTCGCTCCCTAAACTCATTCATTTGCTAAGGGAGAATTTAAAGTAATAGTTAGCTTTAAATCCAGAAAACCTTATTCCCAATTAAACCACCGGAACCTCACAGCCTCAATCACGGTTATCCTTTCTTACGCTGTCCCAAAATGTCAAATCAGATAGAAGACACTAAAAGGCGGGTTGCGAAAGTGGCGAAGACAATGGAACCGGTGCGGAACCCTAATATAATTGCTTCCACTTCCGTTCCGAGGCTAATGCTTGGTGCCCACGCATCTGTGAACGGTCGGCGACAAAATCGGAGAAAAAGCCATTACATTGATCTCCTGTGTCCGGTATGGGCTCATTCAATGTAAAACGCGATTCCCTCGGCCGTTTCTCTGAGCCTTTTAATTGTTTCTGTCTTTAAATAGCTCTGTTGTGCCTTAGGAGTAATAGGCTCCGATTGCATCTTACAGTGAAATAGAGTCTAATGAAGGTCGATTAATTAAAGAGCCATTTGTTACATGCTTCGGATTTAGGGATAATCTTTTAGTTGACAGATTCCATGCTTTACCATAAAAATTTAATTAAAATCAACATGTTGGCAATAGAATAGTCAATTTCTAAAGAGAGTGCTATGAAATTGAAAACGCTTAACTAAACCACCCTGAGGGTACCATGGTATAACTTGAACAGTACTATTTCAGTGACCAATATTGTACACTACGAACCAATAAGTTTTTGAACTCCTTCCAATTCAAAGAACGATAAATTAATTTTAATACTTGGTCGGGGGTCTACGAGTGACGAGTGGAAATTACAGCAACAACTCTCCAAGGCATACGCTCAACAAGTTTTTTCCCTTTTTTTTCCAACCAAGCCATGGTGACCCTTATTAGCGATTACTCCTCACTTTTTTAAGAAAAAATAACTAGGAACCCAGGAGCATTCTAGTTATAAACCTTACTCTTAATCCAAGTTTCATACAAAAGAAAGCACTTCTGAAGGAAATATTTAAGATTAATTCTATCCGAATGGCATTTTCTTATTGGGGGGAAAGTAGGGAAATCACAAATGCATCGCTTTTTAAGAAACGCATTTTCGAAACACTATCAGTGATATCTCGATCAGATATAATTTCTTCAACACATTTTTAATGAAAACATTCACTTTTTTCTTGAAAATGCAAGTTTATGTAAATATGCGAACGAAAAACATTCGCGTTGATTGATAAGTTCAGTGGTGCAAAAGGACGCGCTCTGATAATGTGGGAACCGGAGCTTCGGAAAGTGAATTCCCAAACGGATTAAAGCTAATGAGAATTTTTAAAAATATTTTGGAATAAAAAAGGTCCAGTATTTTTCTTTAAAGGAGATCAAGATAGATATGTACTTAAAAATACTTGAGTAGGAAATAAAAGTTTGAATGTCTAAAGTGAGAATGTTACAGTTATAGTTAATTAAGTATATTACAAACCGTCTATTAATAAACGAGGAAGGATTAAACGATTGTCAAGAAAAGAGCAGTAATTTAAACTATTAACAGCAGTATGCTTTATTATAAGAATAACTATTAAAACTTGTAGCTCAAAAACAGGGATAGAAAGTGTATAAGAATGTTTAATGTAAATGCAGATGTAATGTATGACTAGAGAAAATTCATTGTGACACGTTCATTACGACTACATTTTGTAATTCGAAGAGGCAAAAAAGCTTGGCCCACATAGTGAACTGTTGCCTTTGCGGTTGACTTAGATAATTATCATTTGCTTAATCGGAAATCCTTGTGATTTTTAGAAAACAGGTATTTTCGAGCCATTCATTATTTTTACCTATTGCTGTACATTATACAACTTTTTATCATCGATAGACTAAAAGAGTAGTCGGTAAAAGTTAGATATTTATGATACTGTGAAAAATGAGAAAAATGTTATGCGCCTTCAAAAATCATTTAAATGGTTATCGAAATTTAAATCTATGAAATAAAAATAATTCATTCAAATATTTTTATAATTTTTTTTCTGAAACATTGTTGTTTAAAAATTGTTTATTTGAAAAGATTACATTATTAAATACATGAAAAAATATTTAAACGATCATAGCACCCATAAAAATTACTTGTAATATTTCTCTCTGAAAAAGGTGCAGTCCATCTTGATTTAAAATAATGAAATATTTTTTTTTCAATAATTCATGAATGTTATTCTGGACACTATAAGATGTATTAGTGAATAAATCATCATTAGTTCATTGCAATTTATGGTCTTTTAGAAAAAACATTAATCCACCCTACCTTTTATTTAACGTATCAAAAATACTCGTACTAATAGCCTCTTGGCCAAGGAAGTTTCTGTATGTATAAGCACAAAAAAATAACTTATCCAATACTAATTGTCATTATTCAATTGGTCTCTAACATATCTTGTGATTGTCCAGCTGTCGGTACTGCAATGCATAACCTAAACTATCCCACCGAAGAAGACTTAAGCAGTCGTCATAGGGAAGCTGCATACTTGGATAATATAGAAGCACACGCGCACGCCGAGCGCAGCTAGTTTTAGAATTTTGCAGAAAATCTTTTCAAATAATTTAAATTTTTGGTAAATAATTTGATTTTTTCTTGCTGTTGTTGCTTATGAAGCATTATTACAGTATTTAGGTGAAAAATGAGACTGTCATTATGTTTTAAAGTCAAAATTCAAACTAGGGGCACTAATTAGTTTGCAGATAATATTTGATGGAACTTTTGTGCACAGAGAGTTTTTTGTTTTATCCAACTATGGGAAGCTGATCCAGGCGCTCCACTCCATCTGATCTCCAGGGACACGACAACAACAACATTACTCCCTTGGTGCAAAATATTTTTTAATCACTAAAGGTTAAAGAATTTTTTTTAGTTTCATCAGACATTTTACCCAAATGAAATTATTCCTATTGAAGTTCAAAACCCTAGATTTTTCGGTCAAATTAAACCAGAAATACCGAGGAGCGGCGCGGCCTCCTATTCCTGGCGCTTTCCTCAAATTGCGATTGTTACGGAGGTAAACAGCTCGCTTTTTATAGTGGTGCCGGAGAAGAAAAAAAATCTTGTCGGAAGTGCGCTCAAAAGAGAGATTTCCTGAAAGCTGTTTACTCTCCTATTTATTCAGCTCCTCTAGACACTGTTGTTGAGAAAGAGGAGCTCGCCCGAACTCGATTCGAAATCAGGGGGTATTGTTTCTCTCAAATGTTTTCTGAAAATATAGATGATGTTTTCGATTTAAAGATCAAAGACTTTCGAAATGGAGTAAACAGAGATATTTGGGAATAAATAGAGTGAGAATGAAGCGTTTCTCATTCATATACTCTCCATGGAAAATATTTTAATCCACCTAAAATTTTATGCATTTTTCTATGGTGAAAATTAAATATATTTAGAATCATTACGTCATAAGCAACACATTTTTAATTTTACTTTTGAAAATTTGAGTTACTTTAATGTGGGTAACACGCATAATTGGATTCTTTAATAAGATTCGAAAGAAAAATCATTGCTTTGCATTCAAAGCATTAGTTTGAAAATTTCTATCTTCCTTCGCAAGGCACTAACTCTAAAATTTAGTGAAAAGTATTAAAGATAGGGTATTTTTTCTGAAACTTAGTTTATGCTTAATTTTTACGCAACCTTGAAAACCACAAGATATATATTAAAGACAAGAAATCAAATCCTCAAGACACCCAACTATTTGCTTTGAGTAAATAAAAAACACTTTTCAAACCCTTTAACTCTCAACAAAAACCATTGGGCCTCTCGTATCTTGAGTTTATTATGCATATTTTTTTTTCATTCTACAAAGAATCATCGACATAAACCATACTATTTTCAGAACTCGAATATGAATAGACAAGATAGGCTCTGAAGTTTGTGTTGTAGTAAAAACCTAAATATAATGCGGCAAAGTTTATAAATAAACGCTGTGTCTAAAAAGAGGAGAAACATCGATCGATAAGATACGGCGGTGTATATATAGGGTATTAAACTAAAGTAATGTGATTGGATACAGAGGTAGTCTAAACCAGTAATTCTTTTACCTTTTGATTCTATTGAGTTATTTTTCATTGTACGAGTGGGGGTTCTCCAGCCAAGAATTCTATTTTAAATAGAGGTGAAACCTGAAACTTTCCTGAATTATATTCGTTTTTATATTTTACATTAATGTTTCTTTGCCGGTACGGAGAAGGGTGTTACCAAATTAATGTCATATATAAAATAATGTTTTGCAATTATTTTATAGCATTTTTCTTCTACTTTAATTTCTTAAAGAAAAACTTATTTTTTTTCTCATCTCAGCTTAGAATTTAAAAGTATTGAATCAATTGAATCAAATGGAAAATTTTCCTCAACAGAGTTCTCTTTAGGTTCAATAAGTTTTGAGAAAGTTGGGGCTGAGTCTTTGTAACAAATCTTAACACTCGAATCTTAATCTCAAATAGTCACACTGGAGTCATTACTGCATGAGGAAATTTTGGAAGCCTAAGATCTGTATTTAGCGATCTAGAGTCGTATTTGAGATCTGGTGGTATAGAGTAGAATAGAGCTTCGCGCTCCCAATGGTTCCATCTTCCAGCAGGGCCGTATCCAAGGGGGGGTTTAGGGGTTCAACCCCCCCCCCCCCCGAAATTTTGACATCAATTTTATACTGCTATTTTTCTTGAAAATTATGTCTCACAAGGAGCGATATTCCCTTCGGGTATAACCCAAAGGGTCTCAAAATGAGTCAAAACCCTACTTTTAAGGGTAAAATTTCCAAAATTTTTTGGGGGGAGGACCCCCAAACCCCCTCGAAATTTCGAAATCTATTAAGTATACGGTTTTTCCTTCAAACTTGTGTGATTTACAAGGAGTGGTCCTCTTTATTGTAACTTGAAGTGTCTCAAGATGAGTTAAAATGCCACTTGTAGGGGGAAAATTCAAAAAATTTTCTGGAGTAGGAACCTAAAACCCCCCCTTAACATTTCGCCATTTATTACAATATACCTTCTTTTTACCTTGAAAATTCGGCCGCTTACAGTGAGTGGTGCTCTATGGGTGTAATCTAAAGGGTCTCAGAAATTAGCTAAATCACTCTTTTGAGGGGCAAATTTTCAAACATTTTCTGGGGGAGGACCCCCAGACCCCCCTTTTACTTCGAATTCATACACCCGTAAGGAGGTACCTCAGAAAATATTTGAGTCAACCCCCCCCCCCGAAACAAAAGTCTGGTTACGGCCCTGTCTTCCAGCTAAGCTTGAGAACTAAACACATGATGGAATTTAGTGTTGTGCTGACCATCTAACCTGGACATATGCCTTGCATCACAGGACCCTCGGTCAAGAAAACCAATATGACCATCGTTGGCATTGAATTGAAATTATGGGCACTAGTAAGACAATGTATATTAAAGATATTCCTCAGGGGGGTGGAAGAATTCAATGTCAAAATTTGAGTTAATTTTAAAAGAAAATTGAACTCCGAATGCGTAGCGTGGATGTAAAAAAGACAAACGATGGTGGAGAACTGATTAAAAAAAAGAGGCCGTTTTTTTTTTGTATTATTATACTTGAAAAGGCCATATTTTAGCACATGCAAGTTTAAATTGATTTTCAGTTGCACACAAGAAACATAAAAAATTCGTTATGATTTTCAAATCAGCAACATCCGCTTTCCGAAAGAATAGGCTGCAGTGAAAATCACTGCAGACATCTAGAACATTCCTAGTCCTCGAATCGAACGTGTTTCACAGGAAGAAGTTGAGTTGCGTCTGACTGAGCAAAAAGTGAGAGGTGGAGAGGGAGGAGACTAAAATAAGCGAGTTGAAGAAACTGAAAATTGCACTTCCTCTACAATTTGGAATATTTTTCGCGAATCTAGTTTTTCAGCGGCTAGGAGATATTCTTATATAAAAATTGATAGATTGATGTAACCGTAGTGATTTTGGCTTTTTTTAGTGCGTGAGTAACAAACTTAGACCGATGCATCAGCTTATACCAAGTACATTTAAATTTCACATGTACTCTTATTTAGGTACCATATTTCATAAATTACAATTTATTTCTGCATTCTTGTGGGGTTTTTTTTCTCTTGTTGAGTGCTTTTTTGTGCATTTTTCCCGTCTAGTTTTCTTATGTGTGAATGTTCAATAACTGTTCTGTTAAAAAAAGATACGAAAAAGCTTTGTTGTTTAATTCCATAATAGCCAGTTAAAAGATTAATTCAAAAATTATATAAACTTTACTTGTAATGAGAACATAAAACTGTTTATTTTTACGGAGGTTTTGTGAATACATGTAATTAAGATACTCGAAACCATGTTGTTTTAATTTCAAAGACCACTAAATCTGATTCTAATTAGTGTTTCTGTTTTCAAGTGCAGACCTTGAAATGCGGTTTCCAAGTTTACATGCCAAAGCACATGAGGAGTGTCACCTTTGACAATTAATCTGTTTACAGCATGGTTGTTAACCTTGAAATTTTCAGAAATTAAACTTGTTCCAATTTTCAATGTTGATACGATATCGTTAAAAAAGTAAGGGAATAAAAGCTTACAAAATTTCTTTTAGAAAATCAAGGTTTGTTAAATTGTTAGCAAGATATTTGTTCAAAGATTTTTTTTTCCGGTTTAAAATTATTAAAATTTTTTACAATCGTAATGAGGTGGAAGGCTTTGGCAATTTGTAAGGAAGCGCTTTAAAACGGCTGCGAAGGTTTCGAAAATCTGAAAATAGGAGATTCCTAGTCGTCTAGATCTCCTCTACAACCTCTACCATTATGTACCTCTAGATTTGAACCACCCTGTAAAATAACTTTGTATAGATACCTTGGATGTTTTCTAATTACACAGAAAAGCGGACTGTCCCCTCAAACAAGCCTATAAACAATCCACAGCATAAAAATTTGCAGTTTTAGCACTTAAACTTCTAGAAAAAGGTCCCTAAATACTCTTTTCCCCCCACGTTATTTCAAAGAACTACTGGTAAAAGCACAATAAACTAAGATCCAAAAATAATTTCACTATTGGGATGCCCCATTTTGTTGTTTTCAAACCGTTCTTTTCTCACTGGTAGTTTTTTTTCTCAGTGTGGTGCCTTGTTTTTAACGTATGAAGAGAAAAATAAAGTTTCTTACCTTTAATAAACCTTATTAATTTAACCTAGATTTCTAAGTTAAACAAATAAATCTTAAACTCAGTTGAACTAACCCATGGCTTGGAGAAACATCAACATTTACAATGCCCGTCACGTATATCGTAGAGAACTTCTAGAACAAGGTTATTGAAACCCCGGAATTCTCCTCGATTTCATATCTAAGAATTTTTATTAGATTGTAAAATGAATCTGCCACAATTAACACCGATAAATAAAGTAAATTACACGATAAGATAAAGAACTGGCATTTATGTATTACAAAAGCGCCCACCTTTGCAACAAAGCCCTGATTCAAATAATATTGACACATTTCGATTTTACCTCAATCATTAATCACCCAAGAAGTATCTGATGAATTAAAGTGTGATACTACCTAATCTCTGAAGTCGAAAAAATGTTTTAACCCTGACCTCAATCATTGGCTATGAAAGTCAAATCATTAACATGTGTTTGGAGAATGTCAAATCCCTTTACAAAGCATTTTTTTTTCTTCCATAATACGT
The DNA here is from genome assembly GCA_963680715.1 of Tetragnatha montana. Lineage (NCBI taxonomy): Eukaryota > Metazoa > Arthropoda > Arachnida > Araneae > Tetragnathidae > Tetragnatha > Tetragnatha montana. Next base: position 28,291,126 of record OY796676.1, on the reverse strand, counting down.
AGGTAGCCGTAATTAATTGAGAGAGCAAGAGCGTAAGAATTAAGGAACCAGTTTCAATCATTATCCAAGCTGTACCATTGTGTTTGGTTATCTGAGAACTCTTTGATTTTTAAATTGGCATGTTACGTTAATTGGACTAACGGTGGGCGAAAATCCCGGGGGATGGTCTTATTTGAATAAAAAAAATTCCGCACGTAAACCCCTGATTTGGCCCCTTTCAATCAGATTGCATATGATGGAAAACGGTTTAAATATTCCAAAATTAACCACAAAGTATTTCAAAAAGTAAACTTATCAACTCTTCGGGATCAACGTTGGCAAAAATATTTTAAGAATCTCTTAATTGTTAAACAAGCAATGTGGCAAGTTAGTTACCGTTCCAAACAATAAACCGTTACCGTTCCAAACTGCCATAAAACCGTCAATATTTAACCTAAAATCGTATTTAGTTGCACAAAAAAGGATTTCAATGTTTAGTTCTACATTAAATGTAATTAGAAGTCATGTCTATATTGGAACACAGTTGAAGGAAATTGCACTACTTTATCAGCAAAAAAAAGGACCTTGACACTCTTTAAGCAATGTTGGCAAACATTGTCGCTACAGGATTTTTTCATAACAGAGTTTAGATTTGCCAATCGTTTGGTGTCATCTCTCCCATCCAAAGAAGAGTTCTAATTTTTTTTTGTTCACCCGTCCCACATTTTGCAGCCCATACAGCAAATAGACTTCTAAGAAGAGAGAAATTTTTGAAAACAGTCTTCTTGGCATTGGCATCACTGACTCCTTTGCCAGAACAAACCCACCTGAGAAGCACCATTCATTTGTATTCTCTGTTTTGAATGTTGTTCAACAAACGGTGAAAACAAACCTTAATTGAGAGGGAATCCAGTATATTCAATAATTATGTCCTTCTCTAAATTTCACGACTCTTTTAGTAAAAAAATCGTACTTGTGTGCCATTATTTCTTATTTGAGTGTCTTTAGTGCGCGATAATTCATCCCTGTTTCTAATGTTCGGCACTAGTTAACTAGAACTAGTTGCAACTAGTAGTTAACTACTGATCAACTAGTAGTTAACTACTGATCAACTAGTAGTTAACTACTGATCAACTAGTAGTTAACTAGTAGTTTAACTACTTTTGGTTTAAACTAGTTCAACTATTAGTTGAACTACTTTTTTTAATAACTACTAGTTGAAACTACTTTCAAAATTTCAACAACTTTCAAAAAAAATTTTATTAAAATATAGAAAAAATTGTACTGTAACAAATTTAATTAAGGTAGAGTACTCAAAATACCATAACCAGAATTAAAGGCCCTTTTTGCGCGTTTTTTGTGATATAGATAAGAAAGATGTATTAGAATTTGGGCAAAAAATAGCTTATGAAATTAAATAGACTAGTTAACTAGTAGTTAACTACTTTGGTAAACAGTTAACTACTAGTTGCAACTAGATTTTCCCAGACTAGTTAGTAGTTGGTAGTTAACTATTTTTTGACCACTAGTTGCCGAACACTACCTGTTTCCCATTTAAGCTCTCAAAAATTCAGAACTCTTTCTGGATTTTTCTTTTAGAGACTTTTTGTCGCCAACTTTAATGCAAAGGGGCTATGAATCAGGACTTGTTTGATAGCACCATACCCTAATATTCACAGTGTACGTACCCGTATACTTCTGTGCTATAATTTTCCTGCCGCACCTCATAATAAATTTTTTTTTTACTTCATCATAAATTTTAACACCGAGTGTTACCACATGTCCCATATCAATGACTGAATAATAAAGAATATGGGACCGACAATTTTACAAAAGCTACTAATTAAAATGATAAGCCAATTAATAAATAAGTGCATTGAGATATTGAAGTTAGGATATTGCAGTTCACTTTAGCCAGCTGTTGATGGAGTTCGTTTGTTGGTGCTGCAAGCGCCTTAATTTGAACTAAGGTTTTGGCCGTAAAACGGCCGAACCGTCTACATAGGGTTAATAGTGTCTTTACACGAGAACTACTAACCATAAAAATTTCATTGAAGTGCTACCAAGGCTCTTGCCGCCTTCAAAATTTCTGTCGCTCTGTTGCATGACAATTATTTCTCATGTCTAGATAACGAGCCTGGGTAGCACTTCAATAAAATTTTTATGGTTGTGAAAAAATCACACCATAGTTTTCACGTAACAATATGTTGAATAAGAATTGATAACTATTAAAATTGATTGGTCCCGCTGATTTAATGGACTAACAGCCTATCTGGTTTGAGACTTCACACGGAACCAACACGTGACCTACTGAGCTTGCAATGGACTCTAACCGTCTGACGTCACACGGAACCAACACGTGACCTACTGAGCTTGCGATTGGTTACCACAGATACTACACTAGTAGATCTACTAGTGTAGTATCTGTGGTAACCAATTGCAAGCTCAGTTGTAGGTCACGTGTTGGTTCCGTGAAGTCTCGAACCAGATAAGCGGTTAGAGTCCATTGGTTACCACAGATACTACACTAGTAGATCTACTAATGTAGTATCTGTGGTAACCAATTGCAAGCTCTGTAGGTCACGTGTTGGTTCCGTGTGACGTCAGACGGTTAGAGTCCATTGTATCTACCACCACCAAAATAGCTACAAGGTGAAGTACCGACACGGACAGAAACCTAACAGAAAAACCTCGGCAAAAAGAGTAATATGCAGTACCATCACGTCTAGAGTACATTAATAAATAAATCAAGAATCGCCTTTCATAAATAACAAGGTTGAGTTCCCTATTCCATACAAATTATCACTGGTCAACAAAAACAAACTTTTTTTTTGTGCATGGAATATTAAAGCTGATTGTGTATATATTTGACCTCCTGATTCAGAATATGGCATCCATTTTTGCTCATCACCTCTAGTTTTAGAGATATTCCACAATTAAGTTTTTACGACTTTTGACTACCTTTTATACAATATGGTGATATAAAGATGTCTTAAAATATAAAAAACCAAGCACTCCAAGGCTTTTCCTATTCCTTAGGGTCCCAATAGATAGTGTATGCAGCTTCAGCCCCCTAAGTTAGTTTTAAGGGGTACCTATAGGGCCCTAAAGTTGAAAAAAAGTGGAAAAAACGATCTTTTTTTTCAGAATTTTTTTTTTTTAATTTTTTGAGTTTACTAATGTGATAAAACTGGCTAATATATGTTATTTAGAACTTATTTAAGCAGGATAAAATGTGTCAGCACAAAAAAGATGTATTTTGATGTAAAACTGAAAAAAAAATTAAAAAGGGAATTTTCCACTTTTATAAAAATGCAGGACTTGAAAGCTTGGGAGCAGTTTCTATTGTTATTTCACTGATCTTTGTCAAATGAAATTTCAGTTTTATTTCGAAGGACATCTTTTTTGAGGACTTAATTCTGAAAAATTTCGAATTTATTCGTTTCAACCACCATTATTGGTATTTAGCATTTTTGAGCGAAATGACCCTATTTCTCGCCTAAAATTAGAAAATAGGTCTTTTTCGGTGCTGTTTAAAAGTAAAAATTATTTTATCCTGTCTAAATAAGTTCTAAATAACATATATTAGCCAGTTTTATCACATTAGTAAACTCAAAAAATTTTTTAAAAAAAAATTCTGAAAAAAATACCGTTTTTTCCACTTTTATTCAACTTTAGGGCCCTATAGGTACCCCTTAAAACTAACTTAGGGAGCTGAAGCTGCACACACTATCTATTGGGACCCTAAGGAATAGGAAAAGCCTTGGAGTGTTTGGTTTTTTATATTTTAAGACATCTTTATATCACCATATTGTATAAAAGGTAGTCAAAAGTCGTAAAAACTTAATTGTGGAATATCTCTAAAACTAGAGGTGATGAGCAAAAATGGATGCCATATTCTGAATCAGGAGGTCAAATATATACAAAATCAGCTTTAATATTCCATGCACCAAAATGAGTCTTGACCAGTGTTATATCCTTCTGAGTGATGCTGTCAAAGAGAACTAACGAGTCCGGGTTTATGAAAGGGGTTACCAACCTTACACTATTACTATAATTACTAAATTAAGGTTTTCTCGTCTTTATGTAGATGTAGAAAGATTTAAGCAAGAACAATTCAGCGATATTTATTACACAATAAAATAAAATTTAAAAGCATACAATTGTCAAGCAATAAAAATCCAGATCACGGTGTATTAAATTTTTTTGTTAAGGCCGAGGAAAATTTAAAAATATGACTGAGACCCCAAACATGTTTAGCAATGAATTACTTCTCCAATTCCTGTTTTCTCACATACCCTTCGTGCTCCCTGATTCTAAATTTCAAAGACCGTTTTTTTTTACCACAATCCAGTCACAAAAAAATTATATTAATACCGGACTTGTTATCATATCACGTTAAATTGTTCCCTGCTTAGGTCATTTACACAAGATTATTTTATAGAAAGGTTTGTTAAGGGATGTTCAGTCTTTTAATTTCTACCTCCAGCCCAACTAGCATATCAGCATATCTTTCATTGTTCCTGGCAACTTTTTTCCGCACTCTGTCTAGCGTCTCGAAAATGCGTCTGAGATCACAGCTCATACCAAATATGTCAAGTTTACGTAACTTCTACTAGAAGTAGAAGCAAACTAAATTTGCCCCTGCATGAAGAAAATTGGACGAATCTTGAACGTTTGTGCTGCTTGGAAAAAGTCTTAAATAGGTAAGTTTGTCGTAATATCTGAGACACTCCGTATATAAGTGTGTTCATTACTTGACGAACCTGTTTGCTTCTCGTAAAACTCTTATTGCAGGATACTTTTCATCTAGAATTATCTGGCTCTCTATTCAAAACGTTTCTGACCCTCTGGCCCAAAGTGAAAATTGTGTGGCTGACAGAGATATATGGTCAGGGAAAGTAGTTTCATCCCCCCCCCCCAATTGTGGCGACATCGTTTGTGCAAGCGGTCGTCAAACCGGTCTCCTCGCTGATAGATGATGGATAGATAGATAGATCCCTTGCTGTGTCGAATGGAGAGGGATCATGTCGACCTCTTTTCGACCTATTTAGATGTGAGCGTTTCGGAAGACAAGAAACAGTTACTTAATAACTGCATAAATGACCAAAAAATGGACTCTCTTCTGTGGAAATGGATTGGGAAACAGAGAGCGATAACCTGTTTGGGGCGCTTATGCCCCAAGCAGCATAACGTAATCCAAAGTACAACTGAAACCGACCACACTCATCTCAAAAGATTTGGTGGGCTATTTTAATTTCAATCTAATCGTAGACGTTGACGCGCTATTCTTAAAATAATATTTTATAGGACCATTATTATTTAAATATTCCAATGCAGCGATGTATCCAGTATCATTGAAAGGTTTTAGCCAGAATTTACCAAACTTTTGAATTTTGGCCTTTTTAAGAATTATCCTTTTCAACCACTCACCTCTAAATAAGAAATTTACGGACTCAGAAAGTGGGAAATATGGCTGTTCGATTTGCGTTTCATACGACAAGAATAACAGTTTATTGCAAAAATATGTGCTAGTATTTAAAACAGGATGAATGATACAAGGCATCCGACACAGAAAAGGGAAGAATACAGGGTGATTCTAAAGTTCGTTTCACGGCTTTTATTGGGAAACAACGTCTCCTAGGGTCATGGATGGAAGTCAGGTGTGCCTCAAGGTGAGAATCCATAAAGACGACTTAAAACACCTTTAGCGACGAAATTAAAAAGTTAAAAATTAAAGGATATTGAACAAAAACTTCAGTGAGAAAATTGTTGGGAATATTAAAAAAAAAGTGTATAAAAAATTTCACGAAAATAACTTCAGTATTCCAGGAGTATTAACAAATGAAAGTAACACTTTTTCAGGCCTGAAAATAGAAAAAGTTCACAAATTTTCAGTTTTAGCATGTGATTTTGCGTTTTTTATCTCAAATAAAGACAAATTTCAGCTAAAAAATCAAAGAAACTAGCAAATTTGCAAACTTTTTCTTTTTTGTGGCCTAAAAAAGTGCTATTTTCTCATGCTAATAATATCTCCTCGAATATTGAAGACATTTTCATGAAATTTTTAAGTACCTTTTTATGATACTGTCAGAAGTTTTGTTCCCTCTCCTTTCGTTTTTTTTAATTAATTTTTTAACCTTTCTTATTTCACCACTAGGGTCGCTGTAAGTTATCCCAATAAATTCCTTATATTCACTTACCTTGGGGTACACCTTACTTCCATGACCCTAGGAAACATTGTTTCCAAATAAAAACCGTGAAACAGAATCATGAAACACCCTGTATATACCACAGAATTCACGTTTTGTATTTATTGGATTATAGGACTGTTACGAAGTTCAATTAATGGTCATAGTCCTATCTTCGATTCAACTGAGACCGATGTTCACCGCGTGTTAATCAATCAACCGGCATTTCCATAGGGAAAGAGGTTGTCTCACACCGCTACCAATGGCATTTCGGTCCTAATCGATATACAGTCAGTTATTTCGGGGAGCTCTCTATGTACTCTACACTTCACGTATAATCGCACCTACCTACGCATACAGAAGGAAAACTCTACAACGCACTTCAGAAATTTATTTTTAGTTTTCTATTTATAAACTAATTTTTATTGTAGTGCGTTTTCATATGAATAAAGAACTTTAAAGTAATATTACTACAAGGCAAAAAAAGAAATTTTTAGGATCAAAGCTATTAAGTATCATAAATAGCTTTTTAATGAATTAAACTTTATTTTTATCTTTTTAATCAATGAAACACAACGAAATGCTGCATCAAGTTTGGTAAAAGTAAAAATCAATAAAAAAACATTTAAAAGTATATATGTCAAAAGTTATGCTGTCATCAGTTTAATATCATCGTAAAAGTTACGATAAATTGTGTGTAAAATACCAATTGAACTTGCTCATTAAAAACTGTTTAAATAACCGTAATTTTTTTTGTTTGTGCATCAATTTTTTCAATGTATTAACTTTTATCAAAAGAAAAACATTTAATAAAATACTAAAAAACACTTCATAATGGATGTTTTCAGCTTCCCCATATTATGGTTTGGATATTTTATTATATTGGCAAGATACTTTAAATTCAGCCATTATTTTCATTGAAACTGCTAGCATTTCCATTATAATCAGTCATTGATAAGGATTTCTAATGTGGAAATTAATAAAAATTGAGTTGCTCAGAAAAATATTCGTTGCATAAAAGTCTCATCACTTCATAGAAGTGTTTTCTACAAATTTCCCCAATGAATTTTGTTTGAATTATTTTCTCAACATGAAAACTCTGAAATTCTAAGTATTCACCGGCAAAGCTATTTAACATGAACGAGACATTAACAGTCGATCAGCACAAGGTTACAGTTCGCTTCAGTGGTGTTCTTGATCACCGTTTCGTAAGCGATTCGTATGTTAAATTAGCTCCACACCTGTCACGATTTAGGCGGCATAACAATGCGTACGCAAATGACATAGCGTTTTCCGTCTCCCAAAAAAAGCCTCCTCATCACGTGCTAGAGAAAAAAAATACTGTCATCAATGAATCCTATTCAGGTACTTAAAAATTCGAATGGGGTGGTTGGAGTTATGAAATATCTCGGGTCTAATCGTGAAGTTATCCAATAACCTCACACGAAACCCTTCGTGCATATAAATGTAACCATAACTTCCTCAACATATATTCGATAACCATTTTATTACTGTGGCTTTCCTTTATTTCCTTTAACATTTAAAACGTGTTTTGAAGTGAAAGCAATCAAACAATTGCGTTTGTGGGTTAAAAGTCAAGGGGTACAAGCCACAATACGGGATAAGTCCTGTATACAAGGTAGATTGGCAACCTTGATAAAAAAAAAACTTAGTAGTTTAATAGCTAAATCAGAGACCAGAATACCAAACTCAAGAAGTAGAATTAAATTTTTCGATACTTATTTTTATTCACCACGCATAGTAAAATTTTGCCTCATTGTCACTTGCGCCTCTTGCCTTTCTCTCCGACTCATCTAAAACTACCTAAACTCACTCTCACAATGGATTATTCCATTTTATGAATACTTTTTCAAGAAGAAATCCCAACCAAACATAAATCCAACAATACAATATGTTATAACTAAGATGGATTAGCTGTGTGGTAATGGGTAATAGCATTGTTACTACTGCGTGACTAGGAAAAATCGATTCCAGAAAAGAGTGATTCAGTTAGGCATTTCGTTGGCAGGATAGGTCGAAAAAACTTTGCAAAACATCTACAAATGTTCGTCTACTTCTAAAAACATTTTTCAAACAGGATAAGTAAAATTATATATTCCTTTTAATAACCAGGTTTATTGAAAGCAAGCTTTCATTTACCTTAAACTTAGAGGTCACGTTATAAAATTTCAACATTATGTGTACTATTATTCAAATACTACTTTTAAGTTATCTAAATCTTAACGTATAAATGTACTCATTAGGGGGTACCTTAAAAATGATGTTAAGTCAACCCGTCCAAAAAAAAATAAGTCTGGTTACGGTTAGCAACTAACCCAGCCCCACTTATAAAATCCTTGCCCCCCCCCCTCCAACCAAAAACTGAAATGACGCCCCTGAATACTATAAGTTTATGGATTACATTTTTTAAAGAGTAAAAACACAATGTAAACATTTAAACTATTAGGGGGTCTAGTTTACTGATTTTTCTACCTAATTATTCCCCTTTACAATTTTATCTTAAAAATGAAAACTGTTAAATAAGAGAAAAAAAATTATGTTACCGAGAGAAATAAACATAAAAAAACTATTTCTGACAATTTATGGCAAATAAACGGTTAAAAGTTCCCCTCATGATCGGATGGATACCAGAAATTTTTTTCTACACTTAGCTTTAGCCTTATACAGATGAAAAAAATCATGAACCCATAGAAGAACGTTACACTTCAAACGCAAAGGTACCATGTTTTTTTATGTTATCATTTCTTCATACTCAAGGCATGAATGCATAATTGACTGAGATGCATTTTAATGGGTCATTGTTACCCAAGTTCAGAGCGCCTTGGCTTAACCGCTTACTGTAATCCGAGCGTGGTACACGTGCTGGCGCTAAACATTATTTGGTCTCCCGCTAGAACGTTTCACATCGTAAAAGAAATACTAATAACCATTTTTCTCTGTTCATCCTTACACGCATTGTATTTATGGAAGTGGGATTGTTAAAAATGTCAAGGTTGTCTGTATAATTAGTATCTACTTGAGTGTTAATCTCATGCATGAGAAAATAGTAATAATTACCCTACACGAGAAGACTTTTTAAACGCTTATTTTAAATACAATGTATTAAGTGAATTGCTAATAGTGCTAAAACTGGTATGAATGGAAATATTGATCGTTTTTAAGGTTCTTGCCCAAAGAAAACGCTCTTAAAGAAAAAGAAAAACCACTGGGTCAAACAAATTTAACTTTGAAAGGTTTAGAGTTTGAGAACAAATATTTAATGGTCGTTCTATTAACATCTATTACATATGACAAAAATGAAAAACTGAAAGCAGGTACAGTTAAATCCTGTTCATAACCCTACTTAAAAAGCTCCTTTTAACCGGAGATTTATTATAACCGATGTTTGAATATGTTGGGACCCCTAAAACTATCCATTATAATCCTGGAGTTCACTATAATAAGCTTTGATTGTAATGCAACACTCAGAATACATTTTTTTAGAAAGAAAGGAAATGAATTAAAGGAAAAATATAATGTTAAAACATATTACAAACGGAGGTACACGAAAATAAAACCATTTAAACTTCAAAGAAAGACTAATAATTACCATTAAAAAGCAGAAAAGAAATTAATAAAGTTATGATTGTTACTGTAATTCTATACAAAAGAGTAATATTAATTTCCTTTCATATTTAAGTAGAAAATCAAAACAAACATTTTTTTAATGCAAAGGAAATAAATAACTCTTAAATGGTATAAAAGCCTAAAGAAAAAATAATATGGAAGTTATACAGGTTAAGATATAAGTCAGCATAACGCTCTAGCATAATATAAAAGACACAAAGCACAAAACGTGAAACAGCCCGTTACCCCATTTCGCACTTGCGAAAACCAAACGCGAATCAACACAAGTAATTGAAAATGTAACTCACGATAATATCGATCAGTTAAAAAACGATGCCTTTTCTTTCTTCGGTGTCTTATCCCAGAGTAATGAGTCCGCTCAAAAGGCGATGAAAAAGAGTCACAGAAAGAAGGGGGGAAGAAGCACAAGGATGAGGATGGGAGAAGAAACCAGAATGTCTTGCTGGAAAGCGATCGGTCACTGCACTGAAAGATCCTCGGCCCTGACTGGAGCTGAATCCTCCCGACACGACCGGACTTTTTATCATTTCGCAGCGCCCTCTCGCGGATACCGGTAGCAAACGAGCCGCTCTGTCCTCTTGGAATCCTTCTCTTTTTGCTTTTCTTCCCTTCTCGAGATGAGGCGGAAGGAATTTTTTTTTCTATTTAACGCGTTGGCTGGCATGAAACCTCTTGGAGATTTTTAGGATGGAAAGTAACGAAGTTATCGATTCAGAAACCATTTAAAAAATATTTTTTTGCTGCACTGGAAATTGTCCCGATCGGTGGGTTAAATTGTGCGAGTAAAGGGTATGATGCCGTGATGAAAGCAGTTTTGTCACATCTCTTCCGTTTCAAGAAACTTTATAACCGGAAATTTCGTCTACAGCTAGTCTTATGCACTTTTTTCAATGATGCGCTTCCTTTCCAACAGATAAGTGGGGGGGATAAAGGAACGAACATGAAAATGCACTCTCGACAATTAACACGTGCTGAGTATCACGGGAGTGGAGTTTTTAAGGCTTACCATTAGAGATTTGGTTAGGTCATTTAAAAAGATTATTCGGTTTTTTTCAAGAGAAAAGAAATATATAACAAGACTATTAAAATGAATACAGGTAAAGATATTTTACACTATTAAGTTTTTATCTAAGAAGAAAATGAACATTTCCTTTGAAATTTGAATCTGAGAAACCGTTTTCTTAATAAGTATTTATTTTCCTTAAATTTAATGATGAGAACGTTTACTTCAAATTACCTTTTGTTCACTTAAAGGTAAAAATTACCCTAAAAACTGTTCAGTGAGCAAATTTTTACGTGGCCGGAAAACGGAAAATAACATCGAAAGATAAATTGCTTTAAATACAGGGGGGAATGTTCTTAATACGACTTCGGGATTTTTTTAATAACAGGAGATTAATGTCAGCTTAGCAAATACAGGAATGTTGATTGAATGGATCTTAATTTTTCTTTTCGCAGTTTTAAATCATTTGTTATTATATTACTGTTAATACTATAAAAATACGGAAATATTGATCTTATTCCATCACAAACAATTTCCCTTGCATTCGAAACCAGAAACAAACTATCTCCCATATCAACCATTATAGTTTCAGAGATAAATTTCAAGCATAATATTTGTAACAAAAATATCATAATTGCTTTAAAAGTATGATGTAACAAGAAGTAGAGAATCATTCTAATGAAGTTGCAAAGCTATTGTTATCGAGAAAGGGATATAAGAGATGCTATATTGTGACGTAAAATATTTTACCCGGTTTCAGTTTTTGTCATTTTCGTCAGCCAGTTATAAATCTATAAAAAAAATTTTATAATGGGGGTGTTTTATACCTGTTTCTGAACGGGGACGTGTCGAGTCAAAACTACCTTAATTATTGTCATCTACCCAAATGTGACTAAAAACTATTTTCTTCTTATCATTTTTGAGTGCTTTTTCCCGCCCCTGCCAAAGGGGAGTTTTTGAGAACATATTATTTATAGATTCGCCGTGAACTCATTCTCTTCTTCCCTTGACTCGGTCCTTCCGTCTGGTAGAGGTTTTTAACCCAAAGAAAATCGAAGAGCCGACGCTACGAGACAGAGAGGCCCTTTCGTAACATTCACTGTAATCGATGGTAAGAAATAAAAGTTGTTCAAGGGTGGCAACACTTATAAATTGTCTGTTAAAATTATTTTTTTTATTAAAGAGGAGTCGTGTGGAAGTATTTAGTACCATAGAGACAAAAAGAATTGTATGGAACTAGAATAAAGTTTCCTAACTTTATCTGTTTTTTACATCTCGTTAATTTTGTCTGTCTGGGATCGCGTACTTTTTACTGCAAATTCAAATTTCGAGCTCTTCCCAGTTTTAATACAATAGAAAGGGCAGAAATCAGTCAACCCAAAAATGAGCTAGTGCTGTTATGTAATTCTATATGTATATAGTATATAATAGGATTAAATTCACAGTTTAGTGTAGACACAAGTCAAATATAGTGTTATATTTAGGCAACACGTTAAATTTGACTTAAGTACAGAAACCATAGTGATCTTCTTTTCTGAAAAAAAAATTTTGGTTTTTGATGGTTTCTCAAATATACGGTTCACTTGAAAAAATCACTTTTTAAAAAAAAGACTTAGGGGATTTTCAAAGTGACGTGAGTTTATTATGATTGGTTGTTTATTTATTGTTTTGTGGCCAAAGATTGTCTTTTATATTTTATCTTTTACATAATAATTGATAACCTCTATAATTTGTTAATCTTTTTCTGCACAGTTGGTCCCCTTCCAAACAAATTTGGTCCTTCTCCGAAATAACACACACCACATCAAATCATAAAACGAGAAAAAAAATGTAATAACCTTGAAAAAGTGTAATGAACCCTGAACACAAATTACAGAATTGAAAATTATATTCCTAGAATATCCTTCTAGAATCCAACGCTCATTAATTAGATGTCAAAACACCCATACTTTACCCTTAGTACTCCGATATACCTATTATAAATGTTCCTTGCGCAACAACCTTCTACAACTTTCGAATCAAATCGATAAGCATGAGCCTTGCAAAATGTGTACCGGATCTACCACTCGGTTTTCAAGGTCAAATATACTACAGTACATTTTTTTCCACTCGTATCCTAAAAAGTTGAGAATTTCAACAAAACAATCATTGCATAGCAACGATTGAATGAAAGGAAAAGGATTTCCTCTTACTTTATCGGATTTGTTTATGCTATACATACAATATAGTATGTGCGTGTACTTTAAAACTGTTTGCATTTTAGAGTGTAATTACATTTTCACCTTGTCACACTGTCTACTGCCCCGCCTCCCCTCCCCTCTCTTCAGTGGAAATGCCACACCTGCAGTAGGTCCTTTAGAATGGTTCTATTGTAGGAATCACAATGGCGCTTGGGGAGAAGCCACTAGAAGGTATTTAGAGGGAGAGTTACAAAGATGTAAAACGCCCCCTTTTTTTATTTTTTAGCTTTTTGCCAACACCACTTAAAATACTTACTTATACTTTTCATTCGAAATAAAAATGTATGCTGAAATAAATGCTCTGAAAACATTTTTTTAACATATTGATCTATAAAATTCATTTTTAAACATATCGAAGGAGTTTGTATACGTACAGTAAACCTTTGAGACAGTTATTTTAATTTTAAGAGAATTAACAAAATATTGAGAGATAGTTAAAAATCTGGAAGTTTAGCTATTTAAATATGTTTAGAACCTTTTAAACATATTCTCAGACTGTAATGAAATAATGCATTGCTTATAATAATATTGCATATAATACTTCATAAAAGAGGAGATAACTTTCCTTTTTTTCCCAAATCCATTTTAATGATTTAAGTAAATGTGATGTGTTTCCCTTATCCCTACACAAAAACCAAACAAAAGAATTTTGATACTAACAATAAAGCTTGGGGTCCGATTATCTTCTTAAAATTCTACAATTAAATACCTTTAAAAAGGAGAGAACTGAATAGTACATAAACTTTTTTTTCACAGTGATCGAATAAGTAATTTTAATCAAAAGGTTTTTTTCTCTTTGGAAAGTGGCCTCAAATGACTATTTCTTTTGTTTGAACCAAAAATCTAATTAACTCATGCGGTCCAGGTTTCTTATAATACATACCAAAATACCAAGATCTCTAACACTCTATTTTGGCTTCTTTATAACAAATCTAACTCTTTTTCTCGGTGAAAATAAACCGCAAGTAGTAAAACAAAGAGAAAATCTAAGAATTGGTTTTATTGTTTTCAACATCTCTCTGCATTTATTTAAAATCAAAGGAAGAATTCAATACCTAACTAACAAGCATTTTAGATTCTTTCCAAACCAGAAACCAAAGATTTTAAAAACATATTTTGTTTGAAATATGTTTTTAATTACGCAGTAAACTTCCTCTCAAATGGAAGACTTCTCACGCTATCCACTTTCAAAGTGTGACTTGAAATTTCTGAATTTTGTATTGAATGTTACTGGTTACTTAATCAAATTAAAATTCAAATTAAATTGTTCTCAAATTAAAATCTAAAAATTTGTAAACTCTAAAAATGTTTCTGTGCAGACAATAACAAAAGTTTCGATAATTTAATCATAAGCAATAAGTGCCGTTCAAGCGAAAAATTACGTCAAAAAGATTTGTTAGAGTAGAATGCAATTAATAACAGGCTTTTGATGGTTAGAATTTGTAAGAATTATAAAAAATAAGTTATTCATCGGGAAAAAATTAACTGTCCCGTGTCCCGTTCATTAAATTCTGGTTAAGATCTAGAAAGCTTAAAAGACAGAGAACATGGAATTGAAGTACTGGATTGAGAGATACTGTTTATATCAAATTTATAGGAAGTTCGCAGTTGAGCATCGGCGTTAATGTCAAAGAGTAACCCTTAAATTAAGGAAGTTGAACTTTGAACCACTAACATAAAATTTAAATGCACTCAATTTATTTAATAATAAATGATTATGTGTAATATTTCTTATTAACGTATTGGTATAAATGGAACGTGCGCAAAAAAAAAAACTTCCAGAATGTCTGCGACTGTTTTCATCATTTATTCAGTTTTTAAACATTCATTCTAGAAATTAAACAACCGGATTCTATGTAATACTTTTTCTATAGAAAACTCAACTCGTTAAAAATGACCATTTTCTTTTTTTGAAAAAAATATTATTTACATAACTTTTAAAATAAAAAGATAAAAAATTGAATAAAGATGGTGATCCGAGTGAAAGATAAAACGATTTAAAAACATTTTACTTTATAAAAATCTGAAGTAGTGAAAAAAATATGCGAATAACTTTTTACAATTTCTTTAACAGAGTTGGGTTGTTAGAAAAAATAGAGGTTACACACACAAGTCTTACCACTTATATTGAAATAATCTCACTGTTGGGGATCTTTCAAAGCTAGTTCTTTGGATTTTCCGTGACACTGTAATTTCCTTTTCTTAAGTTGCAAAACATTTCTGAGGATGTTTCAACTTTCCAAATTAATTGTACGAACATATACGTTAATTATGTGTATTTTAAAATCTATCATGTGAATACTATATAAAAATTAAAATTACTTTAATTTTTCATATTCTTATTTAGGGGCTGTTGCTTATTTTTCCTGACAAGGGGGAGGGGGTAGGAATGATGCTTACGAGGGATGTCACAAACATTGCATTTTCGAAAATCTCATGTTTCTTGCAAGAATAATTTAAAATTCAAACAAAAATAAATTTATTTCAAAATTTTTATTTTGTACTAAAAAATAACAGAGGGAGTTGGGCAGTAGTTTGCTTATCTTTGCTAACAAGGGGGGAGAGGGTCAAAAATTACCAAAAACATGCTTACGTAATATTTAAGCAGCCTCGTATGCCTCAAATTCTTTTATAATTCTAAACTTTAAAAACATTTATCACACACAAGTTTCAAAAGTTTTTTGTTTAGGGGGGAGGAGTTTCACACAAAACTTTGGATAATAATGATTCCATAACAGAAAAACCTTCATTTAAAATTAATCAACTTGTAATGAATTAATCTATCGCAATCTGTAATTTACTATGTGTTCACTACAGAATATGAACATAAAAACATTTGTCATCGAAGGGGAAATTACGTTTTGGCTACTGACTGATTTCTGACATTAATATTTTAAAGGAAATTTTATATTACATTTGTCCTTAGAAATACAGTGAGATTAAACTTAACATAGAGGAGCAATTCATTCAACATTACTTAAAGAGATTTAAGGGAAGTATCAAACATTAATTTTCATCGTTTCAAATCTTAAGATATTTGCAGTACAACACATGCATGCCTTCACAAAATTAATTAATGCATTACATTACCCATTAGAACGTTCAAGAAGCTCAATCTAAAATGAAATATTATACATCGTTATTAACTCTTCATTCCCAATTACCGTTAAAAGTGTCATTCCAAATAAAGCCGTTGAACTAGATATTGTACAGAAGCAAATGTAATTTTAATGAATCTAACTTGTCTGATGTTTGTAAGTTTCAAAAACTCGATCCATAAAAATAAGAAAACATTATAGTGATTGCAGTGCTTCTTAAGCATATTTTTAGGCATCTCTTGTTTGTAGTGACCGTATTATGGCTAAAAATAAAAGTTGGGCATTTGAGTGCTGGAATTTTTGTTAACGAATGTTTATAGTATATTCTTAAAAAAAGCAATTGGTTTTACTTTTAATCATGTACAATCGCCACGAACAAACACTTTCAAAGTAATACCTGTAGATAATACTATAGGTACTGCTATTATTAATCATATTTACTTTTTAATGTTTCTAAACGTAAATTACCTTTTTTTTTTTCAAAGAATTTATTTGTTTAAATATTTGAATCTCCACTACAGTAAGAGCTAAACGTATTGATGTGTTTCCATAGAGCACATAGAAGAGAGATTGGGTATCGCCAAAAGTAGTAAAAACTTCATGAATCGGAACTTCACTCGTAAAGGTATCATTCCACCGGACTATCTTTTATAAACGAACTGATTAACTTCCGGAAACAAGGACGCTCTTATCACAGGAAGTGCATATTCTAGAGCCCATCAATTCACATACTGCAATATTTACTTTTAATTTCACCATTGGCAACAGTGTTTTGATTCAATTTTCCAGAAGAGCATTCTAAGCATAGAGGTTATAGAAGAGTGTAGTCAAGTAACTAATCAACGTAGGATTCGACTACGTCCCTTTCTAGAATGGTTATAAAACTCATTCTGATGATAACTCTTAACAGCTCGGGTTTCATTTCATCGTACTACAATCGAGGGCGCAAATGTTTGTTTTACTGACACCTGTGTACATGAAAGTATAGAAAAAGAGTGAATGTAGTTCCTGGTTGGTAGACATTCCCACGAAAATAGTACCATGAATTTAAACTATTTTAAATCAAAAATTCAATTTTTCAGTTCAATAATCATTTAGATTTGTTATCATTTAGACCACCTACTTCAAATCATTTCCCCATCTGCGTAAAATTTATATATTTACACTTATTTTAGCATTTCTGTGTAGTTTGTTATGGGTTTGTCTATATATCTACCCAATTTCCATCAAATAATTATCTTCCAGATCGTAAAGTTGAGTTGATCTGAAACTGGTGCCCATGGTCGGGCATTGGTGAATATACCTTACCTAGTACCGAATGGGGAAACTAATGCAGGTGGGCAAATTAACATTGTTTAGAGTTACACATGTGATAGTACTTTGAGGTTGTCGTATACAGGGCCGGATTATCCAATAGGCAAAGTAGGCAACTGCCTAGGGGCCCATCGTCAGCTAGGGGCCCCGTCCCCAGAGGGTGGGTGCCCATATGTTTGAATTCAGGAAGGGGTCCAAAAAAAATGTTTGCAAGTACTAAGTAACTATTTATATTTTTTTCAAGCAGTAACTAGACCATTTTTATGAGGGGTTGGTTCATAACTATTTCAAAGGGGCCCTCACGAGTATACTTAATGCAAAAATTCTTCCATAAAATACTGGAATTTCAAGCAAAAAGTGGGTGTCTAAGAGTCCCCAGAAAAAGTTCTGAAATTTTATTCTTAAGATAAATGTTTTAACTCATTTGGGTGACTTCTAAAATGGATCGCGAGGGGGGCCTGCACATAGGCCCCCTTTGCCCTTTTGTATGGGCACCCATTCCACAGAGAATTTTTCTTGAAATGTTTCTTTGAGTTAAAATAAAAAAAAATTTATGCAAGTCCAGACCTAAGCAAGGGGCCCATGAAAAAATCGTCTAAAAAGGTTCCACAAACGGACCTCTCAGATTCCTTATAAATTAGCTTAAAAATTATCTTTTGCATGCTAGAAATGCAAAAAACAAAAACTAATGTTTTGAAAAAAAAATTATTCTTTAATATACTTAGGATTCCTAACTTTTTAATGTTCTTTCTTCCGGTTCCCCACTTTTCCATAGTTTAAAGCACTGGTGGTTCATACAGAACCCCGGTGGTTCACGGTAAAAAAATTTCATTAAAATAAGAAATTTCATAACTTAATTGTAGTCTGCACATCGCGAGCAGTGGTGATGTTTTGTTCTTCAGTTCCCTGTCAATCCCCTTGAACTGCTGCGAGTAAATCCGGTATCGGACGTTGTTCATGGCCGTGGACTGCATACTATCCCTATACATATTATTAGAAGAGTAAATTTTTAATTTTTTTGTTCTTTAAATAAATGCTATAATGAAAAATACGTTCATTTTGATTTGTTTTATTTTTTTATTGAATATGGTTTGGTTTAGCTAACGTTTTATAACAAAAATTTATTGAACATGAGCCTTCTTATTATGAAGCTTATGAGCTTTGTTATTGAATAACAAGCCTTCTCCCCACTAGCGGATCCAGGGGGGGGGGGCTAGGGGGCTTGAGCCCCCCCCCTCCCAAAAAAAATGAGAAGTTTTACACTAAATATATGGAATTTTATGCACCACAATGAGTTAAAACCCTGTTAGGTCAAATTTTCAAAATTTTTCTGGGGGAGGACCCCCAGACCTCCTTGGTACTTGTGTGTACTTTTACTTGTACCCTTTGTACTTTTATTACAACTGTATTTTATAATAAGTTTGTCAAAACGCAAAAATTCTACCATAAAATCTATGTCCGAAATTGGGATGAGGCAGTGTTTTTTTTATTTAAATTTTCTAGGGGAGGACCCCTAGAGCCCCTTAGTACTTGAAACTCTATTATTACAACTGTTTTATATTAAGTTTGTCAAAACACAAAAATTCTACCATAAAATCGATATCCGAAATCGGATGAGGCGTAGCAAAACAAAATGAAAAGTGGGTATTTTTACTTAAATTTAAAAAAAAAATTCTGGGGGAGGACCCCCAAACCCCCCTTTTAGTGGTCGGAACAGGATAATTCACTACCTTTTCCATATTTAGATAATCAAGAAGATACAATTGGATTATGAAAATTAGCCTTAGCTCCCCCCAAAAAAACAAATCCTGGATCCGCCGCTGCTTCTCACTGTAGTAAAAGCATAATTATAAATAATATTGCGATGTGGTTTTAAAACATATTTTAGAAAGGAAAAAGTAAGAGAAAAGGGGCCCCCGAGAGTGCATTGCCTAGGGGCCCCGACATGGTTAATCCGGCCCTGGTCGTATAAAAACCCACGAAAAATCTCCTTAGAAATGTTTTTAAAAAGTTTTGTTGTATTTTTATATCTAAACTTAACAAATAAACTTAATATCAGATGCAAAAACCTATTTTTAAATATTTAGAATCAATCTTTAAATGCATAAAGTATAGATGCAGCAATAGAATAAACTTCTTAAAATCAGGATTTTAGGAAAGTAAATTTTTTGATTCGGTATTAATTTTTTTTTCTAATGACTTGATTAACAAAAGCTTTTGACCATTCTGAAGTAAATGATCTCAAACACCTGTTCCAGAGTTTCACGGATTAATTACAATGGGAAACAACTCGACTCTATTAATTGGAGTATTAGTAGTAGTACCTTTCACTACATCCTTTTCCCTCGTTTTAACATTAACTAGATTTATTGTGCTTTTCTAACAAAATATTATTAAGCTTTCTTTCAAAATCTAAAAAAAAACATTACATGTCATCTTAAAATACTACATACAACACAAACAACTAACTACCTATTAAATTATTTGGTAATGTTGCAGCATTTAAAATAATCTAAAATTGTATCCGATTCAATAAATAGTATCATCTTATTTTTTTCAAAACAAATATACTTTGCTGTCAAAAGCTTGCAAATTCTCTTTTCCCATGTTTAAGAATATTTTATTTCAATCTGAACACTATGTAATGGAAACTAGTTTCGGAAATAAAGAGGGGTTCACTTTCTTGAAAAATTGGATGCAGTTCATTATAGATATCGAATTTGCAAATTCAAAGTAAATTAACCGAAGCATAACTTTACATTGAGTATGGTCGGATACCTTCACAAATTGACCGATTTGCGTTCTTTTGAGCCTTTCAGGGTCTTTAGTTTTACGCACAAAATATATTTCCATATCATCAGGAATATTAACAAAAATATCACGGAAAGCAAACTATGTTTCAAGAGCCTTCTTCAAGTTATAATGTTATACGACAAAGAAAAGTGCTTATTGACACTAATCTGATGCTTTTTCTATTGCTTTTATCTATTAGTTATGGAAAATATCAAACAAGAAAAAAATTTTATCTGCAATTTTTATAAGTTTTATGCAGTGTAATAAAGCAAGGAAACGTCAAGGTAATCTTATGGATCACCTAGGTCAAAAACATTCTTCGCGTTTAAATTGTAAAATTTACAAAAGTATGAAAATTTTTTCAGCGCAGCTTATTTTAAACAAATATTTGAATATTTTTATTATTAATATACTGCTGAAATTTCATAAATGTATTCTACAACTGAATTTGTAAAAAAAACTTATTTTGGTTTAAAAACACTACCGTGGCAATGTTTTACATTAAAGACGATAAGAAATTAGACTTTTTACTTTTAAACTTTTGAATCTTGTTTAAAACTTTGCTAAATTGCCTATAAATTTTTCATCGTTGTTTTCATACAAGAGTTTAATAATTAAAAAAAATTACCTGGACTTAATTTCTTACATAATTAACGAATTTCGATTTTTAAAAATACAGAAAAATAACTAGAAACTTGATATAGCAAACTGAAATTTGACTTCTATAGGTTTCAAGATTTTCAAAGAAAAATATCAGTAATTAACTTTTGTTTCAGGGGGTCAAGATTTTTTTCTAAGGTCTCCTCCATCGGGTGTAAATTATAAGTTAAATGTAGCTTAATTAAACATTTAAAGGCAGCATTTTATACTTTATGTTAAATTGTTATTTAATTATAATTATTATGTGTAAAATTATGTTATAGGGGAAAGTAGTGTACCTCGGACCTTTTGCTACTTTTTACCGTGTAAATTTTTATTTATTGAAAATAAATTAATGAAACAATTTCCCCTCGATACTTTAGCCTTTTATATACAACATATATTTTTCGGAATTTATTTGAAGTATTTCAATACATAATTAATGAAAGAAAAAAAACTGAAAAGAGGTCCAAGGTACAACACCGGTATTGTACCTTGGACCAAAGGGTGTTGTACCTTGGACCAAAGGGTGTTGTACCTTGGACCAAAGGGTGTTGTACCTTGGACCCATGTCAAAAAACTTTAATTGCACCTCTAAACTTAATAAAATGTTTGTGGAAAAACTCAAGGAACAAGTGCTCATTCAACCACCCAGATGTATAAGCTTATAGATTTAGTTGGAGCACTTTTCAGCATAAAAGTTTTAAAGCACACACAAACATTGTTTTTTGTCACAAAATTACAGATTTCCCTTAAAATTAGTGTTAGTCATGAAATTAAATCCTACCCTACTTTTAAAATCAAAATATCAATGCAATAAAAGTCAATATAGTGATTTATTTAGTAACTCAAGGTAGTTAAGTGTATTTTGGATAGTCCAAGGTACAATACTTGATCATTTGCTGAAAAATGTCTAACCACTGTGTTGATTTTGCATCTAGCTTTATTTAAAGCACATGTTATAATAGCTAAAACAATCCATTACAACATATTAAAATCACTGTAAAATCAAATCTTTATATTTCCAACAAAAGCTTACGAAAGCAAAGTAGAAAATTTACTTTTGAAGGGTGAAATCGGTTTTTAGCATATATCTTCCAAAGTAGTCGGCTTTTCTAGAAATAATTTAGCTGGACAGGGTGCTCTGGTGGTAAAGATGGAAACTACGTATTTAGTGTTGCCATATACCTGAAAGTTAAGCTAAAAACAGTATAGGACCGATGTACAAGCAGGTCCGAGGTACACTACTTTCCCCTAATACCAAGTTCGAAGCAAAAATAAGTAGTTTATTTGGTGGCCCTCTCCCAGAAAATTGTCTGAAATTTCACTCCTGAAGTAGTTTTAAACCCATAACTCATTTTTGAACAATGAGCAACATCTGAAAAGGACCGCTTCTTGTACGTTGCAGAATTTTCAAAGAAAAAAGAAATAGTTTCTCTTTTAGCACAGTAACCGTACCCCCCTTCTCTGGCATTCTTTCCCAGGAGTGGATATGGAGACAAGCCCCCTGCTGAATTTTTAAAACCTTCCCCCATCAACAGGTCCCCCTTTCCCCCTGACAATGCCAAAGTCACCACACACGAAGCTTAAGCTTCTAGAAGTTCGGACACTGGGAACGTATACTCAATGAATTCAGGTTTCCCCAGGTTTCCCCAATCTCCTCAATTGTCAAAGTTATTTTTTTTTTCATTTACCTTTCTCGGCCTTCTTGGTATGGTTCCTCGAATCGAAGATTTACGGTCTCAAACGCACGCCGATTTTTCCCTTCATTGCCTAGAAAACACAGTGGTTATCATGGGCGTAGCCAGGGGGAGGCAGGGAGGGGCAGCTGCCCCCTCTAAGTTCTCAGTTTGTTAAATTGTTTTGAAAAACTTTATTAAAGTACATAATTTTCTTTGAAAATTGTGTGGCTTACAAGAAGCGGTTCTGTTCGGCCCAAAGAGTCTCAAAATCAGCTAAAACACTACTTTGAGGGGTGAGTTTTAAAAAATTTTCTGGGGGAGGACCCCCAGACCCTCCATTTTCAAGCTCACATTCATTACCCATATTTTTACTTGAGGTGTGCAAAAGTTCAAATCCTTTGTATACGAGTAAATACCCCAAAATCTAGCGTGTAAAAATACTCGCCATGGGGTATGGGGGTACCTGGGAAATAATGTTGAGTCAACCCCTAGTCACTAGTATTCGCAATATCAAGAGCAGAGGTAAGTATCCTTGCCCCCCCCCCTAACACGAAACCTGGCTACGCCCATGGTGGTTATAACTGTTCTTAATCATTGACATTATTGCTTTTTTAATGGGTAAGCTAATTCTTTTCACTAGCATACGCTTTGGATAACGCGGGTCATGTATAAGTTTGCGAGAAGCAAAGGGGTACAAGTAACGATGTTGTAAGGTTAACATGAGATGGATAAACTGTAAAAACCGAAAATGAGGTTTCCTGGGATTTGATATTCTATACTTAGGTTCAAATTAGGAATTAATGTAGTATGCAGTGGTGCTGTTTTTCCGGGGTAACAACGGAAATCCGTTTTTTATAACAGTATAAAATCCCAGAATTCCGGGTTTTATTGAAATTTTCGAATATTTCGAGTTTAAAAAGAAAGCTCAAAATTTGGCCCAATTAAAAAATAGTGCAGAGCTGTAACGTTAACATCTTTTATGAAGAATCTCCTTGAATTTAGCGAAATTTATGTCCATTCGTTGTATTTTTATTCAATTTGAAATTTAAGTTAATTTGTCTTTCTTTTCTTATTCTTTGTGTTGTAAATTAAACCAAAATAAAATTGTATTTAATTTAAAAGTGTTTTTACCTTTTTTATCTAGTAAATGTTTGACTACATAGATAATGCCTTAATGACTTAGTTTCATAATAATTTTTAATTTTATTTGTTTTAGTCTTTCTATTTTTCACTGTGCTGTGAGCTAAACAAAAACAAAATCTATTAGTCTATTAAAGTAGCTTTTAAGATTTTTTCCGCTGAAATTTCATAAGTTTGAAAAACGGAATAGCTCTTTTCTTTTCGATTTTCGCGAAACTTGGTTTTTGGAATAATTCCCTTTTTAGAACTGACAATTCAACATCAGACCAACAATAATTTATTTCATAAAACAATCAACCAACAACTTATCAACCAATTTTATAACCAAAATCTATCTAAATAAAAAATTGGTAGACTACACACTACATTTATACCCATAACTATCATTAAACTCCCTTCAGAAGGCAGAGAAATTGGAACTTTTGATCAAAAACACATTTATTTAAAAAAATCTCGCTAAGTTTTCTAACCAACTTCGTAATTCGTACAGAGAAATTATTCCATACACCATACTATTCCCATCTGATTTCTTAGCAGTGTTCTAACTTGTTGTTTTGTTACTATAGGAATCATTTCCATTGGACCATTTTACCAGGATAAGAAAAATTAGTATCTGTTATCCCTCATACCAATACAAACTACAAGGGGTTTTCTACGATCTCTATTATAGCAAAAAAGCCGGTAAATGACATTTTGTAAGAAAAACATTATCGTTTAAGGACGAAAAAATAAGGAAATAAAGTGAAGATGTAGCCAGTCAATCATCAGTCAGAAAAAAATGAGTTAAGAATTATTGCCGTTATCAAATTCCAATATTTAGGAAAACACGATGAAGACGGAGTTTACATACAGCGATTCGAGCGACGCGATTGGTCGAAACTTCCCTTTGAATTCCCAACAAATAATGACGTAACTTCTACGTCATAGCGCCAAGGACCAATAGCAGGGCAAGATTCTAGATCGATGAGGAAAGCTGTAGGAAATTTTCGACCGTTTTCCCCATGACGACGTCCTGGTCGGCATCGCTTGAATAGCTGCATGTAAACCTGACCTAAATCAATCTGGACAAAGCGAAAAAGCTTCAGCGGACTAAATGAGAAAGAGTACAACATTTTCCCTTTTTCTTTGGGGGGGGTTGAAATTTAAGACTTTGAAGTTTGAACTAAAAATAGCTATGCATTAATTTAAGAAGAGGTTCAAATATTATAAAAAATGATTTTTGCGACGTTCGAATAGAAAAACGGTAGATTATTTCTTAATCGACAAAATTTGAATTTAAAAGTATTAGTTATAAAAGCATATATTTTTTCAGTATTCAAGTGACCGCTTATCCAGGTGAGTAAAGCACCCAGTATTTGAAACTTTATACACAAAATTTTAATACACAACAACTTTCAGTAGTTGGTATTATTTATGATAGTTCAATTCAAGGTAAGAAAAATAAAAAGGTTTCTTTAAGAATATTTTTAAGTATTTTAATAAACAGTTCTCAAGTTCAAAGTTTGTCAAAAGAATTGAAACTTTGTGTTTAATTTTATTAAAGATAAAATAATTAAAAAATATTAAATTTTGATCCCAAAATCAGTCTCTTAGGGGTTTTTTTTTCTTATCTAATGTTAAAAACAAACTTCACTCCAATAACAGACATACCAAAACACTAATTTCAGTGCTTAAGTTTTTTAAATTTAATAAAAAAATATGTAGAATAATATAATATTCCTTCGAAATTTATGTAATCCATATTTTATAAATTGTAGGTTTTCTTTGGAAAACTTATTTTTCTTCTCATTTCACGGTTTGGCGATTCCAAAATGTCTTTAGAACCATTAACCCCGAATTTTCTGGGATATTCCTTTGAAAATACCATGGAGTAGAATTCAACGTTGGAGTTTACTTGTAAACAAAAATGGATTTCCATTGAAAACTTAATTTTTATTTTTATTATTAAGCTTCTTAAAATTATAAGGTTGAAAACTGAGTAAACATAAATTTATTTATATTTACTCTGCATATTCTAAATATTTTTTAAAGTATGTATTATCTCTTAAATAATATTCAAGAGTTGTTTTATACCTAATTTTATGGGACATTTCTAAAATTTACGTTTTTACTTTCCTCATTCATGTAATTCTAATCCCTTTCGTCTAGGACAGACATGTATTTACGCTAATGATTTTTTTTTCTTGCTTTCATTCTCAACTTTAAAATTTTAAAGATCGGGTGTCTAACTAGCATTCATCCATATTTTTTGGCTCGCTTTTATTAGTCCGCTTATAGTTTATTCAAAAGGCTTTGAAAGACCTGTTACTTTGAAAACCTTTTTAAGCGTATGACTCGTATATTTCAAAAGGAACATTAAAACGGTACCGATTGGTATAGAAAGTTCACTCAAAAAGGCTGTCCTAAGAAGACGTCAAGTTCAAAGGGGGTTGTAAAAAGTGTGACATCACACAGTTTGGAAAACAAGTTTTTTTTTAATAAACTGCTCAACAAAATGAAAGTTCACTTTAAAAATCATTTCGTACAAAAAATTAAAAAATTATTCACACAAAATCGCAATACTTTTTGAAATTACTATAAGGTGGAGTGAACATCAGCTATGATAAAAAGGCGGGGTCCCGGGTGGGTTCTTGCCAACCCTTCGCTAAATATGTTGTAGGTAGGAGTGTGACATGTGACATAGAGGGGAGGGTAGAGAGCCTTTTACTCCCCTTAGAGGAGGGGTGTGGTGGCCGTGACACTTTGTGACTAATGAAAGAGAAGGGTACAAAATCTATAGCACCTTTTATAAACATGGGACGTTGCCTTAAATAGGACAGAGGTACTTATTTATATGCCGAAAGAATCTAGTTATTCATGGGAGTAGTAGTTTTTTTATGTACAGTTGGGGAAATAAAAAACGACTCAGTTGAGATTTCTGACGAACCACTTGGGTAAGGAAGACAAATAAGGTGTAATTTTTCATGTCATGAAGTATTCTTTAAAGGAAAAAAAATTCGAGTCCTTAGGGGGTCGTCTTCATATTAAACAAACACTAACTTTTGTTTTTCCTATGGGGATCCCCAATTATTATGCGTTTTTCTGGAAGAGCATCCCCATAAACCCCTAAATACCAAGTTTCATCCATATGAGTATCCAAATAAAAGCATAATATATTTTTAAAATGTCAACCATTCAATGTGAAATTTCTCAAAATGTTTTCGGCGTAAAAATATGAAACTTTGAATTTAGATCAAATTTGTGTCCCCAAACAAAATAATTATGTTTTTGTAGCGATATTTAATGGTTAATAGATAGATAATTAACATCTAATTTTGAACCAAAAATTAAATTTTAAAATCTTTTAATATTTTCATGATAATCGATCCTGGTAGTAATTTTATGTGGAAAACCAAAATTTCAGTCGATTTCAATTGATAGTTTTGGAAAAAACCGAATTAAACTAAATTCTCTGTGACTAAATTCCTCTCTCTTTAAGGGACCGTATACATCTGCCAAATGTAAACCGGCGAATGCTTTTTCTGGAAAAAGTCGCCTTATTTTAATCACCATAACTTAAATTTAAACACAAAGTAAAACACGAATTTGATATAAAATTTCAATAAATTACTTATAAATTTTTCAATAAACATTAAAGTTGTGAGTAAAAGTCTTACTATCCCATCGTTTTTAGGAAATAGTGTTTAGAGAAAATTAATCTTTCTCACTGTGGAGACGACCCCCAAAACGTAAAAGCTTACTTTACTGCCCGATGTGAATGAAACTTTGTATTTGGGGGTTTATGGGGATGCTCTTTCAGAAAAACGCATAATAATTGGGGGAACCCATAGGAAAAATAAAAGTTAGTGTTTCGTTTAATATGAAGACGACACCCTAAGGACTCGACATTTTTTTCATTTAAAGAACACTTTATGACATGAAAAATGACACCTTGTTTGTCTTCCTAGCCCAAGTGGTTCGTCAGAAATCTCAACTGAGTCGTTTTTTATTTTCCCAACTGTACGTTAAATTCAATCTACCACCTTTGGTCCTTTCGGGTGTTTCTTCGTGTTTGAAACAGCAGGGGTTTTTTTTTAAGTTTACAGTACCTATTGTAATGAGCAACATTAAATTGGTAGGTGCTATGATTCTGTCAATAGAACTTTCTCCCAAACCTCTTTTATAAACAACAAAAGAGTAAAAATACATGAGAAATTTGTAATAAGTTAGCGCGATTGTCATTTGTTTTATTTTGAAGCTAAGAAGCTTCATAGTAAAAAAAAATTCGGTAAACTTTGTAAAGTATGAAGTTTATAGAAAGAAACACGAGTAAGTAAAAAAGAAAACTGCGGCTTTATTGGTTCTTAAAATACCCATAGTTAACATAAAACATTGAAAGATAAAAAATACACTACAAGCAACAAAAACTGATTATAAGAAAAACTTATTATAGGGGAGAGTGGTGCACCTTGGGACACTTTCTGTTCAATTATTTTTCTGATTTCTTATACAATTATATATATTCAAACACATCTAATATATTAAATACACTCCAATGCGCAGCAAATAAAAATTTTCTGACCTTTTAGGGAATTTATAATAACAAATTTAAGAACCTCTCTTAATGTCCCAAGGTGCCCCACTAGTGGCCCACCTTGGGACGCATTCAATAATAGCATAAAAATTATAAATATTATTTTGAAAATACAAAAATAACACTAAATAATAAAAAAATAAAAGTTTAATATTCTTAAATTGGACATCAATTGTATTTTACATTCAAAATGTTTCACTGATTTCCTCATTTTTGTCATGTCATTAAATCACTAATTTTTTTCTTTCCTTCAAGATCCTTTTTTGCACCAATTTCTAAATTATAATCCCCTAAATTTTTAAATTATTTGATTGTTTTAATTAAAGCATTTTTTTCTGATAGGAGGTTTGGGGTATGTTTGGACATGGACATGTCCTAGGTGCCCCACTCCTGAGTGTCCCAAGGTGTCCCACTTGACGCTTTGGATATTAATCTTAATTACTCTTATAGGTTTAAAGCAAAAACAAAATTCTTTCTTTAATCTAAAAAACTTTCGTATTTTAATCTAAACATAATTATAATAACGTAAAAACACTTATTTTATTTTTTTTGAAATGTTTTTCAAACTATAAGTGATTGCAACTTTGCACCTCACAAAACAAGAAAACTGAAGTAAATAATTATCCAGACGCACCAAAGATTCCAAAACACGTTGAAGTGTAGATTGTAGTGTCATTTATAGTACCTATAAGCACGAGATCATAACTATAAAATTGCGCCTGAAAACTCTAGTGCCCCCTCTCAAGGTGGGCCATATTCTAATGTGCCCCCCCCTCTTCGCTACTAAATAAAATTAAAAATGTATATAGAGGGAAAAATTCGAGTAAACTTGACATTTGAATTCTCCAGCAAAGGCTAATTTTAAGGCT
Organism: Tetragnatha montana; assembly: GCA_963680715.1. Classification (NCBI taxonomy): domain Eukaryota; kingdom Metazoa; phylum Arthropoda; class Arachnida; order Araneae; family Tetragnathidae; genus Tetragnatha; species Tetragnatha montana. The sequence continues at coordinate 28,261,957 of OY796676.1, read as the reverse complement.
AAACTTCTGCCAAAACATGTTTTTCAAGTCAGATGGAACGTAGTCAAACTGATGAAAGGAAAACTCTCATAAAAGTAAAGTTCAATCCTTTATTAAGTTCAATAACTGGATGTAATAAAGGAAGATTGAACTGACATACTTCAATTTCTCTAAATATAATAGTTGGATTATGTTCGTCCTCGTCGGGACCAGTGATATGCTCCTTATTGAATCGAAATTAACTGCATTTTCATTGCATGGTCAAGAACAGCCATTTAGAAGGGCGATGGGCGTTATCTAGCCAAACAAAACCAGGCATTTAAATTTCATTTAACACAAAGGGTGATTTGTGAAGTGCATTAGGACTAAAGTTGTCCCATATAATGAATATTATTCAACTGGAAGTAAAGAACTGAAAGATGAGAATCAACTGGAGCCGAATTTGTTTAAAACAATTCTTTAAGAATGTTTCAAGAGTTCAAATAATTCAGTTCTTATTTTTTTTAACTGTTCATAAATTAAATTTTTCAAAAGATCAAAAAGCTAAAAACTTATTTCAAAAAGAGAAACCGTATACAAGAGAAAATTTCAAGTTCAGTGTATGTTGAAAAATGTAGTACTTTTACAGTTTCAGCTTTCATGGGTTTTTTTCTGTTCAGATTTTTCAACCATTTTCACATTATACTAAAACAGTAGGGAATTTAGGATTTTCATCAAGGGTAAATAATCATGTTATACACATTACATTAAATATTCTGTATGATGTTAACTTCTTAAAATAAAATTGGAAGAAGTTGCTTTCCTGAATCTCTCTTATATTTTCACGTTTGAACAGTCATCTGAATGTATCAGATAACACATTAAATCTACAAAGTCAGGGAATTTGTAACATAAGGAGATAAGTGTGTTTGGATTCGCTATAGCTTCGCATACTGAGAAATAAAATCGTTATATCACGGAAATTGAGGCGTGAAAACTCACGCATCGTTGGAAATGCGGAATAAATTAACATTAAAATTTAAAGGTAACCCCCCCCCCATTCGGAGGAAATACGACCTTGACCTTCCGAAAATTTCTTGTTAGAAGCAGGGAAATCCTGTCGAGGACTCCTGAGCTAAAATTAGAAACGAAATATTGATCCCTTCATCTCTTTGTAAGAAAACTACACAAAGGAAGGAAATTCATGAAATAAAGGTGCGTTTTGCCTAGGGGCAACTCTTGAGATAAAAATCATGGGCCTATCTTTTCAAATCACTGCGTATTTTTCTTCTTTTTTTTTTTAGTCTAGTTTTTTTCTCTTTGGCTCTCGAGCGGTAATCGCTATAGTTTCGGTGCGGTGTGGCGTAGATACATACGTTCGCAGCTGGGAGCAATTTATTATTCAATTGATGATGTTCTTTTTCGTGTTTTCAACCAAACTTTATGTCATAAAAATTAAGGTCCTTTATATAAATGGCTGCTAACCTTCGATCTGCATAAAACAGGGTGTCCCTTTAAAACTTGGTCTGATAACTAATTTTTTTAAACCGTTAAAAATGTTAAAACTGAAGCAAATAATCAATTTTGAAGATTTACTTTCGCATTTTTAGGGTAAAAAGTACTATTATGAACGAAATTTAAATTTGTATACTCTCGATGCCTATAGGTCTTATTAATCATGCAGTGGTTGAAAAAAAATAATAAGCATGCAACATATTTGAGATATTTTTTTCATTTCAAAAAAGTGAATTTGGGATATGTTTTGCTAACATTATTAAACTTTTTAAAAAAGTTTACAAATCTAACATAAATTTTTAGTATTTATATTTTATTTTTTAACGTCTTCAATTGAGTAAAATTAGAAAAAAGTATTTGTTAAGGTACGACATTATTTTAAAAAGCAATTTTGAGCTTCAAAAGCAAGAAGCGCGCTTAACAAGGCTTCAAATATGTTCTTTTGTTAAGGATTGAATACAACTCCAAAAAAATTATCCACACTATTAAAAGATACTTCATCATCAATAATGTCTCAGCTAATAAAAGTTTTGGAAAGGAAAGTCATTTTATTTAAAATGATTTCGTACCTGTCCTGATCCTTTTTTTTTTTCAAAAATTTTCTCAATAGATGATTTTTTTTTTTGTAAAGTAAAAAACTTCTTAAATTTTCCTCTAGAAAATTGCTCCCCTACAAATATCTCCTGAATATTTGTCCTTGACTTAAAATATTTGAGAACCGTTGAGGTAATACTCAAATTAAGACACTTACATCAACAACGACCTGACTCCATCATTGAAGTTGGCTCGTTTGTTACAAAAAGAGCCTCAGTTTCTGCCCCAAGCTGCACAAATGTTTAAGAATCGTCCAATTTTTGTAATGTATGGCCAAATTTCGTTTACTTCTGTTGCAGTTACGTAAACTTGACACATTTGGTGTGAGCTGTGCTACTATATAGGGAGAATGTACTGAAGGGGAAAATACATAGTACTTTCTACATGAATGTGATTACGTTCGCATCAGAGCAACCAGAAAACATTCGTCAATTACTAGTCACATTCTTTGGGAAGTGCGTCAGGAAGAATAATTCTCAAGAGAGAGGCGTTTCTGCCGAAACAAGCGTCCGGAGCGTAATTCAGCCACTTGTTCCGAGCCCCAGCTCGTATCCTCGGCTTCTGGAAGAGACATTCGACCCGATTTACGACAGGAAAATCGACATATTTTGATTGTCTTGAGGTAAGGACGATGGTAAGAAAGGAAGTTTCTGAAGGATGGATTGAATGCCTATGTAAACACAAGTATGTGAAGTGAATGAGGGGGACTAAAAATATCCACTTCGAGAAAATGCACAAGTTATTACAGAGCATAGAGGAAAACGTTAAAAGAGAGAGCTTTAAACTGCCTTCATTGTTTTTAGCATGCCACCACCAAAATTTCCTTCCGATTCCGATCTCCAAAGAAGATTTGTCAGATTTTCGCGTCAGCTTCACATTTACACACAAAGACATTCATGAAACCTGTTTAATGGCTCTTTGGGGCACCAAAATCCAATTACCACACAGACATCCTTTGCCAACTTCACTCAGTTGTTGCAGTTCCAATAAAGATTTCATAGTATTTTGGATATTCATGGTTCCGAAAACACTTGCGAAATACGTTTTTGATTACTTTTGTAAGTAAAGAATACAGTTTTCCCGCATACGACAATTTAATACTTATCCACAAAAATCTAATTTTCTTTTCAGTGTTTAGAATTTTTAAGAATAACATAGAGCCACAAAATGAGGGATGGAAGACCGTATGTTGTGCAGGCCTTCTCTAGATCCTAATCCCTGAAACAACCGGATTTCGGATTAACTTTGCGAAAATCATGTTGTGAGAGCAGACATGCTGACACAAGAGAAATTATTTGAAGTAGCGGTGAACAGAAATTCTCTGGCGATTCAAGGGGAGGGTCTTCTCTAACCCATACGTCACCCAAAAGTTCCAGATCTCCAAAAATGAGTTAAAACACTATTTTAAAAGAGAAATTTTCAAAACTTTTATGGGGGTACCCCCAGACCACTTCTTTTTTTATTGCACAGTTATATGGATTCACCACCAAAAAATATACAAGTGTAATACAATAAGCCTCAAATCTCACAAAAGGTAATATTTAACTTAGTATAGGTGAGTGAAATTTTGTGTAAAAATAATATTTGGTCAAACCCCTTTCAAACTTGTTTGAAAGTAGAAGTTAAATGGGTCCTTATTGATATATATGAGTAATTTAAGGAAGAGAGTGAGAGGGGCACTCTTGGATATCACTTACGGTGCACGCATGCATGCGCAATGGATAATTTAACATCTTAATACGCAAACATATCCAAATAACCATGATCGCGTTATCCACCTTTTTAACGTAAACGGAATGTGTTTTCATACCTTTTTCTATTGCGATTTTCTCGAAAACTCAAGACTCATTCAGACTTATCACTTTGATAATCATTTTTGAGGAATCGTGAAAAGTGTGAATTAACGTATCACTTCGTACTTCTTTTATTTTCTATGCAAACTAGCGATTCAAAGGAGTGAATCACTCAGGATGAACAGTGAAAGTGATGCAATGGGAATGAGCCTCGCGTCGTGTCGCGTCGTAGAGGTTTTCGAAACCTTCAGCGAAAGCAGTTCGTGTTAAGGGGGGGGGCAAGGGGGCGTCCGCCCCGGGCGCCGTATTCAGGTACTTAAGAGGGGCGCCAAATTTATGCCCGAACTTTTTTTTTGTAATTTATTATTTTAGTATTTTGCAATTTAAAAGTATTTTAGTATTGGACTTCGTAGATTCTTCCGTACATACGAACGGAACAACGATGAACGTGTTCAGGGGGCGCCAAATTTGTGCCCGGACATTCTTTTGCAATCAAAATTATTTTAGCATTGAACTATGGACTTTATATAGAAGATTCTTCGATACTTTCGAACGAAAGTACGATGAACAGGGGGGCGCCAAATTTGTGCCCGAACATTGTTTTTGCAAATTTGGGGGCGCCAAAAAGCCATTCGCCCCGGGCGCGATTTTTCCACAACACGGCCCTGTCTTAGAGCATTAAAATCACCAACAACTCAATTAGATAAAATCACCAACAACTCAATTAGATAAAATCACCAACAACTCAAATAGATAAAATCAAAAGCTTTTTTTTTCGAGATTCCAGGAGACCCTTGATAACTTCCCCCCAGAGCTCGCTTCACAAAAAGACCCATTGAACTAACCGCGTCCACGCGCTATCAATTGGAAAATGGCCGCAACGGGCCAGAACCGCTTCGGTCTAAACTAAGCTTATTAATAACACCCATGATATCATTAAAGTAGAGCGGCTTCACTCGAGTCCAGTGGGTGCAGCATATTACGATAACCCACTTTCACGCGGTAATGACAGTATATCGACGGAAACGGGTGCCGTTTTTTGGTGACCAGAATTGAGTAATTATAGGCTGTATCAGTCTTTGTTTTTTTGGTTCAAGGGTGTTTCAGAATTATGCGAACCGACTGGTCCAACTACCCTCTCACTCATTGACTTGCAAACTTGTGTGGTTGGAAAATAGTAGTTCCATCTCTTTTTTTCCAATCGGTGTGTCTCGTGAAGACGCATTTGAGTTGAAGGCCGCGGTAGTCCGGTTTAGGAATTAAACATATCTACATATATACAAGAGAAAAATATCTAAATTTATTTGGACATCCGAGAAAAGCCATTACTAAACCGGACTGGATTTATATACACGAACAAAATTTATGTGATTATTCTCTATAATTTCCCTGTTCTGAAATCTGACTTCTTATCATTCAGGGATTGCAAATCAAAAGTCTCAGTAAGAGGACTAGGTCTACCAAAAACTACATTGAAAACTCTAATGAACAAAATCATAAAATTTAATAAAGAAATGGCGATAGGAAAATTTTTATATTTAAATGAAAACTATTTACATACTTTGTATTATGTATTATTTTACTGCTGATAGAAACCGGTTGTCTACCAGAAAATAATGACTTATGGATGCATAGTTGAACACGAGTGGTTCAATATTAAAAAAATTAGATAGTCGTTATTTAAGACCTAAAACCCGATACTTTTCACTAGCTAGGATTTATATAAAATTGGAACAATCGAGGCTAGAATTATCGAAACTACTGTACCTCAAGATTAGTAATCCTTTATATTTAGCTCACAATGAACTTCTACACTGGTCCTTGAGTAAAATCCTAATTATTTTAATTTTATTTTGGTGAAATGTTAAGGATTTATTGCAAAGAAAAATGAAAATCTGGTCTGATAAACCTAAATTCACCTTATCTCAGTATGGGGGTTAATATTTAGAAGGGATACCCCAGAGGGTGAACTGTAGACTGTACCTTATGACTATTATGAAACTATCTTCACTTTTGTGAAAGGTAAGAGCACCCTGAAAATTGAACCCTTTATTGAACTTTTTCAACCTACTCTTACTATGTTTCTTTCTAATGAATCAAGTAGAGCACTTTTGTTACTGGTTTTATATTAGCTGTCTGAAATACAAAATTTCGGGATTTTTTTTTTCTATTTTTGTCGCACATGGTCACATTGATGTGGCTTAATTCGTGAACAGGACGACCGTATACTAGAACTCGAAGCTCCATAATTATATTTTAACTCTGTAATGTTCATGAAATATAAGCAAAAACTTTTATAAGATTATGTAAATAACTTAAAATCATAAAAGTAGCATTTCGTCCATGGACACGAAAACAAACAAAATAACTTAAAAACTGATCCGTTAAAGAAACTTTTTTAAATAAATAGTAAAAGAATTAGACTGCATTTTTTGAAAATTATTAAAAATCTTTATGAATATAAAATGAAAAATTTTAAGGTAATTTCGTTAATAATAGTTCGTTGGTAATAGTATAAATGTTACGGGCAATGTGATAATTCGGGCATCTATAATAATAAAAGAGCTCTACCACTCACTCACTCACTCACTCACTTACCAACGCACAGCAAAATCTACCGGGGCTAAAGACTCGAAACTTGGTAGGGTCGAAGACCTTACGGTGTATACGCGCACTAAGAAGGGATTTTTCGAAATTTCTTTTTTCTGACCCACAGGGGGGTTTGGAGCGTTTTCGACGTTTTTGAGCCCAGCGGCGTCCCAAATGACCCCAGATCTTTGTTATTTCGCAGGAAGGTACCTAGCAACAATTTCTAGAAAGGCATTTTTCAGATTTTGGATATTCGAATTTTAAGAGGTCTGAATATTCCAAAAACCCATTTTTGCTGAGCATAAACCAAGTTTTATATTTTCGAAGAAAAAAATACCGAGAAATCGATATTACGAATTGAACTGTTGGTAATACCTTCTTGAGAGAATTTCAAAGAAAGTAATTTCTGGATTTTTCGATATTCCATTCTGGAGGGGGTGCACGGGGGTTTGAATATTCACTCCCGTTTTTAGTTTTTGGATCCTAGCACCCACATTATTAATGTGATTGTTATGAAATTTTAGCATGTTCCTCACACAACCAGGAAGGTTTGCGAAAAAGAATTTTCTGAATCAAAGCATTCCAAGGAGCCTTTTTTGTCCCTTTTCTAAATTCTTATGCTTAGTCTTCAATGTTAAATTTATTGCGATTATTGCTCTTTCCAGGACACGCAAAAACTCTATTGTTGGAAATATTTATTTTGAAATGTTTTATAACAGGTGAATTTTTAAAAAATATGATAAAGAAACAATTTTTAATGATTAAATAATTTTTTTTATGATAACCAATAACCGTTCCACTGAAAAATTTTATTCTTTTTTCTATTTAATCAAATTTAAGTATTTCCAGCAAAGTTCAAATTAAACAATATTTTATCACAGGCATTTTCAGTGTCGATTCAAATGATGTTTACTTTTATTTCATGTTTGAAATTTCTTTCAATGAATGATTTGGTGATAAATCAGCAAAGGGGGGTTCAGGAGGTCTCCCCCTGATTTAAAAAAAAATTATCATTAATAAAAAATGGTTATAAACACTAATTCTAAACCGGTTTTTTAAGATTTTTATAACATCTTAAAAAAGTATAAAAGTATGTAGTATATTAATTTGTTTTGTATTATATAAAAATTTAGCGGGATGAGGGGGAAATAAGTTTTATCTATAGACATTGCTGTTCAATAATGTATCTTTATTGTGAAGCGAAGGCGGAGAAATTTGCCTCAAATATACATTTATACCAATTGCAGAAATGGATGGAGGGAGAAAAGGACAAAAGAGAAAAAAATAATGGGGTTGAGAAGGTCCCCTGACTTTTTTCCTATTTTGAAAAATACTCTTTAAAAACGGGGATGGGGATTTCACACATTAAATCTAAACAGGTGGCATTTTTAAAGGGTTTTTTACATCTTAACAAAGTGGTATGGCATTAAAAAAGAATCCTAGCGGGAAGACTGTTGACTCTATTTAGTTATTAATAATGCCCGAAGTGGAGGCGGGCACTGTGATAAATTCAATGGAATTTATGAATGAAATTTATCACTTTGCCCGCCTTCACGTCGGGCATTATTAATAATGCATTATTAATAATTTGCCCGTAACATAAATATTGACATAATTCATATGCCTGAGAGATCAAAAGTGGATTATCGGTACCATGCACTGAGTATATAAACTTCAATATTAAAAGAAAATTCGCATATCTCGCGAAAAAACATCCTCGCAGGTTAAACATTCTGGAGAAATAACTCGATTAATAAAAATTCAGAAATCAGCTATCAGTCTCAGTCAGTCAAAGTTTGAAGTGTGTACTTTTTAAAAAAGCCTACAACAGCAAAAAAAAACTGATTCTGATACCACGAGCATAAATCTATGTGTATTTTGATTCTATCTATACTTCTTAATTCAAAAATATTTTTAATTAATAGTTTACCAATAACTGCAATAGTACAATAAACCCCTAATCGTGGTGATAGGGCTCCTATGTCCCCCTCTCTGAAATTAGATTCAATACCAATAGGGGTGGATCCTTCACATATAATTACGAAACAAATTGCGGCTCGGAAAGACACTATATTGTAATGTAACCTAACAAAGGCGGAATTCTTGCAAACTCAAGGATATACAAAAAGCCCGCATATTTTTTTCCACCCTTGAACTTAACCCGTGAAAACAAAGCTTCTTCAACCAGAACTGAAATGCAAATTACCAACTAGCGTGACAAGCGGGTGGGAATTTGTCGTAAAGAACAACTCCTTCATTTGTTCGTAAAACATTCTTTCACGGGATGTCTTCTAAGAACAGTGTCGGTCATATTTGCATGTGAGATGCTTCTTTACTTAATGTATGACCTTGGTTCTTAGATAATATGACCAGATTTTCAATCAAAAAAGAGGGACATTCCACTAACTAGGGGGAGGTCATAATTTTTAATTCAGATGCTCCATATTTTAAAGATACGAAAGATTTTAAATCTCACATGGAAATAAATTTTGCAAGAAATTCATTCATAAACTTTGTTTCGAAATGAGGGTAAACCAATAGCCTTTATAAACACTAATATCTCACTCACACCTAATAAGGTGAAGGACCCTTTTAAGATCATTAAAAGCTATTATTTAAACAATGTATTCAGCTTAAAAATTTTAGGGCTAATTGTAACATTTAATCTATGATATAGGGGGGACCGGGTGTCCTCCCCCAGAAAGTTTTGTAAATTTGGCTCTTTGAAAAAGTGTTTCAATTCATTTTCATACAATTGAGATAAACTGACTTTTTGCTACTCAACAGAATTTTGAAGGTGAAAAACTGTACAAAACTAATCACCAAAACTTCGAGAGGGGGTTGAACCTAATAAGAACACCCTGAACGCACACCCTTCTGTAATGATACTTTATTAAATCTATTGTTTTTAATTATTAAATAACTAATAAATTAATAACAATTCAGCTTACCAATTAAGAACTTTTAAAAGATTGTTGACCCCCTAAAAATTGAGCTAACTTAGTCAGAAAAGCGGGATTTTAATGACACAGCGGGACATTTAGGTGGGACATATACGGTTAGCGGGACAGCGAACAAAAAGCGGAGAGTTGGCACCCTATACCTATCACTGTCTTTAAAAGTGTCGTTCGGTATACATCACATTTTTTAAATAAATCAGAAATATTTTTAACAGTAGGGGGAAGTGGGATAAGTGTAACCAAGGGGCTAGTGTAAACACGGTTTGTTATACTATACTAGACAGAAACTTAAGTTGACCCTACGACGTCACTAACAAAGTAGTTCCCACCGCGGTCTCTGAATTTTGATTGAAATGAAGAACGTCGATTGAAAAATCCGATTATTTTGTTAAACCTATGTATATATAAGTGCTTTTCAATCACGATTTGCGTACCGAAACTCCTCCTAGTAACCCAACAGGCTTTGTGTTTACCGATTTCTCCTTCCGCATTTGTGACGTACTGGGTTCAAGAAACGTTAACTGTCGAGTATAGTATTTATTTTCACTTTAAAACCATCACATTGCTTATTGTTTTCCTTTATCCTATACATTTAACCATTAATAACAAAATATAACTATAAAGGGTTTAAAAGTGGTAAAAAGAAGATAGCCTTTTTTTATTTAAAAATTTTGGCAATTCAAGGTCAAAGTGGAACTATGCCAAATCTTGGTTGCATTTACCCCACTTCATCCTCTATGACTCTTCCTATACAAGAAGAGACAGTTATATTCGAAGAGAAATTTTCAAAAAAATTTCCAATGTAATTAAAATAAATATTACTTGGTATAATGAAAATATTCTTGATGTTAATACAGTCGAACATAGATAGTGGAATCACTCGGGACCTACATTTTCATTCCACTTATCTAGGTAATCTTCTTGGGCACTTCTAGAAGCTAGGACTGACACTTTCATTCCTTACATTAGCTTTCATAAGCGGAATTCACTTATCCAGGTTCGATTGTATACTTTCCCAAAGTAACCCGTCCACGAATGGTCTTTAGGGGGTACGCTCAATTTCATCCACTCTTTATTACATACTACATCCTTTATTGTTCCCTGGCATCCAAAATATTTTTGTGCTTGAAAAGATTTGGAAATTACTGGTATAGAAATTAAGTGGGACCTCTATAACAGCCCGATAGCAGAAAAGAATTCGGGCAGTTGCCTGGCTGATATGCATGAGAGCTATCATGGTTCGATACAGTGTTATCGTAGTAAATATTCAAATCTTTGTGCAGAGTAGTAGTCACTTTTACAGAGAATATGAACAGAACTTTCCACTATTTCATGGCAACCCGTGCAAACGGGATTACTAGTAACACCAATGATGTTGAGTATATTCGAACGTTAACTGAGTTTTAGTTTAAAGAAAGGAAATCAAAGAGACTTGAGTAATTACATATCCCTTGAATACAGTCATTAGTTACCATCCATTTCACTTTATTTGAGCTAAGTATAGAAAATACTGGTGGGCTTGTATTTTATGTGAATCACACTAATCATCATCAACTCTTCCGTGACGTCAATGCATGTTAATTAAAAATGTTAATATTTCCCACAATTATGAAAGGCTCGACTAGTTATGTATCAAGGTCCTATAGAGAACATGTCCTCTCTCGATATGAGTTATGTGCTCAGGAATCCTAATACGGTAATTGTTTGGTAGACGAACGGGAAAGCGTCCATCATGCTGAAACGTACAGGAAGAAACGTTATAACTCAAGAAACCAATCTTTTTTGATGCGTGACTGCCATAAGAAGTGTCTAACATCTGGTCTTACGATGCGAGAAAGGTTGATTATTATCGAGATTTGAAATTATGTGTATCAGGATCTTTGATGGATCGATTTATTTGGGCTAAGGAATTTGTCCGATATGTTTTTCCAGTTTCTGTAAATACAGCTACTGCGACGATACTTCTACTTTCAGCCTATCAGGGGCGTAACCAAGGGGGGATAAGGAGTTCAACCTCCCCCAAAATGTAATAAATTTTTTTACTGATTTTTCTTTGAAAATTATGTGACTTGCAACCCAAAGGATCTCAAAATGAGTCAATCAAACACAAAAACATTACTTTTAAGGGTAAAAATTCAAAAAAAAAAAATTGGAAGAGGAACCTCAAACACCCCTTGAAAATTTGAAATAAAAAAATGTACTGTTTTTCCTTGAAACTTTTGTGACTCACAAGGAGTGGTTCTCTTTTATTAAACCTAAAGGGTCTCAAGATGAGTTAAAACACTACTTTTTCAGGAAAATTTCAAAAAAATTTCTGAAGTAAGACTCCAAAACCCCCTCGACTATACTTTTTTCCTTGAAAATTCTACTGCTTATAATGAGCAGTGCTCATTAGGTATCAAATGGAGTCTCAAAATGAGCTAATACACTATTTTGGGACCCAGACCCCCAAATTGTAACTAGGATTCACATTGTCACTAAATTTTGAAATTAAGAGCACCAAAATTAAAATTCTATGTGCAAGCATAGGCGTAACGAGGGGGGGGGGGTTATTGGGGTTGTAACCCCCCCCCCCATTACATCGATGGTTTCTAAAACAAGAACTGAAATTTTTTCCCTTCACAAGGAACTGTTCCTTTAGGAACTAACTCAAAGGGCCTCAAAATGAATTTAAACACTACATTGAGAGATGAATTTTTAAAAAATTTCTGGGGGAGAACCCCCAAACCCCCCTCTAAAATGTTTACGTCTGTTATACTGTGTTTTTCCCTTGAAAGGAAAGCCTCTTAAATGAAGTTTTCCCTTCGGAAGTTTTGCAAAAAAAAAAATATATATATATTATACCTATATTATGAGACACTTTTCAAAAGGGAGTATAATATGTTGGAGGGGTTGACTGGTCAGAGTAACACCCCCCATGGGTCATCTCTAGTTACGCCACTGTGTGCAAGTTATCTAACACTTAACGCATAAAAGTAAAAGGATGAACCTCAGTCTGATTATACCCCTGTAACCCCCGCGTAGCAAAAAATCTACAAAGGTAAAGGTGTTTAGAAAGAAATTCGATTAGTAGTACGTTTTTCTTTAACGTAAAGTTTGAAAAATTTCCTTTAAGATCCACGACTCCACGAGTAGCATAAAACCAATACTTACGTTAGCACAAAAATGCTAAGTATGTTCGTATTTAAATACTTAATTCTTAATGTAATAGAATTTATGTTAAATCTAAGCAGGGTTGGCAAAAACCCGGGTTTTTTTGAAAAAACCCAAGTGGGTTGGGTTTTTTCGGGTTTTTTCAATAAAACCCTGAAAAAACCCATATAAAACTGGGTTTTTTCAGAAAAAGTGTGGGTTTTTTCAAAATTAAGTGGTTTTCTTCTATATCGTAAGTGGGTTTTTTCAAATTTTAGTGAGTTCTTTCTATGTTAAATGATTTCTGTCAAAATAGTATCAGTTTTTCCATAGTTAAGTGGGTTTTTTCAAAGTTCGTCAGTTTTCTAAAAAATAATGTTTTTATTTTTATTTTAAAGTGTTCATTTACCAATGCTATGAGATCAAATGTAACAATAAGCTTAGGAGTAATTTTTTCTCAAATTTTTCTTATTATGTAAAGTTTCACTTTTATTAAAGTTTCTCTATTAATTATGATTTATATTCTTTACATATGTTAATAAAAAGAGTATAAATAGTAAAATTAAGATTTATAAATTTTTAAATTTAATTACATACTATTCAATTTAACTGGATGATAATTGTAATATAAATTATAAATATCACCCTACCTGATCACATTTGGGTCCTCGTAGTTGAAGAAACTAGCATTGATATTTAGTTACTTTACTATGAACTTGAACGATTGAAAACCATATCAAAATTTGAAAAAAAGAGCGAACCTCATCTGCCCTTGAGGCATCTGATATCTTTCCTTCCCTACTTCTACGAAACTGGTCACATGGTCACCCCACCCTCCATGACTCAGACCAATCACAAACTTTTAAAAGATTGGAAAGAAAAGAAATAAGAAACAGCAGATGTTTTCCCGCTTTTATTTCAATAATAGCAAAGCCAAATCACAACTATTTTTTTCTGGTAGACTGCATTTTTTAAAATCTCGTGTTTCTCGTGGATAAATAATTTCAAAATTCAACCAAAAATAAATTTCTCAAAGAAAAACTGAACTAAGAAAAAAATTAAAAGCATCATTTTTCACAAGGAAAGTTTCAGCGATAGGTTAGTGTTCATGGAGAACAATGAATTACAGAAATCTAAGCATTACTACAGATTTCGCACAAAAAAAGAACAAAGAGGGAGGGTCGGGCAGGTTTCTTAGGTTTCTTATGTAATTATGAGAGGGGGTTTGCGGTTTGCTGACAAGGGGGGAGGGGGTAAAAAATAACCAAAAACTTGCTTACGTAATATTTGAACAGCCCCACAGTAAAAATATTTCCTGAAAATTTAACTTTATCTGAGTAATCGATTTGAACTGGCTAAATTTTTAGTGCTGATGTTAAATTTAAGGCCAATTTTGCAACAATTTTTTAAATTATTTCGACGTTGCATTCTAATAGGAAACTAGTGTCACCAGAACCAGAACCCTATAAAAATTTTAGTCTCGAATGCCGTATGGGATCTGCAGGGCTTTTATTGACCTCGCTTGTGTATTAGGGGGGGATTACGCATTGGGTGCTTTAAGCATAAAGGTAGCATAATGGTTAGCTTTAAACGATTTTCACCGGGTCAACGACCTTTTCCTTTAAGTATGTCTTTTCATATTATAGAATATGGAATTTGAAGATGGTTGAAGAATAATTAAGGGGTCTATAGCCGTGCGTAATATGTCCGTATTTTTCATTTTAGACCCCTTTATCTAAATTAAATAATTTTTTCGGTGACATATTCTTAAAGAGGACTTAAAAATATACATCCATAAAAATTTCCGTGCCATTTCATGCATATTAAGTGGGTTATTCGAGTTGTTGAAAAAAGTTTGGATACCGAGTCAAAAACACAAGTCTAATAAAAGCATGTTAACTGATATTAATTATTCAGGTAAATTTTTTCTGAAATTTTTATATTGTATTTGACCAATAGGGTAAGCTTTTTCCTGAAATTCTGGTAGCCATGGTGATTCTTACGTCTTCCAGGAATTTATAAACACAAAAGAAGCCTACTGGTTCTTGTTGAGAATAACTCTGCTTTTTGGCTAAGTTGGGCAGACAAAGAAGAAAGGGAATTTCTTTTATTTCTACCAAAGTTTTGATACCACTTTCGTGATTTTTGACTATGTTTGCCTCCTATAGGTGCGTTACAAAAAGACATTAATTTTGGAGGGGGCGTTTGAAATTTATTTTTCCCGCCCAAAATAAATTATTTTCCGGTTCAGAAAAACCATGTTTTCTAATACATAAGTACGACTAGTTTACGGATATAGTTTGCATTAAGCGATGCGACGATTAGTTCGGGAGATATCTTTAAAAAGGTCTTGGAAAAACAAAACATTGGATTTTCTGGATCGCGCAATTTTTATACCATCCACTCCTTTTCAAAATAATTCTGAAAATATAAATTACTAATTATAGTAATTTATATTTAAGCTTTTCTCCAAACAGAACAGACAAAAATTCTTTTTAATTTAGTTACGTTAATTTTTAGCTGCAAGGAGTTTTTTTTTGTAAATGGAGGTTCATAAACCTTATATCGATAACCCTTGATTTAATGACTCTATTTTACAGTTTTTATTTTCCTTTCGTGTTCTGACGGTACGTTAGAAAATAATTCAATTTCATTCAGAACATTAATCATTACATAACGATAAAAATTAATTAATGGGTATTTATTTGATAAAATCAACCATCTATATCATTGTGAGTAAAAAAAGAATGGAAAGTCTTCACAGTTCGCATTTCAAATGGGAAAGAACGGCGCCAAAAGCTGTTAATATTTTTACTAAGACTGAAAGAAAGGTTTCACGGATTCTGATGTGCTTGTATTTTTTCCCTTAAAATGAAGTAGTAGAATAGATCAAGGTTGATCGGTAGTTCAATGAGCTGAATATTTAATTTACAGTCACAAAGAAGAAAAAAAAAATTGACAGTAAAAAAATCACACATGTCTTGTCTAACATTACTAAAATCATCTGCATAAAAATCAAAATTTCCGTCATCTCAAAGCGTTGAACATAGAAATGCTCGGTAAAGGTTATGGAAACATTCCAGCTGTCAATCCAGATGGCCCAAACTGAAATTTGTTGGTTAATTAAGGCATTTCCGTTCTAAAATATTGTCATTTATGCAGTTCGCTGGCATCATCCAATAACCTATCTTTGATTTGAGGAATATACAGTACAAGACGACCATTATAACATTGCATTTTAATAAGCTGTTAGAGAAAACAGCAGGTGTTCCGAAGACTACTCACAAGAAGACTTATATGTATTTTTTTATTATTTTACTCTAATGCTATCAACATCAAGAGAAACTTGAGAAGTGCTCCACTCGCTCTACCGCTCTACCCTTAGCTCACAGCCAATGTAGCAGGTGTGGTTGTAACAGAATATTTTCTCTCAGTAATGAAAATAATTTTTATTTTGATAACATGAGAGTAAAAGGATTACTACTCGCAGTGTCATTGATGTTCCCAGGGAAACCTCAACAAAGTGTACTTTATAATTAAGCAATTTGGATTTCATCCTATAAAACCGTTCCTTCATTTTGGGAAAAATCCGTTTAATTTTTAAAAGCACTTAATTAAAAGAAAACGTTCTAAACCAAGAAAAAAATATTCAATCATGAAAGAACCTATTTAACTTTGAAAAAACCCACTCATATTTTTAAAATCCACCTTATTTTTTGGGGGAAAACATTCAATAATGAAAAAACCCACTGAATTATAAAAGAATCTATTTACTTTGAAAAAAAATCCACTTAAATTTTAAAAATATCCTAAACTTTGAAAAAACCCATTCAATATTGAAAGCAATTTATCTAACTTTGAAAAAACCCACTGAAATTTTAAAAACTTCCTAAGCTTTGAAAAAACCCACTTAAATTTTAAAAATATCCTCAGCTTTGAAAAAACCCATTCAATATAAAAGAAATCTATTTAGTTTAAAAAAAAGACACTGTGAAATTTAAAAAAAGGCCTCCTTAATTTTTTATAACTAACTATAAGTTTAAACTTTAAACGTCCTAAATTTTGAAAAAAAAACCATTCAGTAATGAAAAAAATACCCATAATTTTTGAAACATGGTTTAAATTTTGGAAAAACCCACTCAACTGTAGCTCTGGGTATGTTATTTCGTTAAATGTTTTTCTTCAATATTAAAACTGCCAAAATCTTGATTTTTCTTGAAAAAACCCAAAAATGGGTCCAAAATAAGGTTTTTTTCAGATGGGTTTTTTTGAAAAAACCCATTGGGTCCAACCCAATTGGGTCCAATCAAGCCAACCCTGAATCTAAGTGGGGTTTGTAAATGCTAAGCACTGTCTCCGGAGCTATGTAAACTAACTTTATAAGCGTTAATATAAAACCCTGATACGAAATTAACATTTTTAAAAATGTAACACAAAAAAGTTTTGAAACAAACTTATTCATTTTTATTACAGCCCCTTTATTAGTAATGGTAAAGCAAATTAACACTAAAAACTACGCTATTTTGTGCTTTTAATCAGGTTAAGTACAAAAATTTAAATACAAGATTAATTTACTTAAAAAATTATGTTTTTTTAGAAGTGTCATTTCCATGGAGTAGAACGTTTGATTTCAGAAATTAGTGAAAGTACAAACGGTGAAGCTGCAGTTTAAATTCACATTCCAAAATTGAATTATAAGTTTTCTTTCCAGAAGCAATATAAATTACATCCTCACATTAAGTCTATTGAAAGGCCATAGTTCAGTTTTTTTCATCTTCGTAATACTCCAAGGCCACCATGATAGAGACAGCCAGTATTGCCACCAAAAGTAAGTAAAAAATAAAGTTCTCCAAAACCCGCCATTGCAGGAAAATGTCGCAATCTGACATTAGAAGGAACGATAACCATGTCAGAAGGTGATATGGATGCTGCAGCGCTTAAATTCGGAGATAGTTCTCCAGTAATGACAGCTCCCACGATGAAAACTGTTTTCATCGTGAGAGCTTGATAATAACATTGGATGAAAGATTCCACCTTTGTTTTGTGATCCCAAAGATTGTCGTCTTTTGACGTCTATTTGAAAGAAAACACGATGGCCGAGATAAATAATTCTGGCCTCCGGGCAGTTATAACCAAAAAATAACCGGTTGTAAGCAGATGAAAGGAGAGAAACCGAGAAATTCTTAGGAACCATTCATTCAGTCAAAAAATAAAGTGTGTTCATCAAACAACCGGTCATTGTTCTTTGGAAAATTCCCAATTGAACAGGATCCAGGATTGACTTTTTGAAGGGACGGTATGATCTTAAACTTTCGTGATGAGTCATTCCACGTCAAATCAACACACTTTTTGGCATGACTATCTCGGATTTTCTTGAAATTTGGTACACATGCTCTACTTATAGAAACTCTGAAAAGTACCAACTTTCATCAAAAAATTTTAATTGGTTCTGGAATTACAGGTGCGTAAAGTGGTCGAAAATGTGCCAAAATTGGACCAACATAAGTTCTCTAAATTGCTCTAGAGGATCTTCTAATTGGGTTATACAAATGAAGTTGGTGTCATTTTAAAGCATTTTAAATGTTCTTTTTAATGGTGTAAAATGTGCAGTAAAATTTTGAAAAACAATATATTTTACAAAACAAAATAGAATTAAAAGTTCGATTTCTATCAAATGTACCACTTTTAAAATTTTGAAAAAAATTCCAGGTATAGGTAATATTATTCTAAATAATCTGGTAAAATTATAGGATGGGACAAAAAGGGGATCAGTGTCAAAAACTGCTTAAACCTAAGTTCGATTTTTCTTATATCCCCTTAAAAAAATTTAAAACTACTTTTTTTTCATTAATTGGATGTGAATTGAGTAGTATTTAACTGTTGTTGACAATTAGGGCCCCTGCACAAAATAGGTGTAGCCCGGGCTTCATATTTACAACCTGTATACTAATTCAGGCCATTGTATTGTAACAATGCATATAAAGTAAATATGAAGCCCGGGCTACACAAAGTTTGTGCAGGGGCCCTAATTGTCAACAGCAGTTAAATACTACTCAATTCACATCCAATTAATGAAAAAAAAGTAGTTTTAAAATTTTTTAAGGATATATAAGAAAAATCGAACTTAGGTTTAAGCAGTTTTTGACACTGATCCCCTTTTTGTCCCATCCTATAATTTTACCAGATTATTTAGAATAATATTACCTATACCTGGAATTTTTTTCAAAATTTTAAAAGTGGTACACTTGATAGAAATCGAACTTTTAATTCTATTTTGTTTTGTAAAATATATTGTTTTTCAAAATTTTACTGCACATTTTACACCATTAAAAAGAACATTTAAAATGCTTTAAAATGACTCCAACTTCATTTGTATAACCCAATTAGAAGATCCTCTAGAGCAATTTAGAGAACTTATGTTGGTCCAATTTTGGCACATTTTCGACCACTTTACGCACCTGTAATTCCAGAACCAATTAAAATTTTTTGATGAAAGTTGGTACTTTTCAGAGTTTCTATAAGTAGAACATGTGTACCAAATTTCAAGAAAATCCGAGATGGTCATGCCAAAAAGTGTGTTGATTTGACGTGGAATGACTCTGATGTAAATATTATTTGGGAAAACTTTGAAACAATGAATGTAAAATTTTCTTTTTCAGCCATGAAATTAAATATTGAAGAATTCCACAACTTTAAAATTTTATAAAGAATTTTTATGTTGTTTTCTTGGGGGGCTGCCACTTTTTAATTGGATGGAGTTAGATGACGGCTCTGAAATTGGTTGATTGTTTGGTTCAGTATATTATCGTTGGTAAATTTCATTTTCACCGTCCAACCAAAATCCAACTAACAAAAACATGGTAGGCTCCAGTGTTATTCCTAGGATTTTTTTGGAGGAGTAAAAATACTCCTTGACATTTTTAGGAGGAGTGAAATTCAATTATGAGGAGTGAAATACGAAAATAGCATTAACTACATATACAGACACCAAAACCGCAATAAAACTCCCTAAGCATCAGAAGAACAATAAAGGAAAAAAATTACTATGGCTGTTTGAAAACACACTTTAAAAGTATGATAATTAGGGTCCCATGGCTTTGGCCAAAAGTCGGGCGAAAATGTCTCCGCTGAGATCAGTTGGTGTTTGAGTAGAAAAATATTATTTATTGATTTCGGTAGGGCCACGCGGTGCATTTTTAAAGCTAAACCTTTGTGAAAAATTTAAAGAGTGAAAATACTCCTGGCTAGTTTTTTAAGGAGTATATCTGATTTTCAAGGAGTGAAATACTCTCTCAGAGGAGTTAAAAATATCTCTGGTAGGCGCATTATACTATACAATAGTAATGATTTTTTTCAGAGGTTATGTAATGTGCGTACATCTTCCTTCGCTCCTGGCAACTTTTCTTTTTTTAATAATAAAATCAATGACCCAGGAAAAAACAAACGTTAATTTTCCAGTAATCCCTTACAATTTCTTTATGGGTGGATTTAGCTTAACGTTCGTTCAAAAGTTTAAAACAAATACCAGTTATGGATCGTAAGTTCTGAGACTTGCTTAAACGCAAATCTTTAAAAGACATATGGAACGTTTTGAGAAAGTTCAGTTTATTATTTTAAAAAATGCTTCTTAACTCTGTCGCTATATGGCATAATTTAAAAAACTAATACTGATTAATAATGAAACTAACTCTGAAATTAAAAGCGTTTCGATACGCCGATAAAAAGGTTCTAATTTTCATCATAATTTATTTGGTTCAAATTAATCTATAACTTAAAATTTTTTATCCTAATATAAATTAACAGTTTCTAATTAAAATAAAAAACAATGGGTTTGTTTTCTATGTACAATTTTCCTGCCATACATAGAAATGAAACTCTCAGAGTGTATTAGAAACCTTTTGAGCATTTTATTTCAATGTATAGCAAGAATACCTATGCCATAGATTTTTACTTAAAGTTTACATGTTTCTGTACAAAAATATTTACGGTCCCATTAGCCATTAATGATGTCATTATTAAAGCGTAGTTACGGGGGGGGGATTCCTATTTCTAAAGAAATCTATTAAACTCCTTCTCCATCTAGATAATTTCGAGATACGAGTACTTGTATAAGAAAAATAATCCAACTGTAATGAAAGAATCTACCAAAAAATATGTTTTCATATTGATAACCCACACCCTCGATTGCAAAGTTCACTGATCATTGAACTTCTCAAGAACCATAAATATACACTAAATTACCAAATGAGAGCCATGTTTATGTAACTGATGATAATACGTCACAAATTAAGAGTTGCCATCCCATTCAAGTGCAATCCTCTTGTAAATATGTTCACGTGGTACAGAGGCCACGCGGCACCGGTCAAATCTGATAAAACGTTGGATGTGGATTTTGTTTTTATGTACTCTATCATAATGAGGATGTCATCCCATGGATTATATTTAGGTTTGTTTGTTAGTGGTATCCCTAACTCTCGTTTTCTCAGATTTTCTTTCAAAGTGATAAGTGAGAACATCGATAAGCTATCCGATACGAGAAGATAAGTGATCGATACCGTTTTTTGACGTAACTGATATAGTATAAAAAGGGTTAAGTGCAGTGTTTATTATCAACAATGCGATGAACTTAATCATGTTATTAGGAATTTTGAGATACCTTATTATTACCCTCAATTTTTCGGACACTATCGCGTTCTTGGCCTGTTTACTAATCAATTCGATCACGTTGCGATTAATATTAATGGTATATAGATAGCAGGATTTATTTAATAAAAACCACTTTCACCCTTTTAAAAAATAATCGGACACCAAAATTTGTTAGCAGCGCATATTATTTGTTTGTTCCCCAAAACTTGATTTTTTTAATGATTATAAAGTTTATTTCAGGAAGCAAAGCTTCAATGCAATTAAACAATGATGGCAACAAACCGACAAAATTAGGCATACAGAATGTTGTTTAAATCTACCAATGTAGTAAATAAAATATTTCCCAAAACAGAAGCGTGTGATTTTTAATTTTTTCTAATATTGCATGCTATGCAATCCGCGTCTCCAACTGTAGAATATTGAGGAACATAGCCCACTGGATCAAACAATCTTTATTAACATAGCATAATTACAAACAAGTTGTAGCGGGAAATCATATTCATAACCAAGGGTAAAATATTCTAATTTCCTCAAACTTTCAAAATGTTGAAAAATTGGGTCACAGACAAAAAAAACTAGATAATTTCATCTTAGATCTCAATGTATAGCCCTTTAAAGATCGTAAGTCCCGTTTAAAGATGGTAAGATCGTGTGACACTGTTAAGTAAAAATTTTTAATTGGTTTAGAAAATAATAGCACCAGAAACGAACGATTGTGCTAGTTATTTCGGTCCTATAAGGACGCATTCTTTAAAATCGAATTAATAAATATTAAATCCATCCATACTTGAAAATTATCAAAAACGCACATTTTCCTTTCGTAAATATTCTAAATTAAGGGTATTTTTTTCTTTCTGTCACAAAAAATATTTATCCAACAAATTTAGTAAACAAAATTCAACTTACATATAAAGGTAACTAGACTAGCCTCAGACCATCTAACCACAGAATAGACAGGATTACAGAGTTGCAGTTTTCCTAAGTAAATTCTCGACAAATTTTCTTCAAGCATCAGAGACGCTTTATAAAATTAGAGTATCGAAAACTTTCTATTTCTAAATATAAACTCAGCACAGAAAATCAGCTGTTTCGCTCTGTAACCTCTTATGAGAACTACCATCACGTAAACAATAAATGATGCCACACATCAAACAAAAGATTAATGTTAATTTCTCTAGTTCCATCACTAAAAATTTCGTTCTCGAACCATAGCTATTTTTAATTTTGTTTAAGAATTTGTAACTTCGTAAAACCCTCTGTGGTAAAACCTATCAAACCAAACATCTTATAATCTATTTGAGTATCTTTTTTTTTTAAATCCACAAAATTTTTGATTGCGCTATCTAATTTTAATGAGCATCATTTTTAAACTTTATCTTAAAAAAACGGTGATTCTCATGCATTCCCAACAAACATTTTTATTCGATTTTTTCAGGTTTTATGAGATTTTAAAGTAATGTTTGTGTGACTTTTCACCCATCTTGTATTTGAATGGACTTTGACCTAATAGTATATGCCTAATCAAGGGTATTTTTGGGACCTTAGAATTTTTAAATATCCTAATTATATATTTTTGACTAATCGCAGAGCAAAGATATTATATGGAGACAAGACTTTGTCATAAAAATCTTGTCAAGAAAAGTTGCACCATTTAATTTTTTACTTCATTTTTCTCACCTATCTAAACTTTCATACAACATGTTTCACAAGGAAGTATCACCGTGGAGTCCCAGCTAATAAAGATTTACCTCAAAAAGATCTAAATTTTTCCGACAGTTTTTTTATTTTCCAATTGGGTACGAATGATGAATGAATATGGACTCCTCTCTTTATTTTCTTCCCCAAATACGTCACTAATTTAACAATCGTTTGATTTGTCACTAACCTATCAAGAGTTTCGCACTTACTTTTAGTTTACTTTCCATAAAAGAACCGGTCCGCAAAGTCCGCATACAGTAAAAGCATAGTAAAACAGTAAAAGTGGATGAAAGACAGCGTTGTGTGGTTTCACTTCGCAGTAAGTTCTGCTGCAGAAAAACCACATTGACAGTGAGTTGCTCGGAAGAACCAACTTTACCAATGGTGATGCGGTTTCGAAGGCTAACAGAGTATCGGTATATTTATTATTCTGGGGATTAAGGTAGGCCTCAAAATTTTTTTAGATCTAGAGTTCTGGTCACAATCTGTTTTTTTAATGGTTAATAGTAACTCAGAGAGCAAATTTTTCAAATCACAATTTTCCAGTTAGAATTCAATGACCAAGAAGAATAGAAAAAGTCAAATTCGAATTTTTTTCAGCAAAAAGAAATGTCAATCAAAGCAACACATAAATAAACATCTTTTAACTTTTTACTTCAAGTTTTTCTAAACGTTACAACAAGTTATGCATAAAGTACTATTTTAAAACATACTACTTAGTAGTATCTAAGATAACCACGACATTTATCTTTTCTTAGGGTCTTACCCTAAATAGTTGTGAGGTTTCTCCGACAATTTCACGAAATTTTATTTTTTCTACAGAAACATCAAGCCATTCTATTGTGTGTGTATAGTTAATTTTATAATTTCATTCTATGTAAACAATGTGGGGAAATGTTCTTCATCAATATTTTTTTTATGTAAGGGAACGATACGAAGAATGGGATTTTTTTTTCGGTATTTTCAAACAAAGTTTTAAAAATTTACTGTTTTAATACCTTTTTGTACTATTATCTACCTACTATGTATGTTTTTTACTCTTCACTTGCCTTATCTGTAAAAAAAAACAGGTTCCTTACTCAATTTAACACCACGGATTTGGAATTCAAAATGCTCTAAAAAGTTATTTCATTTTCATTTTTAAGTTGCTTTGATTTTTTCTTTGTTTTTACATAATAAATTAAAGTATAATCCTTCATTTAAATAGTTTGAATTTTTTGTTCCTTATACCTAGATATCCAGTGCTTACAATATTCTTTGAATTTTTTTTAACAAACTTGAAATTTTTTTAAAAATTTATAAAGACTTTTAGAAAGGTTTATGAAAAAGTTTATCACTATCGATTGCAGTTTTGGTGCTCTTACTATGGCACATGCCTAAACCTAACCTTGGTCAATGGAAAGATCTGCAAAAACTGCTGCTCCTTCCACTTGGGCATTTTACAAAGAAGGTTATCGACCTCGTTTGTATGGGACCTTATGCAAAGCATTGTGCAATTCGAAATTCAGACTAAACAATGCATTTAGAGTTGCTCTGCAAACCTGTTCTTCTCATCTCATCTCACTGACCTTAGGAACTGGACTAGCAGATAAAGAAGGAAGGTCGCTATCTGTCTCAACTTTATGTACAGTGCGTATGAAATGAATCGAGTTTTATAAGCCAAGTAAAACAATAAATCAAAGTTATCACTTTTTTGTCGGAAGTGATACACTTTGTCACACTTCAAAAACACTTGGCGCGGACGGTATTCAAATTTTGTTAAAATAATTTTTGTGTACTACAAATTTTCTATACTAATTATTATTTAGTATTACTTATTAATTATTACTTATTAATTTTCTATACTACTTTTAAAAATTGTGAAAAACAAATACTCGTCTCATTTTGATTATTGTTTTAAAGGTAAAATTTGTATACACTGATGTAGTTGGAAAAATAATTGGGAGCACCTTTTTATTGGGTAAGCCATAAACCAAATATTTCGGGTGACGGCGTCTCCCCAAATCTTAGAACTTTTTTATTTAATTTTTGAGTAATGGAGAACATATTGAGAATTATAATTTTAAAATTAAAGAATACCGACTTAAAAAAAGTCTTCCGATAGTCTTTTTAATTACACTCGTGTCTACTAAATTAAGGGTCAGTTTTAGCCCAGGGTCCACATTTACTAAGTATGAAGTCTCGTAGAACATATTTACAAAACCATGATTAACAACCCCAAAATAATCTCTTTTCGTTTAAGCCCCCATTCAATGATTTTAAAGTGGTTTTGAATCAACTAATTAACTCTTGCCCCACGTTTTTGTGAATTGCTTAACTTTTCACGAAAAAGGGGGGTCTGTGGGTCCTCCCCCAGAAAATTTGTGACCAGGCCCGTAGCCAGGAATTTCCCTTAGGTGGGGCACCCACTTTTTCAGGGGGGGGCAAGTTAAATAATTGTTATTACTCCTGGATTTATGTAAATTTTATTTTTACTTGTGTTTGGTTAATTTATATACATGCATTTAGTTTATCAAATATGATAATTTATTATTAATTATTACAATAGTAAATATTTAGGAGGATAATAATAATTGCTTTTTAAACCCTTTTTCATTAAATTTAAGGAATATTTTTAATTTAACAGAAATTTCGATTAAATCTATACCCATTCAAGTAATTTTGCCTACTCTCTTTTAAATTATTTTATTACCTAAAGTAGACAAGTTAATTTTTAATAAATTCCAAACAGGGGCGTATACAGAAATTTATTTCGGGAGGGGCCCAAATTTACTTCCCATCCCACACATATTTAATAGGTCCAATGTAGCTTTTTAGGTGATAATTTAGGCCCTAAAAAATTAATATAGGAAAAGTTGTTAGTAATAAAAATACAAGTACAAACGGGGGGTCTGGGGGTCCTCCTCCAGAAAATTTTTGGAAGTTAGACTAAAAAAACAGGTTTTCAACTAGTTTTGGTACACTAAGTCTGAATTACTAAGTCCTAAGTCCGAGTACATTTTTATGAACTTAATATTTAAAAAAAATTTAAAATAGTAGAGTAGTAGAGTTCCAAGTACAAAAGGGGATTTGGGGGTTTTACCCCAGAAAAATTTTTGAACCTTACCCCTAAAAACAGGGTTTTAACTTGTTTTTGGTACACTTAGTCCAAATTTTGGACATATATTTTTTGATAGGATTTGGTTTTTGATGAACTTATTATAATAAAGTTGTTAATAAAATTCCAAGTACAAAAGGGGGGATTGGGGGTCCTCCCCCAGAAAATTTTTTGAATTTTGACCCTTAAAAACAGGGTTTTAACTTGTTTTGGTACACCTAGTTCGAATTTCGGGAGGGGCAGGGCCCCCCCGGCCCCCCTATATACGCCCCTGATTCCAAGTACCAGTAATACTTCAACGTGCCGTGCTTGTAAAACCTTCAACCAGTGCAGTGTCTAACAATCTACAGATTTATTGTTTGGGGGTAAATTCTGAGGGTAGAAAAAGTTAACATAGGCCTTAAATGGATTTACAAGTAGTGTTTTCCAAGCCTTGCTTTTGGATAGATTTTGTGAAAATATTCTAGGGGGGGCATACAAAGATGCCAGGGGGGGCTCATCCCCCCATTGCCCCCCCCGTAGCTACAGGCCTGTTTGTGACGTTTAACCTTTTAAAAAAGGGTCAAGCTCATTTTCAGCATTATGTGATTTGACAATTTCAAAATCAAATTTTCTATGCTTTAACCAGTTCCGTAGCTTTCTGTAGCTTGGCTTTTTTTTTTTTTTTTTTTTGCTAGAAACAAAATATTTTGATGGGAGGATGTCCCCCAAATCTCAGCACTGGCTTCAATCCATTCTAAATGAAATCGAGTTCTAAATCACGGGAGGACCGTCCCCCTCTTACAGCAAATTGGCACCCACCACCCTTTATCATTATCACAGATATTATTTAAAACATTATTAAAGGAAGGAGAAACCCACCCTCTAAAGTTAAAATAAAGGTTTTTTTAAACAATGTTCCTCATTATTGGGGGGGGGGCGCGTCTCGCCTGCCCTCTCGGGACCGATGCCTGCGCATACATTTTGTGTACCATTCTCCTTTCTGACAGTCATAAGCCCTAAACAGAATTATCACCTGTGTCCAAATAGTGCTACGCATGTGGAAAAAATCACTTTTAAATCCGAAAACATGGGAAAATAACAATTTTAGCGAAATTTGTCTTCGGTATAAGAATGGTTATTAACAATAGTGGATTACCTAATATCTAGAGAGGAAATATTTTTTCAAGTAATAGAGGTTTTCGACAAAACGAAGTCTGTGGTTTGTCATATCGAGAGTGTACGGCTAAATAACTACAGTATTTATGGAAAAAATGACCTTGCCAAACCAACTTTTTTAACAGGAACTTTTTAAAAGGTCAATAGAGCATTCGCACATGACGTCACTTGGAGGACAAAATCAACGTTGCTAAGGCTGTTGTTAGGGGCGGGACATGGTAGTATCCAATAGCAGCATTCGCACATGACGTCACTTGGCGAATAAACAACGTTGCTAAGGCCGTTGTTAGGCAGAGTCATGTGATTGAAAATGCTCTATTTTTGAGGCAACTTGTTTCAGTCCAATTTTCCAGTTATTTTGTGTTTTTGAACGATATTTTACAGTCTGTAATGTAATTTGTAAGTATTTTAAATCTTCAGGGTGAACACCAAAATCCACTTATTTGTTTGTCTCTAATCATAGAATGAAACAATTTCAGCCAGCAATTTTCCAGCGGGAGCGAGAGATGGTGGTTTTTTTTCGAAATCCGCTTACGGGTAGTGCGTAGTGCGGATTTTTGGCCAAATGGCTTCAACAACACGTGTAAAAAATTTCAGCTCGTTAGGACAATTCCTTCTGTTGCCGCAAAGCTCCCCAAATTTGAAAAAACGCGAAATTTCGATACGTTTTTAAAATTTTATCAAAAATCAGGGTTTTTTTAATTCCGCTTAGCGAAAGTGCATATGTTTAGCCAAATGACTTCAATAAAGCGTGTAAAAAATTCACATCGATACAACAACTCCTTCCGGTATAAACTTGCGCCCCAAAATTGGGAACTGAAAATGAGAAAGTAATTTTTCCAAATTTTAAAAAAATTCATCTGGATTGAACAAATCCTTCCAATGTAAACCAGCGCCCCAAAAGTAGAATTTTTATCTTCAAAAACTGTCGTTTCTTCTACTGTGACTCGCCAAAGGTCATACATACTTCTGCTGTCTTTGTCTTTCAGCTAGTCGAAGTGAGTGCGGCGCTTTGAGGGGGTAAACACCACAGCAGGGAAATGGCAGTAATGTTGTGAATATAAAAATTCTACTTTTGGGGCGCTGGTTTACATTGGAAGGATTTGTTCAATCGAGATGAAATTTTTTACACTTTTTATCGAAGGTTTTTAGCTTTATGTCCATGTTACCCGAAAGCTTAAACTCAAAAAACTGATTCTTTAGAATTTTTTTTTTCAAATTACTTTCTCATTTTCAGTTTCCAATTTTGGGGCGCAAGTTTATACCGGAAGGACGATACCGGAAGGCAAGTTTATACCGATGTGAATTTTTTACACGCTTTATTGAAGTCATTTGGCTAAACATATGCACTTTCGCTAAGCGGAATTCAAAAAAACTGATTTTTGATAAAATTTTAAAAACGTATCGAAATTTCGCGTTTTTTCAAATTTGGGGCGCTTTGCGGCAACAGAAGGAATTGTCCTAACGAGCTGAAATTTTTTACACGTGTTGTTGAAGCCATTTGGCCAAAAATCCGCACTACCCGTAAGCGGATTTGGAAAAAAGCGTTTTTTCGACCCACCCTAATGTGAAGTTCTTGTAAGGGATACCTTGTTAATGTTGACCAAAACCCCTTTCTTGAAACAAAAGTCTGCAATCTAGTTACCAGGCTAAGCACCGAAAAAGAGTTGAAACTGTTTTCAATGGGTGAATTTTCAAGAGGAGATCCCCAAGATGGAGCCAGTGATAATCCGTTTATGCATCCCAATCACCGAACTGTAGTTTTTTAAGTTATCCGCTAGATAGCAGCACTACTCGGAATGACCAGACGTCCCTCTTTTTGTTTCATCAAACGAGAAAAATGTAAAGAAAAACCTAGATTCTTCTTTCTAATCTTTCAAAAGTTCTTAATTAGTATGCTGAATTATTACTCATTTGTTAGTTACGCATTAACTATCAAACATCGGTTTGGGGGCCGACTACATACTCGATGTGGTACTTACGTATTATCCCGTCGACCGTGACGCTTAATCCGAAAACGTTATTAAATCCCATTGACTTTACTATTAATGTGCCGCTGAATTAGGCGGCCGCTGAACGGTCGACGGGATAATACGTAAGTACCCTCGATGTTGTCGAGGAAAATTTATTTCGGGAAGGGCTCAAATATCCTCTAAGAAAATTAAGTAATTATTAGGCCCAAAGCTAGATTTTTGCATCGGGGAGGTGACGTAAAATCCTCTCTATACCCCTCTTATGCATGTTTAATAAGTTTAATGTACCATTTTAATAATATATTTTTGGTAGGATTCTCATTTTGCTGAACTAAAAATTTTTGTGATCAATTGAGTTTAAAGTACGAAAAGGGGGGTATGAGGGTTCTCCCCCAGTAAAACAACACATGTACGTCCTTTTATTTGAATACATCACGTATCCGTAATTATTTTTTTTCGTAGATAGGAAGGTATCCGCGGGTAATTTGGAGACCCCTGCAGTAGTGTGCGTTCAGTGCTCTTTATGTAAGGTAAGGTTCAACCCCCACTCGAAGCAAAAAGTCAGTCCATCCTAATTGTCTGAAAAGGAGTTGGGAAAACTATTTTAAAGTCCACCTTATTAGGTGTGCGAGGGTGGTCAGTGTTTATAATGGGAATTCGTTTATATAATGAGAAATTTATTACCTATATGACTGTGAGATTTAAAACCTACCGTATTATTAAAATATTCAACTTCTGAGAAAAACCTCATCAGAGAAATGTCCCACTTTTTAAACTGAAAAATCTGGTCACATCCCCCACTGAAAGTCAGAAATTGACCATAGAAATGGACTGAATTTACCTCATATCCACCTCCAAAATCTTTTTCTGGCAATGCCACTGCCATAATGTGTCCCAAATGGAGTCAAATTTCAAAAAATTTTTGAAGGGAGGACCCTTACATCCCCTCTTTTCTTGGAACTAAGTTTTATCTGAAAAAGGTTTGACATTAAGAACATAAAGGTTCTTGCCCGACTTACTTCTTTCCGTTTATTTTTCAGCAGTTGGTCCACGAACCTGTGAAAAGCGAATTGGAATCTAAATAAATACTTATTAGCCCCTCAACAAACTTAACATTTTATATCCCAAGAGTGTATGAACATAAGACCTGTAAAATAAATAAGTTGAAGCAGTATTATAACTTCTTGATATAACATGTCATGAGTCATGACCCAAGGTTGGTTATGCTATCAGTTCCTTGTTTTAAGATAGGTGCATAGCGGCCAACATTGGAAATTAGATAAATTAGGGAAATAGTTCACAAAAATTAGGGAGATTTTTACGACATCTAATTTGGTTAGAAATACAGTACTTCTCCAAGACTTAAGAGTAAAACCAAATTTAAAATAATACTAAATGATTGTCACAACAGAAATACTACTAACTTTTTTTTATTAACTTTTACTACTAATTTTTTAAGAAAAACATTGCACACTTTTAACCAAAAACTACTTCTATCCTAACAATGCTCGCTCCTAGCCTTTTATCGACTGGTTTCTTACACACTCCCCATCAGAAAAGCGAAAACTGCCGGTAAAATCCTCAAATTTGACTTATAAAGAAATTTGGGAGTTGGCCAGTATGTAGGTGGTTTAATAAGTTTCTAGTATAATTATCACACCAGTTATACACTTTTATGTTGCACAACTGGTCACACATACAGGCATTAGGCTGCAATTCTCAATGTATATCAGTTCTCTGATTACAATTTTAATTTTCCTCCAGGTCAGTCTTCTCTCCATCCAGCACCCAGGTTAGAGCAGTACACATAATTCTAGCAGTTTCTAATCTCTATCTCTATTGTATACTACATTGGTCTCAAGATTTCTTACAAGAATGAGCCGATTCCAAATGTCTTTTCACATATCTGTTATTCAAGGTTTAATTAATTCTTATTTAACTAATGTAGTAAATTATCAATATTTCATTTGTTTGGAAGGCATTAGCTTTACTCTTACACCAATGACTGAATTTCTACAGTGGTTATGAGAAAACAAAATAAATTTGAAACTAACGAACATTTATCTAGGCAGTTATGTATCTGTATCAATAAATATTTGCACAGAAAATAAAACCTAAGTAAAAAAGATTAGACAGTAAAAAAAGTTTATTACTCATTTTTAAAGGAAATTCAAGCATTTTACAATACAAGGAAGTTAAACATTCATCACTGAATTCAATTTTCAATCCCCTTACATGGAAAAATTATTCACTACAAAATAAATATATATGGCTTCTCTTATGTTTTCCACATGGATTTATGCTCAACATCACTTATTTAACCAGTGTCATTGGATATCAAAGCCAAATGAGACAGACATCTTACTTTCCTCCAAAAATAAATAAAAGGCACATTTTATATATACATCCAATTAATTGATTCTGTAAATTTTGTTACACCATTCAACAGCTTGAGCTGCAATAAAAAAGATCCATTTCAATATAAAATTAAAAAGAATAATAAGATATCATTAAAAAACAGAAAAAATAAATGAAAATGGATCTGACAAAACTAATTTTCCTCCAATACTCAAAAGAAAAACTCCCTATAATTTTTTGAACTGTTTTATGCAATTCAATTTGAATAAATAGTGATTACATAACTCAAAAAATAGGCAAAAATAGAGTTTTCGGTTGAGCTTTTAGCAACTAAATACTCTAGTCTTGGGTAAGAACAGTGACAAAACGTTTGTAGCAATTTTTTACAACAGTGTACACTTCCATACAGTTTTAAAAAATTTTGCGCCAAGAGGAGGAGTATCTATCTACAAAGCCAGACGTCGGGATTCAAATCCCCATTTAGGCATGGATATTTAAACCTCCCTTTTGTGTGAGGATGGATGAATAAATGGGTGACCTCCTGGTAAAAATGAGTCTAGTAAGTAAATGTACATTTGGGCAGGAAACTACTTCTATGGCTTCAGACCACAAAGGCCTGCTACGAAAGCAAAGTAAACAGTACTCTCAGGGAATCCAGCTGAAAATTGAAGATACTTTCCCACCTCTGTACAAAAAACAGTGGCTGTTCAAATATTATGCAAGCACGGTTTTGGTCATTTTTGACCCCCTTCCCCCTTGTCAGCAAAAATAAGCAAACCGCAAACCCCACTTCATAATTCCAAAAGAAAACCCCTTTTTGGTTTTTACAAATTGTTTAGCAGTGCCTAAATTCTAGAAATTCACTGTGCCTCCATGAACACTTAACCTATGATTAAAATTTTCCTTGTTAAGTCAAAAATACTTGAATATTTTTTTTCCTAGCTCAATTTTTTGTGTAAATTTTATTTTGGTTGAATTTTGAAATTTTTTAATTTGATTTTTGAAAATGCAGTGTTTGTAACATCTTATGTAAGCATCACTCATACCCCCTTGTCAGGAAAATTAAGTAAAGAGCAAAACTCTTACCCCACCTTATAGTAATATTTGCATGTCCCCTTGTGAAAAATGCTTAAAATTTTTTCCTTCAATATTTTTTGTAAATTTTTTTTTGTTTGAATTTTGAAATTACTTATACAAGAAACAAGATACTTTTGAAAATCATTCTGTTTGTAACATCTTGCGTAAGCATCACTCATACTCCCCCTTCTCCCTTGTCAGAAAAAATTAAGCAAATAGCAAACTTACAAATTAAAATTAGTATTAGGTTTATTATTTACTACCAAAACCTATATATTACTTTGGCATTTAGGTAACCCATTTATTTTCATAAAACCCAAATTAACAAAATGTCAAGTTTGAGACATAGATAGTACAAGACAAGTCTCCATTACCTCTAAAAACGTAATTGCAGGGGTCGATCCAGGTTATATTTTTAGGGCCCTTTTTTGTGAAAAATAAATTGTTTTTGTGAAAAACTTCAAAAATCAAATTATATTTTAATTTTTCAAATTACTGTAAAAAACACATTTTTGATTTGAAACAAACAAGACTGAATGTTTTCTTGCAAATAATCATTAACGCTAATTTGAATTTTGTGAAGGGGCCTTTTTTAGGAGGTGGAATTTTGTGAAGGGGGAGCAAAAGGGCCCCAATTTTTGGCTGGATCGACCCCTGAATCGGGAGAAATTTTTAATTACATGCAGAATTTAAGATTTACCTGTGTTTGTATAGATACAAAAAGAAATTAACTTGGTGCTGTTAATGTAAATGATAAATGTAAAGATTCTGAAATCTATAATTTAAGTTGAATAGCTTACTTATTAAGTCTTAGTATTAATTATTTTAATGATAAAAAAATTAACATATTAAAGGTGCCACAAAAAAATATTTCATACTCTAACTTTATAGGATAGCACATGATTTCCAAATAAGTAATGATTCCTATACACTAATGACTTTTCCCGTAAATAATATAACCTCCTGGTTCTTCTTTGAAGAAGGTGCTTAGCTTAAGTAGTGAAGCTAGCTACCCAAAATATCCAGCACCCCTACATGAACTTATCTTTTCATTAATGAATAATGATAGTATAAATTTAGAAGCCAAAAGTCTTGAAAATATAGATTTCACGAGGCTTAATCAACTAACATTTAATAGATATAATCAATAAAAAAATAACAGATTTTTTGATTTTTTTTTTATGTTGAGGGTTGTTAAATACTATTTAAAAGATGTGGTATTGGCCCAATTCTCTAAAAATACCATTAAGGCAATGATTAGTCATGAAAGCTTTTCCATTAGCCTAAAAATTACAAATTCTACTGAAAGAAAATCTATAAGTCAAAAAATAAGTCAGTAAGAAGCAAAATATACAAGGTTAGTGCTGAAGTTCGGCACAAATCTCTGCGGACTGGTTCCCGAATTCATGAAACCTAGGAAGGAATTCAGTTCACAGAATTTTTACGAAAACGGAAGAGTGACACCAATGGTTTAATAGCTGTTATAATTTATGTTTATTAATAGAGCTGAATAATTGCTGTATCTGTATGAATGTGTGGTATTATACCAATTGAAAAATAACAAGGAACAAACCAACATTTAGATAGAACTCACTTTTTATTAAACTTTTTCTTCTTCAAGACCGTGTTTAAAAAACATCATAACAGGTGTTTCATCTCCATCAGGCTTAGCCCTATATTCTAAAAGAGCTATAATTCCATCAGGGTTTGAACTTTCACCTGAAATAAAATTTTAAATTAAAAACAATTTGACAAAAAACTAATTATTTCTGAAGTGACAATGGGTTAAGAGATATTATCTACTCCAAAGCTTGAAAGAAAAAGTTTACCATAACAGAATTTTTAGACATACTACGGTAGAACCTTGATAGTAATCTCTTCTAGAACCAACAAAATAGCAGTTGTAACGAAAAAAAAATTTCCCTATGGTGCAATACAATTGGTACTTTTATTACAGATTATTGCAATGCACGGGTTACTATATCGAGGGTCTATGTAAAGAGGTTCTACTGCTAACCTTACAAGAAAGTCTCCTTATATCACCCATTAGGGATGGAATTTTTTTTTCTCTTCTAAAATTTTTACCCTATACTAAATTATTCTCATTGATGCTACTAGTGAGAATTAGCTGGTTTTTTGTATTTCAGGTGGCAAATTGAAGGAATATGATGTGACCATAAGGACACACTAGTCCTTTATGTGAGCAAAATATGAAAAAATACATTTTAATTGTCTAGTTTTATTTTATTTATAGCTTTCAAACTTATTATAAACTAGCAACATAAGATAAAAACACTAATTTCAACCTGCATGAACACATAAAACACAATTAGTATGACCGTATATGCCAATTCTGCACGTAGGTATCAATAATATTAACACCCCTTTGATCTGTCCCAACAATATACCCATATTTCCAACTTTTTTAACCATACCTCCTTATATAGGGGGATGGCTAAGATATTTTGGGGGTTATTACTGCATCCCCCCGATAGGCAGTTATCTTTTTTATGTGTTCCTGTAATATTATAATGCAAGATGCAATAAATATTTTCTAATTGAAGTCTATTACTATTTTTATGAATAACTTCCACAAATTTTATGTCAATCACTCAATTTTATGAAAAAAGGAGCCATATATAAAGACAAACCTAAACAGAAATGGTTGGTTGAAAGAGACTACAGAAAGGACTAGGGAAACCATATGGTAACACAATAATATAACCTAGTTTTAACATATTTATACATGAACTTTTAAAAGTAATTTGTTACAGTTCTTTGTATATTTTTAATAGATTGAATTATTACCAAGCCAGAAACTAAAACATTTATTTATTTATTTTAAGTTATTTGGGTAAGGAAAAATAAATATAAATCACTGTTTGGTGACCATATAGTAACGCTTGTACTTAATGGGTTAATATCTATCATGTAATTAAAAATACATACCCATGAAAAACTGGAAATCGCCTATTTTAGGAAGTACTTTTTTTACTGCCTCTGTAATTTTAGTTTTGGCTTCAGTCATTTGAGCTTCAGAGTATTCTAATTCCTTCCATTTCTCTTGAAGACTAAAATAATAAAACATAACTAAGTTGTTAAATGTTGAACACAATAATGAACTCTCATAGTAGTAAAGTAGGTATCTACTTTAGGTAGAAAACTTGTACAGTAAAACCACTCTTAGTCTCGAGTGATTCCTTCATACAGTAATAGAAGGGGATTGTTACAACTTTATCAACATTTTAGTCTACTCCTTCTGTTCCTTCTACCAGTTATTCTCATAATGGAAGGTGGATGCTCCCAAGAGGTTTTACAGTGCATACGGTGTGAAAAGGTATTGCTTGAACATAAAATTTTCAAGAATAGGAGTTTATAATAAGGAGAGAAAGCTTATAATTTTTCAGGATCATAATCAGACCCTGTCAGTAGCTGTGATGTGCTTGAGCAGCACTACATTATACGGGCATTTTTTTTTTTTACAAATTGGACCGCACAAAACAGACTTTTAGAGTGTTTCCGTAATTTTTACAACATTTCCATAATCTTTAGTATGAAAACAACCATAGAAACTACATAGAATTTGTGGTACTTGGGGGAGTCTCCGCATTAGCTCATTTGAAAAGTTGAATTAAGTAAGGGCTGGATAATGCTTTAATGATAAAGTTTATATCTGAATAAAGTTATGACTTAAGGTTTCATATGATGCTTACAGATGCAAGATTTCTTTATGATTGTGGATATTATTCCTCCCAATTTCGGTTAACTTGAAAAGTCTTATATACTTATTGATAACAAAGTTATTTCAGAAATTGGTACTTGCGTATTATCTCGTCGACCGTGACGCTTAATCCGAAAACGTTATTAAATCCCCATTGACTTTACTATTTCTATTACTGTGCCGCTGAATTAGACGGCCGCTGAACGGTTGATGGAATAATACGTAAGTACCCAGAAATTTCAAAGTACTGTATAATTGCATAGAAAAACACTAACTTGGTCAGCTAATCAGCACATAGAATTTTAAAAAATCACGAGAACTTACGTTTTTGTATAACTTTTCAGGTAATTTTTAAAGTCATTTTTAGTAAACCCAGTTTCCACCAGTCTTTGATTGAGTACCAAGTCTAATCCACTCTCAGTTACTTCATCTGTTCCCTCATCAGCTTCCTCTTGAGAAGGGTTAGCTCCATCGATGGTGACATCACCAAGTTTTCTTGAAATGTGCTAGAAAAACATTAGATTTAAGATTATTCATTGAGATATGTCGAGAAAATAATAACAAAGTATTATTAATTTTATGTATAGTTATTTAGGTTCTTACATATTATACCGTCAACCGTGCCACTGAATCCGAAAACGTAATCAAAGCCCATTGACTAATCTATAGTTTACATTATTAAAAACACTCTGCCTTAACAAGGAAGAACTAAACAATCCCAAGAGTGCCCAGCGTTAAACTCAACATGCCTATTTAAGAGCACAGAGAATAAATGATGTAGATATTAACCTGATATGAAGTTTGCTGTTGCTACTTACTAAGACAATAGGTTTATTAAAAAAAATATAAACATACAATAAACACGTGCAGGTAGAGCTTTATATTAAATCTTAACTAAAAGCAATGTTACACTTAATACAGAACATTTGTCACATTGTATAACTCCTCTTGGTACAGTGGGGAGGGGGTACAAAACAGCTGATCCTTAATAAGTCATTTCCGTAAACAAGCTTCCCTTCTAAGTTTATCTTAAGAGGACAAATATAGTATGAATGTTTGGAAGAGGAGGAAATTTTACATATTTAATACAAAACTAGGATGCAAGGCCTAAAAATTTAATTTTCCAAGGAAAAGGGTATCCAATGAACTGGAGCAGACTATAATTAAATTACAGAATATGACTCGGGAAATATATTAGTGAGGACCTTTAACATTATTGACTACGTTAACTATACATTGATTTTCGAAGACGGGTCTCTATTGAAAGTTATAAAAAATTTACTAACATACGCCCCTGTTCGCTATCAACTACGACAGGCCATTGAACCCAATATCATAAGAACAAGCACATGGTCAATATACCGATAGAAATTAAATAACACCGAATCGTTCGTTACAGAAAACATATGCAAACTTACTCTACATTCAACTTCATAAATGCAGTCATCAACCAATTTGTATTTTGAAGAGTCGGTGAACATCTCATCACC
Organism: Tetragnatha montana; assembly: GCA_963680715.1. NCBI lineage: Eukaryota > Metazoa > Arthropoda > Arachnida > Araneae > Tetragnathidae > Tetragnatha > Tetragnatha montana. The sequence goes on along the minus strand of OY796676.1, from coordinate 28,224,198 downwards.
TAAAAAGATTATATATAATCAACTAAAAAAAGAAATATAAAAATATAATAGTCCCTATTATCGTTGGACATTAACTGACCTGTTAATAAATCTTTGTAGATGCGCATTTTAGCTGATTAATTTAGATTGAGAAACTCGAGAAGAGAATCTAATGTAATATTGTACAACCAGAGAGACCGATTGTTGTCAATGTACCTCTATTTATAAGTTTTAAGCCAGTGAAAGTTCCAGTTACAAAAATCACCGATAAAATTAAGGTTGGAAGAGGGAAAGTTTAAGCGGCTAACACAGTAGAGCATTTGCACATGACGTCACTTGGAGGACAAAATCATTCGCACATGATGTCACTGGAGGAATAAAACCACGTTGCTAAGGCCGTTGTTAGGAAGAGTCATGTGATTGAAAATACTCTATTGGATGCTTCTATTTTCCGTACCTAACAACAGCCTTAGCAACGTAGTTTTTGTCCTTCACGTCGTCAAGTGTGACGTCATGTGTGACTGCTCTATTTCTTCAGTGTTGAGGGGGACGTCCCCTGAAATATTTATTCCCTTCCACAAAAATTTGTGATTTTTAACAAAAAAAAAAAGTGATTCATTAAAAACTGTCTCAAAAATTTGAAATGGAGATCATGGAGATTAAACACTAGTTTAAAGGGGCTAAAAGAAAATCAGGGGGAGGACCCCCAGTCCAAATACTACTCTTAATTTATCTAAAAATTAACTTTAACTCTCTTGGGATGTAACCCACTACTTTCAGATGCAAATTTTCAAAACTTTTCTGGAGACTGGATGGGGGGGCCTAGACCCCCTACTTTTACTTGGAGCTCATGTTGTAAAATTTTATTATGTGTAACATACAGTGGCGTATATAGGAATTTATTTCGGGAGGGGCCCAAAATTACTCCCCAGCCCCTCCACCACATATTTAATAGGTCCAATTGTAGCTTTTTAGGTGATAACTTAGGTTCTAAAAACTTAATATAGGAAAAGTTGTTAGTAATAAAATACAAGTACCAAGGGGGGGTCTGGGGGTCCTTCCCCAGAAAATTTTTGGAAGTTTGACTAAAAAACCCCAGGTTTTTAACTAGTTTTGGTAAACAAAGTCCGAATCTTGGATGTACATTTTTATGAACTTAATATTTAAAAAGTTATTAAAATAGAGTTAGTTCCAAGTACAAAAGGGGATCTGGGGTCCTTCCCCAGAAAATTTTTGGAACTTTACCCCTAAAAACAGGGTTTTATCTTGTTTTTGGAACACTTAGTCCGAATTTCGGACATATATTTTTTGGTAGGATTTGGATTTTGATGAACTTGTGACCAGTGAAAGTTTGTGACCAGTGTCCTCTCATTGGATGTCCGAGAAAGATAAGACATCTGGTTTGCAGGTGGTCACGAAAAGACAGGAAGAAACCTGAATCTTATCTAAACAAACACACACTCACCCCTCTCTTCGGCGCACCGTAGACTTTTTAAACTGGATGTAATAAAACACTTGTTAATCATTCCAGTTCGGATTTCACATACTAGTGTTTGGGATAATTTACGGACAACGACGGAGTGAGGGGATAAAATGCGTTAGCGGTTTTACTTTGTAGAGATGTATTAGTAAAAAAATTGTGTTTGAAATTTTCTAGGGGGGGCAGCCGCCCCCCCCCCTGCCTGCATACGCCCTTGGTAACATAATAATAATTCAAATACTAAGTTAACATATAAATGTACTTGTTAGAGCAGGGAATGGCCAACCCAACCCAAATGATCTTGAAGCCACTTTGGAAAACCACATTACTCCCCCAGGCCGCATATAAATTTTTAGGATATGCTGAGCTGCTTAGAATTACAGTGATATAAGTTGAAAAGTACAAAATAAGTATATAGATTAGGGAGTTTTTACGATTCTTTGCTTAGTGAGACAGTTTCCTAATTTGCGTCCTAAACAACTTAAATATAAGAAAAGTTGTGAGTAATAAAGGTAAAAGTACCAAAGGGGGGTCCTCCCCCAGAAAATTTTTGGAGATTTGACTAAAAAAAAAAACAGGGTTTAAACTAGTTTTGGTACACCTAGTCCGAAATTTGGAGACACATTTGATGTGGGATTTGCATTTTGATGAACTTAATATTGAAAAAAGTTGTGAATAATAGTTCCAAATACAAAAGGGATCTAGGGGTAATGAACCAGAAAATTTACCCTAAAAACAGGGTTTCAATTTGCTTTTGGTACACTTTGTCCGAATTTTGGACATATTATTTAAAGGTAGGATTTGGATGAACTTATTACTAAGCTTTTGGATAAATGCGAAACAAAATATTTTTAAAATCGCAAAACGAAAAGTTTTGCAGTAAAACATTGTTTTTAAAGGAAAATTATTGCTCGAATCAAGCGGGCCACACGCGGCCCACGGGTTGGCCATGCCAAAAGGGTACCTTAAAAATGACGTTGAGTCAACCCCTCCAAAAAAAAAAAAAATCCCCAAAAGTCTGATTACGGTGTGGCCCAGCCTCACTTAAAAGATCCTTGCCCCCCCCCCATCCAAAAACTGAAATGACACCCCTACCCCTGATGAACTTCAAATTTTTAATCCATTTTACATGATAAAGAGCTTTAAATTCCCTTTTTCTTAGCTCAAAAGAAAAATCTTTCTCCTCTAACTCCAAACAAAAAAATTCCTTTTACAACACTCAAAATATATTATCTCAATTAAAGACAGTACGAAAGTAGCAGGGCTCCCCATATTACAAACACTTACCTGTATCCAGAAATTTTTTTCCGGGGCGCATCCAAATATAAATTTAGTCCATCGTTAGGTTTTTACTCTGCACTGAGTACTTAAATGTTAATAAAGCTGCCAAACCAGAGACAAGCACATGCAATCATTAAATAAGGTCTTTAATTAGGAAAAAATTAATAATTAAATGTTTTACAAATCTACTAATTTTCCTCTGTTCTTCATTAAATTTCCCATCATTATTTTTACATTATTTAATTAAGTGTTGCACAAAAAAAGGTTAAATAAAAAAACATGATTATTTTTCAACTATCTCTAGGTGATTAACTCCACTCCTTACTGATAAGATGTTTAACTAGCCACACTACACTAGTTTCATAGATCTTATTGAAGTAAAGAGAAATAATTTTGTGTCATAAACGTAAGGAAAACCCAATAAATGGCAAGTTTTAGTTCTTCATTCTCTCTGTAAGGAGCTCAAATTACAGCTCAAGAATATATTTAAGGTATGCACATTACGTTATTTACTTTTTGTTTGTTATATAACATGTTCTGTGTTTATAATTTTCATTCATTACAATGGAAGAACATAAGAGTATAAGTAAACTTTACTTTGTAACACAATATAATTTAAAAGGTAATTTTTATCAAAAATGTACTCAAAATTTTACATATTTATACCACATTTGTCAGATGTTACCCCAAGCTCCTGGACATTCCTTACAGCACATATTTTAGGAACTTTGTACTAAACCAAAAGGTACACTAATAGTTAAAAAAAGGTGTAATATTTAAACATTTAAAGCAGTTTCCCAGTGATTTCCCTTAAAAAGTGGCAAAATAACTTTTTTCAACTAACAACTAGTATTATTAAGCTTAAGAGGTTAAAAAAACTGCATTTCCCAAAATCAATTATTATTATTTTAATTTCAAAGCAGAAAAACAGATTCCATCATCTTCTAAAACAACTGACAAAATCAAAGAAAAAACTACTCTTGAATGAAACTTTTTAATATGGCAAAAGATAGATTTTACACTTTAATAAAGAAATATCAGTACAAACATTTGCATTGTGTGTACAGTTTTAAACATCACACTTTAATTTACATAGTTCTTAAGACTTAGAAAAATAGCTTTTGGGGGAACTCAAGTTCTATTCATGTACACATGAAATTAGGAATTATTCAAATTCTTAAAAACCCTTTTTAATATACCTGACTGAAGTCTTCAAAGAAACTGAAACAGTACTTATAATTAGCAAGCATTGAATAAGAAAAAAAAGTTTCAAAATAAAGAAACAAATTCTTAATTAGCCTGACTAGAACTGGCTTTGTAAGAAAATTCCAAAGAATCCCAGAAGCACAAGAGAAATTATACATAGTACATCAGACTGCATGGTTAAGCATTATTCAATGCTAAAAAGTAATAATCAACAATCTTACTATTACCTATCATGAACTGAGAGCTCTCTTTTTGAATTCAAAAAATCTTCAACCATGTAGTGAGATAATTTATATCAAATTTAAATTTAGCATTAAAATATTTTATCAGTTTAAAATTGAGTCTATTTTTAGCTTGTTGAAAATATAAAAAAATTATAAACCTCTTTTTCAGAAACAAAGCATTAAAGGAGGTTTTAGAGTAAACTTATGTTTTAGAAAATAAAAACAAACAAATACAAAAACATGCATGTTTGAGATAACCTCTAAACAAATCCTTTTGAAGAAGCTCATATAACAGCCTTCAAATAGCTTTGAAAGTTCTAATTGGTTACATTAATGTAATTTCAATTGAAAATACATCCTTCTTAGTCTGAATTGCAACCAAATGCAGGTGCTTATTTGATAGTCACCTAAACACAACGCAGTACCTTTCAACTGCCAACACTTATTCATAGGGGGCCATCAATAAATTACATCACACTCTAAGTAGAAAGTTTTCTAGTTTAACCTATAATTATTTTAGAGTGAAATAGAATGCAAAACAAGTGCAATATATTCCACTTGTATGCAATGCAGTATATTTCAATTATTTCTTGCCAAACAATCCCTTTACTGCTTAAATTTGATTACTCCTAGGAGAATGATTATGTGCATTGAAATTTTTTCACATATTATATAATTTTCTTTTCTCTACCCTCCATGATTTTAAGCTTAATAGCAACAATTCCAAAATATATAGCTGACAGATTAGGAATCTTGTCCCTACAAAACCAGTTTTTAATGAGTTACATTTCAATTTTTAGGCAACTATAAGAATTATGTGTGATGAAAATTATGGATAACTCCAGGTGAATAAAAATGAAATACATTAACAATACATAACTATCTGTTTGAGCAAAAGGACCCTTAAATCAACATTGCTTTGGCCATATTTAGAGAAGAATCATTTCTAAGAAAAATTAAAACAATGTACAAGTCTCAGTAGTCTTCTCCCCTGCTGATTATCTCCTTGCAGGTGGGACGCAGCAGAATGGTGTGTTCAAATTGGGCCGTATATGACCCTTTGATGTCACTCAGGGGAGGGTAAGGGTCCACAATCCCTTTATCACATAAGTCCTTCAGGGCCATCAGATACTTGGTCTGGCCCAAGCGGTCTAGCCAGCGCCGGCAAAATGCCAGAGTGCCAAAGTTCTGGTTCACCACATTGAGAAGCTGCTTAGATCGAGCTAACCTGAAATTAAAATTAATCACTTAGCTAGAAAAACTTTTAAATACCATTAAATTTAATGTAGCCAAGATGACATCCAATTATAACAAAACAAAATAACCATTTAAGATCTAATACCTAAGAGGAACATGACCAGCTTCATAGTTTTTCATGTAGTGGGATACTTCCATGTCATCATGCACATAGCCTTTGCCTGTGCTACCAAAGGTCTCAATGGCATAGAACTCTCCTTCCTGGGGAAAAATGTAATTAATAAATTACTTTTAAACTTTTTTTTAGGTTGGTTGTTTTGGGTTTTATGGCGCAAGGTCCCTAAATCACACATTCCACGCCAAACACAAGATTAATTAATTTTTTTAGGCTTTTGTGGTAATGATAACAAAGGGTATTATAAAGAATTAAGTAAAACAAATTTTAAATCACTAGTAACTATACATTTTTAATATTCTTAGTTTAAAATGACATGGCTAAAATATCTGTAATTTTTTTATTTTCTTATGAGTAAGTTTGGGCTAAGTTAAACATAAATAACTGGTTAATGCTCAAAACTAATGCCTAAATTATTCTTCATAACAATCCATTTATGAAAAGAAAAATACATTACCTCCATTTTAGTGGCTTCTCCTCCTTTAACAATAGGCACTGTTTTCCCAGCATGAATTCTGTATTGGCCAATCAAGTGACCATTTAGGTTACGAATGGATTTCACTGGAAGAAGGATAAAAATATAACACAAGTGCTACAACAGGAATTATTAAAAAGATTAAAGTGTGTATAGTGATTTTATGGCTACACTAACCAGGATATGTTTTTCCATTTAACTCCACTTCATAGGATTCCATAACTTCTTGAATAGCTTCACCAATATCACACAGCCTGACATCAATTCCAGCTTCCTATAAGAAAGAAAATATCAGTTAGTTTTAAATTGAATCATCCACCAAGGCAAGTATACTCAAGAGAAAGAGACAACTCTTAATGTACTGTCTACAATGCTGCAGATAAAAAATGGTTAACAGTTGAGAATACAATAAATACCTTTATTCCTGTATTGGTGGCTTCTCTTACAGCTTCCAGTAGTTTGTCATACTTAGGATTGTAGGTTAGAGTAAAGGCACAATCAATAATACGCCCTGTTCAATAAAACATCAGAATTACATAAACATTAGAGCAAAAATATTTTCAAAATACCACAGGCTATTGAAAATACATACCATTAACATGAGTGCCGAAATCAATCTTACACACATCATCATACTGCAAAACTGTCGTGTCTCCAGCATTAGGGGTATAGTGAGCAGCACAGTTGTTCAACGAGCAGCCAGTTGGGAAAGCCAAACCAGCTTCCAGCCCATTTTCTGAAATCAAGGTACGAGCTGTTTTCTCTAGTTCTTCACTGCAAAGAAATGAAGTTTAGAATGCTGATAGTTAGTCACTAGAATTTTTTAAAATTCTATTGGGTAGTTTCTTTTGAAAAACAAGATAGGGAATTTTTGATGAAAATAGGACTCACTTTACAAGCCAAGTAAATTTGCAACTTTTGTTTCTCACAATGACTAGATATCAGATTTATCACTTACAGGCATGAGAATGACAAAAAAGCAAAAAGTCTGAAAAACTGTGTAAACGACATTTTGTGAAAAAAAAACCTATTGTTAGTTTCATAGGGGTTCTATGTATCTTTTAAAAAAATTATAGTTTGATTTTGGGCATATAGATGACAGTAATATGAAAAATTGGCTATAGTAAAGTTCCTAGTTCTAAAGGGGGGTCCTCCCCCTGAAAACTTTTTGAGATTTGACCTAAAAAACAGGATTTTACTGGTTTTTGTACACTAAGCTTGAATTTTGACACTAGACAGGACTCAAAATCATCACTAAACCACCTTGTATATTAATTAGGTTCAATATAGTTAACCAACATATCTTTAGGCAGAATTTGCATCTTAATATAAAAAAGAATATTTGAAAAATAGAATTCCAAGTACTAAAAGGGGGGTCTGGGGGTCCTCCCCCAGAAAATTTATAGAAATTTGACAGGGTTTCCACTCAATTTCAGAAATAAAATTCCCTGACTATTCCAGGCCAATTCCCTGACTTTTCCAGGCTATTTAAGGCATTTTCAGATATTCCTTGCTCTTAGGAACATATATTTTCAATAAAAGGTCTATTTTTTCCACTTTCTAAAGCCAAAATTGACACCCAAACATTAAAAATTGTTCATTTTCCAGGTATTCTGTATGATTTTCCAGGTTTTGGGCCAAAATGAGCAAATTTCCCTGACTTTTTAGGTGAAATTAAAATTCTCTGACTTTTCCAGGTTTTTCAGGTATTCCATGACCAGTTGGAACCCTGAATTTGATCCTAAAAATCAAGATTTTAGCTTAATTTGGAACACCATTGGAAAATTCTGGAAAAAAAAAACTGAAAATAAAATTGGAATATTTTCAGAAAATCGGAAAATCCGACAAAAATCTCATGCCTGCACTAAGTCCAAGATGAGATATTTCTACTCACTAACTTGCATTGGTTAACAAATATAGTATAAGATGGTAAGCAAATCAATCAGGGTTGGCAAGTTTCTTCCGAAGTGGAAAAAACCATGGAAAAACCGGCCGGAAGAAATAGGTTTCTTCCAAGTGGAAGAAACCTTTTTTACTCAAAATAATTGACAAATAAGCTTTAATTTATAAGTAAATATGTTTTACAAATAAAATTAAACTATTAAAAATATAATCATCTGCAAGTACTGTACTGAGTTAATAATTATAGCAATGTTTTTACTAGGAGGTTTCTTCCAGTGGAAGAAACTTTTTCTAACAAAGAATTTGATAATAAGTTTTTATTTTTTCGATATAAATGCACTATTCATGTAAAATGCAATCTTAAATTGAACTATATCTTTAAAATGAATTAACTATATACATGTATTAATTTAATTACACCATTATTTCAAAATTGTAAAAGAGCAAAAGGATGGGTCGGAAAAGGGAATTTTTTTACCAGATTATGAAAATAATTGCTTTATTAAAAAATTAGTTACGTATGCATCAGTGGAAGAAACCTCATTAAATATAGACCATTGAAATTACAAAAACTCAGGTAATTGGGCTTCTATAAAATCAATATCTCTCATATAAAAGCCCACGTCACTCACTGACTCACTGACTGATTCTGGAACGCTCGCACACTATGATGCCATCTCGCAATAATAATCATAATCATCAGAAAAATATAAAAGCCCACGTCACTCACTGACTCGATGCCATCTCGCAATAATCAGAAAAATAAATAAATAAAAGTAATTAAAATTTTAAAATAATATAATAGCTTTTAAATAAATATCTTTCAAGAAAGTTGGTTTACTTAATAAAGGTTAAAAAGTTACTTTTAGGGAAGTTGGTTTCTAATTCAACAATAATAAATTATTAAAGTTAAACTTCTTATTTAATGTATAATTAATAGGAACTTGAAGTAGTAACGAGCGAAGCTCGCATAAAAGGCTAGCCTAGCTGTAAGACCCGGCTTTGCCGGGTCGTAACAGCTAGTGCTAGTATAGTTGGTAATTATAGATATTTTATGTGTTGCAAAATGTAATCTTTTAATAATATTTAAATAAAGAAGATTAAGGTAACATTTATACAGATATAGCAGAAACCCTTCTAGCCAACATCACCTTTAAAAACTTAAGTAACCTGAAATTTAGTGTTAAAAGTTACTTATTTTTCAAAAATTAATTATTTTAATTAACAGTAATTAAACTAACATTTATTTTTTAGATTATGGTTTAAATTATTTATATATGTACTCAGTAAATTTAAAAATTTGGAGCATTTGTTTAGCTTTTAGTTGGTTTCTTCCACTGTCCTGGAAGAAACTAGTTTCTTCCGGAAGAAACCCAACCCTGAAATCAATGTTTTCAGCCTGCCCACAACCCCCAAAAAAGCAGGGTTTTTTTTTAAATAAAACCCCACTCAACAATAAAATAAACATAATTTTAATTCCTTTTTAACCATGGTGAATATGAAAATGCAAAAACCTTAAGATTTTTCTCCAAGCAACACAATCAGCAAAAAAAAAAACTAAATCATAATCATATAGGTGTGTTCTTGACAATGGTACTGTACTTATAAAAGTCTTCATTTAATGAGTTTTTAATTTTTTGCTAGGTTTTGTTTAATATTTTCAACCATAACAATTAACAGCATCTTTAACAAAGTTGTTATCAAATGGTTAGAAAGCAAATTAAAAATAAATTTCTATAAATAGTACACAAGAAAACTAATTATCCACCTTATATCTTGGATTGATAATTAAAAGTGGGTAAAAAAGGCAACTTCTAAAAACTCACCATATTTCTATCATTGTCATTCCAGGCTTGATAAATTTGCGAATATGTTGCCTAGTCTAGGGAAAAAAGTGATAGAAGGTTTAACAAGCTTTACACATTAAAAGAGGAAAACTGTTCTATTGTTAATGTACAGTTGGGGAAAAAACCCCGACTCAGTTGAGATTACTGACGAACCACTTGGGTTAGGAAGACAAATAAGGTGTCATTTTTCATGTCATGAAGTAGAGTCATTCCACGTCAAATCAACACACTTTTTGGCATGACCATCTCGGATTTTCTTGAAATTTGGTACATATGTTCTACTTATAGAAACTCTGAAAAGTACCAACTTTCATAAAAAAATATTAATTTGTTCTGGAATTACAGGTGCGCAAAGTGGTCAAAAATGGGCCAAAAATGAACCAATATAAGTTTTTTGAATTGCTCTAGAGGATCTTCTAATTAGGTTAGACAGATGAGGGTGGTGTCATTTTAAAGTATTTTAAATGTTCTCTTTAATGGTGTAAAATGTTCTGCAAAATTTTGAAAAAAATTCCAGGAATAGGTAATATTATTCTAAATAATCTGGTAAAATTATAGGATGGGACAAGAATGGGATCAGTGTCAAAACCTATTTAAACCAAAGTTCGATTTTTCTTATATCCCCTTAAAAAATTTTAAAGCTAATTTTTTTTCATGAATTGGATGCGAATTGAGTTGTATTTAATTGCTGTTGGCAATTAGGGCCCCTGCACAAACTTTGTGTAGCCTGGGCTTCATTTTTACAACCTGTATGGTAATTCAGTCCATTGCATTGTAACAATGCACATAAAGTAAATATGAAGCCCGGGCTACACCAAGTTTGTGCAGGGGCCCTAATTGCCAACAGCAATTAAATACAACTCAATTCGCATCCAATTCATGAAAAAAAATTAGCTTTAAAATTTTTTAAGGGGATATAAGAAAAATCGAACTTTGGTTTAAATAGGTTTTGACACTGATCCCATTCTTGTCCCATCCTATAATTTTACCAGATTATTTAGAATAATATTACCTATTCCTGGAATTTTTTTCAAAATTTTAAAAGTGGTACATTTGATAGAAATCGAACTTTTAATTCTATTTTGTTTTGTAAAATATATTGTTTTTCAAAATTTTGCAGAACATTTTACACCATTAAAGAGAACATTTAAAATACTTTAAAATGACACCGCCCTCATCTGTCTAACCTAATTAGAAGATCCTCTAGAGCAATTTAAAAAACTTATGTTGGTTCATTTTTGACCACTTTGCGCACCTGTAATTCCAGAACCAATTAATATTTTTTGATGAAAGTTGGTACTTTTCAGAGTTTCTATAAGTAGAACATAAGTACCAAATTTCAAGAAAATCCGAGATGGTCATGCCAAAAAGTGTGTTGATTTGACGTGGAATGACTCAGTATTCTTTAAATGAAAAAAATTTCAAGTCCTTAGGGGGTAGTTTTCATATTAAACAAAACACTAACTTTTTTTTTCCTATGGGGACCCCCAATTATTATGTGTTTTTCTGAAAGAGCATCCCTATAAACCCCCAAACACCAAGTTTCATTCACATCGAGTGGTAAATTAAGCTTTTAAGTTTTAGGGGTCGTCTCCTAAGTGAGAAGGATTAATTTTCTGTCTCTGTTATAAGACACTTTTACTCACCACTTTAATATATACTGAAAAACTGAAAGTAATTTATTTAAATTTTATATCAAACTAGCTGATATGCCCGGCCTTGCACGGGTGTAGTGTAACAATTTATTTTTTTTAAAGTTTTCTCAAGTTACATGTCTAATTTTTCTGTAACCACAATTACCAATCATCCCGATGTTCCCGGTAGTTTTTCATATCCTGGTGTTCCCTGTAATTTTTCATATCGCGATGTTCCCAGTAATTTTTCATGTTCCGGTATTCCCGGTAATTTTTAATATCCCGGCGCTCTCGGTGTCTTTTTTCATGTTGGTGTTCCCGGCGCCTTTTTCATCCCAGTTGTGCAACTATTTAAATTAACCAAAACCCATCCAGTTCCTAATATTTAATTTTAAGGTTTTCATCTCATTAACAATAGTGAGTCAAGCAGATATACTCTAGTAGAAAAATAAGCTTTAACAATAGTGAGTCAAGCAGATCTACTCTAGTATAAAAATAAGCATTATTAGCCATAAAAATGTTAATTACAGGTTAATATTCGATTTTCGAACTTGGGAAAACTTTGTATTTATAATCCACGTCTCTAGATACGTCTATATACCGAGTTTTGTCCACGCCTGCGGCGTAGTTTGAGAGGAGATGTAATTTTGAGGTTTTAATCTCATTTGTTACAATAGTGAGTCAAGCGGATCTACTCTGGTAGAGAAATGGAGAAATAAGCGTTTTTGACCATAAAATATTTAATTCCTCGTAAATATTAGATTTTCAAACTTTGAAAAGTTGATGGTCATCTGACCCGCCTCGAGATACGTCTATATACAGAGTTTTGTGCATGCCTGTGGCGTGGTTTGGGAGGAGATGTTACATCCACCCACCCACAAAAGGTTTTAGTTATATATAGATTTGCGTTTTAATTTAATTTATTGTGATTAAAATAAGGCGACCGTTTCCAGAAAGAGAATTTAGTTTAACTCGTTTTTTTCTAAAACTATTAAATGAAACCGACTGAAATTTTGGTTTTCCACATAAAATTACTACCAGAATCGATTACCATTACCATAAAAATATCAAAAGATTTTAAAATTTAATTTTTGGGTCAAATTAGATGCTAATTTTCTATCTATTAACCATTAAATATTGCTACAAAAGCATAATTATTTTGTTTGGGGACACAAATTTGATCTAAATTCAAAGTTTCATATTTTTACGCCGAAAGCATTTTGACAAATTTCACATTGAATGGTTGACATTTCAAAAATTTATTATGATTCTATTTGGATACTTACATGGATGAAACTTAGTATTTGAGGTTTATGGGGATTAGAGATGTGAGTCGAGAATATTCTCCGGAGAATATTCTCCAGGGGCGAGAATTTTGAGAATAATCGAGAATATTCTATTTTTTGATTAATAAATGTAAAAATGTTTGATAATATGAAATGGTCATGTAGTATAAGTGTTGGAAACCTGAAAACAATAACAACTTCAATGAAATTTACCATTTAAAAGTCACCCTACAGTTCAGAGAATATTCTCTGAACTGTAATTTCATTATTTCGCAAGATTTTTTTTAAAAATAAGTAAATTTTATTTAATACAAAATAAAATATTTTTAAAATATTCAAAGCAAGTTTTACTGGGAGAAAATACTCATACAATTAAAAGAGGAGTCTTAATTCTTTTTATGTAGTTGTTAAAAGCAAAGGGGTTCAATTCCGTTAGAGTCCCCGCTAAATATCGCCCGGTTCTATAGTAGTATAAAAAGTAGAAATATTCATAAATAATTTCAAACTACTGAATTAAAATGGTTAATTAGATCAATAACTATTCAGTGTATTAATAAAAGTCAGACAAATTTGTTGATATTTGGATATATTTAGAGATTTGGATATTGGCGATATTTAGCGGGGACTCTAACGGAATTGAACCAGCAAAGGTAATACCAATAGTTGTCAAACTGAAGGACCTTTAAAACCTGACATTTAGCTAAAATTATGATAGAACTTTGTAAAATTAGGAAAATATTCTTAAAAGAAGGGGATATCACATTAGAATTATCTGTTGAGAAAAATATTTGAAATAATTTTATAATATTTATTTTACATTTACAGAGAATGATTTATCGGGAGAATATTCTCAAAGAACTCTAAATTACTATCAGATGCAGTTTAATTTACTGTCTACTTAAAAATATTTATGAATGAATAGTTTGTCTTAACTTTTTGTTTGCGTAATGGGGTATTTGCATAAGTGAGGGATTTGCTGAATTTTACACTTTTTTGATAAGTTATAGTTTAAAACTCTCAAATATCAGATTTTTAAGTTCAAAAATATGTTTTAAATAACTAGGGGGCCTGCCCCCTGCTCGCTATCGCTCACCAACCCCCGTAACTGCTTCGCAGTTCTTTTCAGATCGCTTCGCGATCATAGCTCGCAGAGCTCGCTTGTTCATCTCAACAATCCACCCTAACACTCTTCTCGACTTAATTAAGCCTCTTGTAATACCGAAAATACCTCTCTTGCTTATAAATAATTTAATTCGTATCATTCCCCTAAATTAACAACAAAAATGTTGCTGAAATACATTCCTTTTTTAGCTTATCAATAATTTAATCGAAATGTTAAAAAATATCCAGCAAGTCTACTAATAATCATCAACCATTTTGTAGAAAAAACATTGTTGAAAATAAAAGAAATTAGACTCATCATAAAACTCGCTTGTTTCTCTAGTGAACGGCCACAGAAAGAGAAGAAAAAATTAAAACTTTGAATCTTAATAACTCCAAAACTAATTAAAATTTTTTGAAAAACAAAACGCCAATATTTTTATAAAAAATAATTGTATGTGTTTAAAATATCATAGTTCTACTGTGATTAGTTTTTCTTTTATAACGAAAAAACCGAAAACCCGTCAAAAATTTCGAAACTTTAAAACTTAATTACTCCAAACCTAATTCGAAATTCGAAAAAAGGGCGACGCAGATTTTGCTGGGGGCGAACTCGCAGCAGAGAAAAATAATTTTTGACTTTGACATTAAATAATTCCAGAACTAATTATCTCATTCATTAGCTATTGGAACGAAAAGGGCCCTCATAATTTGTCTACAAATGGTCAAAATTTCAATAATTTCCGTTCCATAGTTTTTGCATAGTGACAGTTCAAAATTGTCAAAGTGAAGATTTTCTGAAACAGCGGCGGCGGCGACTGTTACTTTTTTTTAACATAGAGAGATTCAAAATTCAATTTTATTTTTGCCAAAACACTAGTAAAATCACGTGATCAAAAAACGGGATTTGACATCACAGCAGCCTCGAAACTAGTTTACTATTTTTCAATGATAGGAAAACTGGATACTATTGGATATGACGTCATAGCGCTTGTAAACAACAGTGTTTCTGTTTTTGTGCCAAAACGAAATTTCAAAAATTTATATCTCAGAAACTGGGAAACTCAGGAACTTCATTTAAACGTCATTCTTCATGGGTTTTTTATCTACTATTTTAATGAAATTTAATCTCAAATCGTGAGAATACCTCATTTTAATTCAGATTCATTAATATTTTCCTTTATGAGAATATTCTCAAAGTTACAATTAAATTTATATCTTACTCATCTTGTGTTCGTGAAATAATTAAATCTTCAAATTTTCATTCACTAGATAGATGTCTTATAATTTTAAGTGCATCTCATAATTTTTTCCTCAAGAGAATATTCTCATTAAGATTCCACAAAATAAATTCCAGAAAAGCATTTCTTATATACATAATTTATTTCAAAAAAGCTATTTAAAAGTTGGAAAAATCTTAAATTAATAGAATGTAACTGGGGCTTACTCTGCCTTACCTATCAAACATGTCGTCTTATCAATTAAATAGTGATTTTAAAATATTTTTCAATTTAATTTGTCTTTCTTTTATTTATGATGACTTCTCATTGTAAAACCTTAAATATTCTTCGAATTTGAAGTTAATATATACCTTAAAAAAAAAAATTTTCAAAAAAAATTATTTTAGTGGCTTCTAGGAGAATATTCTCGAAAATTCTCCTCTTGGAGAATATTCTCAAGAATATTCTCCAAAAGATTATTACCGAGAATTTTCCATCTCTAATGGGGATGCTCTTTCAGAAAAACACATAATAATTGGGGGTCTCCATAGGAAAAAAAGTTAGTGTTTCGTTTAATATGAAGACGACCCCCTCAGGGCTCGAAATTTTTTTTCATTTAAAGAATACTTCATGACGTGAAAAATGACACCTTGTTTTGTTTGTCTTCCTAACCCAAGTGGTTCGTCAGAAATCTCAACTGAGTCGGGTTTTATTTCCCCAACTGTGCCTAAAAAAGTTTAGAAATTTTACTATATTATGAAGGAAAATAATATTAAAATGAATTTTAAAATGTTGAGAAGGTCTGTTCACACAAAAACACAAATCATTTTAATTTCTAATAAGGAAGCAATAACAAAATGGGTGGTTGCTTCTTTCTTATGACCAAAGTTGGCTCATATACCATTTAAAAAATTTAAATAAACTGAGAAATTGTTCACCTGTCTATGTGCTTCAGCAGCTTGCCTAATATCTTTGTATATATCTTGTTCCATTTGTTCAATAGCCTTTTTTTCTTCTGAAGTGAACCTGTCTTTGGCAGTACGACTGAAATGGTAATTAAATTAGAATCAAGCCTCAAAAATACAGTAAATTCTAATCATCCGAATCGATTGGGACCAGACCCCACTTGGATTTTTCCATAAAAGGTCTATTTTATTTAATTACTTTTGAAAATGGGAAGAAAAAACACTTTTTAACCCATTAAGGACAGGATTATTTTCTCTTCCAAATTTTTATCTCGTGCTAAATTATCTTCATCTATGTTATTAGAGTGGGAAAAATATTTTTTTTTATATTTCAAATGTCAGATTTAGGAAATATGACAAGTGGCCATATGTTCACACCTCACACTAGCTCAATGTGACCATTGAGCAACATATGAAAAATTACATTACTTTACTAGCCCAGTTTTAATATTTTGGGGATTGGCACTTGAAAAATATAGAAAAGAATTAAATGTAGTACCTGTCAGTGTATTGTACTTCTTGGCCAACAGGGTAATTTCCATCTGGGAACAAGGAACGGATGGGAATGGACGGAGGGTCAGTTTGTTTAGGTGGGGCACCTCCTGTAAATTAAAAAGAAACAATAATAAAATCAAATCTATAAGGCCATGTTCAAGTTCCCAATTTTAATTAATAAAAAGTGCAATGCATTCCAATTGAGATAAACTTACCTTTACCCTTTTTCTTTCTCTTTTTCTTGGTTGTTTCAGCATTGTCTCCTTTAACTTCTTCTTCTCCTGAAACATTTCAAGATAAAAATAGGAAATTAAAGAGCTGCAGAAGTTGACTCACGAAATTTTAAATTAAGAACACTTAGAAAAACTGCAATACTCACAAGTTAACTGAGAACATGTCATCCCCATACTTAGGAGTATATTTTATGTAACCCAATTGAAAAAAAAACACCTACAAATTGTTCTACATAGGTATTCTCAGACTATTTTTTTACTATTTTATGTTTAACAAATAGTGGAAAGTAACTTACCATTAACTCATTTCAAAGCCACACAATTTAAAAATTTTCAAATTTACAGTGTTGTTTAAAGCCGATAATTAAGAGAAAAAGTTTGCAAAGTTATTTTACCATCAGCATCTCTGTTGTTGGCTTCTCCATCAATAACTTGATGCTGAATCTTTTCTGTAACTATTTCTACATCTTCAGAAGTATCATTGACACCATCCTGTTGAGGTGCAGAAGCTGGAAGCAAATTACAATTAACCTACTAATACATCTTGGGAAAAAAACCTCTTACCAAGAAGTCAATAGAAAATAGTAATTTTAGATTCCGAGTCAATACAACTTGAACACCCTTCAGGTAACACGACACCTGGTAACCTCTAAAAATAAACTATAAAAACCATTCCATGTCAAATAAATCACACTTAGGCCATGTAACCCAATTTAAGAATTACGAGTGAAAATGTTCAAAGTCAAATTCTGAAAATAGTACACTTAATCCCTTAAAACGAATATTTTTAAAAATATTTTTCTAAAGTCAAACGCATTAAGATTCACATAGGAGTGTAACCAAAAGTAATTATGTATCTAGCTGCTGTATATGTATATTTAAGTTTTAGAAATCCAAAGCGTTAAGTACCACTGGCATATTTGTATACGGTCTTTAGAAAAACGATGCATTGAATAACATTTCTATCAAAAAAATATTATAGGAATGAGCTTGATAGTATTTTCTAAGGGAATTATTTATTTCATAGAAGTTGGGGACAAATTAGGAGGCTTTTTATTTTTTCCATAACAACGAAAATCATAGCTTTGAAGTAATTGTTTTCTTTTTCATTCCTTTTGTTCTATATTTTGCTCTTTTTATTTGTACAAATCCAGGAATAAAGAAAAATGCTCTTATATTTTTATTTATATAAAGATAAATTCAATCTACTTTTTATTAATTTTTTCTCCATAAGCCTGTGATTTATGTTTAAAATGTTTCTTTATACCAAGGGTCGGCAAATAGTGGACCACGAGAGGTTTATTTCTTGGACCGCCAAAATATTTGGAAATTCTTAATATGTATTCTTGGGTACTGAAAATCATCTTCTTTAATACTAGATCTTCTTTATAAACGTCGAACTTCCTAAAATTTCTTGGAGCAGGGATGCTTCCAACGCCAACAAAAATCCTGGAAAACTATTGGAGTAACGAACCTTTTATCCAGAATCCAAATTTCTGGAATACTCTCAGGAAGTTTTCTAGATTAAAAAACATTATTGTTCTGAAGGTATTTTTATGGCATGCTCGATGAACCAATGAGACAGAACGATCAGAATGTATTAACTACAGCATTTACAGAAGAGTAAATGCATTTATATTGTATCTATATGGGGACGAAATATTTCTTTCACAATGACGTAGCCACTGTTGTTTTCACTCAGTTAGTCTCTATGAAAGTTGAAATAAGGCCCAAATTTTTTTTTGGCCAGACTAACCCATATCTGGCACCAGGCATATATGGCATTATGCCTGGCATTATAGCATTATATCTATACATATATATCTATGCAGATATAATACATTATATCTATACAATGCATTATATCTGCATTTTAAGGAAACAATGATAGGAAGTGCATTGCTAAATTGGTGAATTTCACTGTGAATAAACTTGGTTTGAAAGTGGAGATACCTAGTTCTTGTACCAACTGCCTCAATCAGTCACCTAGAACAGGAGACCAGCCAATCAGATTCCTGCTCTAGCTGGCAATCACCATGAAGGAACTGATCAAATCTACTTCTTCCCACATTTCTGATGTCTGAGATCAATCCTTATGATTTTCCGTACAATTTTTTAAGTTTTTGCAACTTTTTTTGACACAATATGTGTTATCAGGGATGAGATTGGCAAAAAAGCAAAAAGTCAGAAAACTGCGTGAACGACATTTGATCTCTTAATTTGAGAATAGATCGGAAAAGCTACCTAATAATTAGTTAAAATGGATCAGCTGGAATAAGAGTCCTCCATTTGGCAACAGCGTAACGGTCGCCAAGTTGGTAATCCGATCGGCAGCCAACCTCTCTCCCTCTGCTAACCTTGCGATCGGCCGTGGAATCGTAGGTCTCTCGTGCTGGCCGCCATGTTTAGTCACCGCTGAACCGATAGTTCAGCATTAACTTGTGTTTTGTTTTAAAAAAAACTTTACTATAATTATTTAGTTTAAAATAAATGCATTTCATCATTTTTAATTAAGATACTATTTTTAAAATTGATTACAGCCCGTTTTAGTCTTTCTTTTTTGTTTTAATTATCCGGAATAGTTCAGGTCATGCGCAGTAGCTATATATTAGCAAAAGCATAGTAAATGACAAACTACGAACTTACTAAGAACGTAATAGTTACTTTAAAATAAATGCATTTCATCATTTTTAATTAAGATGCTTTTTTTAAAACTTATTTCAGCCCGTTTTAGACTTTCTTTTTGTTTTAATTATCCCGGAACGGAATAGTATGTCATGCGCAGTAGCGTAGTAAATAAATCTAGAGAAGGCATTTTGAAGAGATCTTCAAAAGCCGGTTTTGAGAGTGCAACAGAAAAGTTTCTTAAAACTGAATATAGTTCTAAAATTGAATTATAATGGGTGAGTGAAGAATTATTTTTCCTTAAAAGAGTGATTCTGTTCTAATGTGTTTGCAAATCTATTTTACGTGTTACTTGATTCAAATTATATTGATGTCGCCCCGCTATCGTGCTTTCTATGCTCTTCTGTGTGTTATGTGTATGAATTTCAGTTTTTAAAATTGTTAAAGTATCGTATAGAATAGGATTTTTCCTAATATTTATTGTTTCAGCTTGTTAAACTTGCTTTATGGGGTTTTTTTTCTTCGAAAATCAGGTTTAGTGTTTTTGTTAGTCGAGCTGTGGGTAAACATGGCGGCCGGGTTTTCAGCCGGCGCCAAGTTGGTGCCGGCTGAAAACAGTCGCCAAATGGAGGACTCTTAATCCAGCTGATCCGTTAAAATTAAGTTGGCTAAGTATGAAAATTTACCATATAAAAGCCTCATTAGTCAAGAACATCAACTTGATTTTAGAAAAATGAAAATCCCAGTCAAAAATTTCAGTTCATAAAGCTGATTTTTTGAAAAGTTAAGTCTGAAATTTTCAAAATAATTTTAATTTTAAAAAAATCTGAAAAATATCATCGCTGGTTTAATGCTGAATAGTGAAAATCTTGCATCCCAGCAAGCGCAAAAACAAAGTGATTTTTTATGAACTCAGGGGCCAATCCAACTTCCAATGCAATTTTGCATTCTTATGTGTGTACCCTACTTTCCTTCTCAACTATATGATAAACGCCCAGCATAATTGGAAAGCATGGATGGATGCTAAAATTAGATTATTACAAAATCAGGTACAATAAGCTTTTGAAAGCAAATGTGGAAGAATCGTGCATTTATTATAATTGTAAACATTGCATTGAATGCAAGTAATTATTAAATATTGTTAAATGTAAGGTACGCATGGTCTCCAGAATGTTCATGAAAACTTATTCTTACGTACCTTTCTTCTTCTTCTTCCTCTTTTTTTTCTTCTGAGCGGGATCCTTAGCACTTAATTCATCTTCAGCATCATCTACGTCAACTGGATCGTCTCTAATTTCATCATTTTCATCTTCAATTTTAGAATTTGGATCCGAAACTACGGCAGCCATTTTTGAAATTAAGCACCTACCAAGAATAGAAAAGATGAGATGTTACTTGTCTGAGATTATGTTCTTATGAGTTCTTAAAACCTTCTTCTGGAAAAAATGTTGGAGATAAAAGGTTTCTAAAATCTTACCCAAGTAATTGAAGGGTATTCCAGTGCTATAATTTGTAGTTAAAAGCTAAAATAATCTAAAAATTGTAAAATAAGTTCCTTAATTTTGCGCATGGCAATCGGCAATATGCCATTGCGCGCGAATCCGGTTTCGTTTATTTGCTGTCTGCTATTTTGCAATGTTTGTAAATAAGCATTTCTTCTGAACTTGCATTTCTATTTCTTCACTGTCTTCACCTTATAGGTGTATTTTCTCCTCTTTGTGTCAGTAAAAATTATGTTTGTGTCTGTATTACTTGACAAAGATTTATAAGCGGATCTTTGTATCAAGCACACAAACCGGAAAATATAATATGTAACCAAATCTAATCCAATGAATCCAATCTTCTGAACTTTTGACGTATGACAGTAGGAAGATAGATACCTTTCTGTGAATAGAGCTCTTTTAAGTTTTTAGGGGTAAAAGCTTACAGTTGCAATTATGACTTGTATTTGTGTTACAGTCATGCTAATTTCTTTCTTTTCTCAGAAAATTGGATATTACTTGGCATGTAATAACACACAACAAGCTGTTTTCCTTTCATAACTTACTGTGAAAAATGGACACTCTCAGAAAGTTGTTTATTGCTACAGTTTTTGAAAAGTCGGCTAGTAAGTTGACATTTATTCGTATTTTAATAGTACAACCTATAATTTATTGTATTTTTTTTTATCAAACTACGGGTACAAAGCAATGTGATAAACATGGGAGTAATTAAGTTTTTTTTGGGGTGGTGGTGGTGCAAGCGTAATTTATTTTAATGGTAAGTGATGTTTTCAAAGCCGTAGAACCTTTTATCCCCACAGTGTTTATGGATTATGGATGATAATGATTTCTATACATCACCTAGTAGAAAAGAAATGTATAATATTTTTACTGAAGTATTTTTCAGTGCCATGTATAGAATTTTATTTAAAGAAGGTCCAAATATCCACTAAAAAAATTTAGTCATTATCAGGCCAGAAGCTTGATTTTTGCACCAGGGAGGAGAGGACCTAAAATTATTCCAGAGCCCCTTCCCTTGCATATTTAATAGGTTCAGATTCAATGTAGCTTTTAATACATTTTCAGTAGGATTTGTATCAAGGCACTTAATATAAAAAAATGTTAATAATACAGGATTTTTTTGTTAGGATAACTAAAGAAGTCTTACTTTAAAAAGCACTCTATTTAATATTCCCTATTTAGAACCTTGGTTTTACTATACTGGGCAGTGGTGTAACTAGACTTGACTAATGGGGGGTGTGGGTGTTACTCCGACCAGTCTACCACTCCAACATATTACTCCCTTTAAAAAAAATTTCTCATTATGTAGACGGTATAATATATTTTTTTTTTTTTTTTGCAAAACTTCCTATGGGAAAACTTCATTTAAGAGGCTTAACTTTAAAGGGAAAAACACAGTATAACAGACATAAAAATTTTAGAGGGGTGTTTGGGGATTCTCTCCCAGAAATTTTTAAAAATTTGTCTATCAATGTAGTGTTTAAATTCATTTTGAGGCCCTTTGCATTAGTTCCTAAAAGAACAGTTCCTTGTGAACCACCTTCCCTGTATAGAATTTTTTTTTCAGTTTTTCATGTTTTAGAAACTGTTGATGTAATGGGGGGTTACATCCCCAATAACCCCCCCTTTGTTACATCTATGATACTGGGTTAGGTTTTACTGTACTTTTTACTCGGAGTGTCGGCATGCCATTGGCATGCTTTGCAGTTTTTTCAATAATAAAATAGACAAGAAATCATTAAAAGTAAAATATGTAACAAGAACATAGAACACAAAGCTTGATAAACACAGTAAAATATTTGATGGTTAATTGCTGGCATGTGTGGATAATATGCAAGTACAGTAGTGTCATTTAAATTTAAGTTATTTATTACTATTGAATTTTTAAAGCAGATTTTATTCTATCACTAAATTTTAATTTTTCATTACCTTATATTTTAAAGTTTATTATTTTATATTTTAGAATACTCATCTATCATTGATGGGCCAGCCATAACAATAATGAAAGCTCATGTTACTGGTGCTATAACTGGAATCAAGCAGTTTTCTCAAAGAACTGTTTTTGTGGGTAACAAAATTTTATGTATTTCTATTTGCTTTTGTCTATCAGAAAGCAAATATTTGGGCTGTTTACTGTCTGACTGCCATGAGAAAAAGCTTGAACAGGGTTTCCATGAGTGTGATAGTATCTGCACTACCTACCTATCTTATTTGATTGGGTACAAAATGGTTTTTTTAGCATTAAAGGAATTACCATGACCCCAGGGCTCTGAAATGGTAACCTGAATAGTAGGGCTGAGTAGTAGTAGTAATATGTGGGTTGTTTACTGTCTGACTGCCATGAGAAAAAGTTTGAACAGGGTTTCCGCGAGTGTGATAGTATCTACATTACCTACCTATCTTATTTGATTGGGTACAAAATGTTTTTTTTAGCATTAAAGGAATTACCATGACCCCAAGGCTGAAATAGTTGCGCTCCAGTACTTCTTTGTTTAGAATTTAAGCCCTGCATGACCCCCCAAAATTCCGTAGAATAATCCATTTCCATAACAACTGCCACAAATTGTGTGACCAAAAAGTGTTTTTCCTCATGGTGGGTGGTCAGACAGTAAAGTTGTATAATTTGCTTTTTTTTCTAGTGGATGATGGAACTTGTGCTTTGGATTGTGTTTTATGGTGTAAGGACGCAGATACCAAACAGATTTCTCAACTACAAAGAGATATAAGATTTGGTAAAATGATTTTGGAAAGTGACTCTTAACACTTACACAATTTTCTTAAGTTACATATATTTAGCCATCTCAGTTTTAGAAAAAATGCGGACTGTAGTCACAACACCTTGTATCTAGATCACAATATATCAGCAATGAGGTGTTTGACTAACTGAGGTAATTTGTTTATAAAAATAATCAAATGTTAGCTAGAGAAACGGTATGCTATTCTTTTGGCTTTTCTAACCCTAGCTCTTTGTTCAAGAGGATGGGTGGTAGTATTTTGTATTTTCTATGTGAATACCATCATTTTATTAGAAACCAGATGTAAGAAAAGGAAGTGTCTATTTGGACGTCAAAAACGGCATATGGCCCATGCGCCATAGGTCTCGTGGTTACGTAGCAGTCCAGCCGCTCCAATCAGAACCTTTGTCGTGTAAATAAGAGTAGAGTTGAGTTGTATACTTACCATCCAAATAGACAGTGCCGTAAGAAAATCAGATTTCTGTTGATAATAATTTTTAAGGTTTAAGAAAACAGAATAAGAGGCAAAAGTTAATATACCAGCATAATTTTTTTGCCTTTAAACACAGTTTTGTTTTTA
This sequence comes from Tetragnatha montana, assembly GCA_963680715.1. NCBI lineage: Eukaryota > Metazoa > Arthropoda > Arachnida > Araneae > Tetragnathidae > Tetragnatha > Tetragnatha montana. Next base: position 28,200,056 of record OY796676.1, on the reverse strand, counting down.
TTTAGTTTGGGTCAGAGTATAAATATATGTATGAAAATTATTTGATCTTTTTTCTTTAATAATCTTTTAATTCACTCATTTGTTATTTTTTTTTTAAACAAAGGCTAAAAATGTTCTGTAGCCGCACCCTCAAAAATTTAGCTATATGAGCCATCTGTATGTAAACTCGGGCCTTTATTAAAGGCAGAATGTGATGGAACAACACTCTGATGTTCCTCTTTAGTAATTTAAATCCCCCACAGTTACACTACTTTAAAATGCTCCTCATAGAAAGTTACAGTTTCCAGCCCGTTTTTATGTAAATTGAGCACTCTATATTTACTTTCCATTCACAGATTTTTCACGCAACTTTAAGGGCTTTTATACCCCTCCCTTTTTTGAGTTCTGTTTCCACATTTCAGTGACCCCCTCTTCCATTGCGATCTCTCACTTAAGAAACTTAAAAATTTAACCAAATTGAAGGAATAAAATTTTATTTCCCTTCTGATTTTCATGAGCTCTCTTATATAAATGATGAAATTTGTTAATTGCCATTTTAGTTTATTTATTACTAATATTATTTTGTTCCTTTTTTTTTAATTATAGGATATAATACATTACCAACTGATGTGAAAGAAAGTGCTCTGTCTCTGCTTAAAAGTGCTGAAATGTCTAAAGTTGATGATTGCCATCAGTTTGTTCATGGAGACATTGTTTCATTCATGGGAAAGGTAAAGATGTTTAGGGGGAAGCCTGAACTTGAAATTTATCACTGCTGTATCCTTTGATGATGGTGTTTTTCAGAGGGAATAATATAACTATAGGTTGATTTATGGTGTGAACACTAAAAATTAAAAATCCCTAAAAAATATAGTTCCAAATTTGGTGTGTATGTTTATATCTTGTTAATAACGCCAACTATAAATGTTGGGGTTTAAAACAAATAAGTAATTTTGGAAAATCTTTAAATTTAAAAAGAAATTAACAAGAATTTTAAATGTTCCAGGTGAAACAAATTTTTTGAAACTCAAAATTTCTACTTAATTTCAGAGTTCTTGTAAAAATGGTAATATTTATAAAAATTTTTCCAAATATTTACTTAAATATGAAATTTTGGAAAGGGGTTGTCCATAAGTGATGTCACGCTTTTGTACCACATTTTTGAAAAATTTAGAGATTTTTTTAGTCCCCACTTGTAATTTTTAGGTGGTCATAGAAGCATTTCCCAACTTTTTTGTGAAATTCTAAATATTTTCATAGTAAATGATGTTTCCAAAGACATCAGGAATAGCCTTACCCCTCTCATAAAAAGTATCCCCCATGTCAGTGATAGATATCTTAATTTTTTTAATTAATGTGTGTAAGTAGCTTTTGATACTTTAAACTTTGTGATCTGAAAATCATATTTTTATGTCCATTATTATTGCAAGGTCCTAAAATAGGAAAAAATAATAATTTACGATTTTATTTGAAATCACCTTTGGTTATATATTTTTAAAATTTTAAAGTCATGATGATATAATTTTTTGGGACTTCTGCACCTATTAACCCTGGATATCGTGACCTTTCTGACAAATATTCTAGATATATTTCAGATTTAATAGAATGATGTGAAAGCATTCAAAATTTTCTATGTTTTTTTAATTATTGAGATAATTCTTTACAGCTTCTCTAATAAATAAATAAAATACTAGAGCTTCTTTAATAAATAGTATGAAACCCTTCATTTACTACAGATAAAGCTTCTAATGCTGATTATGAAACTTTGTGGATACTGGATGTTCTTTCCTGCTATAAAAGACAAGAAAGAGAATTTACAAATTAAGGTCCACTCAGACCTTATTCTGATCTTGATTGTTATTACCATTTTATATTAAAGTAATTACTAAAATAAACTAATGAAGAAAACAAGTTAATTTACTGCACGAAAATTTTTTTAATATTTATTTGATCAAAAGTACCCTTATAAAAAGAGATTTAAATATTGTTCAGTACATTCAAGTACACCTAAAAAAATAGAATAAAATAGTATTATAAATTAAAGCTATATAGTATGACTAAAGTAAGAAGATGAGAGGTATAAGTGAATATGTTGGAAAGGTTTTGTATATGAGGAAAATACTGTCTCCAAACTATATGGAGTTTGAAAATGCATTGTAATCTAAATTTCAAAATTTTGACAAAATTGGCAATCTATTTCTCTTCCTGCATTTTTTCACCAGAACTCTTGGGCCTTTTCACCATTAAATATAATATCAGGGTTCGGATGCCTCCTGAAATTAGCTTTGTTTTTCTAAGGGCCCTTAATACTCCTGGAAATTAAGTTTTTTTTTCTCTTGAATTTTCCCTTCAATTCCTGAAATTTACCTATCCAAGAGCAAAAGGAAGTTTAAATAACAATTTGGGCAAAAGTTACTGTTTTTTAAATCAGTAAAATACTGTTAAAAGATAAAATTCTAACCTTTTTACACTTTGTTCAGTAATTCATTCTGAACTCATTCTGCTCGTGTGGTAGTAAGGTTAATGATGGTTCATGTTGTTTCCTAATTATTTTTTTTTTGTAATTTACTCCTTAAAAACTCCTTAAAGATTCCTGAATTTAACTATACTTGATAGAGTATGAACCCTGTAATATGTATATTAGATAAAAATAAATTTTTCAGTTCTTTTAGAATTTTATAGAAAACAAAATAAGTATTTTTATGAAATTTGCATTTTAATTCATTTTTTGATTTGGGAGGATATTTGGTAAGGAAAATATTATGGTTAATCAAAGTAATACACTGTGAAAAGGTAAGATTTTTTCTCTACTGTTATAGCACACAAAATACACTAGAAATACTCATATCCCATCAAACAGCATAACGTTTGGATTGGAATCAACAAAACGATGATCCTTTGAACATCCGCACCCTGTTCTAGTGACATTTTCCCATCACATTGAAGTAAATTCTGACATTTGTGAGTGATGGTCAAGCTACTCTCCAGCTGAAAAGAAACGCCTGAATCGGTAGATGGACCAGACCAGCAGATTGTTGAAAGAAGTACTACCCAAACAGCAGTATTAGTGTTGTTTTAAGGTTGAGAATTGGTTACAAATAGTATAATAAAAGCATTGTTTCCTAAGAAACATTTATGAAACCAGTGGTGTTACCACTAAGCCTCTTGCGCGTACCAACACAAGAGATTGCTTAAAAAACTTTAAAAAAGAAAAATTAAATCTTGATGCTTAGCTTTAAAATATTTAGTTATGAGTTGAATTTTAAGTGGATGAAGTCTTCAAAAAGAAAATGTTACTTTTTTAATTGTTATAAAAGAGTTTTCTCGCAAAGTAACTTTTTCAACACCCCTATATTCAGTCTGGCCAAGCCAATGGCAGAAAAGTTAATCCAGAGGCTTCAAATTCTTGTCTGCCTCTTTCTAAAGACCTTAAGGAATTTCATTGGCTTCTCTTGCTCTTCAGCATCCTCTTCTAGGACAGTAAGTGGCTTCAGAACACTTTTTAGCATACTAAAATTCAAAATTTTTTTAGGGGAGGACCCACAAACTCCCCTATATATAGCGCAAGGGGTATGGGGCTTAGGTCAACTCAACTCTACTACCTTTACTTTAGGTTACCTTTATCCCACAAAGGGGACAAGCACTACTTTTATTGAAATTTACAAATCTCTTTTGGGGGAAGACTTAAGTAATTTTTACATTTTTAAGCATTCAGTATTTAAATATGTAAGACAAAAAATTTATATATCCTCTGAAAGCATGTAGTACCTTCACATTATGTAAATATAACCTTTGTTTCTATTAACTGGACAATTTCCATAATTAAAATAAAAATCCCCCCTAAAAATATATCATGGATAAAAAGGACCCAAATTGCTTTGAGGCCAGCTACTCTGCTTGTGCTTTCGATTGGGGGCCGTCCATAAATGATGTCACGCTTAGAGGGGACGGAGGTTCATCATGTCACACTTTTGGGGGAAGGGGGGTTTCAAGAAATGTGACATCACTTGTTGAAAATAAAACTAAATATAATTTTTTTTTCTTCTGGAAAAGGTAATTTAAACAACATTATTATAATATTTATACCAACGAGAAAAATAGTTCACTTTGAACTTATCGGGTTTTCTTCCAATCGTTTTCTTCAATTTCTTCCAATTCGTCATTTATTTTTTTATCAAACAGTTGTTTATTTTAATACACATAGTAAGAATAATGAAACAAGAAATATAAGTTATAACTTGCGTTCAAAATATTATTACATAATACCTAAAACACGGAAAGAAATTTTACACGAACACTATGATTATTTATCCCCAAAATTTTACAATAGCCTACCAAATCATATAAAAGCAGAAATATCGTCTCACAAATTAATAAAATTGTTCATATACTCCATAGATAACATCGAGGAATACTTTTAATTGTTTTTTTCTTGCTCATTTATGCCCTGAAGCATTTCCACTTGCCATGTTGTTAATTACTTTCATCTATACATATGGTTTTTTTTGTGTGTGTTTGCATTTTATTTTCTTTAGAATTTTTGTTGTTGTATATTGTGTATTCTTATTAGATTAAATATGTTTCATTCACCTGAATGAGGTGACCTCACCTCCTTGGTGATACAAATGTTTTCCATTTTTTGTAATTTTCTAATAGTTATAATGTAATAAATAATTGATTGATAGGTGGGGTGAAATTAAATTTTAATGGGCGCAAGTTCAGAACTCAGAACTACTCAGAACTGATGATGGTTGGCGATAGTTGGCGAGATTTGGCTTTTTAACGGCATTTTTCAAATTTCTGTATAAGGTAGAGGGCAGCACGAGATATTCAATAGAGCAGGTATGGGCAACCTTTTCGAATCCGCGGGCCGGACTCAAAGATTATAATGTCGTGGAGGGCCAAAGAGTAGATAATAGGTAATATTCTTTAAGTAAAAAAATGAGGCCTTTTATTATATATACTTATGAAGTTTAATTCTAAAGTTAAAAATTAAACTGGACTTGTACAATATCTAGATTACATAAAATAATTATAATGAAGTTACATTAATGTGGACCAGGCGCGGATCCAGCACGGCTCCAATGGGGGGGGGGCACTTCTTCAGACCATCATCTTTATCTTTTAAAAAAATGTCAAAATTTTGGAAATTTGACCTGTAAAAGTAGGTTTTTAACTCATTTTAAGTACTTACTTTTTGGGACTTTTTTTCGTACTTATGAATGATTTTTGGGTCCAAGGGGGGGGCACTTTCCAGAGTGCCACCCCCTGTATCCGCCACTGATCTGGACTAGAATAATATTACATACAATATATTATAAAGTTAGTTACATTAATCTACAATAGATTAATATTTTGATTAGAAACAAAAATTATGTTAAAGTTACAAAAATCTGGACTAGAATAATATGTGATTTTTGAGTACAATTTTTAAAATGTTCCGCGGGCCGGACCAAATGACGTGGCGGGCCGGATCCGGCCCGCGGGCCGGAGGTTGCCCACCGTTGCAATAGAGCATTCGCACATGACGTCACTTGGAGGACAAAATCAACGTTGCTAAGGCTGTTGTTAGGGGCGGGACATAGAAGTATCCAATAGCAGCATTCGCACATGATGTCACTGGAGGAATAAAACGACGTTGCTAAGGCCGTTGTTTGGCAGAGTCATGTGATTGAAAAGGCTGTTGCTATAGACCCGAGTACTCGGGTATACAGCAAACGACACTGTTACGCCGAGCATGGCAACAGCGCCACTTTAGGGGAACTAAAGTGGTCGGCTCCGAGCATTTTCGCCGACCATGGACAACAGCGCCAATTTAGGAGAACTAAAGTGGTCGGCTGGGAGCGATTGGCGCCGACCATAGACAACAGCGCCACTTTAGGGGAACTAAAGTGGTCGGCTATAAGAGCATTTTCGCCGACCATGGTCATTTTTATCAGTCTTTAATCAAAAAAGTTTTAATATTTTAATTTTCTTGTCATGTCGTAAAAATTAATATAAGAATTCAAAAAAATAATTCAAACAACTCTTTTGTTTTACTAGTTTTTTTGTTCTTAGAAATAATACATAAATAAGTGATATATTTGCTGCAAATATATTTTCAATAAATATATTTAATTTTTTATTTTTTAAAAGTTTCATTTTTGGCGATAAATTATTTTTTTTAAATTGTACCCTAAACTTTCGAGGCTTTTGAAGAGGTCATTTTCCAATGGAATTGTCCTCAGGTAGTTAAGTGGAAAACCTGTGGAATTAACTTTAACGCATAATGTGACGCTGCTATCGTCACGTACATTTTAGGTTTAATCAAACACTAGTTTTAAGAAAACAAGAACTAATGTTTAATCTTTACCTCTAAATAGAACAATTTGTTTGCAGTCCAGTTTAACGCACTTAGCCCGTAATCTCTCTCGAGTGTGTTCGGGGTGCAAAGTTTGATTCAATAACAGGGAAAGGGTGCATAAAATAGTTAACTTCGAGAACCTTGTGCCTCCTTCGGTAAACAACAAGAAGCACGGGGTTCCGATTAGAGAGCGCGAAGTTCATACTAAAGAGTAATATAAAAAGGGCAACGAAAAGCCAAAGGGATCAATAATCATCATCATCATCGATACATTTCCTCTACTGAGAAAGACTGAAGGACCAGGAAAGATGGGTGAGTTCACAATGTTTTTAGAGTGACCATATACTCCAATATATTCAATGTTTTAAATTACCTGTATTCATTTTTAATTCATACGCATAGTAAACTAACCACTGATCATGTGCCTTGCTCTTTGAATTTGATTTAATGTAGTTTGTAATTTTAAGTAATGTAAAAATAAATTAATGTTAGTTTAAATTTTAATCGTGTTGGTTTTCTTTGGAATGCTTAATTTGAAATAAACCACTAATGTAAGTGTGACATAATGGTGCCGTGAGGATATATTTTTTTAAAACCTGGTTAAATTGTGATTTAAAATTATACCTCAAAGAATTCATTTGATATGTATGCATATTATTCATTCTTTTCATAAAATATTTTTTTTTTACTGTAAATAATTTCCTTACTGTTCCGTACATTAATATTTGTTAACCAGTTAACCTACGCGCACTAAAAGCAAAAATGTCAGAAAACCCAGAGCCAAATCCGAATCGAATAGCTGGTTTCCAAAATTTAATCAACCCATTTGATGGGGAAATTTTTTCCAATGTTGAATATTTTTTCAAAAATATATCGGATGTGCGTGCACTTGCAAACTGGGCCGACGCAGAGTGCATTGCGGTGCTTAAAAGCAAACTTAGAGGGCCGGCGTTGACATTTTTCATAGATGATCGTCAACTGTCGAATGAAACAAATTTCAAAATAATTGAAGATAAATTCAAAAGTCACTTTTCGGACGTAACTACTCTTATCCATAGGCAGCAAAAATTTTCTAATTGTAAGCAGAACATGGGGGAATCTGTAAAAAATTTTTCCACCAGAGTTTCTAATCTAACAGTTGCTTATTTTGGTCCGGAAAACGCCTCGAAGCCAGAAGCGAGTACTATCGTTAATCAAACAAAACTCGCGAAATTTTTAGAGGGGTTGTCTCAAAAGTTAAAACAATCCGTGTTAATGAGAAACCCTACTTCGTTCGAAGAGGCAGTTCAAGCTGCAATAATGGACGAATTAAATTGCGAATTAATGAAAGAGGAAAACTTGGTGAACGCGATACCCTCTTCTACTACAACAGTTGCTCAAAATGATATTTTGGGGAAATTAGAGGATCTTTTCACAAAACAAACTAGGTTAATTAACAATATTGATGATAAAATTCATCAAGTAACAAAACCTCGGCAATTTGAAAGAAAAAATAACAGTCATGGTCAGCCAAGAACAAATTTCCAATCGAGACAAAATTTTCAACCTCGACAAAATCGAGAAATCTTTTGTGTATATTGTGGGAAGAACAATCATTACTCTTCTCGTTGTTACTTTCGCTTTCCACAGAATCCTCAGCAGTTTAGAGGAAATGACTTAAGACCTAATTTTGCTAGTAACCGTGAGGCAAATTTCAACCAAAATTCACAGGCTGGAAGACAGCAAAGTAATCAATATAAAACAATACCAAAAACAACTTTAAACGGGAGCAGGTACCGATAAATTCCCCGCGGTACCCATTAGGTAATGATAATAATATAGGGGTAGCAAATTCGGAGAATATAGGAAAATTTAAAATTGGGACAAACAACCTTTTACCAATTGTTACAATTCAGATAGCAAATAAAAACTTTTCGGCTTTAATTGACACTGGAGCAAGTGTCTCTCTAATAAGTGACAAAGCTTTTGTAGAAATTTTAAATTCGCAAATTAAGCTTAAAACCTATGATCCTAACATAAAAATTTCAACATTGTCCGGTGAAGATATTAAAATAAGATCAATGGCAGAAATATCTATGAAATTTGCAGGAATTTTTGTGAAGCACAATATTTTTATAGTTCATTCAGATTTTGGTTATGATTATGAAATGATATTGGGATTTGACTTTTTAAAAACTTTTGACTGTAACATTGATTTTAAATCTCAGACTGTGTCAATTAATAACGATAGAACCTCTATAATTAACTATAGCAAAGAGTCAGTAAATATTGTCCTTACACATATTATCGGTGTATTATCAAAAAAAGTGGTTATACCACCGGGTTTATCGAAAGTTGTTGATGTTAAAATTAATAATGCCGTATCTCCTGGTACTGTGGTATCGGTGACTCCTCTTAATGATAAGCATAATATAGATGTGCAGAAATCAATATGTACTGTAAATTTAAACGGCACTATATCTTTACTTATAAATAATCTTTCTCAAAATCAGTTTCATTTAAATAAGGATGCCAAAATTGCTTCTGTTGAATTGGGACCTAGTAGTTCTAACAAAAGCTTGGATTTAATAAGTCAAAGAAGGGAGGAGCTAAAAGCAGAACATTTTGATTTAGAGGGAATCCCTCCAGAAATAAAAGAAAAACTTCTAAATTTAATTTTTGAATATAGTGATATTTTCAGTACATCTTTAAAAACCATAGGTAAATGTACCATTGAGGCCCCTCCAATACAACTAACTGACTACACGCCTATACAGTGTCGTCCTTATCCAATTCCTGTTGCCTTGCGTGATACTGTACAAAATCAAATAAAGGAACTTCTAGATGCTGGTATAATAGAAAAATCTAATAGTAGTTTTGCTTTCCCTTTAATTTTGGTTCGCAAAAAAGTACAAGGAGAATATAGGTTAGTAGTGGATTATCGCAAATTAAATGAAGTAACGATTTCTTCAACCTATAATCTACCATTAATATCTGATATTTTAAATTCCTTAAGAGGTTCAACCTATTATAGCACTCTAGATTTAAATTCTTCCTTTCACCAAATTAAATTATGTGAAGAGGACAAGCACCTAACAGCTTTTACAAGTCCTTATGGGAATTTTCATTATAAATACCTCAGTTTTGGTATGAAAAATTCACCTCAAATATTTCAAAAAACAGCAGATACTGTATTAAATGGTTTACAATCAGAGAATGTCTCTGCTTATATTGACGATATTATTATACCAGGTCAATCCGTTACGGACTCCTTAAGAAAATTACGCCTCGTTTTTGAACGAATTAGGCTATATGGCTTGACTTTAAATCCCAAAAAGTGTAAATTCCTTCAAAATAATATTCAATATCTTGGTCATAACATCGATAAGGATAACATTAAACCCTTAACTGAAAACTTAAGTAAGATACGTCATTTTCCCATGCCAAACACTTTGCGGAAATTACGTAGATTTTTAGGTCTAGCTAACTACTATCGCGATTTCATTCCCAATTATTCAGATGTTGTTTTCCCTCTAACCGAATTGACCAAAAGCAAACAAAAACTTCGTTGGAATAACGAAGCACAATCCGCGTTCGAGGAAATAAAATCTAAACTGTTATCGGACGTCATGCTCAAACACCCGAATTTCGGCAAACTCTTTTATCTCAACACCGACGCTTCAGCACACGCTGTCGGTGCGGCGTTGTTACAAAAAGATGAAAATGGAGCCCTGCGACCAATAAGTTACTTTTCGCATAAGTTACAGCCGCATGAGAAAAAGTGGCCTGCGATTCAACTAGAAGCTTATGCCATTCTACTAGCCGTACGTCACTATAAAACGTACTTATACGGAAGAAAATTTAAAGTCCTTTCAGATTGCAAATCATTAAATTATTTGCTAAGGTTAGATTCTCCGGCTAGCAGGCTTTCACGTTGGTTGCTTGAATTGGCAAATTATGATTTCGAGTTCGAGTATATAAAGGGGTCGGAAAATTTCCTTAGTGATCTCTTATCTCGAGATATATCTGAGACAATTAATGTTGTCAAAACAGATGTTCCTGACCTTAATGTCATAAAAATTGAGCAAAGAAAGGATCCAGATTTAAAAGAAATCATAGACTTTCTGGAAAACAAATCTTTTAAAATAAAAAGGAACGTAGAAAACTATTTTTTAGAAAGGGATATTTTAATGCGCATATCAAACAGAAGTAAACACGCAGCTCGTGATGATTTTATTGAACAAATTGTAGTTCCAAAAAGTTTAATTCCTCACGTCTTAGAAGGCTCTGAGACAGTTCATTATGCCTTTCACAAAAATTTTAATTCAATTAAAGAAAAATATTTTTGGAAAAATATGTTTCGCGATATTAAAAACTTTTCTAATTCATGTAAAGTATGTCTTGAGAAAAAAGGATTTCCTTTGACAAAATCTCCTATTCAAAATTTCAAAACTCCCTCTCGACCAATGGAACTGGTCAGTTTGGATATTTTAGGTCCATTACCGATGTCAGAAAAGGGGAATAAATACATTTTGGCCCTTATAGATCACTTTACAAAATATAGCAAACTTTATGCTCTTAGTGATATCACCGCCGTAACCATTTGCCACAAACTAATGGATTTCATTTGTACGTTCGGTGTTCCTGATAGCATACTCACAGATTTAGGTTCAAATTTCCAAAGTCACTTATTCTCAGAACTTTCAAAACGACTCCAAATTAATAAATTAAAAACAACACCATATCATCCTCAAACAAATGGTGTGTCTGAAAGAATAAATAAAAGTATTAAAAATAGTCTCGCATGCTTATCCCAAACTGTGTCCGATTGGGACTCATATTTAGATTATTACAATTTTATTTATAATAATTCATATCATGACACGACTCATGAGAAACCATCCTTTCTTATGTTTGGTCGAGATGTAAATTTACCATTTCATATACTAAATCAAGAAATTCGACCGCATTATTTTCCTTGCGATAATTATGTTGAGGAAAATTTATCTAAAATGAAGTATGTTTTTAACAAAGTATATAAAAATTTAGATGTTGCTGCGGCAAAACAAGCTAAAATTAGGGACAAAATTGCAAAACCTAAATCCTTTCAATTAGGTCAAAAGGTATATTTATATACTCCTGCTTCTTCTCAAACTACAGGGCGCACTTTTTCTAAAAAGTTTTCTGGTCCTTTTCGTGTAGTGCAGAAAAATTCAAACCTAAATTACACCATTGTAAATGCTAACAAGCCTTCAGCTAAACCTTTCCGGGTCCACGTAGACAGAATTTTCGCTTATACTGAAAGGCTTCCTCACTTGATGCTCCCTTACAATAATGTCCACGAAGGAGCAAGCTCAAATGTTCAAACTCAACAAACCCAAACCAGTCAAAATAAGCCACAATACTATTTTTCGGATGAGGACGATGAGGCCGATGTTTACATTCCTTTCACTGCCTCAAAGCAACAATCGACTGGCACTCAAAATCGTTTACCTACTTCCGGACAGCCCGAATTACATAAGGAAGTGCAAACACCCGATCCGAATAAACAAACTTTAACTAACCCTTGCTCTGAGGATAAGAATAGTCAGCTTGATAACTCCACCGATATCAAAAGACCGACCACCTCAAGCAGCACTCCGGAAATAAATCCACCTGTTTCTGAACCTAGGCATTTTAACTTGCGCTTTGGGCGGGGAGTTACAGTTCCTACTACTCAAACAAAATCGAAACCATCGAAAACTAAAGCAGGAACTTCTACTAATACAACTACTGCCGATAACCCTACTTTGGCGGGTAAAATTTTAAACTGGGCAATATCAGGTGGCCCTTCTGAACAAGATAGGGGTTTTATTGATAAGATCTCTGATGTTTTGGCAGGAAAATTAGTTCAGGACTTACAATCAGAAAATGATAAAAGCATAAACGTTGTCAGATACTATAATCCTCAAAGAACACGCATGTTTTATAATAGTGAACTTAAAATGTAAGGAAAATATCAGAATAAATATCAAAATAAGTATATTTGATGAACTCTGATATTAAATTTTGCACATGGGTATAATATCAAATTACAATTCTAATAGACATCCCTCCTCGGACTGAGTAGTTCTAGAATACTTTTTCCAAGGGAATATAGTTTCAATTTGGCTCAGAGTTTTAAATCCTCTGTTATTTAATGTTTTTGCGCTGGCGTAGATACATGTTTTGTTTTTGGTTTTTGAAATTTTGAGGCTAATTGAAATTACTTGTGGATATCTATTGGGAGTCATAAATAGAACAAAATTTTTTTAGTACAAAAAAAAAAAATGTCAAGCAACGAAATTAGTATTTTGTTTTGTTCTTTAATTGGAATTTTCCACAAAAAAAAAAAAAAACCTTCCTTACTTAGTGGTAATCTCTCATATAAAAGCCCACGTCACTCACTGACTCACTGACTGATTCTGGAACGCTCGCACACTATGATGCCATGATGCCATCTCTCATATAAAAGCCCACGTCACTCACTGACTCGATGCCATCTCGCAATAATCAGAAAAATAAATAAATAAAAGTAATTAAAATTTTAAAATAATATAATAGCTTTTAAATAAATATCTTTCAAGAAAGTTGGTTTACTTAATAAAGGTTAAAAAGTTACTTTTAGGGAAGTTGGTTTCTAATTCAACAATAATAAATTATTAAAGTTAAACTTCTTATTTAATGTATAATTAATAGGAACTTGAAGTAGTAACGAGCGAAGCTCGCATAAAAGGCTAGCCTAGCTGTAAGACCCGGCTTTGCCGGGTCGTAACAGCTAGTCATTGATAACAATTGTAACAAAAATGAATTCTTTGAGAAACTGTGTCATACCTTTTTTTTAAATACATAGTATTAGTATCCTCCTAACTTACATAAATTTAAATTTAATACAATTTTTCACCTTATTACATCTAACTTCATTTTAAATACTACAGCTTATATGGTCACTTAAATATTGTTGAACCCCTATTTCTTTCCATTTCAGTCGGGCTCTTTTTGTTGGCATGTTTCATAAATGTAGTGGGGTCCTCACATCAAGGCCACTTATGCAGTTTTTCGTCAAACATTTCCCGTTATACGTGCAAAAATGTGTCGCGGGATTCCATGGAACTTTACGATCTACCAGAAAATTCTTGCTTCCACCAAAATTGTAACCATTGCGTGAAAGGACAAAAAACATTCATAATTAACAATGATAAACTCATTGTCCCAAAGTCGTTTTTGGAAAGGCCTACTACACGGACAGGCGCCAAAGATTCTTACTTGTGTACTGAAGAAGTAAGAGGTGACATTCCTTTTAATCCCTGCGACTGTTTAGAAAGTTGCAATGGGTCAACTGACTTTTGTAAGATATTCCAATGTGCTGGGAGTTCATCTTGCTTTTGCCGAATAGAAAAGGTGGAATACGAACTCTTGCACATTTCGGATGACACTACAATCGTCAATCCCTCTACACTCACCATTCCAGTTTGCCTTTACAGACTGTCGGGACCACCACGCCACAGAAACCGTCATCTCTTTGAATTTGAGAGTGCGAGTTTCGTAAACCATAACGTTACTCTCTTGTTCAACGATCCGGTAGTGACTGTCCCAGGGCCTGGAACTTTAATAGCTCGAATATCAGGGACTGAAATCATTTTTAAAGTTATTGAAGATTTGAATGTTGTTTTGCCTCCTGAACTCCTCGCTTTTCCAGGTACAGTCACTCTAATTTTCATTTCCTCTACGGGTAGAGCCGTCCACGGTGAAGTGATCATAGAGGGAAAGACAATTTGCCGTTCTTCGAGTTGTGTTTTCTGTAAAGAATTCGTGCTTCAAACTACATGCTGGCCTAAATACTTAGCGTACTCTCTATACGTTTTCGCTTTCATTTTAACAACGATTTCGTTGTTTTTAGTGAAATTTGCTATCACAGGTGTCATTTCCATCATAAAGTTTGTGTGTCTTGTAATTTTAATACTCATAAAATTTTTGAGAAGTATCTTACGGTGTTCTCTTCTTGGAGGTGCTATTTTTGGCCAAAAACTACGTCAAAATTTTGAGAACATTAACAACTATTTGGAGGATAACAATCCTCGTTTAAACATCAGATATGGACTTGTGTTAATGTTATTTATTAGCATTATCGCGTGCGTTCAATCCGACTGTACAAGTCATTCAATTATATCATCAGACGTACGTAATTGCAAAAATATCGGGGATCAACAAATGTGTGAACTGTATACCACAGCTGAGGTAACACTCCGAGGCATAGACTATGAACTTTGTCTTTGGTTGCAAGATCCCCAAAGACAAACCATTTATTCGTTGAAGCTTCGTTTGCTATCGGCCGACTGCACCTTTTCAACTCGACGTGAATACTTTACGTTCCAAGTTGAGACGCGATACATTTCTCAGCTGGCTTGTCCTCAAAATGCCTATTGCGCTTGGGGAACCCATTGCAAATCCGACAAAGACTTTGAAGCGCTAACAGAGGAGAGCACGAGCTACCCTGGATCTACTCATTGTCTCCCGTCCAGTGTAGGGAGCGGTTGCACTATAGTATCCCGCATGGGTTGCTTGTTTTACAGAACTTACTTTGTGCCAGACCTCCTTCGATCTTATGAGGTTCGATCCATCCATGGACATAGATGCGGATATAAAGTCTCGGTAGAAAAAGCAGGTAATGGAACTGTGGAGTATATCACTCTGCAGACATCAGCAACCACCTCTGATGGTATTTATATGGAAGTGCTTGGGGCATATAACCAGCCTCAAGTACACTTTGGTGTGGACTCATTGGTTCTTCGTGTTGGAGACCCCACAGAAGCCTACCTGACTCCGGTTAGTGCCACCAACAAACCGGTAAGTGGTACTATTGGACAGGTCCAGGCCAACCAAAGTTATACGAAAAATTTTAAATTTGATCCAGACCTAACACAATGTGATTTTTTTGAAACAACATTGCGTTGTAAATCGATAACTGATGGCATTGAGACTTTATCGAAAACTAAGGAAAAGGCTTTGCCCCTTTCCAAGGACTTACATTTATTGTCAATGGATAAGGGTTCTTTAATATCCCAATTGTTATCCACAGAACCAATCAAAATTCAAATGCATTTCACTAACTTTAAAATATTTTTAGAAAATAATGACATTTGCCCAAAAATTTCCGACGCAAATGTCAAAACAAAAGGCTGTTATTCATGCCAAATTTTAAGTGAACTTCGTGTGACTGTCCACTCAACTTGCCATCGGGGTATCGTAAGCGTCGAATTCCAAATTTTAAAATTGTATACTCAAACCGTTTTTTTGGAAACTGAGCCTCGAGAACTGGTTATTCAGTTTTTAGCAGATAAGAAGTGTTACGAGGAAAAGATGTGTTTGGCATCTCGAAATATGAAGAGTTGTAAATTAATTAGCTTTTGCTTGAATGAACCAAGTATTAATTTACTACAGCTCAATACCACCACAGAGTATAGAGCTTAACAGAGTGTCCAAAAGGCAGTTTTCCTCTTTTAGTTCCGTTGCCACTTCAGGCTGAAACTCCACCAGCCAATCACCTCTGCCAATCAGGAGAAGGCGAAATCTTGAAACTGATTCCTCATTGGATATGTAACTATATAGGGCGTTGCATTTTAATTACGACAGAGCTGCTTTCTTTTCCCCAGATTGTAGAATCCCTCTCTTTTTAAACTTTGATTGTAAATAATCGGCAAGTTTCGTAGTTTATTTAAGTATCTTTTCAACTCTTAATAGTATTAAGTTTTAAAATGAATGAACTCAGAAAACTGTTTAATGAACTTTCTTAAAAACAACAATAATATTATCATCTTTTTGGATTTTACATTCTCGTTTCCATGGAGACTGTTTTAACAACAATGCTATTCTATGAATTTTTTCATTTAAAAATTAAACTCTCAAATAAAATATTTTATAGTAGGTAGTTATTTATTATTTTTTTAGATTATTAATATGATTTTTAAATAGACTTAAACATCTAGTTTTTCTTTTAAAACTTGCTATTTTGCATTATTTTTATTTTTGAAACAATGGGGTAAGCAGATTTTGTTTATCATTTATCGTTATCGTGGTATCATTTTTAAAAATCTCTAAAATTGTTATTTTTAGTAGTTAAAAGCTCTTGATTTGTCATCACTTCATTAATTTAATTGTTGAACTTATGTTAAACATGAATTTAATTTTGTGCCATGTTATAAATTAACTAATGTAAGCAATCAGTTAATCCTAATTTATGTAAAGAGAGTATGAGTGCAAAGTATTGTAATACAGTGTAACTTGGATAATTCAAAACTCTAGATATACCTACAAAAAGTTCTAATTATCCAAAAACTCTAATAAAAATACTAAACTGATTTAAAATAGAGTTCAAGGGATCAATAAAAATGCATGAATTAGAGTATTTGAGTTCCTTAAGTTGCACTGTAAATAACACAAATAATTGTGAAATGCAAAATTCGTAGTTTAAGTAAGTTTTGTAGAAAAACAAATTATATGATGTGTAAAAGTTCAAATTAATGTGTGAAAATAATTTCTTTAATAAAAATGATTACTTGCTCTAAATGTTTTTGTACTTTTTGTTTTCTTAAAATTTAGTATTTTCAAGCCTATTCAATTTTTAAATGTAGGCATAAAGTTTTAATATATGCATCAATAAATTAGCCATTTGGATGATAAAAAAATCTCAGTCAGTGAACTAAAATGACATTAGAAACTTGTAATCTCTTTGGAAATGTTTTAGAAAATCGCTGTAGTGCTTTGAAAAACTGCGGTTCAAAAACTCAAAAGTCCAAGTATGAATCATAGCCAGAAGAGAGATCGACAAAACTATTTTAAATTTAGGGAAATTTAAGAAAGCTTTTTCCTTTTTCCCCTCTTCCGATTTGAGTGAAAGGCGAGCGGGAGAGGGTGGGCGGCGACGATGGAGCTAAGGAGGCGGGGCTTATTCAGCCAGCTGAGGGGTGCCACTTTCTATGGGAAAAACCATGCTTTAAAAGTTACCATTAGCGTCTATGGAGATGAGACCTCTGTTAAGCTCTATACTCTGTGAATACCACGTACACTAGAAACTTTCTTAATGACATTTCTCCAGGCTCAGGATTTTTCTCTTTTCTTTCTTTGCCAACATTGAACGGCATATTTTTTTCTTTAAAAATGTTAGGTGCATTTTTATTAATAATTTGTTTAGGAATAACGATATTTTCAACTTGTTTAACTTGTTGCCGAAAATAAAAACGTATACTACGTTATGTTCATATGTTCAGTGTTTAACAATTGTTTCCTTTATAAGGATTTTTTTTTCTTAATCTTTGGCAACTAAAGTTATCTCATTCTATTTTGTTCTTTGCATGCAAACATATTTTAGATTTTACTATTTTATTCCCTTTTATATAGGCAACTTCTTATGTGTCCATTTTATCTTTTATGTATTCTCTGATGATATGTCTATGCTAAACGGGATATATGTATATATTTTTTTTTTGCTATTCATTTCGTTAACAAACCCATCCATCTTTCTTGCCTTCAGTACGGAATAGAATTTTTTTTTTCTCTTTTTTTTGTTGGCCATAGAGGGAGATGTGACGCTGCTATCGTCACGTACATTTTAGGTTTAATCAAACACTAGTTTTAAGAAAACAAGAACTAATGTTTAATCTTTACCTCTAAATAGAACAATTTGTTTGCAGTCCAGTTTAACGCACTTAGCCCGTAATCTCTCTCGAGTGTGTTCGGGGTGCAAAGTTTGATTCAATAACAGGGAAAGGGTGCATAAAATAGTTAACTTCGAGAACCTTGTGCCTCCTTCGGTAAACAACAAGAAGCACGGGGTTCCGATTAGAGAGCGCGAAGTTCATACTAAAGAGTAATATAAAAAGGGCAACGAAAAGCCAAAGGGATCAATAATCATCATCATCATCGATACATTTCCTCTACTGAGAAAGACTGAAGGACCAGGAAAGATGGGTGAGTTCACAATGTTTTTAGAGTGACCATATACTCCAATATATTCAATGTTTTAAATTACCTGTATTCATTTTTAATTCATACGCATAGTAAACTAACCACTGATCATGTGCCTTGCTCTTTGAATTTGATTTAATGTAGTTTGTAATTTTAAGTAATGTAAAAATAAATTAATGTTAGTTTAAATTTTAATCGTGTTGGTTTTCTTTGGAATGCTTAATTTGAAATAAACCACTAATGTAAGTGTGACAATAATTAGTTAGTTAATTAATTTAAAATTTTGAAATTGGAAATTTCCAAAGAAGTAAAAACCGGAAATACTTTGGCATATTTTCATCAGAATTTATTTAACTAAGAATAAAATTATAATAAGAATACATAAATTACAAAATTTTAATAATTTTTTAATAATTAATTTTTATATTATAATATAGGCTAAAGGTGGATATTTAATCCTATCACATAAAACTATTATTTTTGCAATTAAAAATTAAATACTTTCATGATTTTAAAATTGAAAAAAAAAATCTTAGTTTTATATGCTTGAATTTTTCTACGCTCATGCAAACACTCGTGTCACAATGTTTGTCATTTTTTAGTATAGAACCACTTATTATTATCAACCGTGTCTGGATATCACTCTGATCTTGGGCAAATGTGATAACATTAAGCCGGAGTAGACTGTATTTGAGCCAACTTATTTTAAGAACTTTTGAAAGAATAGGGAGATTGTTTGGCAAAAAGCGAAATATATTATCGGGTCAACCAACTCTCAAAATATGTACATTTGAGAAAACATTTACACCAAAAATGAAATAAAAAACACAAAAATTTAATTTGAAAAAAAAAATACACAATCTACAAAACAAAATCAGTATGAGCGGCGGTCCCTGGACCCGTGCGTGCACCAATGTCGCAACTTTTACTCAAATCAAAAATCGAAATTGTGTTTTCTACCTTAAAATCTTAAAATATACTCTGCCATATACCTCATATTCGATTTTGGTAAAAATGGGTTGGAAATTAAGGCAGTAATTGGAATTGGACTTTGAAAAAAGTTCAGATCTCACGAAAAAAACACAAGTCCAAAAAAAAGCTTATAAATTCGAAAATATTAATATTATTTATTTTTTGTAATTTTTTTATTGTAACTAATTGTTATGGCAAAGTTTTTCCAGAATTACGGGTTTCCATGGGAAGTTTTATGTCATCCAAGATTTTTAGAACAAGATCGGGGCTTACTTACATTTAATGCCTAATACTCCATTTTTGGTGTCAAGTCGCGTTAGTAGAGTTTCGGGAAAAATTCTACCCTACCCTAAATGTCTTACATGTATAAATCGGGAATTTTTAACAGATTACGAAAATGTAATTCATTAAGGCGTGAGATAATTATTTCGGGAATTTTTCCTGAAGAACCGATATTCCCTAATGTCCGTTTTTTACCGGATTACAGCCGAACCGCTTGCTCCAAGTTTCTGAAATTTTGGTATATGGTGTACCCTGAAACTAAGGAATTGAACTATGTATTGCATTAGGGGTTGAGTCAAAATTAAAATTCCTACTTTTCCCCGCCAAAATACTCCTGGATCATTGGCTCCTTTTCCAAGCACGCCCAGGATAGTGCAGTAACACTTTCCTGGAGCGATTCGGTCCCGAAAATTCGAAATTTGTAAATTCTCAGCTCTAACTTACTTAATTCCAGAGAAATTAACGAAAAACCATCGTATTTTGAGCATTTAGCCATTTCATTTCAATATCGCGAATTTAATAGGATCCCTTATAGTCCAAGAGCTGGCTACATGGGAATTAAACAGGAAAGACGTAGTTCTAAAAATTATATTCCTGTTAAAAATTCCCACTAGCCAGCTCTAGGACTGTAAGGGATCCTATCCCGTCCTTGGAAAAGGAGCCAATGGTCCGGGAGCATTTTGACGGGAAAAAAGTAGGAATTTTAATTTTGACTCAACCCCTAATGCAATACATGGTTCAATTCCTTAGTTTTAGGGTACACATATACCAAAATTTCAGTAATCCGGTAAAAACGGAGGTTTGGGAATATCGGTTTTTCAGGAAAAACTCCCGAAATAATTATCTCACACCTTAATGATTTACATTTTCGTAATGTGTAAAAAATTCCCGATTTATACATGTAAGGCATTTAGGGTAGGGTCGAATTCTTTCCGAAACTCTACTAACACGACTTGCCCCCAAAAATGGAGTATTAGGCATTAAAAGTAAGTAACCCAGACAGCAAAAACTGGTCGAATACCAGTAGAATAGACGTCTATTCCACCAGTTCCGCTCGTCTAAAACTGTTCCAAGACTCATCGAAAACTATTCTATAACTCGTCGATTTCTCGTAGAAATGTCACTCCAATAGCCGTCGATTAGACTAGTCCAATAGACGTCTAATCGACGTCCTCCCATGGATCACTACGTCCAAAAGTAGATGAGTGTGGTCTTATTATGGAACAGTGGACTCCTCCAAAAGACGTCTAATAGACGTCTATTAGACAATTTTAGGGTGACCATAAACGGCCCCGCCCCTTTTTTCTTACACTACTGATTGTTATTGTTTATTGATTAAAATTAATTTTTTTCTAACTTAAACCCCTGTCAAACTAACTATTATACTTTTACCAATATTTTTAATTATAAGTAATCTTTTCAATGATAATTTTAGGGCATTTTGAATCCAATATCAATGTCATTGATTGGATTCAAAATGGCCTAAAATTATCAAAAGGTTTACTTATTATAAAAATATTAGTAAAAGTATAATAGTTAGGGTGACAGGGGTTTAAGTTATAAGAAAAAAATTAATTTTAATCAATAACAATTAAAAATCAGTAGTGTAAGAAAAGAAAACCAAATCTATTAAATTTTGTTACACTTTAGTAGTATTAAATTCTTTAAAATAACTTTAATCCCTGTTAAGTGAAATTCCACACCTTTACTGATCATTCTTACTAAGAATCATAAAAATCAAGCCTTAAAAAGTAGTCTACAAAATGAAGAAAAAATTGGAAACCTAAATAAAAACATAAAGATTTATAGATGAAAGTATGTTTTTTTTTATTTTCACGTATTTAAAAACATTGAAATTATACACATATAAGTAAAATACGTATACATTTCAAAAATCACTGCTTATATACATATAAAGAAGTTAAGTTCATGGAATTTATGAACTTCATTTTAACAATATTTCTTCTATGAGTTCTTTTATCATACAATTTCCAATAGGAATATATGAAGATAATTCCAGGAATTACATCCCATCAATTATAAGTTAAAAAAATCATCTTATTAAGGAAAAACACCTTAAAATTTAAACATTAAAACTTTAGACAATTTTTAAACATACAGATTATTTGATACATATCCAAAAATAGTTTATGTCATTAGGGTTACAGTTTTTTTAAAAGTGTTAAAATATGAAAAGAAAATCATCTATAACATTAACTTCATTAGTGCTTTTTTAACAATTCATCAAAAGTTGAAGGCCAATTTTCAATTATATTGTTTTAGTGACAATGCCTTGAATACTGAGATTAGTTGGAAAAACTTAAGCACATTTAATTAACATTTCAAGCCTATACTATTGTATTATTCAGCTAAAACCATCAGGTGTATCACAGGGATGTGATTGACCAAAAGAATATACATGAATACACAAAGTTGATTTGAAACAAAGCATGATATAACATACAATGCAAAAAAGGTGCATATAATTTTTTTATGTAAACCTAAACAGCTTAAATGTTTCAGATTCGTCCAATTTTGTCATGTATGGCCAAATTTCACATACTTCTATCTGCAATTACGTAAACTTGATATATTTGGTAGGAGCTGTGCCACTAGGGAAAAGAATCTTTACTGAAAAAAAATTGCAACATTGTTAAAGTATGAACTGGAATTAGTAGGTACTTATCAAATTAAACTGAGAATAAATCTTGATAATTATACTTTATTGGATACCTTCAACAAATTAGATATACATGTCAATGAAAAAAAAAACATTTAAAATTGTTTACTCTGTTGGTTAAGATATTTTACATGTTTTTTATTTAAATAATAATTGATTTTCAAAAGTTACCCAGAATTATTTTTAACTAATAAGTAAAACAGCATAAACTTTTTGATCGAATAGCATAACAGTTAATTTTAAAGATATTATGGTATATTTAATATTCTATGATGAAATATAATTTATAAATAAACGAGAAATTAAACCTACATTTTAGGATTGCTGGGAAATTTGTGAAACCTTTTTTAGGATTTCCACTTCTCGGTATACCGCAGATTGCACATTTGCATTGAAGACCTTTAGATCTAGAAAAAAAGAAAACTTACTTACATTAATACAGTAAAACAAAATATGGAGATAATCTAATACAAAAGTGCAAAACTTACCCAGAACTTGTTCTGGCAGATGTATCAATTGAGTCCAGAATATCCTTGTTCTTGTTGGTTTTTTAGAGATATTTGCTAACTTTGATTAATTTTATCGCGAAAGCAAAGGTAAACAAATAAAATGTCAATAGTAAGTTTCTGGATTTGGTTTCGAATTCGGTGCGGCGCATGCGCAATCTACTCACTTTACTTGTGTTGCCAGCTTACGATATCTAAAAAACTGTTCCACAAAACGTCCATTTAAGAACTAAATTTGGAAGATCTATAAAACATCTATTAATAGATGGCTAATAGACGTATTTTATGGACGAAAATTAGATATCCCAAAATGGCCGTCTAATCGACGTGTAATAGATGTTTCGATTTGGAAGATCTATAAAACATATATTAATAGACGTCTAATAGACGTATTTTATGGACGAAAATTAGATATCCCAAAATGGACGTCTAATCGACGTGTAATAGATGTTATCGATGGATGTGGATGAGTTTTGGATGAGATTAGACGAGTTTAAGGTAGTAAAGTAGACGTGTGTGCTGTCTGGGGGGTAAGCCCCAATCTTGTTCTAAAAATCATGGATGACATAAACATCCCCATGGAAACCCGTAATTCTGGAAAAACTTTGCCATAACAATTAGTTACAATAAAAAAAATTACAAAAAAAATTAATATTAATTCTTTCGAATTTATAAGCTTTCTTTGGACTTGTGTTTTTTTCGTCGAGATCTGAACCTTTTTCAAAGTCAATTACTGCCTTAATTACCAACCGATTTTCACCAAAATCGAATATGAGGTATAGTATATGGCAGGGTATATTTTAAGGTAGAAAACACAATTTCGATTTTAGTAAAAATTGCGACTTACGCACGGGTCCAGGGATCGCCGCTCATACTGATTTTGTTTTGTAGATTGTGTATTTTTTTTGAAAATAAAATTTTTGTGTTTTTTACTTCATTTTTGATGTAAATGTTTTCTCAACTGTACATATTTTGAGAGTTGGGTAACCAGATATTTCGCTTTTTGCCTCAAAATCTCCCTATTCTTTCAAAAGTTCTTAAAATTAGTTAGCTCAAATACAGTCTAGTCTACTCCGCTTTATGTTATCACATTTGCCCAAGATCAGAGTGATAACCAGATACGGTTGAATAATAAGTGATTCTATACTAAAAAGTGACAAACACTGTGACACGAGTGTTTGCATGAGTGTAGAAAAATTAAAGCATATAAAACAAAAGTATCAAGAAAAATGCTCCAATTTTTCAACACTTATTCTATATTTTTGTTGAAAAATTCACCTGATATTCGTAAACAGCCTGTACTTCAGAATTTTAAAAAATTTAAAATTAAATTGGAAGGGCCGTATTCAGAAACTTTTAACACGATTATGAAACGAGTCGATAAAGATTCGAGACCAAGAACGACATCGAAATGATATACCCATTAACCAAATTGGAACATTATTTTTTTCCTGCTTTAATTAATGAAATGAAGTATACTAGAACATCTACAGCTATATGGATGTTTTTATTCATTTTTTTGATAAAATTTTTTAAACTTCATAAAAGAGAGAACACTTTTTAAAAATAAGATTTTTAATTTTAAAATATTATTCTTTCTCAATGAAATGGGTTTTGTGGCAAGTTTAAATTAAACTCACTAGTTTTAAATTGTATTATGATATACATACAAAGAAATTTCTTATTGTTTTCATTTAATAAAATAAATTTAATAAGTTTATAGTGTACTACTCAATTATTTTTTTAAAATCATAACATATACAAATCAAAGGATCTCTTCTTTTTTTGCTTTGTTAATTTTTAATACTATCTGGTATAATCAATATTTAAAAAGTGATTATATTTTAAGAATTTTTAAAAAGATATGCTATTTAAAGTTTTTAAATGAATTCTGAAAACTAAAAATATTTAAAGTCATATTAGAAAAGTATTTCAGTGATTATTTCAGATTTTAACTTTTTCTACCCATGAAGACAAAAGGTTCCTCTAGTACAGTAGAACTATGGTATGATCCAGTGGTTCATTACATGATTATTTTTTTTTCTATTAATTAATAGATATAAACTCTAGAAAACAAGTTTATTATTATGCAATTATTGCATTTAAATTTTTAGGTTTTAAAACTTTGTTAGTCTTTATTTTCTTTGTATCAAGTATTCTGGTCAACACATGCTTTCACTTTTACTTTCAATAAGTAAAATTATTACAACTCTTAATTAATGTTGTTATTGGAAATAAACTCTAGAAAATCTGGTACTACTGGTATGGTAGGTGACAATTTTTTTCTCAATAAAAAGGAGGACGAAATAATTTAAGAAAAAGGCACAACAATAATAAATGAAACATTTTATTAATTCAAACAAAAATACACTAATTATGCCTTACATATCTTTCAATTATAAACAAGTATTTTCCATTAAATGAATATTTTTTGTTGATGTATCATTTTCTAACAATATAGGAAATTTCAAAACAACAAGTATCCTTCATATTGAATTTTACATAAAGTTCTGCAGCTAGAGTATCTACATTAAATCTTGATTTCTTATTTGCCCAAAAATCATTAGCATTACCCATCTAAAAAGTGCTTTCAACCAGGGTTGGAAAAAAACCTAAAAAACCCGGTTTTTTTGGTTTAAACCAGGTTTTTTTGGTTTAAACCGGGTTTTTTTACTGAAATTCTTCCCTAACACATAAATACAAATATTTCTGATTGTTTTCATTTATGAATACATTGAATAAACAGTTCATCAATTCAGCTATTAACTAAGTGACTTAATTAATTAATTAAAATTAATTTTATTTAATTAAAAAAAGTTAAAATTATACATAACCATAAAAAAACAAGGGAGTCTGTTTAGAGCATTAAAAAACCATCTGGTTTTTATAATGCATATTATATTTAAAAATCCAGTGCTTATTTGATTAAAAAAACCAATTGGTTTTTATTATGCAATCAAATATCCAGTTCCTTAGAATTAAAAAAACAAATAGTTGTTTTTTATAAATAAAACCAAGGCATTATTCATAAAAACCAAGGCCAAGGATTCTTTTTAGAGCATTTAAAACCAACTGGTTTTTATAATGCACATTTAAAAATCCAATGGATTAAAAAAAAACAATCGGTTTTTATGATACATTCAAATATCTAGTCTAGTTCTAAATGAATTAAAAAAAACAAATTGGTTTTTCATAAAAAAAAAAACAAGGGAGTCTTTTTGGAGCATTAAAAAACCAAGTGGTTCTTTATAATGCAAATTTAAAAATCCGGTGATTAGTTGATTAAAAAAAACAATTGATTTTTATTATGCATTCAAATATCTAGTTCTTAATGAATTAAAAAAAAAACAAGTTTCAAAACCAAACCACTCCAGGTTTTTTATAAAAAAAACAGGAGTCTTTCTAAGAAAATTTCAATTGGCTAATTGTTTTCAAAAAATTGCATAGCTTTACAGCATTAATGTCAGAAGCATTCAACATATTTTGTTCAAAAGACAATATTTGAATCAATAAATGACTTTAAACCCAAAAGTTTAGCTAAAATTTTTTTGGAAAAAAAAACAAAAAAACCATTTGGTTTAAACCAAATGGTTTAAACCGTGCCAACCCTGCTTTCAACTGAGGCTGTATTAATTCCAGGGCAACACAAAAAGTAAATTCAACAAGAATAACTAAATTTTCCTGTAAAATGTGTTCAGTTTTGAAATGGTTTAATCATGGCTTGGGTTAAATATTTCCACCCATCTTTTATCAAAAATATTAAAACAAAACTGCTTATCTTTCCTGTAATAACAAAGAAAAAAACCCACTGAAGATATGAAATAAAAACAAAACGAAGGAAATATTTCAACCCAACCCCTCTCTTCCTCTATTTCTTCTGTGCCTTGGAAACTAATCAATGGATTAGTTTTAAAATAGTGAAAAGGAGCACAGAACTTAGAAATGGAGGACGCTTGGTCACCTTAGGTATGGTAAATAAGTTTTTTTATTTTTGTAATTATGAGAGATTGAGGTTAATGTACCTATTCTTTGCTGCATAATTTTAGATTCTTTTAGAATTACTAATTTAGGAAAAAGTTAATCTTATTTATAAAATATATTGTACGTGCACAACTGCATCAGAGAGTAAAAGACTTATCCCTCTGCAAGCATTTTTTAAAAATTATTTGATTAATTTCAAATACAAAATATTATTTGGTGAGGGGGATAGAATACAATTGTTAAGTCAAAAATTTGAAATCTGATAATTTGCAGCAGAGAAAAAAAATTAAAAACTGAATTGAGGATCAAGTGTCCGCAGTCTTCCCTATAGCTTAAATGTCGTAAAAACTCGGAAATAAACCAAATATGTAATATAAAAACAGTATATCAATCCAAATTTCCTAGAAATGAGAAGATTAAGAGAATTCTGCAATATCAAGTTTCTGAAAACAAACATACTTACAAGGAAATCATAAAAATCACATGAGATCACTTGCTCTCCGCTCTCTTGCGTTGCCTTCCTATGCCGTGCTGATGAGTCCTAACAAAGACGAAACCGGTCCATGGCTGGAGTTGACGCTTGAGAGTCGGAGTTTAACCTATAGTTCGGCTAACCAGCTATAACTGGTGAAATAATCCCTCTTTGAGATCACTTAGCCTTGAATCCTTATGGAGCTTGGGTATTTCTAGTGGCACACAACGAGAAAGCCATGGTGATCACCCTTTAATTAAAGCCTTCTATTATAGGACAATGTTTAAAGGGCTTTCACCGGGCAAGAAAGATTTCGTTTATTCTATTCTAAATTCTAAACTTGATTTTTTGAAGAACAACTGAAAACATTAAATTTCATACATCACTATAGTATTTAATTATCTATTCAATTACAACATATTAGAACCCTTTTAGTTTTTAATTAAAGTATACTTATAATATAGAACACAAATAAAGAAAACTTTTGAGAAAAAGTATTTCAATTACAAATTGGAAGTAATTTAAAAATTACTGTATATACATACTTAGGTACTGTTTGATACAAAAATGTAGTAGAGTTAAATAAAATAAACAGTTTTATTATTTTCTTTTTCAACTTAATGGCTTTCAAGCCTACCATCTTTTTGGGACCTAAACTAGTCTTTAAATCTAATATGCTATTGGTTTGTAGTGATTCAAGATTGAAGCATTCAGTAAACTTGCAGTGAGTCCAGAAAGTATTCGTTCGTACACCCATCAAATTTGCACTAGTATAATACCTATTACGCTAACTGCATGTGAAATTCCAAACAAAAAATATCCCAACATGGTTTGTTATCCTTCATTACAATCTACTAAAACAAAGCATCAAAACAGAATGAAAAAAATTATTATCCAATATGAAGCGATTTCGAAAACCAAAAAGTATTCGTACAGCCATAGACTAACATGGGAAACTAATGTCTAGCCCCCACATACACATCAAATTTAATTGTTAGGAGACTCTAGGAATGGAATCTTCACAATCAATGGGTGTCTTTAAATCAAAGGATTTTAGATTTAATGTCTGTGGGAGTGCCAGACAACAGTTACCCATTGGTCTATGGCTGTACACTGGCACTCACACTTTTATGGTTTTCAAACTCGCATAATTTTGGATAATAATTTTACACTCTTTTGATGCTCTTTCTGGTAGATTGTAATGAAGGATAACAAATGATGTTAGGATAATTTTTGTTTGGATTTTGCACATGCATTTCAGCCATTATAGTTGGTTTACTAAAGTGCAAATTTGTTGGGTGTATTAATACTTTCTGGACTGACTGTTATCTCAATCTCAAAAATTTAGAAAATAGAGATTTCGATGGATAATTCAAACCACCTTTTTAATCAATAATAGGTCAAAAGAATTCAGATGGAATGGCATTAGGCTACTATTTGGGTCGCGATCTAGGAGTGAAACTTCTTTCCCATCTCTGACAGTCTTATAATATATATTTATCTTTCGGGCAAAGTGATTAATTTGGTATTATTAATAACCCAGAGTGGAGGCCGGGCTAAGTGATAATTTTCATTGATTATCACATTGCCCTCCTCCACTTCGGGCATTATTAATAATGGCCGATTTATAACATTACTCGTAACATATTA
Source organism: Tetragnatha montana (assembly GCA_963680715.1). Lineage (NCBI taxonomy): Eukaryota > Metazoa > Arthropoda > Arachnida > Araneae > Tetragnathidae > Tetragnatha > Tetragnatha montana. The sequence continues at coordinate 28,171,230 of OY796676.1, read as the reverse complement.
TGAAATTTGTCCAAAATAGGGATTGCATTTACCAACATTTTCTATGGGCTTCCTTTAGAAGAATTTAAAAAAGAGAAGATAGTTTCTTTACCTTTGTTATGGTAGTCCATATCACATCCCGGGACGAAATAGTGCCTTTGAGCACGTTTTGTCTCTTACAGATGATGACAAACTCATCTCGGCGTCTTGCATTTTTGACTCGTCTACAACTAACACAATATCAACTAAGGAAAAATTAAAATTCAATTCATTTCTAAAACACGATGGAAATGGATGCAATGGAAATGGTAAATGAATGTGAATGGACGCGCGAAAATGAATCTGGATGTGACGTCACACTAACTAAGCTTTAAAACTGCGCAGTCCCATACTGCGCAATACTCGGCGTAATACTAGAAATATGCAGTGAACCGAGTACTCGGGTCTATAGACACTCCGTATAAATAAACAAAGTTTGTTTTGTTAGTTTCTATGCTACTGTAGTTTGTTTCCCGGAGTTTTACTTTTTATCAAAGAATAGTTTTCGTTTCATAAATAACCTCTTCGTAAATGTCATCCAAACCCTCCAAAAAGAAAGGTATGTTCTGTAGGGCCACTGCTACCCCGAGTATAAAATTTGTTATTATTTGGATCTTTATGCCGATATACTTTAAGCCTTTGTAAATTTTCTATCTACACACTGGTCATTGCACCAGGGATTTTTAAAGTGATCCATACCGACCCTCTGGAGGTCGATGAAGGTTAGGTGGGTTATAATAATAATCTTTATTATCATTACCAAACAAAGCAACAACAGAACAAGGAAAAAAATCATGTTTGTCACCAAGTGGAAACAACCCGTTTAGGTGAAAGAAAAGTACTACCATATAATTATAGAGTGGAAAGAACAATATCAAATTATTGAAAACAATGTAATATAGAGATATTGTAAAGACATATAAATAAAACCAATAATAAAAACATACACAATAAAGAAAGACTGGCACAGCTAGGCATAAAAAAATACTTTTGCTTCTCTAAATTGGAAAAAACTCATCTAAATCACCAATATTTATTTAAATGATGAAGTGATGACTTGAAAGTTTGTAAATATGGAATAATCTGCAAATCATGAGGTAAATTGTTTTATAATTTGTGGGCAAGGTAAAAGAAATGCTTAAGAAAAATATTCTTTGTGAATACGAGGGATTTGAAAATTTTTCAGATGACCTTTTTCCAGAGATATGGTCTTTAATATTATGAATATTTTTATTACGCTATAAAAAAATTATATGATAAAAAGCAGTATAATGAAGAGACAGAATATTTGAAGTTCTGGAGATAAGATCTAAAATTTATTATTCTAAACATTTATTTTGAATATAAATTAAAGGAAATAAATTAGTTTTATAGTCACCACCCAAAACAATAATTCCATAATTAAGTGAAAAATAAAACCATGAATAATATAAGGTGATCAAAAATGACGTAGTACTGACCTTATTTATTATTTATGAAGTTTTATTAGGCTGAAACGAAGTTTTCTGCATAACTCCTTCAAATATGAGTTTTCCATTTAAAGTTCAAATCCAAAAAAACTCCTAAATATTTAAGACTATTTACAGTTGTATCACTGTACAATTACAATTTAATAAGATACAATCACAAGAGTTTAAGTGGAATTTAGTATTTATATTATGATTAGTTTGTTTTAACTTAAAATAAATAAACTTATTTTTATTCAAGTTTAAAGACAAATCATTGAATGAAAACCATCTTGCAATCATATCATATTCTATTTTAATCATTAGCTCGTTTAAATCTGAACATGAATACAATAATTCGGAATCATCAGCATAGGTGAAGCATTATCAACCAACAAGCAAGATAAAAACCAACTCAAAATGGAACCTCTAAAACAGTGGTTCCCAACTCCAATAGAAGTCGGCGGACCACTATTGTTAAAACTGGAACCTTCACGGACCACCCTTTGTAGCTTAAAATCTCTCACCCCTCCGAAAATTGCAAGATGAATGTTAATTATACCTAATTAAGCATGGAAACTTATATAATGCTCTGAAATATAACTATATTTAAGAAAAAAATAATTACATCTCACGTCGAGAACTAGAAATTTTGGCTGTGATAAAAGTAAATCATCGGGACCCACAAAATTGTGGATGATTTTTTTTTTCAGAACTCTTAATTTCACTTAAGATATTTATACTAGAAGAAAGTATCATTAACAATTTAGTGGTGACTGTTATGCCTACAAATTATACACAGCCCTACATATGATTCAATCATTTCTTGTTCAATTCATTCAAATTTCTATTATTTATTCAAAATTTTTTTGTGGGCTTCCGGGTCCCCCCACGGACCACTTCCAAGACTCTCACGGACCACCAATGGTCCGCTGACCGTCAGTTGGGAACCACTGCTCTAAAACCTGCATTTTCTAATTTTTTAATCAAAATCGAATGATTGATATTATTGAAAGCTTTGGAGATATCTAAAAAACAGAGGCTTTCATCATATTGTTATTAATACTATTATAAATAAATTAAGAGAAATTCAACAATGCCAATTCCGTATTTCGATGTGTAAATGCACTTGTTTGGGGGTACCTTCAGGGGTCTGTCTAGGTTTTTTCAAGATGTACCTATTTTGTGAAAATTTAGTGGTAATTTGTGAAACTTTTTCAGTGAATTTGGGAAAATATGTTCAAAATCTCATGTAAATAATTTTTAAACATTAAAAACAAAAGATAATTTAGTCTAGAATGGCTAAAAAGTTAAATATTAAGAGAATATAGCTTCCTATAGAAATTTCTTTCAAAAATTTAATTTGTGAAGGTACCTTTTTACTAAAACTGAATTGTGAAAGTACCTATTTATCAATTGGTGAAATTGTAAAGGTACCGCAAAACGGTAGTAAAATTGCCTTGCACTGACCTTATAAATAAGGTTGAGTCAAAACCCCTCCCAGAACAAAAGTCTGGTTACAGCCCTGGCATTGGTCAATGTTGAGCTATAAACCTTGATATTGATAAACAAGGCAACATTGATTGATTCTCCAGCAAAATATGCACTAAGAAGGAAAAGGGCTTCCAAACCAGCGCAGAGCTCACAAAAGAAACAAACATTTTATGAAGAGGGGATTGGAAAACTTGCGAAAAGGTACTATAAAGGGCTCAGTTGATTAATTGGACAATTAACTAAAAGTGTTAATAATCTTTATTTACAACCTATTGAAAGGGGAAAAATTAGGAGAAATCAACATTCTCTGTGGTCTGGCGGGAAATAAGTTCAAGGTGAGTGAGCTTGTTAACTCAATAACTGATAGAAAAATTGTCCATCTTTACTGATTTATTTTTCAGAAGCAAAATGGAAGTTGGAAAAAAAAAACAACCCTCTTATAATTACCTCAGTTATGCAGGTTGATTATAAATTATACTTTTTTTGGTACTTTTCCATTAGTTGAGCACAAATGTCGGCAATTGTGAACCAAACACCTTGAGATTCGAGCGTCTGCAGTGAAGGGGGGAAATCAGTCTAGGCGAAAACGAAACAAATGCACCAGAGGCAGATGTTTTTTTGCAGGAGGCGGCCATTGGAACTGAGAATTCCTTAAGATATTATTTGGCGATATTTTCGCTTGGGCCCAGCTAACAGAAAAGTACCTTTTTAAAATTTGAATTAGCAAAAAAGGATAGTTACAAAATTGATAGACTGCTCATGGGCGCCGGCAGCAGGGTGCAAGAGGCTGCACTTGCACCCCCTTGGCAAAAAAGAAAATTAACAGGAAAATATTAAAAAAAATTAATATTTAATCTTTGAATACAAACTTAAGGTATCTAGGTTGCTGTCCAAATTTTTCAATCACCTGTCTACAACAAAAGCTACTCGGATCTATCGTGCAGTTGCAGGGATTTCAAGAGCAATAATGTGAGCTATCAACCATAGTCTCAATGGTCGACGTACGAAAAATAAATGTAAATGACTTAACATAAATACATAATTGCTTAATAAATTATGTTTTACTAATTAGTAGCATAATCTGTAGATACAGATGAATGCACCCCCACAAAAGAATTCCTGGTGGCACCCATGAGGCTGTGCTGTATGTGTTAAAACCCTATCAGATCAACCAATGATGAAGTATTACATTATGTTTTTCCTAGTAAAATTCGGCTGCATTTTTAGCTCAAATGCATAACAACGGGAAATTGTCATGATTAGTGAATAAATTTTCAAGGCTAGTTAAGTTTTGTCTTTAAAAATGTTGTGCTTCCTGTAAAAATTAGTAGTACCTCAATATAGTGATGAATAAAAATTTTGTTAGACTTATGGAACCGAAATTTCATACCCTGGTGTAAGGTACATTTTAAAATTAAAATTGATTGTTAATTAATGTTCCTTTTCTTCACAGGTTGTATTGTACCCTCAAGGTATAAGCAAGCTGCAGAAAAAATTTCTATTACATCATCACGGGAAAAGTCTACCTTTAGGTTTCAAGTTAGTGCTTATCTCTTTTTAGCTGTATCTTAATATATTTGGTGCTACTTGTATAGTTCATCTACAAAACAAATTTCAATTAGCTAGTACTATTACACATATATTTTGAAAACATAAAAATTAAAAAAGGAAATATATTTTTTGCTCTGTAGTAAGGAAAGGGGTACATAAATATTAAGTTTACAATAGCAGTAATATTGATCTCAAATTGAGGTAACACCACTGTATCAAATCAGTTTAAAAAGATTTTAAGAGTTTAAAACTACAAATTATTTTGATCAATTGAATATTATATTTCAGTCACGGTCAAGATCTTTATCTCCAAGATCACCTACAACTATCAGCAAAAATGAAAATTCAAGACCCTCAAATATATCTACTCCAACATCTGAAGGCCAATGTACAATGCCTCCTATTGACGAATCAGTAATTTCAAATGTTGGTTTCTCACAACCTTCCCGTCATAGCAGGAGAAATACAGGTGATTTTTAATTTTCAACACCATGACATGTACTACATATGAATGGTTAATGATATTGGTTATTGTCAATACCCCTAGACACTTTAATACCAGCTCCCAAAATTATTGTCTGACCAGCTAGGAGTATTTATCCTCACTTATATGCCTGATCCATGCAAGTAGGAAGATAGGGAAGAGCTGTAACCTATCTCTGGCTATGGATTTCAATGAAGCCCAAAAGTTGGACCCACTATAGGGAAATGTCACTGAGCTACCCTGTGTAAGGCTTTCGATTGAGTTAATAGTGTACGTATGTGCGAAGTACATTGCTGCATGCATGCGGGGGCACATGTGCAACTCAGTGACACACGTGGCCCCCCTATAGTTAGCCCAACTTTTGGGCTTCATTGAATCCAGGATATGACTCTTCCCTATCTTCCTAATTCCATGGTCTGACCAGACTTACAAGTTTTTAATAAAAACTTTCCCCTCCAAAAATTGGTATATTTGAAAAATAATAAACCCCTTGTGAGTGTTCTATATTTGATGAAATACAGGCGACTCCGCTTATGTAATCACAATTAATGTTATGAATCGGATAATATCAAAATTGACTGGTCCTGGTCACTCCTATTTAAATTAACCCTAAATGTATCGTTTTATGTGATCAGTATATCACTTGATGTTATCAAAATTTGGTGAAATCCTTAAAAAACCTCTTTTTTCCTGTTGGAAGGCCAATATTTAATACATAAATATACAAAACCTGTCATTATTTGACCTGCTCCTATATTTTTTCTTTAAGATTGTTTAAGTTGCAAAATACATACTACAATATCATTTCAAATGCTTCAATTAAGACTTCACAGTCGTGATTATAATGCAAACACTCGAGTTACACTGTTTGTCACTTTTCATTATTATCAATTGGATACTGTTATTCTGATCTTGGACAAATGTGATCACATTAAGCATAGTCGACTGTGCAATCAAGCCTCATTAATTAAGCCTTTATTAACCTTTTACCTGCCGATGTTCCCAAATGGGAACATCACTTTAGGGAATTTTTTATCCACTTAATTTTTCATGCAGGAATTTGATACTTGGTAGTAAGTAACTCAAAGATATAAAGTTATTTTACATGCAAAAGTTTTTCACGTGCAATTTAATCCTTTTTGTGGAATTTATATCAAAATAACAGATTTTTGGCTCTTCCAAAAGTTGCACAAGTTTCAATTTATGATAAATTTAAATAAATTTAGTTTTAAATTATTATGCTGTGTTTAGATAGCTTAAGTACACATCTTTTCAATTGGCTTGGCAGAATAGCTCCACATTCCAATTTTGGAGAGTAATTACCAATTCAACATATATGTTCCCAAATGGGAACATCGGCGTTTGGGGTATAGTTTTTGAGGGGATTTTTATAACATGTAAAAATTCAAGCTATTTCTTATTTTCTTTAATTTTTTGAACATTTTCTATCTCAAAGGATCTAAACAGGTTAATTTAAATTTCTAAATCAATAATTTAAATTTTTTTCACCTGATTTATGGACGAATAAATGCCAAATCTGTATAGCAGATTCCAATTTTTGTATATTTTCTAACTCCCTGACCGATTAATTTTCAGTCATTATTATTAGGGGTTATGCAAAGGGCATATTTGGAGTACTTCTGAGGACTTGGGTACTTATTTTGTTCAAGTGCACTTTTTTACATAAAAATTTTAGGTATAAATTTCAAGAATTTTGAAAGTAATGAAAAGTGTGTACATCTAAAAACACTCCTCTAACGTAAGTTGGATGTAAGAGATATGTTGTTTAGTTTGGAATCTTCCATGAGAAACGCAACTTTAACAAATCAATGGAGATAGTTATGATTATCACTTTTGAAAGCTAATTAAATTTGAATGCAATTCATGGATTTTATGCTAGGTATATAGCTAGAACAGTAATTAAAACTAATTTTTCACACAGAAAGATAACTGTTTAGCTTTGAAATGCATGGGAACATTCTTTTGTATTTTTTATACAACAATAACAATGTACGGAAAAGTGTCACGCATGTAATAAATATGTAATTTTTTTCTTATGAAAATCTATAAAATTTTACCCAATCTTCCAACCATGGGAATTAAATATGAAGAAACAGTCCAATATCATAAAAAGGTTCAAATTTATTGAGTAGAAACTTATTTCAGTAGTTTTACTTGAATTAATTTTGAAATATATGACTTTTGGAAATCTCCCTTAAAACTTCACTCCAAACGCCGATGTTCCCAAATGGGAACATCCTCAAAATCCTACTTAGGATTTTTTTTCTGCCAAAAAATGTCAAGATTGGTTTTAGTAATGATGAAACAGGCCATTTAAGCCCAAAATCAGAACCTTTAACTTGAAATTTGAATTGCGGCGTTTAAAAGGTTAAGGGAGTATGTCATCCCTTTACTTAACCTTTTTATTCTCCATCATTACCCAGGGTAGTCCATGAACCATAGTTAGTTTGTGAGTCTTAAAAGTTTCCAAAATAGAAATTTGAGTGCATTTAACAAGATTGAATTGAATTATATCCATCTTGATGACTTTCAACTGTTTAATTGGTATGCATAACTTGTCATCATGTATTGAAAGATAACAGTCATCACTAAATTGCTCACAATGCTTTCTGATGCTACATAATTTGAAGTGTAATCAAGAATTGTTTGAAAAAAAATATTTTAAAGAATTCAATGGACCTCTTTTGTATTAAGAATAAAATTTCTGAATGAATGAATTCTCTTGTCTCTAAAATGAAACCTATTTTCTTTTGACAGATAAAACTGGGGGAAACGTAACCAAATCGCTTTTCCAGAAAAGCTCTTTAGTTGAAAGTTATGAAAAGAAATTGAACCAGGTTAGTATCTTTTACTGAAACACTTTTTCTTTATTTTGGTTAGTAATATTGGTTTTAATATTAAACCAATTTTATTTAATTGGTTTTTAATATTAAACCAGTATCAATCTTGTTATAATTATTCAGACATTAGAAAAACAGGGTATCTACAGCCTCTAAAAAGGCCCTTAATTTTATTGTAAAGTGGGAGGACACAGGAAGAAGTGTCCCATTCCTTGTCATTGTATAAAAAATGCCCAAACACATCACAGAATGAATTAATTATGTAACAGGGTTTCAAAATTTTAGAAAGAAAATAATTGCATTGAAAATAATTGCATTGAAAATAATTACATTGCAGATATTAAAAGGAATTTCCATTGCTATAATTTTTCAACCTTATTTACAGAAGAATTTAACGGCTATGTAGGATAGTACAGTATTGATAGTACAGGATTAAAACTGCTCGTAGTTACAAATTTAAATGAACTTAGTGAGTAGAATACATACTATTTTCAAATGCTGTAGTCAAATTTTTGTTAATCCCATTATATTCCAGTAAATCTACTGAATTAAGGCTCAAACCTGTAAAAAAAACTGCAACATTTAGTTTTTTAACAGTTTTCACGTGGGAATGACCTCAATAATAACATACTAAAAATAGGACAAATTGAAAGGACTAGATGACCACCTACAAGATGTATAGATGATGTTGAAAAGGACCTCGAGCTATTGGGAGTCAATCGTTGGCAGGGCGTCGCACCAGACAAGGCCAGATGGACGAGAATCAGAGAGTCAGCCTTGGCCTGTAAAAGGCTGTTGACTAGGGGCAACATCAATCCCATTTGGAAATCACATCTTTGGGCAAAATGAAACACCCCACTGTGCAACAATTAAAATCCTTTGAAAGCAATAAAGTTGATGAAAAATAAGTACAAAAGCAGACTTATGGTGAATACTTGGACAACTGTATTCGAATGGCATCCACTACTCTCTTAACATTAAAAAACTTGATGACAAAAAAAAGTTTCATTGTTCTCTATTAAAATTAGTCAAATAAAAAGATCTTTTATTACAGTTGTTATTTATTACTTATCACACTTCAACTTTTTTGTTATGTGTACCATTCAATTTCAGATTATTTTTTGTTACACACAGTTTAATTAAAATTTATTTCATATTTACTTGAAATATAACTTTGTAGGGAATAAACAAATTAATATTTTAAAAAAATTGGTAGTTCTTTTGGTTGGTAGCTCCAAGTAGGGGATTTAAAAATGATATGGTAGATCAGAAACTTCATAAGTTTGGCAATCACTGGTTTAGAGCATGTTGAAAGCAAGAGTCTCCTTAGGCATGGGACCCAATTTTGTGCATCAGCCAATGTATGCTTTCAGTAAGTTTTTGATAGGGAATCACTTAGCAAGATGTAAATTGGAAAAAATTTCCTGATTTTAAAATTGAAAAGTTGACAGATCCTTAGCCTTAGACAGTATACAGTAGAACCTCATTAGAGTGCCCCTGCATGGGATCAACAATTTACAGTAGTTTTGACGAAAGGGCATTATACAAGAAACAAAATAGCACTATGATAAAAATAATCCATACTTTTCTTACTGTTGTCACTGTAATGCAAGGGTCTATATATATATCAGGGGGTCGTTGTAAAGAGGTTCTACTGTATTTATATTGACTGGTTCAAAATCTGTTTCTTTTAAATTGTTTGCTTTATTTTCAGAGGAATAAAGATCAGGAAGATGATATTAATATTTTATACTGTGAATATCTCCAAGCTAAGTTCATTGAGAGTTGCACTATTCAAAATACTTTAGCAAGATGCAAAGATTCCATGGTAAGATTTTCAACAACCTGGTTTTTTTAGATGTTCCATGTTTAAATTTTAAAACTCTTTTCAGTAAGTTACTAATTGAATTATTTTTTTTGTAAATAAAACAAGTTGTATTATTTTTTATATTATGAAATTTAAATAGAAAATTTATTCTAAATACGATTTTACCTGTAAATAGTACTTCCTAGTAAGTAGTTATTTCAAATTAAGGGATAATTTACGTATAAAATTTGAGAAATGTTATGTTTTTTTAATCTAATGTTTTTCTCTCCAGGAAAAAATTTACAAAGTTTGGTACTACATACAAGCATTACTAGACAAAAATGCAAGGGTCAATAAGGATTTAAATGTTATTAACTATTTCATACAAACCCATGAACATCTTAAAAAGCAGGTAATTTATTACAATAAGTATCTTAATCCTATTTGTATTAGTAGTTCATCTGTATTTATTTTTGCCTAAAATACTTGTTTGATTTTAACATCTCTAAGCAGGTTTAAAAGAAGTGTTAGTTTAAGGATTTTATGGGTATATACTGTTACTATTATTAAATTTACTGTATGAAATAAAGAAGACAATTTAGTCTAATTTAAGGACTATTAATTTTTGTGACCTCTTTTCTATTCTGGTAACATATTTTTTAAAGTTTTTGCTGTAGGCTAAATTACAAAATGTCAGCCTAAAGTTCACTTTTAATTTATGTTATGCTTTCTTTATTGTTGAATGTAATATGTTTTTAAAACCAAATTTCGAACTTTTTTTAGGACAAAATGCTCTTGGCTATTCTTACAATTATTCCATCTTTAGAAGAGCAGTATGAAGAAATAGCCAAAGCTGTTAACAGAGCAAAACACAATTTAGAAATTCAAAATGTAGTTCTCCCAGACTGTGAGAGTATGTATATTAAAATCTAGCTATTTTATTTATGTATCAACTCTAATGAATTCATATTTTTTTTTTCTTTTTGTAGAAGAAATAATGGTACTTCTAGAGGAAATATCATCTCTTCTAAGTTCCATTACAAATGCTGTTGAGAAGTGTGACAAAATCATAAATGCTTCTGATGTGAAGTTAAAGTTTGTAAATCAAGGAAAGCTTATATCAGATGAACTAAAAAGGTGGGTAAAATGTAATGTTCGGCACTAGTTAACTAGAACTAGTTGCAACTAGTAGTTAACTACTGATCAACTAGTAGTTAACTAGTAGTTTAACTACTTTTGGTTTAAACTAGTTCAACTATTAGTTGAATTACTTTTTTTAATAACTACTAGTTGAAACTACTTTCAAAATTTCAACTACTTTCAAAAAAATTCTTATTGAAATTTTTATCAAAATATAGAAAAAATTGTACTGTAACAAATTTTATTAAGATGGTAGAGTACTCAAAATACCATAACCAGAATTAAAGGCCCTTTTTGCGCATTTTTTGTGATATAGATAAGAAAGATGTATTAGAATTTGGGCAAAAAATAGGTTATGAAATTAAATAGACTAGTTAACTAGTAGTTAACTACTTTGGGAAACAGTTAACTACTAGTTGTAACTAGTCCCAGGAAAAAATAGTTAACTACTAGTTGCAACTAAATTTTCCCAGACTAGTTAGTAGTTGGTAGTTAACTATTTTTTGACCACTAGTTGCCGAACACTAGTAAAATGACATGTAATTGATGAGATTGTTTTTTTTTTTTTTTTTTTTTTTTTTTGAAAAATTATCTTAATGTTTAACTAGTTATTTTTGTGTAATCGGTGTAATAATCAAATTCCCCTTTTTACTAGGACTGGTAAGTTAATAAAGAAGGTCATATATTGACCGTATTCACTGATAACTTGACCAGGTGTTTAACAGGAGTAAAATTTCTGATTGGCAGAGAACTAGTTTTCCTTCTTTAATTACCAATCAGAAGTTTGACTGCTGTTTAACCATCGGTCAAGTTACCGGTAAATATGGCCATAAGAGGATTAAATTAGTAAAAAATTTCATTCAAATTGGGATGAAAAAGGCACCAGGAACACCTAGATGAAAAAATTACCGGGAACACTGGGATATGAAAAAGGGTAACTTGTATTCATCAAAAACTTAATATGTACTAAAATATTGTTAAAATTTTTCTAAGTGTAAAGAAAACTCTGAAATTTAAGAAAAAAGCCATAAAAGTGCTAAATATCCAGCTTAATTAGTTGCTTAAATGTTACCTTAATGTACCCCTCCACTGGGGCACATTTGAACAGAATTTCTTGATTTTTCCAACGATGATTCAAGGGGGAAGTTTTGATAAATGCATCTATAAAGGGTACCAAAATTTCAGGAATACTGTAAACTTATGAATAAATCAGTTTTTGTTTTAATATCTTTTAAATATATGGAGTAATAGTCAAAAATGTACTTTTTGTTTGAATGTGCCCCCTCTCTGCTACACCTTTTTAATAACTTAGTTTTAGCGTTTCCTTTCTTTTAAACTGAATCTGTTTCAGTATCATTTAATCAGTTTTTTGTACCAATAACAAACTTAAAATATGCAGTATTTTTGGATGGTTTTATTTTCTTGGATCTTTGCCCCAAGTAAGTGGCTTTCCCAATGAACTGGTGTTCCAAATAAGTAGAATCTACTATAGTATCACAACCTGATATTTTTTATTTTTCTTTGAAAATTTTGTTGTATTATATTATTAATTAAAATGTATTCTTTAGGGCATCTGAAATGCTTTCTGAAGCAAGCACTGGTCTCATTACTGAAATGTCTTTAAAACTGAGTTGATTTATTTTTATTTTCTGTAAATAATAACCTTCATTTATGTATTTGTACAGTTATATTTATTGATAATTTTCATGTTATAATAAAAGTATGTTTGCATGATACTCTTAGATATGAAACTATGTTTGAAGTTATAAATACAATTGATAACAACCCAATCATGTATGCTGTAGACTCTCTCTTAACTGATACAAATGAGTTAAATCAGTTTTAATTAGTTGGAAATTCACAATTTCGTTTTTAAAAGGTTCATTTATTTATAGTAGGATACATTTGTTACAAAAGTTATACATATCAGGAGGGATATTTGAAAATTTCTACTTTAAGGTGCCCTTAATTTTAGAATAGCTTGTCTTTGAGAGCATATGACCTCTCGAATATCTGGAAATGAAATAAGTTAATCAATTAAAGTAAATAGTTTTTTGTTTTAAATGAAGAAGAAAAATTATCTTATATCTTTTAGTTCTTTTTAAAACATCATTATTGAAATGCTTTTGTATTTAATTTGTTTTCTGCTTTTTTAGTCTTGTTTGTGTAAAGTTTTGCAATAAATGTAAAACAGTTCTCAATGTAATATTATTACAACAGGGCATGAAATTTCCACTCGCCATTGGCGACCAAAAATTTAAGGTTGGCGAGAAAGTTCTTTTCCCCGAAAAAATTTTGGGTTTAAAATAAAAAATATCCAAATCAAGGAACCTCAATCGAACGGCTCGCCGTTTTAAAATCAAGCGACCAGCAGTTGGAGAGAAGCCGGCAAGTAGTTAGTAGTTTTGAATGGTTGTTGTATAATGATAGTCAGGAAGTGCCATCCAGTAATGTGGACAGAAAGTGGATTAATGGTTTTTCCGGACCTTTTAAAAAGGAAACGTTTTCTTGGCTTAATCACTATTTTTTTTTAAATAAAAAAAAATTTATGAATCCAAAGTAGTGGCGAGTAGAAATTTTAGTCTGGCAAGTACCTTTTGAGCTGAAATTTCATGCACTGTATTACAATTAAGCTAAAAATTATAACTTTTGATAAATCAAGGATTTTTCTGTTTTAAATATTTAATAAAATATTTGCATATATGTGATTCCTCAGCCCAATTGGCAGAAATCCGCCAATTCGCTTGGCAAAACTAAAAATTCCTACCGATCCAATATCTAATCGTTTCTCACTATCCATCGTTTTGGATTTTAAGTTAAATCAACTACATTATGATGCGACTAATTATGTGAAAAGCTGTTAATATTTAAACTAAAAAATTCAGACTAACTTTTGTTCTGTGATTGGATCACAGATCTCAATAAAAAGAAGTCAATAAACCACTCTACTTAAAATAAAAGAAAATAGAGATGCCCTTTAAAAAATATTAAATATTTTCAGCCTATTTATTGTCAGAGTAATCACATGTATGTATTTGGTAGCAGAAGCGTTTTTTTAAATAATGAGGGAAACGAAAGGAAAATGCGATCATGTTTCCGCTACTTTTGTAGGCTCTCAGTTGGTCAAAAATCGCAATGATAACCTTACGCGCTGACCAATGAGAATCGTCTAAATGTAGCAGTAGCGGATTTTGAAATAACAAGGGAATGGCATGAAGCATTTATCTTGAAAGGGCTTTTTTTAGCAGCTACTTGTAGCTGCTATTTTTTCTCAATGAGTCTAATGTTACATTTTCAAAAAATAGCAGATTTGCCTACCTTTAGTTTCTATATTAGTAGGGGAGCCCATGATGCTAAATGTGGATTTACTCGAGCGCGTCAGATAATCATAGGGGGGATACCTTGCATGCTTTTGAGTAACTCCACCAAATATAAGCTGGGTAAGCATGTTGGTGGTAAATAATAAATTTTAATAAATTCATGTGCATATATATTTCGTTTGTTCTTTTTAAACTTATAAGTTTTTGCACAGACTGTGGCCCTTTCGTCATGTTGGTGGTAAGTTGGTGTTGTTGCGAACATGTTGGTGGGTAAGTTTAGAACAGCCCGTCAAAATTTGAAAAAAAAACTAGTTACATGGACATATTTGAGCGCGTCAGATTGGCTACAGAGACAGTTAACAACTAGTTGAGACTAGTTTTCTGGCTCTAGTCCATTAACATTTTGTTTCGTACATTTTTCTCAAAAAGAGCGATAGTGTCTTACTGGTCTTGGCTTTACTTTGCAACTTTGTAACCCTCCCACTCCCTTGCCCACCGCTCAAATCGGCAGATTTTAGAAAATGTACACTTTTTAGCTGGTAACTAACCTACCTTATCTTTATCTGACGCGCTCGAGTATGTCCATGTAACTAATTTTTTTTTACAAATCTGACGGGCTGTTCTAAACTTACCTACCAACATAGAGAGCTTATATTTGGTGGAGTTACTCAAAAGCATGCAAGATATCCCCCCTATGATTATCTGACGCGCTCGAGTTACTACCCAAAAACACTCTGGGCTCCCCTACTATATCCCATCAGGAAGTTAGTTAAGTATATATTAATTTCAAAATTCCACTCAAATAGACACTCAAAAAAGTAGTCAAAATTAAGTAATTGAAGAAATACGTTTTTAAATTCCTTACCATAAAAAAATCTCGTCTTTACCAGGCTTTGCATCTCTACCAGGAATACTATGTATCAAAATTTTGATTTATTTTGGAAAAGAAAACTTTCAAACTTGTTGATACACTAAGTTGGAGGAAGGAGCATCTTGAAAGAGGTGTGGTACCTGTTGTGGAAGCTAGGAAATAAAATTGGAAATTAAACCAATTTCCAACAAGTGTGGGGATGTTAAGTTTAATTGTTTTTGCTATGATTTTTGAGGGGAATACCTACACATGGAAAGTGCAGTTTTTACCACTTATGCTTATGCAAGTAAAATTAATTTATCAGAAAAGCAGTGCCATGGGTAGGTGTTGGTGAACACCAATGGCCTCACAACACTCATAAGAATATTTAGAAACTCTAATAGTAATTTTAAAAAAATCGGACATCTTGTCAGAAAACACCTTGATGACTCATTGTGCTCACGTTTTCCCTCTCCATGCACTTCAGTCCCTACTGTGACTCCAATTTCTTTCATAAACAAGGTTATTTTGTAATTGAGAATTGATGTATAAACTGCACAAATAAAAGTAAATGTGTGTAAAACAGCTGTATGCCTGTTTTACACAGTTACATGTATTTCTGCAATTTATACGTTGTGATTCTCCATTACATTTAGTTTGCACAAAGAACTTTGTTATCTTCAAGAGGTTTTTTTTAAAGTTTTCCAATATGAAATCAATCTTATATTTAAAATTGTCTAAATTTTATTAGAAAAAAACATATGATTGATTTTACATGTTTCTTTTGGAAATTGCCATTTTAATAAGTCTCGTAATTTTCTTGGTCTGATGAAATGAAGTGGGTTGTGAGTGGCAAAGCATGAGTTGAAAACTTTTGGGGAAGCAGACCCAATATTCTTGATTTTCAAATGTCCAAAAATGAATAGAAAGTAATTTTTAAGAGTTATAAAAGAGACTAAAGGCATAAACCCAGCCTGGCTCTAAGGGGAGGACAGTTATAGATCACCTCTACTTTTAGATGCATATTTGGAAATTATGAAGACTGCAAAATTATTTTTGGATTTTGTGCAAGTTGCACATTGTCAGGGGACTCTAACTAGAAGCCATCCCCAGAAATTTGCAGGGAATTTAACTATTATGATAAATAAATAATTTTAGAGTAGCCAAGGGTGGGTCCAGACTAGATTTTCGGAGGGGGCCATATTGGAGGGTATGTAATACTTTCCAAATTTTCAGGGCCCTTAGAAAAAGTTTTTAATTTTAGCAGTGCAAAGAATGCTTTTAAGCAGCTTGTTAAGGGTTTATAGTTACTTTACTTCAGAAATTTTTGATTTTACACAGTAAAATTCATTAGTTTCTTCTCTATACTCAGAGGATATCCATGGACGTGCTCAAGTTAGGGCCATAACTAGACCGATAATGCTTCTAGACTCATAATGGGGGATCTGGGGGTCCTCACCCAGAAAAATTTTGTGAATTTTCCAGGCCTGTAGCCAGGAATTTTCCTTAGGTGGGGCACCCACTTTTTCAGGGGGGGCAAGTTAAATAATTGTTTCTACTCCTGGATTTATGTAAATTTTATTTTTACTTATATTTGGTTAATTTATATACATGCATTTAGTTTATCAAATATAATGATAATTTATTATAAATTATTACAATAGTTGTTAAAATGAAGAACCGCTACAACTAAAACTATACTGCTTTGTTGTATCAAAAAAACCTAGTGCTCGTGCTAATCGTGCTATTATTACTTTTCTCTTTTTTGAAACGAGTCATTGTTCTTTGTTATGAATTATTTACCTGATGTAACTTATTTTTCCATTTTCCATTTAATGTTTTTAGTTATTAATAAATTTTTTATTAATAACTATTGAAGTGCGAATTATTCTGTCAAGAGGTTATGGGCCCAGACACGCGATAATGGAGCTATTCACCACAGATAAACTTCAAGGCCAGGAAAACTGGGTGAGGTGGAAATGGATGGTGGAGGGGCTGCTAATGGAAAAAGAATACGCCCATGAGGTGTGCACCGGAGAACTAGAAAGGCCAGTTCTGGATACCGGGGATGCTGCATCCGTTGGTAAATATGATAAAGTTTTGGCGAAGTTCAATAAGGGGAACAGAGCCGCGAGAGGCATTTTTTCTCGTACTCTGGATTTTAAAATTTGTGACTTGGTGTCCATGTGCAAAAGTTCCAGGGAAATTTGGTTAAAGTTGCATGAGCTGTTTGAGCAGCGAAATACACAAGCTCAGTATGCATGCCAGCTGCAGTTTTCATCTTTCGCCAGGGATCTGGAAAACAGTATGGCGATGCACATTGCTAAGCTGGAGCATCTCGTCTCAAGAATGGCAGATTTGGACATTAAACCAAATGACTTTTTAATCATGAGCAAACTTCTTGAAACCCTGTCAAGTGAATATGAGCCATTGAAAATGGCTTGGTGTGTAAGACTTCCAGAGCAACAGACGCTCACAGAATTAAAGAAACTGTTGATATCTGAGGAGCAGAGGAGAGCCACAGAAACCTCCCGAGATGCTGAGCTCTCAGCTTTATTGTCAAAAGCCAGCTTGGGGAAAGTACAATCTAATGCCAAGCATACCAACCCGGTAAATAAACAGGGGAAGATGAAATGTTTTAAGTGTGGCGAAAGTGGACACATTAAAAGAAACTGCCCCATGAGAAACAACTATCAAGAGAAAAACTATCACAGTGATGAAGTGTTTGTGACAGAGTCTCTCTTAGCAAGTAGTGATGATGTGTGGGTTATCGATTCAGGAGCTACTCAGCATATCACCAACAAAAGTAGCTACTTGTTCGATTATGTGGAATACCATTGCCCCTTGGAGGTCCGTGTTGGAAATAACTCTGAAATGAAGGCATTTGGACATGGAAAAATTTCTATGAAGATGCTGGTACATGGCTCGTGGAAACAAAGCTTGTTAGAGAATGTGTTATATGCTCCGGACGCATCAAGAAATTTGTTTTCTGTCAGCCAGGCCTTGGATCATGGGAAGGAATTTAACATGTCTAATGAGAAATGCGAATTTGTCAAGTCAAACAGAGTAGTTGCGGTAGGAATAAGATGTGGAAATTTATTCAAGCTACAATGCCAAGTAATGATGCCTGAGGCGGAGACTGTTATCACCACTGTTCCCTCACTTGAAGCTAATTTAAATGAGACGCTTCAACTCTGGCATGAGAGACTTGGGCAAGAACAAGTAACAGGAGAGCTTGAGAACAAGCAACAGGAAAAGAAGTTACTTCTATCTCAGAGAATTAAAGTGCAGGATGACAAGGAGTTCTGTGAGGCTTGCATCGTCGGAAAACAACACAGACAGCCGTTCCTTAGTCCTCAACAACGAGCAAAGGAAGATGGAGAAATAATTCATTCTGATGTCTGTGGTCCTATAGAGGAAAAATATAGGGTTGAATCAGTGTCAACATCGGCTGTTGTTGGACTTGAATTGCCAAAACCAGAAAATGATCCAAACCCTGACTCGACTGAAGTGACCCCCCTTCCCGATAGTGCTGAATCTGAAAAGGATCCTGATCCGAAGAATGCATCAGATGAAAAGCAGAAAGAAGGTCATCAACTGAGAAGCAAGATGAAACTAAAGGCACCCAAACGTCTCATTGTATGCTGTATTGCAGAGCAGGTAGAACCTGAACCCTACCATCAAGTCGTTAAGTCGGAGAGTGCTCTCGGGGTGCTGGAGAGATTCAATATGGAGGAGTTGGATCCTGTGTCCAAAGTCAAGCGCATACTCAAGTATGTTGGAGGAACATCAGGCCGTGGTGTGTTGTACAAGTATGGCCCTCAATCAAGGGTTTCGGAGTCTTGCAGTGATGCTGACTATGCCAGTGACACAACTACCAGGAAATCTGTCTCTGGTATCTTCTTCAAAGGTAGTGGAGGAGCTATTAGATGGGTAAGCCGTCGTCAGCAATGTGTATCACTAAGCATAAGCACCACTGAGGCAGAATATGAGGCTGCAAGTGAGGCTACGAAAGAGCTGATCTGGCTAAAACGCAAGATTTATCCCCCTTGTCAGCAGTCCCAGTTCTACAGGTCACCAACGAACGAAAACACCAACTGGCCGACATTCTGACTAAGCCACTGTCTAAGCCACGCTTTGAACTATTAAGAAGTTCTCTTGGTATTTTTTAAGTTTAACTTTAAAAGTAATATTGGTAATTTTTTGAGTTTCGATTTGTTTAGTTGTAGGTTCTAGGGGGAATGTTAAAATGAAGAACCGCTACAACTAAAACTATACTGCTTTGTTGTATCAAAAAAACCTAGTGCTCGTGCTAATCGTGCTATTATTACTTTTCTCTTTTTTGAAACGAGTCATTGTTCTTTGTTATGAATTATTTACCTGATGTAACTTATTTTTCCATTTTCCATTTAATGTTTTTAGTTATTAATAAATTTTTTATTAATAACTATTGAAGTGCGAATTATTCTGTCAAGAATTACGTGACAAAATCTTTAGAAACTATTATTTTATCAAACTTTGGGAAATTTTAAAAGAAACGCGGGAATGGTGATCAAATCAACGAAATAAATGAAATTTGAAATTAAATAAGTTTCAAAAGGTGCGTCTGTTCCATTCTGCTTTAAATTTAAGCTTTGAAAACTTTTCGAATGATGCAAGTGTAATTCAATCCGAATTTCGGGAAAAAAAATAAAAAAAAAAAAGGAACACTGGTTAGAAGCAGAGGGCTTCCTCAAGCAAAAAACCAGTAATACAACCAACCAACCAACCAACCAATGATGCAAGTGTATCCAATTTTTACGTCAAAATTTACGCAGATCTTGCGCACAGCGGATCTTCCTATACATATAAAAATTGCATAGCTCTGCAGTTTGCGATTGGCTGTTATGGGCTTTGTAGATAAAGAGTGAGACAGAATACAACTGCAGCTGCCTGAAAAGGTACACATGGTTTACTTTCAGTTTTTGAATGTAAAATTCTGAAAGTCAAAATTTTCTGATTTTGGTAAGCTGTGCTATATTTGAATGAATAAACACTTTCAAATCTATAATCTAAACGATTTACATCCTTAAATTTAACTTGTAGGAGTTGGGATTAGAATGATGATTGATTTTCTATGATTGCACTAATAAAAAAATGTTCATCTTTACAATTGTTTAATCTAAAGTTTTATTTTAATCGTTGGGCATGAAAATTACTTTTCTTAATTTAGTCTCACTGTACTTACAGTTACTGATCTTAAGGGCAAACTGGGGGATCTTGCACATATGGATGTCCCCTAAGAAAATTGAAGAATTTGATAAAGTTTTTACAAACGTCCTCTTTTGCTTATAATTAAGTAATTCGGGTTAGCCTGTTACTTATTTTTTTCTACATGCTAGATATTAATCACCAAAGATTTAGCTGTGTTTTGTTTTGATTGTTGATCTTATTAAACCCTTGACTTAATGTTCATTGAATTGTTCGTGATTTCTTGTTTTCATTTGGATTTTGAAAAAGCCTAGCCTGCCAATGACATTCATTACGTATGTACAGTAATTCACTTTATGAGCTTGAATAATAAGTATCGTAATATCTCATTTAGTCCTGTTGCTTTTGCTTTTAATATTTGCTATATTTTTAAAAGTATTTTGTAAAATGCTACTTATAAAGTTCCATTGGCAAGATTGCCCAGCTAGTCCTATATAGTACAAAAAATACTAACTTGATAGTGTACATGAGTGCCACTCTTCCGTCCCCCGGACGGAATTCCAGCTTTTTAAAATTTTAATGAACAGTATTCCGTCCCAGGTAATATATTACAAGACGCAAAATTAGTATTAAATTCAACTATCTACATTGCTCATTTGGTTCAATTCCGTTCCTGCTAAATAAATTGCCATACGTTCAAATATCAACATTTTTAAAAAATTTTATTGAAAATATGAATATAGTACTACATCTTTGGTATCCAAAAGAGCATAGCGGTAAATAGCGGGAACATTAACGGAATTGAACCGCACATTTTGACCACAAGTAACATGGTTTTACTCACATACAGCTTTATCTTGATTTAGAATTTAAGGAACTATGATTATTCATGATATTTTATGAATTTTCATGCAATTAAAAAAAATTGCTAGACTGGATGAAAATGATTAATACGATACTTTAAATTTCCGTCTTGCAAATTTTGAAAAGTGGCACCGTCCATGATAATGTAAGATTTCAAAATAAACATGCATCTAACAACATGGAAAATGCAAGCTTCTTGAAGGTCTAGAAAGGATTAGACCATCAGACTATATTGACAACATTTTTTTTTTTAGATTTTTCTAAGCTATCACAACTCATTTCCCACTTTATTGAATCATTACTTTTTGAGGTGGTAATCAACTCGATAATAACTTAAGTAATCATTATAAACATTAAACTCAGATTACATTCTTTAATCGAATCTTTGGTAAACTTTCTAATTATCTAAAGATAATTTGAATTTTTAAATTATAGGTGCTGATTAAAAATGCTTGAAGCAGTTCCTGAATACATAGACTTTCCAAAAGAGGAAGAAAAAATTTTAGAACTATGGAAATCCATTGATGCTTTTAATAACTGTTTGAAACAGTCAAAAGGAAAACCTAGGTAAATGTTATACATAATTTATTTGAATATTGGGGAAATTACTGATAAGTGTGGGGAAATCACCAAATTGGGGAAATTTCACAAAAACACAGGATTTCCAAGTTTGATCATCAGAACCGCAAAAAAAAGTTTTGGAATGTTTGCATTTATGGCTTTGTATTTTGTACCTGTTGAAAATGTGTTATTTGAGGTAGTACTATTATCCATATTTCTTTGTTGTTCTAATTAGGTTTTTTCCCGAAGTTGTTATAAAAAAGGAAAGAGATTCTACTACTGTAGAACTCCAATTATCCGAACTGCAACTATACGAATTGCTGATTATCCAAATCACTTTCGGAATTTTAGAAAAAAAAATAAGTTGGAAAGGTAATGGGAAGTTAAAAGCCCAAGAGCATTTAAAAATGTGAAAAAGCTTCCCCTCTTTCATGAAAAACCAATCCAAGCCTTAGATGATGGCAGCAGGGTTTATTGAGTGGTACGACGAATTTTCATTCCTGATGTGAAAAAGCACCAAGAATCTGTTGGAAATATAGTTTTTTTCAACAACAATTAATACTTTTTTTAGCATATTTGAGTAACGTTCCCTTTTTACATTGATATTAAATACTTATTTTGTGCTCTTTGCTTTTCGTCAATTTTTTTCACCACCCTTATTTTTCATCCTGATTTTCTTGATAAAGGATTATGGTTTCTATGCAGTATAGCTCAAGCAATTTTTTTATCAATAGGTATACTTTCTATGATGGACCTCCTTTTGCCACGGGCCTTCCTCATTATGGGCACATTCTCGCTGGAACAATCAAAGACATTGTTACTCGTTATGCTCACCAATCAGGTTTTCATGTTGAAAGACGTTTTGGATGGGATTGTCATGGCCTTCCTGTTGTATGTTGTTTTCAAAATTTTTAAATTATTCTAAGTATTTTAATTTGTTGATGACCATTTCAATTTTTTTCTCTTATGCAGGAGTATGAAATCGACAAAGTGTTGGGTATTAAAGGTCCCAGTGATGTTGAGAAACTTGGCATTGAAAACTACAACAATGAATGTCGTAAGATTGTTATGAGATATGCTAAGCAATGGGAGGTATGAAGGCGTTTAGATTCTTTTCAATTTATCTTTTTACCAGCCAGCAAAAATATTTCATTTTGATTAAATTCATTGTCTGTAACTTAAGAAGTTGCCTAGTTTAAATAATAGAATTAAGCCAGGGTTTAAATAATTGTTTTCCTAATAAAAGGAGGGGGGCTTTTTTAAAACATTATTTAAAATATTGATCGAGATCTTTTAAATATGGACATCATACTAAAAAATTTATTTATTGAAACTGAACTTAAGGATGAACAAGAAAACTCCTCTCATAACATTGGCTTTTTGAAACCCCCTGTTAAATGGAAAACATTGCTTTTTAAGAAGCAATTTACAACCTTCTCCCCAAAAAAATCAGTATATAGCTCCAAAATCAAAAATATATATACAGAAGTAATATCATATCAAACTAAAACGAAATAATATAAAAACCAGACTATAAATTCAATTTTATTGCAGGAGATAGTTGGACGTATGGGAAGATGGATTGACTTTGAAAATGATTACAAAACTCTGTATCCATCTTTCATGGAAAGTGTGTGGTACATATTCAAACAGCTGTTTAACAAGGGATATGTGTACAAAGGAGTAAAGGTATTCATCTTTTCTTTTCTTAGGTCATTCATTATAATTTTAAACAGGGTTCATATGCTCTTTAAAATTTCCTGAAGAACTCTCCGAAAACAATTTTCATTTTCAAGCACTATGAAAACTCTTTGATTTTGGGTTCTACTTGTTAAAAACTTTTTGAATTTATTTAAACTTTAGAAATTTAGAGGGAAGTTACTGCACAAAATTGAATTGTTCCAATCCAAAACTGTAGCATAAGATTAAATTTGAAATTTATCTAGGTACATGGGGTAAATAAGGTAAAAAAAAATAACAAATTTCTATCAGAAAGAAAGTCTTACAAAATCTTCCATATGGGTAATTTTTGGTGGTTGAAATTAAACTTCTTAGACTGAAGTTTTTTAACTTCAGTCAGTGCTTTAGTTTTTCATTTTCTACCCAATTTATACATTTTGAGTCAATGCATTTGAATAAATAATTATTAATTAATATTGATCATTATTTACAGTTTTATTGAAAGTATAAGGTAGTCTTTTATTTTTTTAAATTAAATCTGTTAGGTTCATTTATTTAATAATTACGTGAAAATATTTTGTTAATAAACTATAGCTTAATTAAAATTATTCAAACCCTTTTTTTGTAACTAGGAATTTATATGAAAATTTGCTTTAATTGAAAATTAAGCAGTTTAGTACATAAAATTATACAAAATGAAACTCGAGTACTACTTAAAAAAAGGTTACATACAATATCGATCAGCCTTGAATTTTTCATCTAGTAGCCTGGAAAAGTCCTTGAAAATCCTTGAATTTTTTTTCCTCAAAAAGTGTATGAACCCTGTTTTAAGCACATACTATTATAGCTGAAACAATATACTTTAAGATGTAAAATTTGTTGCAAAACAGAATCTGTATTTTTTAACTATAACTTTAAAATTTTACTTTTGATAGGGGAAATCAGTTTTTAACCTTTATCATCTCAAATTGTAGACTTTAAAAAAATTAGCTAGACTGAGAGCTCTGGATGCTGATTACATTGTAGTGTTTCCGTACTACAAAAAGCTAAGCTGAAAACAGTGTTGGACCGAGGTACAGTTAGGTCCGAGATACAATACTTTCCCATACCTTACTATGTAAAAATGAAATATGATTGATATTATTTTCAGGTCATGCCGTTTTCCACAGCTTGCAATACTCCTTTATCTAATTTTGAATCTGGCCAAAATTATAAAGAAGTTGTGGATCCAGCTGGTAAGTTGTGGTTTATCTGGTTACCTGTTTGATGAAAGTAGGTTTCAATAAATTTTGATGATTTTGCTGTTAAAAAAAAAAAAACAGAAAAATTAAGAGATTTAATTTTAATATCATTATATTCAAACATGATTAAATTGTGTTTGATAACCACAAATAAGTACTTCAATCTTTTGTTTTAAAGGAGTTATGTATTAAGTACATGTGATGTGACTGTTTGCATAATGCCCTAATATAGGCCTTGTGCTATGAAAATCCAGTAAATCAACGAACCCTCAAAATCTTATAATGCTGAAAAAGCAGAGTTTTATTATTTTCAATGATAGTTCATTATAAAGTCTTATTTTCAGTCATAATTAGTTTTCCACTTGACAAAACCCCTGATGTTTCCATAATTGCGTGGACAACAACTCCATGGACTTTACCTAGTAACCTGTCAGTGTGTGTGAATCCAGAACTAGATTATGTAAAGATTAAAGGTAAGTTCTTAAAATTATTTGTCACTATTTTTTGTGCTTTATTGTGATTTTTAACCTTTGAAAAGTAACTAGTATTATTTTTTGAAAAGTAGATTATCCAATTTAAAAAACATCTTCAATTTATTGCAGACAATACAACAAATAAGATTTACATCATGATGGAGGCAAGATTGGTTTTGTTTCAAAAAGGGACTGACTTCACTATACTTGAAAGGTAAGTTGATTTAATCCTGAGGGTTTTTCTCATTTTATGCAAGCAGAAAATCAAAGAAACATGTATTATAGTACAACTTGGATAACTCAAAGCTAAAGAGCAGCATTGTTGGATAAAATCTAACCCAATGATAAACTGATGAATTCTTGACTAAGCTTTGTAATTTTCAAGAGATTAACTCCATGATTTTAAGATGTTCTGTGACAATTTGCTAACAAAATTGCATTTAATAAAAATTTTTAGAAGGTAATAAAAATTGTATAGTTTTTCAGATTTTACAGAAAATATTTTGCTTAAACATTTTTTACAAAACAAAAAAAAATTCTATGCATGGCATGCACAAGGGGCCTATATTATCTAACCATGTTTATGCAAAACAGTTCAAATTATCAAACACTTTGAATTAAAAAGTAAATTTGATTTAATAAAAAGTGTTTCAAGAGAACAATTTTAATTTTCCAATTTACCCTGTGTTAAATTAATCTCAAAGTGTAATTAAATAATATTTCCATTATATCTGTTAAAAATTAATGTTTGATGTATGTTTCATGTTAACATTTAAATTGAAAATGTTTCCACAAAAGTATGAAACTTTTCTTTGTTGCATATAAGTTACACTATACTTATTTGTATTGTATTGTAAAGTTAATTTCCTTAGATTCAAAGGGAAAACATTAGAAGGATTAACCTATGAACCATTGTTCCCTTACTTTAAACATGTGAGTATTTTTCTCAATATGCTCGTTTTAATTGTCATTGATTTTGAAAAATCTGATTATTCTTTTATCCCTCACTTGTAGCTGAAATCTAAAGGTGCGTTCAGAGTGCTGTGTGACAATTATGTTTCTGAAGAGAGTGGTACTGGTGTGGTACACCAAGCTCCTTATTTTGGAGAAGTGAGTATTTGGGGTTGCGATAATACATTGGATTTTTTAATGGAGGCTTAAACTTTCTCTTTGAATGTTAGCATGATAGATCAATTTATATAAAGATTAAAACTGAATGAATTCTATCATTTTTAAGATTATAGTTGGGTGCATTCATGTACTCTGGAATGTGACTTTTTTACAAATATTGTTTGAATTTTCAGGATGATTACAGAGTTTGTCTTGCAAATGGTGTTATTACTAAGGATCAAGATATTGTTTGTCCTATTGACTTCAGTGGAAAATTTACTGACCCCGTATCAGACTTTAAAGATCAATATGTAAAGGTTTGTATCTCTTGATGTTTATTTCATAAATTCAAAATCTGATAAAGGCACAACTCTAGAGCATCAAGTTATGTGAATGTATCTTGGTAAAGATCTGTTTTAATTAATTAATTGTTCCAATGACATTGCCATTAAATTTAAGTTTCAAATTTTTTTAAAAATAAAGCCAAGACATTAGTTGAGAGCCTCCTCTTCAAGAAAGGCTTTTAATTTCTTATTGAATATTAAAACTAAAATTACCTATGTGTTTAGATGATAATCTCTGACAAATCTAAAGGTTGATATTTCTTAAATCTTATGCTAATGAAATATTTAGGATGCAGACAAAAACATCATCAAGTATCTAAAAGCAGCCGGACGGTTAGTTAACCAAGGAACCACCAAGCATAGCTATCCATTCTGTTGGCGTTCAGAGACTCCCCTTATCTACAGAGCTGTTCCCTCCTGGTTTATTAGAGTTGAAAATATATCACAAAAGTTATTAGAAGCTAATCAAGATACTTACTGGTACATTTACTATATATATTCTATATT
The DNA here is from genome assembly GCA_963680715.1 of Tetragnatha montana. Taxonomy (NCBI): domain Eukaryota; kingdom Metazoa; phylum Arthropoda; class Arachnida; order Araneae; family Tetragnathidae; genus Tetragnatha; species Tetragnatha montana. Next base: position 28,144,290 of record OY796676.1, on the reverse strand, counting down.
ATAGCAATTAAATACAAAATAATGGAAAATTTCCATTGCTTTTATTTATTTTGTTAAAGTAGATTACTTTAATTTAATGTTACTACTTAATGATTTTTTTTATTGATATCAATATTAAATCCTTTCTATGAGAATCCCCCAAACTTTAATTGGAAATTTAAAAAATTAGTTTAATGAGAAAGTAATGTTTAGTTTTTGTTTTAAAGCAAAAGTAACACTTAGAATTCAAATGATATTTTTAAAGTAATACCATAGAGTTCTTAAGTATACCTTTTTTCCCTGTAAAACCTATTCAAATTATTATTATTATTATTATTATTATTATTATTATTATTATTATTATTATTATTATTATTATTAGAACTTGTACATGAAATTACTAATAGAGAATAACTAATAAAACTAATGATTTATGAGATTGTAAATTGTAATATAGAATTCTCCATGATTCAAAAGGAATGTTCAACTGTGTTTTTCTTACTGAAGATTGAAAATAAAGCAATAATATTTAATAATATTCATCTTAAACTTTATCAAATATGACAAATACTAGATATTTTTTCATTAGCAGATTGATTTTCTTGTTCTTTTTGGTGCTGTATGCTTTTTTTTTTCTTTTTCAAGGGTCCCTGAGTTTGTCAAAGAAAAGCGGTTTGCCAATTGGCTTCGTGATGCTAGAGATTGGGCAATTTCTAGAAATAGATATTGGGGAACTCCGATTCCTCTTTGGATTAGTGATGATGGGGAAGAGGTTTGTATGCCTTGTTAAGAATTTTGACATTACAGTTCACTCTTAGTTAACATAGCTCAGATAATTGGGGACTTTCCATAAAAAGGAAAGCACAGAATAGGGGTGTGGAAACCAGTGATCAAAACGCTTTCTTCTGAAACCTTTATATTTCATTGAATATCGGTAAAATTACAATTAATTAATTACATTACATTTGTTCATTTATTTTATATAAATAAAATTAATGAACATTTCCTTTCTTTTGTAATGTCTAATTGTATAGTAAATTCATTTAATATATTTCTTCATATTGTCACAAAACTAGGGGGTGTTGCTTGTTGAATTCTTAAAAAAAAAAAAAAACCCACACCCTAATCGGGTTGTTATTGCATAATGAAAGAATCTAAAAATTTAACAAAAGTTTAAAATTATAATATTTAGCAATTTATGTGTTCAAATTTACTATAAATAGATAATAAGGATTTCTTTTGTTATTAGATTGTATGCGTTGGATCTATAGAAGAATTGGAAAAATTGACTAATACCAAAGTGACTGATCTTCACCGTGAATCGTATGTTCCATATTAATTTTAAATTTCATTTTCTGTCCCATTAAAAATTGACAAGCTGTTTTCTGCACCTAATAACAGAAATGTGTACCATTTTACTGTTATTATGAAATTAACAGCATTATTTAATAAGTTGGTTTGCAATTTTTGATGATATTTTGTTATTTGGTGCTCAAAACAGGTTGGCAATGTTTAGCAGAATTTTACCCCAGTCACTCGGTTTAACTACTCTATGAGGTTACTCCAAATTTGGTGATACAAAATGCTTTCTTTTGCACCATGGAATCGCACCAACCGTTTAATTGACAAGATTTTAGGAGGCTACTTGTTAATTTTCACCGTTGTTGTACCACTTTCAAAAGATTCGTCAAAAGTGACTTAGTGCTTCTCTCTTTCTTTTATTATTTGATAAACAATTATTGCTTTCTTGATACTGATATTTAAAGCTTATTTTTACATAAATTTTTCACTTGATTTTAATGTATGCAAAAGTTTTCATATTTATCCAGCTAATGATGTTAACTTCTCTTTGAACAGTGTAGATAAGCTTACTATTCCATCTTTGAGAGGAAAAGGTGTTCTACGCAGAATTACTGAAGTATTTGACTGTTGGTTTGAAAGTGGTAGCATGCCTTATGCTCAAGTGCATTACCCATTTGAAAACAACAAGGAGTTTTTGGAGGGGTTTCCTGCTGACTTTATAGCTGAAGGAGTTGATCAAACTAGAGGATGGTATGTTAAACTTATTCTAAATAAAGAATTTACTTTATTGAGATCTTCTTCCCATTTAAACTGATTGTTTATACTGTAGTCACTGAGTGTATGTAGATTTAAATCCAATAATATGTTTCAGGTTCTACACATTGCTTGTTATATCTACTGCTTTATTTGGAAAAGCTCCATTCAAGAATTTGATAGTAAATGGCTTAGTGCTTGCTAGGTGAGTGTATCTTTAGCTTGGTGAAAGTTTTGTGTGCTGCAAAACTTATTGAGCAAAACATTTTAGAAAAATTAGTTTTTTAGCCCTAAACCGTCCAAAATTTATATTGAATCCTATGGAGATTTGGGGCAGTCAGGACTGAAAGGGTTAATGCAGTTAAATTAGTTTCTATTTTGGCCTTGTTCATGCAAAAATAAATTGTTGAAGTTCCAACATTTTCTTTTTAAAACTGCCAGTCTTAATTGTATGTGTAAAAAGAAGTTATCCCTTAAAAAATATTTATTCAGATATCTGGTAAAACTCTTTCTGGAACTTAAAATCCTTTAAAACTGTGAGGGGAAAACTTTTGATTTATCTTATATTCCATAGCACTCTGCTTCCAAACTGTTTCTTTTGTTCCTAACAGTATTATAAATTAATATCTGATTTGTACTATCAAGCAAATATATTAGCACTCAACACAAAAAAGTATAAAGCTTATTAACCAGCGTTAGAAATTGGGGAAAAAACCCACTGGTCCTGCAGACCAGTGCTTTTCCAATCTTACTGGTCAGCAACAAAAATCACTGGTTCGACAAATTAAAAAGGACTGGTTTAAACATTATTATAAAGTAACTATTGCACTGAATGTAAGTGCACCAAATAGTAATGTTAAAAATTAGTACACATTCAAATTCAATAATGTTTTTCTTTTTCGCCGGGGGCTCCCTTATCCGCTGCTAGAACTGGAGGGTGGGATATTTTTTCACCACACACTCTGGTCCGGCAGACCAGTGATTTTCTGATTCCACTGGTCCGAGCCATTTTTTAGTTGTCCCGGACCAGCAAAATACCCCAATTTCAAAGGCTGTTATTAACCATTTTACAGAAATATATAGACTCCCAAGTTTTTAAATAAACTTGCATTCAAATTTTATGCTAGTTAGTATTTTTGGTGATATTTTTCTTTGAAATAGTGATGGACAAAAAATGAGCAAGCGCAAGAAGAACTACCCTGATCCTATGGAAGTTGTTCATAAATTTGGAGCAGATTCTTTGAGGTATTTTATTTGTTCTGTTACTTAGTTTGTAATTTTTAATCAATTGTTTACAATTAATAATCATTGCTATGTATTTTTTTATCATGCCTCATTAGAAGATTAAATTTTTAGGCTGTACTTAATCAATTCACCTGTTGTCCGAGCAGAAACTCTACGTTTTAAAGAAGAAGGGGTGCGGGATGTTTTAAAAGATGTGTTTCTGCCTTGGTATAATTCCTACAGATTCTTAGTTCAGAATATCCATATGTATGAAAAGGTAAGTGAAGTTTTCATTCCATTGAAATGTATTATGATAGTCTTAATCAATTAAAAAAAGGATATTTTTGAAACCTGGATTAAAATATAATTTAGTGTTTTGCTACTCACTTCATCATTGTTACAGGAAGGTTTTTATTTGCATAAAAAATTATTTATCTTCAAAATGTTAAGTAAATTTATAAAAATTTATGGCCTGTTTAAATGTTTTAGAACTGGAATGTCAAGTTTTCATATTCTGAAGATGTTCTTGATGTGACAAGTACCACAAATAAATCACAAAATGTTATGGACTGCTGGATTTTATCTTTTACCCAAAGTCTTGTAGAATTTGTTTCTAAGGAAATGAAAGGTAGATTTTTAAATACTTTCAAGTACTATGCTTATGTATATTCTGAAGTATTATCTTTAGTATTTTGATTGCTTTCTGTGTTGTACCTTACTATCAGGGTTGGCAGAGTTGGATCCCTTTTTGGGTTTTTTCAAGAAAAATCACAATTTTCAAATGATATCAAAACAATTTGTGAAATAACATATCTAAAATTGTGGTTAGAATTAAGTGACCCTCTAATGCTATACATTGAATGAGTTCATAGGTTTTTTATTGCTTTGATATCTCAGAGGCTAAATTAACAATACAGCTGGTTTGGAGCAGATGCATTTGGTCTTTGAAGAATATATTTTTTTCTGGTAATATGCAAATAATGTAGATTTGAGTTAAGGATAGAACCCAAATTTAGCTAATAAAATAGTGTAGGCTTACATGGTCGGAATCAGAGTTTAATAAAAAGTCTTCCGGGTTTAAGGACCGTGGTCTGTTAATAAAAGCGGACGTTTCCTCTGCATCTACGGCAGACATCATCAGCAAAAAATCGGGAATGCGGAAATCGAGAATCAAGCCTCTTTGTGACGTCTTTGTGCATCTACGGCAGACATCATCAGCAAAAAATCGGGAATGCGGAAATCGAGAATCAAGCCTCTTTGTGACGTTGACCAATGAGACTCTTCTCTTCTGGATGCATCATGTGACTTCCGTCAGCTTTGGCTTTCTTCATTTTTTACATTCTTTCGGCATCGTAGTCTTGCTGATGATGTCTGCCGTAGATGCAGACGAAACGTCCGCTTTTATTAACAGACCACGGTCCTTAAACCCGGAAGACTTTTTATTAAACCCAAATTTAGCTATTTGGGACTTTTGTTATGAATGATAATAAAACACTCTAAACTCTAACACTCTACTTGACATATAAAAAAAAACACTCTAAAGTTCCACAGAGCATTGAAAAAGCCAAAATAATTTTTGAACAACCATGGAGTTTTAAAAAAAAAACACTTAATTTAAAACCTAACTAGTTTTTAAACAACCCATTTGATTTATAAAAACCCACTCTCTAAACCTTGAAAAATGCAGTTCATATTAAAAAACACCATTCTCGTAGAAAAAAAACATAGAATATTGAAAAACCGCTCTTAACTTTAAAGAATAAATGCCCAATTTTAAATAAATGAATTTAAATTTGAGAAACAAAATAGGGAGAAATAGATTTATTTATCAAAAACATAAACTATTTCAAAAGATTCCACACTTGGCGTGCACATTATCCAAGTATGCCCTACTTACAATTCAATTGAAAGTTTTACTTTCTTTAATGAAAAGTTGAACCTCTATTTGAAAATATAATTTCACATTTGAATGTTTACTTTCAATTCTTTATGTATGTGTATGAAGACACTTAACTTTCAGTAATACATGAATTAATTCTAAAAATCTTCAGAAGAAGAAAGAAATTATAGACTATTATTAAATATATTTTTTGTATAAAATATGTTTTCATTTTTTAAAACTACTTCTAAGTATTTATTTATGCTGTTATTTCGTTTGCAGCATACAGGTTGTATACTGTTGTACCTAGATTAGTGAAATTTGTTGATCACTTAACTAATTGGTATGTCAGGATGAACAGAAGAAGACTAAAGGTTAGTTTTGACTGTATTTTACTTAATAAATTAAATTATTATTTTGTACTTGGTACTCTCTATTAGGAATTATAATAAAGGGTTGAGGAATAATTTTGGTCCTCTCTCTCAGTACAAAAATCTAGCTTTGGGCCTGATACCCTGATAATGACTAAATATTTTAGATTTAGAGGATATTTGGGCCCTTCCTGAAATAAATTTCTCTATACACCACTGTTATTTTGTTTCTTGATGTCAAAATTGTCATTAATGAGACATTTGAGATTGGGTACAGACCAAGAAGGGGTTAATAGTTCGGAAAATTAACTTAATAGTTTTGAACCATTAATTAAAAATTTTTAACATGGTAACATCAAATTAGTTTTCTTCAAATGAAATTATCTTTGTAGGGTGATGGTGGACAAGATGACTGCAAAATTGCCTTGGAGACTCTATTTTCTGTTCTTTATACCATGGTTAGAATAATGGTAAGATGAAACCAGTTCCTCTCTACATTGACATAAACTCAGTTAATTGCATATTTACTCATCAAAATGTTTGCTTTTTTTTCTTATTTGCTGAATAAATGTTTTCAGTTATTTTCTACACTGAAAATAATTTAATAATTTTCATCTATATTTTTTTAGGCTCCTTTCACTCCCTTCTTCACTGAGCATGTGTATCAGAACCTTGAAAAAGTTATTACTAGTCAAGAAAAAAGTGATAAAAATAAGAGTATTCACTATCTGAATCTACCAGAAGTGAAGTAAGAATTTCTGGTTATAGTGGTCTTTTCCCATTTATCTTTCTGAGTTGCTGTACAAAATTTCTCTTGCTCTCTAAAGAGGAAGACTAATATTTTTTTTTTCTCAATTTTAGATCGCACCTAATTGACTTGGATGTAGAGAGGAAAGTTGCTGCTATGCAAGAAGTCATTGACATTGGACGCCTCATCCGTGAGAGAAATACCTTGCCTATTAAGGTACTCAAGGATTATTAATGCATATCATAAATAAATAATGCTTCAAATCCTGTTTGTGCAAATTTCTCATTGATAACTCATTTTGATAATGTTAAAATTATGTTAATTTAATGTAAAATGTTCAATTTTTAGAAAATTGGGGAAAAATTAAACTTTTATTAATATCTTGAAATAATCTATATTGCTTGTGCTGTCCAAAAGTAGATACCATGATGCCCTGGAATGCAGTGAAGAGTTTTCAGGGGTGCCATAAGGAGCTCAGAACATAATTTTAACATTTTTCTTATCTGTAAAGAAATTAGTTTCAAGTGGAAAAATTTATTAATTTTAAAATTTAAGAGGAAAAATTCTTGACTAAAAGTCTGTTATCAATTTAGTATATAAAATTAATAAATTTAGTATGTATAGAAATTAATTAATTTTGAAGTAAACAGTTGGTATTATTTCTTTTGCAGTATCCTTTGTCAGAACTTGTGGTCATTCATGCAGATAAACAGTATCTTGAGGATGTTCAGTCATTAGAAAAATTCATTGTTGAGGTTTGAAAAATATATTTTTTGTATCTCTTAAGCTATATTAGCATAGGTGTACATTCTGTATGAATTCTGTTTATAAGGTGGGTTGACAAACTGTATTTTTTTATTTTCCATAAGCTTCACCTTCTCTTGCTTAAAAAGGTAGTTCAGTAGCAGGGATAACTTAGAATACTGAATGCTAAACCCAAAAAAGTTTGTTAAATTAAATATTCACTATTTATATTGTTTTCTTTTTATAACTTTAGGAGTTGAATATCAAATGCCTTACTTTGACTTCTGAAAAGCACAAGTATGGTGTGAAACTGCGGGCTGAACCAGATATTAAAGCTCTAGGAATCAAATTACGTTCAGAATCTAAAACTGTTGCACAAGCAGTAAAAGTAAGCTAAATGGTCTTTAACATCAATTTTAATTCTTTTAAAAATTCTATTTTTGTAACCAAGTTTCCTCATTATTTCTATGTATCCTCTTTTAAATTCAATCTATTTCAGGAATTGAGCAGTGCTCAACTTGCTGAGTTCACTAGTAAGGGAAGTATCACTTTGTGCGGTCATGAGCTGGTTGAAGGTGATATTCGACTTATGCACAGCTTCAGCGGTGAGAAGGCTGAAGAGTTATCTCAAAAGTATCAAGTTCATTCAGCTGGAGAGGTTTGCAATTTTCCTCCTACTCAATTTCATTCATTAAATTTCAAAAAAATTTCATGCAGCCAAGTTTATCTATTGTTCACCTCCTAGTCTTTTTTTCTTATGTTATTATTTACTATGTTATATTGATGTATGTGATGATAAACTAATAAAACAAAATTAATCTGTACTTACTCTACAAAAAAAAAATTATTTGGAAAAGAAGGCGTAAGCGGCTCCTCAGGAGCAAGCAGAATGCCTCTACAACACCCAACTTGAACTTGTTATGATGTTAGGGTTTTACAGTTTGATGACATATAAGAAAGTCATTGTTTTAATGACTAAAAAACAAGATAAAGCTTAATGAGTATTAAAAGTGGTTCTTAAAAATAATCTAAAGGTCTTTGAATTTTATTTAGTGATTTTATGTAAGGATGGTTACTTATGATTTTTAAAATTGTGTTAAATTTTCTTTTCTTTTTTTTTTAAGGTTCTTGTTTTGTTGGATGTGACTCGTAATCAGGATATGGTAGATGAAGGTACTGCTAGAGAAGTGATAAATCGTATTCAGAAACTTAGGAAGAAGGTAAAATTCTTTGAATTTTTTCTTAAAGTTTGAAGTAATTAATTTACATCTTAGTACGTTTTGAAAATTAAAGGAAAATTTTAAAGTTACTTTTTGGAAAATGCTAAGGAAAATGTTTTTCTTAACCCTTTCGCGACGGGTGCCTCAGCCACTGAACCGCTCTCACAGGACGGCACTCGAGTAGAAAGAACTTTCCCCATGGGACGGGCATTTTGCGCGTCTATTTTGAACTTCGGAAAAAAATTCGCAAAAATTTAAATTGTTGTCCAAAATATCTAATTTTCTGGATATGATCAGTGGAACCCTTTACACGTTACTTCTGAAAATTTTAAAGCATTATCTCATTAATTTCTTACAAAATTTTTCAAAACAAGTAATTTGTAAATAATAAACTTTTTCACAAACCTGAGATTTATATAACTGGGAAAAATATTCCAAAATGAAGAGATTTTATCTCTAGCAACTCATTTATAAATATACATTAAACATATCCCGGAAAAAAACGCACAATTTCTTTTTTAGTGAAAACGTGCAATGCCGCAGCATAGATAAACCGCTCGGAAATCGTTGAAACATTGTTAATTCAAAGAAATATATCAAATAATTTATCTATTTCACTCTTCATTTCCACTTGACTCTCAAACATATCAATTATTCCTGAAATAATTCCTTCTAAAGGCAATCTAAATCTAAAAGAAATAAATACCCATAACTGTCGCAATAAAAATATCAAAACTCCCATTCATCCACCAAATGAAAATAAAAAGTATCTGCAAGCCTTTAGAACACGTGGTAAGGTTTATATTAGCTGAGATGGTGAAAGAAAGCAGTCTAAATTCACATTACTCATCATCTCAATGGATTATAAATAAATCTCGGCATTTTTCGGAAACAAATTATCAAAAATATAAAATACTTTATGGGAATGAATGTCAAGATGTTCGCTTTCGAATAATTTCATTATAACAGATAAAGCGCGATTTCTAATGAGAATAAAAATTACTAATATAAAGTTTTAAGCGTGTATCACATATGAGACGCCCGTCCCCTGGTCCTTTCAAAGCAGGCGTCTCACCCGTGAGACGGTAGGCCGGTGGAAGCACTACGCTGGCGTCTCACCCGTGAGACAGTAGTCCCGAAAGGGTTAAAGACAAATAGTATAGTTGCTTATGATTAGGGCTGGGATTTCCATGTAATTGCAATCTTTTCAGAAATCTGATATTGCAGAGTTTTCTCAAATACTATTTGTTTCAAGGGAGTTTGGATCAATTAAGACCATTTTTATTTTACATATTTCAGTTTATTTACATGTTTTTACATAATTAAGCTATAAATACATATTTTGCTACATATTCATTCAATTTTTGGGTTCATCATGAATAATCACTAGTTTTTTCCAATTTTCAATTAGTTTTTTAAATTTTTTTTTCTAAACTTCTCCAATGACATAATTCAGAGTTTCAAATATTTTTAGTTTTCAGAATTCATTAAAAATCTTTAAAATTACAATATTTCTTCCTATTTTCTGTATTTTAAATACATATCACACATTAAGTAGGTAAGTTACATATTTACCTAAAATAAATACATATTATCTGTACATATTTTGAGTTTTTAATTGCATGGAAATCACAGCCCTACTTATGATATGAAAATATCCCAATGCCTTTTAATACCTGTGTAGATATCTATATAGTAGGGGAAGGGGGTGTACCTTGGTCCTATATTAATTTTAAGAATAATATTAGTGATGTGGTAACACTACACTTGTAGCAAGCATCTTAAGCACTAGACCTAAATTACTTTTGATAGCGTTGCAAATTTTACACATTATATGTTAAAAAGTTATATCACCCATCAGAAGTAAACTGAACTTTTTATGTTTGTTTGCTCTTTGTGTTATAGTTCAAAATATAAAGATCTTTTTACTGTGAGTTGAATAACTTAAAGTGTATTGTTTTGATTTTAATAGCATATGCTCAAAATAGAGCCATGGGTAAACTCAATGTAGTGATAAAACATGGGCAAGTAGTATTAGTATGCTTTGAACCTAAGGAATAATGTACAGTACTGGAAAAAAAAATCGACTCAGATTTTTTATCTCTGGAACGGCTCGAGATACAAAGACAAATAAGGTACCATTTTTCATCATTTTAAGTACTCTTTAAACAAAAAAAAATTCGAGTCCTTAAGGGGTCGTCTTCATATCGAACGAAGCACCAACTTTCTTTTTTCCTATGGAAGGCCTCAAATATTATATTTTATTCTGAAAGATCACCCTCCATAACCCCTAAATACCAAGTTTCATATCTCTGCGTCAACAAATAGACCCCCCAAAAATTCTTAAAATTTGGAAAAAATCCAGTAAGTTATCTCTTGATAGCAAAAGATTTGTAACGGTCAGAGCTCAAAATTGAATTTGGCTTCAATACATTTGGCGACTTATCTCTGAATTGGCGCATTTTTTTTCAAATATTTATGTGTTTTTAATTGTTTGCTTTGTTTAGGGGATTTTCTAACTATACATTTCGTGCGCTTTTTAGTGAAGAAGCTTAGTGAAACCATTAGGAACAATTTTGCTCCTTAGAATCTGTAGATTCCGAATTACAATGATGGACACTTCCGGTCTGGGTCTGGGGATGGTAAGAGGCTCAGAAGAGGAAAATTTACCAGTTTTGATGTTGTGTTTTAAAGTCAAAATGGTTCCTTTTATTCATTTAATTTGCTCAAATGCGCCATAATACAAGAGAGGTGAGAGAGGACTAACAGAATATAGAGTTTGGAAAGGATCAGTTCCCTCCAGTCAAAGGGGTGAAAGGATGAAGTCGAATGCAAAAATTTGTATGCTTATTTTCTCTGAGGATCATGTTTATAGTCTTAAATTAACTTAATGAGAGGTAACATTCTTTTCCTTACTCTCAGGCGAGAAAGTATTGCGATGGTAGAAGTCTGGCAACGCTCACTAGGGATAGGGGAGGGGCAGGAAAAAACTCGAAATTCTGTGATAACTAAATAAAAACAATTTCTTTTTGGCACCAAACTGCGGTTGAATGTTTTGTAAATTGACACCAAAGATGGGAAAAATCCATAAAACCGATTTTCGAATGGTTCTCTATTTCAAATAGGGGCGAAATGGTGTAGAAAACAATTAAGTCAAATTCTTAACTTTTAGGCCGTTAAAAACTTATTTTTCTTCATGAAGGAGCACACATTTCAAACTAATTTTTCTCTTTATACACTTAACATTACGAAATACTATGGTAGATATCTGGGACCTGCGATTAGGGAGGTTGAGAGGGACAGAAAAAATATTCCAGTTTTGATACTGTTAGTGGAAGAAGAAATTCAAAATTTTCTGCTTTTAGTAGAGTCAAATGTGGTGCAAATAAAGGAGACCGATGGTTGACATGCAGAACACTCATTCAGAAAAGCGTTCCTTACATTGGAAGGTGGGATAGAAGGGTTATATGGAATAATTGAAGTTCTTTCCAATATTTTTAGACAAAATAGTGTCTATTTTAGTGAAATAATATAGAAATCAATGTGAGTTGGTTCCATGTATAGTATAGAACTGGAAATGTGAAAGTAAATATCTTTCACCATCGACCGGGGATAATGAGTGGGGCAGAAAAAAGTTGAAATTATATTTTATTGAGAGAAAGAGTAATTATCCAGTTTATAAGCTTTTCAGAACTAAAAAAAAATGTGATTGGGGACACTCGGGACTTCTATCTTGAGAAGCATAACTCAGCTTTGGAAGTTGGAAGGATGAAACAGAACATTATTTTTTGAATAATGGCGTGAAAAGGTTTTAAGGAGTTAGATTAAACAATGACAGTTTTCCTTCTCATACTCCCCAGAATGGGTCAACCGATTGTGTGATTTGGGACCCGAGACAGGGGAAGGTGGATGGCGCAGAAAAATGCGGAACATTCTATTTTAGTTTAATTAATAATCTTATTAAGATTATATATTCCTAAATTGAGAAAAATGTATAGCGGCCATGCATGAGACCCATTTTGAAAAGCGTTTATTGGAGGGTAGAAGGATGAAATAGAATACTATTAGGGAGTAATACATATTTTGCTTTTTCTCAAAAGAGTGGGAATTTTTTCGGAAAATTGTATTAAAAAGAGTTGTTTTTCCCTTTTAACTAACTCCATGTAATATGACATGTATAGGCGGAATCTGTATTCTGACTTAGGGGAAGGTGTGTGGAGCAGAAAAAAAATATTTCCTTATTATTATTTTCGTCTATTTGATAGTTCGTCTTTAATTAATAGTTTCGTCTGTAGATATTTTTAAAGTAGAGTAGTTATTTTATGACCACCCTGAATCTCCCGACGGTGTCACGGACGTTTCGCCAGTTCTAAAATTTCCTACCCCCTGCTTTCCTGTTAAATCTTCACTTTAGAAATTTGTATGGGCCCAGCAAGTGGGGGTAAGAAAATTATGAGTTGGCGAAACGTTCGTAGAGCACCCCCCCCCCGACTGCCCTCGGGCAGCATGATTCAGAAACCAATCAGAACACTATTTTCAGATGACATCCTTTTCCCATGTGCTTTCATTCTTTGAAAGATTTGTATTCTTATTTTAATTAAAAAATTTTATTGAGAATATTTTAACAAACTTTTAAACAAAAATAATTTAGTATTTTAATAGAAGTTTTGAACGTTATCATTCAGATTTATTCATCTTTTAAAAATCAATTCATCAACTTACTTTCAGAATTATATTCCTGTCATTTTAAGTAATAAAACTAATTAATTTTGCAGTAAAAAGTTTTGAATTCTGTTTTTTATTAGTATCATATTAATAAATAGTATGATTTATTTCATTATTTCGATTACAAACTGAAATAGTGAAATAAAAAAGTAATATTCAGAACCCCCCATTTGAACAATATATTAAGATTCTTTTGTAATAAAATTTAAATCATGAAGGAAACAAGAAAGTCTACGTGTAATTTGATGTAATTAAACACTGAGCACAAACAAATCTGGTAAAAAGAGACTATAAGGAAGAGAAATAACCTCCATTACTGAAAATATCAACAAATCCGTCACGATTCAAGAACTGTAGAAAGCTGATTAGAAAATAATGCAACAAATATAAAATTATAAGCAAACTGGAATATAAAATTAAAATAATGGAAGATAATTTGTTGATCCCTGCTAGTAGTTTCATTAATGCATCGGCAAGTAGCTCGGGATAGTTCTCTCACTTTCACCAGTCATATGAGTTTGGCTCGATGGTTGGCGACCGTTTAAGACATAGTTGTTTCCTGCAGAGTGCACAGAAATATCCTGGCCTACTAGGGAAGATTCAAAAAAAGTTTAAATAGGAAATTTAACATGGGATGTTTCAAATTTTAAAATTTTTTGGGGGGTCTGTTTCTTGACGCAGAGATGTGAAACTTGGTATTCAGGGGTTATGGAGGGTGATCTTTCAGAATAAAATATAATATTCGAGGTCTTCCATTGGAAAAAAGAAAGTTGGTGCTTCGTTCGATATGAAGACGACCCCTTAAGGACTCAATTTTTTTTTTGTTTAAAGAGTACTTCAAATGATGAAAAATGGTACCTTATTTGTCTTTGTATCTCGAGCCGTTCCGGAGATAAAAAATCTGAGTCGATTTTTTTTCCAGTACTGTACCTTGAACAGATTCAAGGTACACTGCTTTACCTTAAAGTTATTTTTTAAACATTTGTATCTTTCTTCTACCTCGAAGTCAATATATAGCATTTAGCTAAAGATTTTATACCAGACATAAAAATCTGATTATGTTCTCTTTGCAGGCCCATTTGGTTCCATCAGACCCTATATCTGTATATGTTGGAGTTCAACCAACCACAGACCATCTCTGTAATGTAATATTAAATTTTAAGGATTTTATCACCAATACCCTTAAAGTGCCACTGGAACTTCTTCCTCAGCCTTCCCAAGCACAAGTGATCATTAAAGAAACAACTGATGTAAGAATCCTTTTATGACCTAAGGCAATTTATTCTATATCCTCTGCTGTTGATGTTAATAGCAATATTTGAAACGACTGCATTCTATAGAATACCTAAGCATTTCATAAAATGCATAGTATTTAGACAAAGTATAAAAAATTTAAGTAAACAAACTGTTTTTCGTGACATTAGCTTAGACATTTCATCTTCAAATTGTTGTTGCATGTATAATATAAATATGTATTAACCGTAACTCCTTCTCCTAACCGTTATCTATTCTTCCATTTTCATGCAGCACAGCATCGCTAATTTTTTGTTTAACACATTTATGTAAACTCGTGTGTAATGACACTCTCAAACAAAATGCAAATTTTATACCCAAAAAGGATTAAAAGCCTCAAGATATTCAAATTATAGATGTATTTCATTATTGATAGTTTGGTTATTTAGCAGGCTGTGGGTACTTAATCCTACCAACTGAATTTATATCTTTAAAGTTTCATTAAAAAATTATTATAATTTTAAGTCTGATTTGTTTTCTTTGTTTCCATTTCCAGGTGAAAGGAGCACAATTAGAAATAGTGATAACAGGATCTCATTCTCAGAGTGAAACACCTTTGAAAAACAAGGACTCAAATGTCAGGAAGAGTGAAACACCTTTAAAAAACAAGGATTCAAATGTCAGAAAGAGTGAAACCTTATCTCCAGCTGATGAAAGGAAAAAGATGAAGAAAACTGAGCATAATTACAGTGAACCATTTTGCAAGTAGGTGGTAGTTAATGCTTTGTCTAAACAGTAATCTTGCTCTAGAAATAATGTCCAAGACTTTTCAAGATTTTAAACCAATGATAACCTGGATTTGTGAATCTCTTCCAACTTCATGAGTAAATTTCTAATGCTAGTATGTTATGGTCTATTTTTTCATAAACTAGGTATTTTGCAGTATTATTGTTTAGAGACTCTTTTCATGATTCTTCAGGCTTTCATTCGCCTATTTCATGTGCTTTCAATGAGATCTTCCCTGTATGCATGTGTTTGGTTAGAACAGAGTGAAAGGTGGGGTTTTTCTTTTCTTCTATGTATAAAGTTAATTAGGTAAAAAATTTGATGGGAAATGGGTCAAAATTTTTTAAGTGCCTGCACAAATTACCGAGAGTTTACATTTTAAAAGTTGGGAAATGTGATCCTTGCTTCAGAGATTAGACAAAAACAAATACTCAATATTTGTGTTCTGGACAGTGGTTGAAAAGTTTAGTAAAAAAAATCATTTGTTAATCTCACTTCCTGTATAAAATTTAGTTTCTTGGGAAAATTATTAAAATCAATCACAAACTGATCAATTCTTTTGTTTTAGAGTAATTTGAATGGAGTTTTTTCTATTTTGTTTACATAAAAAATTTAAGCTTAACAAGCCATTTAAGACTTTTAACGAAATTCCTGGCAATCACTATTAGTTGGCACAGTACAATTTAAAAGAATCATTATGTAAAATTTTATTTTTCTTTCAGGTATGTAAATGTTGAGTTATGTGGTGAACATGGGTATAAAAATGGCAGTTCATGCTGCTCAGTTCTTTTGGAAAACCCCAGAGGAGAATTTCATTTGACAAGTGAAGCTTTATCTCGCCAGGTAGGTTTTAAATGAATATTTATATAGTACCTGCACTCTTATAAATGTAACCTTTTAATAAATTTTACAATTTAAATTTAACTCAATGTAACAAGGAGAGGATCAGTACTTGTGTACACCAATTTGGTTCATTTTTTGTGTGTGAGTAGTGCATGACAGGATAATGCGAAATCAGATATATATATTTTAATATTTTGAGAGGTATGGAATGAAAAGAATATCTGGAGTGTGCCTTATCCCTGGTATTGTAGGTTTATTCCTACAATAATTCCTATTCTTTTATATGTGCTTCATATTGCATGAAAAGTTAAAATAAAAAAACAGCATGCAGCGAAACTCGATCTTGGGACCTTAGGATTCGGAGCTTTTACCCCTAGACCACGATCCCTCTTCTTTGGAGGGCATCCTCAATCTCATCATGATGTTTTCGCCACTGGGGATGTCCTCCGAAGAGGGCGAACCGTTTGGAGAGAAATTCCAATTGACACAACCATCAATTCCAGAAAATGGAATAAATATTTATCTGCCATCACACATACGATGGTGAAGATGAGAAACCTCGTATCTCTAATTTTTCCAAAATTGAGTTTTTTATTGCTACCTACTTACCTATGCACCCAAAAACAGTTTTTTTGCTCTCCTGAAAAGGTGTTGTTGCTGTAACCTGAAGTTTTTCAATAGCCTCTGGCTTTGGTTGTCACAATTTCAGAAAGGTCATTGATAATGAGATGTTGGGTGAACCCCTGAGCAACTCCCACCAATATTTTTATTTTTAAATATTCATAGTGAAGATTTGAATTTTATTTGACTTTGAAATAGTCTAAATTTTCCAAGCTGTATATGGTGCTGGTAGAAGATAAATCTAACGATTTTCTGATTTTTAATTAAACTATAATTCAAAAGTATATACAGTGGAAGCTCTTATCTCTTAAACTCTCTAGCTCTTCTTCCTTAAACCCTCAAGGAAATCTGCCAACTACATGAAATTCATTCAAATCAAAATTAAAAATCAAGAGAGAAACACAATATACAGTGGAAGCTCTTATAGCGAAATTAATCTGTACCGAGTTTTTTGTCGCTATAAGAGCAAACTTCGAGTGATACACTCGAGTGTAGAATATCATTCGTTTAAAAGCAATAAACTCGTCAAGCTAAACTATCAATTTTGATGCTTTTCGGGAAGGTGGACTCGATTCCCTCAATGATGTATTTTTAGTAGACTAATTTATAAAGTCTGGAGGAAATCTCCACCTGAAAACGATATCATTGGGATTTAGAACACAGTTTGAATCATCCAATTGATCTTTCCTCACTTTAAACAATTATTTCTTATTTTATGAAGTCTTGATACTTTTCCAATTTCATGTTATATTACCTTATTTTTTGCATTTATTTTAATTTATATAAAGTTTAAGATCAATATTTTACAGAGTATAAATATTTGCTTTTTAGATTTTGATATTAATTTATTCCATAGCTTAGCTTCCTTAGAAAGGTCTGATGCTAAACAAAATTTATTACATCAATTTCACCTGCATCTGCATGCAATTTGAAAAATTTTTGTCTTAAATATAAGTCAAAAAATTGGAAATAAAGAAAGATAAATGAATATGCTAATAAATTTTAAGTCTAAAATCAACAAGGACATTAGGTAGCGAAAGGTTACGGTTGGGATTGTAGCCGGTTACCCCGGGCGATTCAAAGCAAGCGAGCAAGCTCTTATAGCGAAAGCAAGCGAGAAGAAGATGCGATCGTTACTTGGTGCTGTTTGTCATACTGATATTTGTTTATTGGCTAATTCTGGTGTGACGCACACAAACCGATCCAGAAAAGTATTCGATAAGCTGAATCGATTCGAAGATTAGTCTTTATAAGAGCACAAAAGTGCTCTATAAAGAATTAGAATATAAATTAGTCTATAAGAGCACAAAAGTGCTCTTATAGACTAATTTTTGGGTCTTTATAAGAGTATTTTTATAAGAGCAGGTCGCTATAAGAGCTTCCACTGTATTAGTGTTTTAAATTTTATTGGAAAATTTTGACCAAATTTTACTTTTACTCCTTAATTTTACCTTATTTTACTCTTAGTATACAATCTTATACATACATTGTCTTACATAAAATCAATTTCAGGTTCAAGTTATATTTGGAATACACGGGAAAAAGCCCCAGCTCTACTTGTCATCTGACAAATCCAAACCCTTGAACAACTTATCTAAAGAAGATATTTTGAATTTGCATTCAAGGACTCTATATGCTTATTTAAGTTAATATTCTTGAATAAATAAAATTGAAATGTTTTAAATTGTAACTAGACAAGAATTTTTTATACCTTTTGAAATTGAAGTAATAATTCATACCTCTATAAAGAGGTTCCCAACTGTGCAGCAAATGTGTCATGCAAATTGTCAAATGTGTCTGGAAGAACCCAGGGCATTTAGCAGCTTGGTATTTAAAAAAAAGGGACTTAGGGACCAAACTTCTTAAAAAAAAAAAAAAAAGGGACTTTAGGGACCAACTTTTAAAAGCTGTTTTCTTTTGATAAAGCTAACAAACAGTGAATTTCAATTTTTAGCTAAAATTTGATGACTAGACACTTTTTTCAGTAATTCAAACAGAACAAATTACTAGTTGGCTAGTTTAATGTACTGCAAATATTTTTGGTAACACATAAAAATCAAATCTAAATATACTAAAAAATATACGCATATTAGAATATTTTAATCTGAAACCAACGTTTTACATCTTTAATTGTACACCCACTGAACACTACAAATTTCCATTTATCAAGGTTAAAACAAGGGCGGGTCAAGATCAGATTTTTGTTTTTGGGGGGGGGCATACTGGAGGGTATGTAATTCTTTCAAAATATTTAGGGCCCTCAGAAAATTTTTTAGCATTTTAAAGGGTGTTTCTAAGCAGCTTTTTAGGGGTTTATTTATAGTAACTTAAAAAATTACAATGTAACCTTTATTAGTTTTCTATCTCAGTGAGTATGTCCAGGGACGTGGCAACGTTTTGAAAAAAAAAAGTGGGGGGCGTAACATTTTTGTAGGGCCATAACCAGACTTTTGTTTCGAGAGGCTTGACTTTTAACAAGACTTTTGATTCCGGTAATGCTTGTTTAAAAGCAATAGAGGGGGTCTGGGTGTCTTCCCCCAGGAAATTTGGCTTAAAATAGAAGTTTTTTTTACTCATTTTTGTATTTGATACCCTTTTTAGACAATACCTAAAGGGATCACTTCTTGTACTTTGCAGAATTTTCAAGAGAAAAACAAATGGGATGAACCCCCTTGGGGGCTTAGATTCGGCCCTACCCTTTTAAGTACAGTCCACCAGGGCTGCAATCAAATTTTTGTTTCGGGAGGAGATTGACTCAACGTTAATTTACTTCTAAAGGTACCCTTAAGTTTTAGATCTCTTCTCAAGTACAATCGAATCATTTTACACATAATGTCAAGATTTAACAATTTGAGCTGCAAGTAAAAACTGGGGGAGGGGTCACTCCCCAGAAAAATTTTCTCTAAAAGTAAATTTCAGCTCATTTTAAAACCTTGTAAACTACAGAATCTTCAAGGAAAAAAACTTTTAAGCAGACGCTAAATTTTAGAGGGGGCTGGGGGTCCTCCCCCAGGAAAATTTTTAAAATATGCCCTATTAAACTAGTGCTTTATCTATTTTGAAACACTTTGGGGAACACGGGAACACCCAAAAGAGGACCTTTGAATTTCTACTAAGCAGCAGAACTTTCGAGGGGAAAACAATAAAACAGGTGTCAACATTTTAGAGGGGGGTTTGGGGGTTCTCCCCCAGAAAATTTTAGTATTAAAAAAGTGTTTTTTAAGCTATTTGCAAGGGTTTCTCGGGGACGGCCATCTGCATTTTTTTTTGAGAAAAAAGGTACTTTAGGGACCAAAAGCTAAAAAAAAAGGGACTTTTAGGGACCTAAAAAAGTCTTAGGGACCAACTCTAAATGCCCTGAGAACCTTTTGCCCGTATGATTAAAAAAAGTTAAAATCCCAAACGTTAACTTCGTAAAATTACTTTAAAGTTCATAACTTATTTTAAACTACATAACATTATCTTTCTATTATACTCATTTTAAATACATACTTGGCACATTTTATTACATATTTACCTAAAATAAATACGCATTTCTAAGTATATGTATTTCAAGTTTTTAATTACATGGAAATCACTGCCTAGTCCTCTGAGAACCCTCAAAAAATAACCCAATAACTTTTTGGACATGCAAAGATTTCAGAAATATTACTGGGCACCCCTTTTACCTAGGGCAGGGCATGCCTGCACAACTGCAACTGTAAAGTGGGCCAAATTATGAATTTTTACCCCAAAAAAAGACAAAAATTCCATGTAATCTAATCATCTCACTAGTCTAAAATACCTGGGCTAATTAATGAATCTTTTATCAAAAATTTAAATTTCTAAAATAAAATCTTAATAAATATCTATAATTTTATACAACATATCATTTTAGAATCAAGACTAATTGGGCTGCATGTTGTGCAGGGATACTGAGATGTTTTAGACAGTGCCTTTTCAATAAAAGAAAATAACTATCTGGCCGGCAGATATACAACTAAACTGTACTCTTTTTTACCCGGCATTTGCCTGCCAACGGTTCTGATTGGAGCGCCGGGACTGCTACGTCACCGCGAGACCTACGGGGCATGCGCCAACTGCCGGTTTTGCAGTCCAAATAGACACTTCGTATTGAAAAGTTTCCAAGATCCGGGGAATGTACCTACTTGGATAGGCCTTAGATTAATAAACTGAAAAAAAAAAACTAATAAGTATTTAACATTCAAATTCATACATTTTAAAATTAAGAATTTTAATGTGTAGTAAAGAACTCTGAAAGAAATAAAAAAAACCCTAGAAAGCATAATTTAAAATGGAGAAAATATGACTAATTGAATGATCCCAAAAGTGTTAGACAAATTATATTTTCACTGAAAAAATATATAAGGTGTCTTACTCAAATAATATTTTTTTACTACATCAAAAAAAGGATAGAAATAACAATTAAAAAGTATTTTTCAAACTTTCAATGTGATGAAAATCTGAAACTGATTATTCCAGGCTGGAAAGCAAATAAAAACTTTAAGCTGTTATTAAATTACCTCAATTGTAGAAATTTATCAAATTAAAGATTCTCTTAAGTCAAGAACATCCACTTGAACAAAGAGTAAAAGAAGTGAAATTTTATGAAATGTAAGAAAATCCTCCAAAAGTCTGAAAAACCTCATCCCTGAAAAAGGCACATATCTTAAACTGAATTTCAAAACAAAAGTTTTACTCATCCAAAGCCAATGTGCTTTCTAAGCATGGACCTTTTATTTTTAAGAACATTGAGGTGAGATATGGAGAAAAATTAAATCTAAAAATTCAAGCATGAAATCCTATATGAAGGGGAAATGTTCAAAATTAGTACCAGTTCAATACTTACCATACATCCAGATAAGGTTTCATACAGATCATAGGTTATATTCATATTACTGTTCAACTTAAAATATGAATTCTAGTCAAACTAAATAAATAAAAAAACTCAGGACTGAAAATTCATTTTAATTTACTAAATAAAACATAATTTTAAATATGCTTTTACAAGAGAATTATACTAGTAGTAGTTGAATTAAAAGCCTTTCACTCAACCAGAATAAAGGCAAGTCACATATTAAAACGATTTCATGAATACAGTCAATTTAGAAAGAAAGCCGAGCATTGTACATTTAATTAATTGCTCTGAGTAAACAACCCAACCAGAAACATCTTGCTTAAAATACATTTAAAATAAATGGAAATTTTTAAACATTAAATGCAATCAGGTTTATTTCAAGCGCAAACTTTTAACTATGATTACAAGTGTGAAGATCCAAAACCAGTGATGATCGATTAATACCGCAAAACATTCTGCAACAGAAGTCTGATGCAAAAGCATCAAGGTAAATGTACAATGAAATTATTGATCAGTTAATTAACTAACTGGGGGCTATGCTTCTGCTAACGAGGCATACTTGAAATTTCCAGAAAGAGCAAATGTGAACACAAAATCATAATTTAAATGTGTGCTTTTACTTTTCCTCACACCACTCATTCTCCTTCCTAACCTGCTCTTCTTCACTGGGTGTGAAATCATTCTTGATGTTGAAGGTCTTGCGGATCTCTTCAGGTGTCTTCCCTTTGATCATGTTGGCCACTGTCTTGCAAGTGACATCAAGCAGCCCTTTTATATCCAGATAGTTGGCGGCAAGAATCAGTTCAAAAAGGGTGCCTTGGTCAACCTTCAAGAAATCAGCATCCCAAGAGCTGATATCGTCAGTTCGCTTGTCTTTGCTGTCATCATCTTCTGGTGGGGGAGGGTCATCCCGGTGGTACGTGGCCCACTGAATTACTTTCTTTAGGATGGTAGAGTTGACATTAGGAAGAGGCACTACTTCTTGTTCATCATCATCCATGCCAAGGTCTTCCAACATGGTTTTGATGGTGACGGAGGCTTTTGCAATTTCAACATCTACTTCAAAAATTTCTCCATCTGAACTCTGTAATTTTATGTTTGGCATGACGAAGTCTGTTTAATCTGAAAAAAATTAAATTCAAAAAATTTTAATAAAGATAAATTTGCTTTACGCACATATGAATTTTCTTTCTTTACTTAAATTCATGAAAGAAAATTTTAGCACTAGATTGTAAACTTCACTTCAATATCTTTGAACCATGATAACAAAGATCCAGTGTTATTCCAAGGATTTTTTTGGTGGAGTAAAAATACTTCTTGACTTTTTTAGGAGGAGTGAAATTCAATTATGAGGAGTGAAATACGGAAGTAGCATAAACTACGTATAAAGAGACAAAATTTCTATTAAAAATGCTTACTTTTTATAAGACAAAATGAAATTGAAAAAAAAAATGAGGATGCTATTTTGGGTTTTAATCAAACTCCCTAATCATCAGAACAATAAATGAAAAAAAAAATTACCATGGCTGTAAAAAACACAATTAAAAAGTATGATAATTAGGATGTCGTGGCTGAAAACCTTTATGAAAAATTCAGAGTGAAAATACTCCTGTCTAGTTTTTTAAAGAGTAATTCCGATTTTCAAGGAGTGAAATACTCTCTCAGAGGAGTTAAGAATATCTGCAAAGATCTGATTAAATTAGTTTGACATTTCAAACTTCATATTATATATCATTGAAACCATTTTACCAAGAGCAAAACTGCCTGCTGCTGAAACTGTTAGCTGTGCCTATGAATCTGGCAATTACTGAACAGTCTAAAACGTTAAAACATTCATTTTTATACAAAGGAAGATTTTTTAAGGTTTTTATTTTACTAATAAATTTGTTTTTTTTTTATTATTATTATTTTTTGGCTTTTCTCTTAATCGAACACGTACTAGCCATTTAGCCTTAATAGTCACCTTTATACAAAGAACTACTTATAGTCAGGGTGCCAAGTCGAAAAGTGCAAAATCGCGTATATAGAAAATTTTTTGATGGTTTCTGATAGAGTTAATAGTGTAGATTTCAAAACCGGTTGATGCCACTCTGCAAGTGTTGAGCATTTTTTTAATTTTTTAAAAATGGCTCGAAAAAAATCTCAAAAAATCAAATAATAGTATAATTGAGACTTATGATACATGTTTACTGACTATTTTTCAGTGCTGAATACGAATATTCCGTTTAAAATTTAAAAAATTTAAAATATCAAATTTTAAAAATTATTTGAAAAATTGGATATTCGAAAAATATAAAATATCGCTCAAAACCACAAAATAACGGCAAAAGAAGTAATTCAAACAGGTTTCCTTTAGAAATGACTTAAATAATAAGATACGAAAATTGGAAGAAAATCGGACAATAAAAAGTTTAATTTTTTTCAAATTTTCAATTTTTTTGGCCTCAAAAATCGACCTTTTTTAAAATTCTTGTTAAAAACGTTTGAGGCGTTTTCCAATGTCATTTTTCCATGGATATTGTAGTTACATAGCTTTATAACATAAAAAATCCACAATGGATGTTTCAATCATTAGTTAATTAACTAATTTATTAAAATGAACTTTGGAAATACAGGTAAAATACTTCAATCAAGTGAAACAGGAAATAAGTGTGGAAAAATTGAAGTATTTATCTTAATACTTTTGTTTTAAATGCTTTAATTTTCCACACTTATTCTAAATTTTATTGAAAAGTTGGCCGGATATTCGTAAACAGCACTAAAATATTGCCCATAGAGATGTATCACATGCCTGTACTACAAAATTTAAAATTTTTTTAAAATTTAAATTTTTTAAAAGATTTTTTGTCCTTATTAAATTTAATTATTGTTTAGAATAGAATAGAATAGAATAGATAGTAGATAGAGGTATTTGCTTGCTCTTTGCGAGCCGCTTAACCTTCTTGTTGCCAAAACGTATATTTTCTACAAGTTATTCATGGGTGGTTATTTTTTCAGGTTTTTTTTTTTTTGGTCGATTTGATTATTGTACTCCTTTTAAGAAGGATCCTATTGCTTGTAGGTTTTTGCTTGACTTTGTCCCTCTTTCTCTGATGTTCTTAGGGTTGAGGTCGTCGCTTTCTTTAATATCTAGCTTTTCTTTCAGTTTCTTCCTAATCTCTGAATATGAATATCTGCAGCATAGAGTGAATATATGGTCTGTTGTTTCGTCTACATGACAGACGGAACATAGCGGAGAATCTGTCAGGCCAAATCTAAATAGGAGACTGTTAGTTGGTAACATATTCGTGTAGAATCTAGCCAGAAGGACGTCCATTTCTCGATTTTTGGACCATTTAAAATTAATAGGTAATTATTGTTTATATGACTTATTACCAAATATTGTCAACATATTTCCTGTTTCACTTGATTGAAGTATTTTACCTGTATTTCCAAAGTTCATTTTAATAAATTAGTTAATTAACTAATGATTGAAACATCCATTGTGGATTTTTTATGTTATAAAGCTATGTAACTACAATATCCATGGAAAAATGACATTGGAAAACGCCTCAAACGTTTTTAACAAGAATTTTAAAAAAGGTTGATTTTTGAGGCCAAAAAAATTGAAAATTTGAAAAAAATTAAACTTTTTATTGTCCGATTTTCTTCCAATTTTCGTATCTTATTATTTCTTCTGAAGGAAACCTGTTTGAATTACTTCTTTTGCCGTTATTTTGTGGTTTTGAGCGATATTTTATATTTTTCGAATATCCAATTTTTCAAATAGTTTTTAAAATTTGATATTTTAAATTTTTTAAATTTTAAATGGAATATTCGTATTCAGCACTGAAAAATAGTCAGTAAACATGTATCATAAGTCTTGATTACTATTATTTGATTTTTTGAAATTTTTTTCGAGCCATTTTTAAAAAATTTTAATTTTAAAAAAATGCTCAACACTTGCAGAGTGGCATCAACCGGTTTTGAAATCTACACTATTAACTCTATCAGAAACCATCAAAAAATTTTCTATATACGCGATTTCGAGGTTGACCCCTTTTTTGCCATTCGGCACCCTGACTATTACAGTCACTCCAGAAAGTATTTGTACACCAAATAAATTTGCAGAAGTATACCTACAAGGGTCATTCCAGACTTTTTGTGAAGGGTCCGGTTTTCATAAAAATTGTGAAAATCTACTCATAATCTTGTGAATTTGAAGTTAGCGTAAATTAGTTTTTTCAGCCAGGAGCCTGTTTTTGGGAAAATATGGTCTAATATTTGAAGTTTTATGAACAAAAGGGTCTGTCTAAATGCAAAAATACTTTGTGAAGTTCCATTTTTAAGGTTAAAATGTTTTGTGAAGGGTCCGTTTTCACAATGAAATATATTGCGAAGGGTCCGAAAACAGACCCAAATTTCTTCTGAACTGACCCCTTACCTATTATGGTGAAATTCTATGTGCAAAATTCAAAAGGGGGATTTAGGTGACTTCGCCAGATTTTCATAACATCAAGCAATATATTTTGCGTTAATTTAAATAGGAGTAATCGGGACCAGTCAATTTTGATAACATTGCAATAAACAGAGACGACTGTATTAAACTTTTTTACTTTGTTTTTTAAATTTTGAGGTATTGATCCAGTAACGCCTTAAGAGAGACAATGCCTCAAGAACAAATGTGTCGAGATCACATCCGCAGCATGCACATTTTCAGAGGATGATCAAGTTACTTCTAAGTTTATAGAGGGTGCCACCACGGTAAGGGGTTATAGGACTTTAGTTCCCCGGAAATAAATTCTGCACCCTTCTGTGATAATTTTTTTTCTAACTGTCCTGACATTATTGTGTTCTTTTTTTGGTAGATTATAATGAAGAATAACATACATACTATATTTTGATTTCATTTTTGTTTGTATTTTGTACACGAAATTTAGCCATAACACATAACAGGTACTACCTAGAGTGCAAAATTCTTAGGTGTAGGTACGAATATTTTCTTGTGTGACTGGTATCATTTATCATAACTCCAGTCCAAAAAGAGATATTTTAAAAAATTTATAAACTGTATATGATAAGAACGTATTAAATTTCAAAACATAGAAAAAATTGAACAAAATTTTCATGTAGCAGTTCAGCTAATATATAGCAGCCTTCAATGGGTTAAGGGCTGTTTATTGTAAGTCAGGGGGGTTCCTCAGGAGCAATAGTCTTGATGATTTTATTTACCTTTAAAATGTGGATTTTAAATTTCATTCAGAATTATAGTTAGTGTTAAAAACTAACAGTAGATATATTCCTTACAATTAATTGAGGCTAACAGTTGAAGCTTACCAGCATTCCCGACAATACCAATTATACAAAATGCTACACACTGAACTAAATGCATAAAATCTACGAGTGTCACATAATAATAGATAGAGTAATAAACCAAAATTCTATCCAAAAAAAACTGCAATCAACTCAGCAAATTGCTCAAATTCCAATTAGGCTAAACTATTTTTAAATGAAAATTAAATGTCTGCATGTATGAACTAATTTGTAGGATAATTATCAAGCGTTAAAGTTAAATATTTTTAGAAAATTAGTTATTTACCTAAAATTTTGATAGTATGACGTCTTTTATAAGCTAACTTGAGTGCTAAAAATTTTCCTTTCTTTATTAGTGAAATAAGAAGTTATTTCAACTCTTACAAATTGTTGCCAGATTCTTAAAGAAGTTTTCTAATTTTATTTATTTATTTATTTATACTAATTTAACATTCATTAGTAGCTTGAAATCATGATATTATAAACGATAAATTTCCAATGGAGTATTTTCAATCACATGACTCTGCCTAACAACGGCCTTAGCAACGTTATTTATTCGCCAAGTGACGTCATGTGCGAATGCTGCTATTGGATACTTCAATGTCCCGCCCCTAACAACAGCCTTAGCAACGTTGATTTTGTCCTCCAAGTGACGTCATGTGCGAATGCTCTATTAAACATTATATAGAGCATTCGCACATGACGTCACTTGGAGGACAAAATCAACGTTGCTAAGGCTGTTGTTAGGGGCGGGACATAGAAGTATCCAATAGCAGCATTCGCACATGACGTCACTTGGCGAATAAACAACGTTGCTAAGGCCGTTGTTAGGCAGAGTCATGTGATTGAAAATGCTCTATAGAGTATTCGCACATGACGTCACTTGGAGGACAAAATCAACGTTGCTAAGACTGTTGTTAGGGGCAGGGGCGGGACATTGAAGTATCCCAATAGCAGCATTCGCACATGATGTCACTGGTAGGGCTTTTAACTCAGTGGCGGATCCACGGGGGGGGGGGTGATTGGGGTGATCACCCCCCCCCCCAACAAAGTGACCTCGCCGAATTTCCGGCAGAAAATCACATCTCCGATAACATAGCGATAAACTTGACTTGTGAATAATCTCTACTGAGAAACCGCTGTCACCATCTGAGCGAGTATTTTTTCCGGTTTCTCGCAGTGCCCCTTTTCGGCAATAGTAGCAACTCGTTAAATGATAACTTCAATGCATCGATCACTTTTCAGAGGGCTCCCTTCCCGAGCCCTGATAAAAGGGTTGACAGAGTGGGGTTCGGTACTCTTTGGTCACCGGAAATTTCAGCCGGTGTTAGAAATCTGTATCGGGGTGAATTGAACCATATCGAGGCTGATTACTGGT
The DNA here is from genome assembly GCA_963680715.1 of Tetragnatha montana. Classification (NCBI taxonomy): domain Eukaryota; kingdom Metazoa; phylum Arthropoda; class Arachnida; order Araneae; family Tetragnathidae; genus Tetragnatha; species Tetragnatha montana. The sequence goes on along the minus strand of OY796676.1, from coordinate 28,116,334 downwards.
ATAATTGCACACAAAAACCAGAGCGGGCGGCTTGTTTGTATATTTTCTAATCTCACTGTTTTTCAACATCTATTTAAGGGCCAATCAAAACTTTTTCAGAGCGATTGGCAATCCCATATTGGGAGGGGATAACAGCTATTTGTTGGCAGTGGGATAGTCAAAACTTGTGGGCGGAGCATGTCGTACATATGCCAAGCTGTACTAGTAAATTTGCTGTTTTATTAAAATTTGGCGTTTTACTATCTCAAAAAATGGATTCCGGAAATAGTGAACATGGTCGTGCTCAGAAACGAACAGTGGAACTCAGCTTTCGTTTTTTAAGAAAAAGCCAAGAAATGATTTTTTTGAAGATAAAGCTGAGGTAGTTTTGCCATTTTCTGCAACTTTTCTTTTTTTTAAACTATGTTTCGATGTTTTATAATTTTTTAAACTCAAGTATATCACTGTATCAATTATTAAGAAAAATTGCTATTTTAAATTTTCTTCTTGGTTGCTAAATTCGGAATACATATACAAAAGAAAATTGTTTTTATCATTTAGTAATAGATTTAATATTTTGTATGTACATTTATTAAGTTTTTATTATTATTTTGAGAACTTAACAGGGCAGCTTTCAATGTCATTATTACTTATCATTTCAAGGTTCTAATGATCCGGTTTACTAAATTTTAAATTGTGAAAAAGCTAAAAGAAATAATTATAAACAGCAAAAAGGCATTCGTGGCTTTGCGGTAATTTTACTTTTAGTGACTTTTCTGTTTCTCTAATTTTTCTTTATTTTGGTCTGTCTTGTTATATATTAGTGTATACTTTATGCATTTAAGTAGAAGTTCCATTTTAAAAAGGGAAAATGAATTATTTTAATCATGCATTTAATGGTTTTCAATTAAATCAGTAGAAAGTGGAACTTTCCACCAAATATATTTTATGTGTCTTCCTCTTACGAATTGAATGTAAAAGTGAAAATTGATTGTAATGTCGAATGCGCATGTACGTAAAATCACCCCCCCCCCAAACCAAGTCTCTGGATCCGCCACTGTTTTAACTGTTGCTAAGGCCGTTGTTCATCTGTTGCTAAGGCGGTTTTTAGGTATGGGGTCACGTGATTGCAAATGCTCCAATAGAAGAATTCCACGGCCAGTCATTTTCTGTAACTGTTAACCTCTGTAGGGCAAAAAACTGTAACATTTTCTGTTGCTAAGGCCGTTGTTAGGTCCGAGTCATGTGATTGAAATCGAAATAACGTAAACAGATAGATCACTTTTTTCTAGTAGCTTCAGGTTAGCTTTTGACGCAAGCGGGAAGACAAAAACAAAACCGAAACCATGTAAAGTGTGGGCGCAAGTTTAGAACTGCTGATGCGCCAATTTTTAGCGATAAAAGCAACCCTAATACGATGTTAAAAGTGCCTTTAAAAAGCCAAATGTGTCGTTTAAAAAGCCAAATCTCGCCAACCATCAGCAGTTGTGAACTTGCGCCCAAATATTTGCAGGTTTTGCGGCATTCCTGCATTAAAATATATTAATGTAATTATGTTTTCTACATTAATTTCTTTTTAAATATAATATATGCATTTTATTTTAATAATTTATATTTCACTGGAAGCTTATAGAGCATTCGCACATGACGTCACTTGGAGGACAAAAACAACGTTACTAAGGCGTTACTAAAGGTTGTTAGGGGCGGGAACTAGAAGCATCCAATAGAAGCATTCGTACATGATGTCACTGGTGGGCAAAAACAACGTTGTTAAGGCCGTTGTTAGGCCGAGTCATGTGATTGAAAATGCTCTATTGTTGTAAGTTTTCATTGTTTCAGTCATTCAGTTACGTTAAGTACTTTTCAAAAAACTAACAAAAACCTCTAAAGAAAGAACAGAAGTACCTAATGGTTAAAATTAAATTTTTCAAAATATAAGTTTGAGTTAAAACAAAACACCAAGTTCAGGTGATTTTTCTTTCTTGTAACTCAAAATTCCCGAGAACTTTAAAGTCTTACTTTTAAAATCCCCTTAAGGGTAATGCAGGTTTGGCAAAATGGGTTACTTTAAAAACGTTGAAAAAAATTAGCTCGATACAAATCCTTCTGCTGCCGCACACATTATTTACGCCCTGAACACAAATTGAAAACACTAATTTTAATTTTTTCAGTACCGGACTTTAAAATAAAGAAGGGGGAGGAGAGAAAAGCAGAAAGTATATTTTGAAAAACCAAAAAACTAACCTGGTTAAGTGCCCCCCAAAGGTAAAAAAGGGGGATAGAAAGTAAAATGGAAGCACTGAGAATGGAAGAGAGAAAAGGGAAAGTAAACTTAGAATGACAGAAAATTGTGTCAGTACTACTTTACTTTTTCCCACATTTTTTTATTTACACCTTTTCTCTCTCCTTTAACATTCTTTTTTTTTCGACCAAGGGATACAAAGGGATTATTACCAAAGTGCCCCCTTGGATCTGTGTCTGGTTTTGAGCAAATGCCTTTTTCCTCCAGTGGCAGTTTTCCACAAACAGTTCTACTGCTAACACCAAGGTTGGAAAAAACCCGGGTTTTAAAAAAGAAAAAAAAAACGCGGAAAACTGAGGTTTTTTTCTGAAATAGTGTGGGTTTTTTCAAAATTAAGTGAGTTTATAATAAAAGTGTTTTTTTTTTTTTCAAATTTTAACAAGTTCTTCCATATTAAAAGTATTTTTTCAAAATAAAATGTGTTTTTTTTAAAGTTAGGCATTTTCCTTAAAATTTTAAAGATTTTTTTCATATTTAATGTATCTATTTAAAAGTTGGGCAATTTTTTTTCCTTAAAACTAAGAGGTTTTTTTTCAAAGTTCTATGATGGTTTTTCCATGCCTAACATAATATTATAGTGGGTTATTGAGTTTTTTTTTTAAATTTTCATGGGGTTTTTTTTTCAAATTTTACTTGATTTTTTTAGGTTTAGGGGGGGTTTTGTCAAATGGGTTTTTTGAAAATTATTTGGTTTTTTTCAAAGCTCTGTGGACTGTTTAAAAATTACATATTTTTTTTCAAAGCTCCGTGGGTTGTTAAAAACTACTTGGGTTTTTTCAAAGCTCCATGGGCTTTGCAATAATCAAAAGGGTGTTTTCAAAGGCGCTTTTCAAGAATTAAGTGTTTTTTTTTTTTTCAAAACTCTTTGGGTTGTTCAAAATTTAGTTTGGTTTTTTAAATCTCCTTGTGAAGCAGCGTGTTGTGACTACCGATAGAAAATAATCAAGCTTAAGGTTGTTGTTCAAAAATTATTTGTTTTTTTTCAAATTCCCATGGGTTGTTTAAAAATTAGTTGGGTGTTTCAAAGCTCTGTAGACTGTTTAAATATTAAGGGGGCTTTTTCAAAGATCCATGAGCTTTTTAAGAATCATGTGGGTTTTTTTTCAAAGCTAGCTCCATGGGTTATTTAAAAATTAGTTGAGTTTTTCAAAGCTTTGTTGACTGTTTAAATATAAGGTGAGTTTTTTTCAAAGTTCGGTGAAATACTTAAAATTTAAGTTTTTAAAAGCTCCGTGAGCTTTTTAAGAATCAAGTGGGTTTATTCACATCTTCATGGGTTGTTCAAAAATTAGTTGAGTTCTTTTCAAAGCTGGATGGACTACATTAGGGGGTCACTACATAGCAACTACAATTTTAGATACATTATTTCATTAATAGTTTTGTTTACTTTTGAAAATTGGGCAAAAACCCACACATGGGTCCAAAAAGTGGGTTTTTTCAAATTTTTTTTAACCCAGTGTCCAACCCAATTGGGTCCATTTCTGCCAACTCTGACTAACACCCACTATACAGCTGGTTGGGAACACTAGCTTAGCACAATATGATCTTGATTGATTCCTGCACCATTTAAAGAATAACCAAACCAAACTTGGTTGGAAACAAATGACAATTCAGTGACAAATTCTGAGACAACAGATAAGATGACACAAATCTAATTCAATGGGGTATGTCTGCAGTACAATTGATCTTGTTGCAACACTCAAAAGTTGACCCCTTTTCCAACTTCTAATTGGAACAAGTGTACCATTAATCATCTTGGTATTTAAACTCTTTGTTTCAATGATCATATTTTGTACCATTATCATAATCTTTTCATAATTTGTAAACCAGAGATGCTCTGCCAGGTTAAACTAAGTGCATTCATTACAGATCAGAAACAAGTCCCAAATGGCTAAAGGAGCGATTTGTCACCAAGGATGGAAGACTGGCCAATCGAGAGCAGGTCACCAACTTGGCGATTGTTCTAGTTGGTGGTCGCCACAGAGGACCTGTTTCAAATATGTTCTGTGCCTTCTCCTGTAAATTTCTTAACTGCTTCTTCAAGTATGATATATTATTAATTTCGATAATTGTCGATACATTACAATTTTGGGAACACATTTGATGCAAGTCCACCATGGCGAAATTTGCCAACAACTGGAGACTGGCTACTGCTCTGGTTGTGGAGTACCCATTAAACTTGTTCAAAATTTAGTAGTATTTTTCATAATACTTGATTTAATATATGAGAAACATAAATGCTTGATTCCATCATCATTCAACCTTTTTAAGTAGAAGAGTGCAAAATTAAGTATAAGTATTAGGGTGGCCCTTATTTTTCAAAGTTGGAATTTTTTTGGGCACCCCCCCTAATTTTTTTCCTTTTGCCATGAAATGAAAGTGTGCAAAAGGATTTTCCGATATTTTAATATTAACCCGTGCCGCACGGCGGTTGAAGTTTGAATCCCATAGCGCGCCATAGTAACTATGGCTTATAGTAGGAGAAGAGCTTGTCCGCTCGCTTCCTCTAGATCAGAATGACAAAAAGATGAAATACGAGTCACAAAATGAGCATGTGTGATGAAGATGTGTGTTAAAATCCATGAAAACTTTGTAAAATTTGATAATATTAGCATAATTTTAATTTATAGTTAGGAAAATTCGCTCTTTATCAGACACCACCAGTTCCCACACTGGATGGGTTAATGGTATGCTGTCAATATTTTGGAACACTATGCGGACCGACAGCTTACGCATTTCACATGTCGCTATAACATACTAATTGATATTAAGAAGTGTGTTAGAGCAAGAACTGGCCAAATTAAAATAAGTCCAGTTGTGATCTTAGTTTTAAAAAAATAAGGGAAAGATGGAATGGTATCAAATAAGGAAGACGGTGAAAAATATTTGATGGAAATATCAATCAAATATAAATTTTGAGCACTACTTACTATATTTTGTTAATGCCCTAAAAGAACGGAAACACGATTATAAGGAGGTAATTGAATTGTGTGTAATTTTTATGGGGAAATTCAGAAACATTATTTAAATTTAGACCACCAGCTCTACATCATACCAGATGGATGGCTAAAGCCACTTATTCCATGAAAATGTTCAAGTTTAGATTGGTTGGTTTACTTTTTTATGGTGAAAGGTCCATAGCAGGACATATTGCGCCAGACACAAGACTAAAAAAATCATTTTAAGTGGGAAAAATCCTTTCTCATTCATGTTTAAAAACCATTTGCCTTTAAAAGAACAGAAATTGAAAGGTTTTAAAAAAACAATTGTTTATTTCTTGTGAAGATCTATGTGATAGGATGGATAGGAAGTACCCATCGGCCATCAGTGTTAAATGATTTAAAATTATTACAGGCTTTAAAGAAATACAAGACCATTAACAAAAATATTTCTTTGGTTGATGTGACGAAATTTGTGAATCATTTGTTGTATCTTAATGAAGAATATGCATTCTATCCATTTTAATGAAAACGTCGATTTGGAATCAAAAAAGGGCATAATCAAGAATTTCAAACGTGATACTCTTAATACTGCAAGAAAATGCATCTTTTATTTTATCCTAATGAAGTTGCCCGCTTCAGTTTACTTAAAATATCTTATTGGGATTTTTTAACTTAGCCATAAATATTATTTTTGATTATCTTAGGAATATTCACATATAAAAATTTTACTATACCTAATTACGGATTGATTCCTTATTTTTCAGGGAAAAATTGAGGACTTTATTTCCCAAAAAAACTTTAATTTTATTAAGAGATTGAACGTAGATATTAGTTTCTTTAACATCAATCCAGAACTTTGGAATGATGACTTTTCATACCTAAATACCTGAGACATTTCAAAATTTGTCTGCTGTCAATGACACAGTTGAAAGGGGTGTAAAATTAATTCGAAATTTAAATGGACTTCTCACAATGTCACAATAGATGAGGAGCAGAAACAGTACCTTTTGCAATGTGTTGAAGGGAAAACAATACCCCGATTGCAAAAATTCTACTTTTAAGCGTAAATTTGAATAATTGGTCCTAAAAGTGAATAAACTCTTTATTTCTTTTTTAAGATATTACTTAGAATTTAATAAAGGTTATAGATATATAGAATATGTTATATTGAAAATGTGTATAAAATATTAAACGGATTTTTTTTTAATTATTGTATCTAAAAGTGTTGTTATTGTTTTGAACGTTATGCTATGTGAAATAATTTTATTGGATGTTTTTACAATTTATTTTCAAGAATTACCTTTTTATTCAATTTACTGCTTTTATCTACTAATAATATTTTTAGGTAGTATTTTCATATTCCTTACCCTTAATAATGCTGAAATTATTAAAATCAATTGTCATTCTGAAGTTCAGGAAACGAGCGGAGAAGCTATTCCCACATTAAGCCACAGTTACTATGGCGCGCTATGGGATTCAAACTTCAACCGCCGTGCGGCACGGGTTAATATTAAAATATCGGAAAATCCTTTTGCACACTTTCATTTCATAGTAAAAGGAAAAAAATTGAGGGGGGTGCCCAAAAAAATATTGAAATTTTTTTTTCTCCATTATAATAAGGGCCACCCTAATAAGTATGTACAAAATAATAATTAGATTTATCAAAAAGTAGAATATATAGGATTATTTTTTTTTGGGGGGGTGGATATCATCTAAAGCAAATGTCTTTGAGAGCAAGGGTTCTCATTGTCAGGCCTCCTAGTTAGATTTTTGCTACAGGGGAGATAACCACCCAAAATTATTCCTAAGCTCCCCTATATTTGATGACCAAAGCCTATTAACTGTGCCGCTGTAACAGATGGTCAACGGGCTACTACACAAGAATCTTTTTTCAACTTTCGTTTTGTTCTTGTAAAAAATATAGTACAGTAGGAATTTCATTACAGTTATATCATTACAGCAGTTACATCCCTGGAATCTAATTTGTATCATTACTGGGAAAAGCAAGTATTTTTTTACTAGTTATTGCATCTATAAGTGAGCGACTTTTTTCTTTCCTGCCAACCCATAGGGATGATATAGAATGAGGCAAGACTTCCAATCTAATTTTCTTCTTTAATGTTTCTTTACTGATGAAAAACTTCTTTTCTACACTGCTTTACAACTCCAGAATAGCCAAGAATCAAATACATATATAAAAAAAATAATGGGATTTAACCAAAGCTGTCCATGTGATAAAAAAAACCTCCAAATTGGTATTAAACAGGAACTTGAACTACCACATCATTGTAAGATCAAAAATTTCTCAATTTTCATTTAAAATTGGTTTTTCAAACAAACTCAATAAAAACCTACAAGACTTAATTCTCTTTGAAGAAACAGTTTGATGAGATTTGAAGCCATGGACGTATATAAGGGGGGGTTAGGGGGTCCAGACACCCCCCTTAGCCTAAACCTTATGTCAGCCAAACAGAAAGGTTCCTGTCCCAAATATCCAAAAAATGAGTGAAAATACAACTTTTTCGGGGCTAATTTCACAAAATTTTATGGGGGAGGATCCCCAGACCCCCCTTTTTTGCTTCAAGGCATGTATTAGCCACAAAAATTCACATTTCCCTTACATTTTACTCGAAAAGGGAAAACTATTAGAAACATTTGGGGGGCCGGATTCGAAACAGTCTAGTAACGGCTCCCTTGGTCCTGTCCTGAGGTCTTGTACGTTTTGCCCCTCCCCCAGTCAAAAAGTTGAACTTACCCCTACGATACTACATTTTGTCCCTCCTCATGATAAAGGTTAACCTAAGCCTTTATAACCACTTGCTACGCTCAGGGGGAATTTCAAAGAACACAACCTCCCTTTCGAAACCTCAAACTTCTAATTTTTCTCCATAGAAAACGACCGACCAAAGCTACTCCTGAATGTAATAGGGGGTTCTAGGGTCCTCCCTAAAAATTGTTGAAATTTTACTAAGCTAAAAAGTCTTCTAAAGCTACTTTTTAAGGGGGTTAGAGGGAGCTTCGCGGGCTGCATGCGGCCCACCAGTAGGAAAACCCTGTTTTAGCTACACTTTCAGTGTCCACTGCGACTCCTGAAAGAAGTTTCTTGACCCCCCCTTGTAAAAGCTATAGCTACGTCCGTGTTTGAAGCCTTATTGCAAATCATCTCTATGGGGTATGGGTTGAAAAAGAATAAAAAATTGTTCTCTTGTAAATGCAATTAACTGGTAAAAATTTTATTTTTTTTTCTCATTAATATTAAAATGTACTTAAATACTAGTAGCAAAATTATTTCAAAATTCCAACACTGACTGTAATATATCCACATATATACTAATAAGCAGAGTTTGGTATTTCTTTGAATAAAATTTAAAACCCACATAACATAAGCAGTCAAAATTTTCCACCATTGCTCCCATAAATCACCAACATTGACCTTCCTCTTACCTCGTGTGCCCCAGTCCAGTAGAAGCACACACTTCCTTGCCTCAACAGAGCAGGATCCCATCATTTTACGGGTGGCCCTTATCAGGGTTCAGTGTTTGCACTCCTTTGAAAAGCAACACCCAAAAAATAAACACCCAATGTTTGTGTTTCAGACAAAAAGAAAACACATTCTGTAAGCGTGTAATTAATTAATGTGATGTTGATGATCACTGCCAAAAAAGGGGGGATTATATATCCCCCTGAAAGTTCAAAATTTACCTTATTGAATGTGTAGATAAGAAATAAATTGGATCAGCTGGAATAAGAGTCGTCCATTTGGCGATCGCCAACTAATCGTCATACCGCCAACTTGGCAACCGCACCACGAGGCGCCAAATGGAGGACTTTTATTCCAGCTGTGCGAATTCAAGTTTTACAAAATTGAATGAAAAAAAAAACCCAGAATGTTCAGTGGCTAACACTTTTAATAAAACAACTATTAAGTAATTTAACACAAGAAATATACTTCAAATATTAACACCATAATGACAAACGTTGACAGCTATCTTGCATGTACACAAAGGTTTCCACTACCTCTTACCTTGACTAACAAACATCAATTCACATAAACAAAATCCCTCTATAACCTTAAGTTTCAGAATTTCATATATACAGGAACCAAAACTTGACAGTCCATACACAAATGCTTGATTAGGGAATGCAAATTTCTCTCTTTACTCCAAGGAGTTGTACACTAAGAGTTGTTTAAGAACTTTTGTCTGACTGGTTTCCCGTATTTCACCAGCCAAAAACATCTCATCTACGACGCTGTAAACTTTGTAGAAATTAAATACCAAATCTAGTTCGCAAACGTTGTGGAAATACTCGTTCAGAACTTCTACGAAGTTGTGGATTGCTTCAAGGTAGGCTAGATTGTTATCCCCAACATCCACACATATGCAAAAGTAAAGACCAGCATAACGACGGTAAACTATCTTGAAATTTCGGAATTCGACGAAGTTGGTGTGCTTTGCATCCCTGACTGTCACCACTGCGTGGACTTCTTCAATCAATTTCTGCTTTTCGTCGTCATCAAAGTTCATGTACCACTTGGCCAAACGTGTTTTTCCAGCTCTATTTTGAATAAGGATAAAGCGAATCATCTTCAGACGTTTTTATTCGGGGTTTAACAATAATTATTAACAATTTCTTACAGAACCGCCCCTTAAAAACCGAATCTAAAAATCAATTTATTTTATTTACCGAAAATCACATTAAATACGTTGCCAACTTTTTTAACTAATACGCAACGCCAGAGCTTTGATACGTCATCTAGCGGACTAGATTTGGAACTGCTATATCCAGTATAGCTATTCTATGGGCGTATGACGACTTTCGTAGTTAATTTTGGGAGATATATTAACCAATAAATTCCTAAAAAGTATTTTTTTTAAATTATTCTACACATTTTCTTTAATATTTGAGCAAAAATAAAACTTTAACAACTTTCAGTTTTTTTAAAGGCGCATGCGGCCCGCTTGAAATAATTTTTCGGCCCGCGAGAATTTTCGTAAATTAAAAAAACTTTACTCTTCGAGCAATAACTTTCCGTTCAGAACTATGTTTTGTTGCAAAAAATCACAAAAACTTTCGTTTTGCGATTTTAAAATATCTTGTTTTGCATTAATAATATAGACATTCAAAAGCTTAGTGAAAAAGTTGTAAAAAAATATCTACCCAGACCGAGGGGGCCCTACTGCCACCCCAAATTTCAGACTAGGTGTATCAAATCTAGTTAAAACCCTGTTTTTTGAGTCAAATTTCCAAAAATTTTCTGGGGGAGGGCCAGTGGCGTATATAGGAATTTATTTCGGGAGGGGCCCAAAATTACTCCCCAGTCCTCCCCCACATATTTAATAGGTCCAATGTAGCTTTTTAGGTGATAACTTAGGTTCTAAAAACTTAATATAGGAAAGGTGTAAGTGATAAAAATACAAGTACCAAAGGGGGGGTCTGGGGGTCCTCCCCCAGAAAATTTTTGGAAGTTTGACTATAAAAAACCAGGTTTTTAACTAGTTTGTGTACACAAAGTCCGAATTTCGGATGTACATTTTTATGAACTTAATTTTTAAAAAGTTATTAATAGAGTTCCATCCAAGTATAAAAGGGGATCTGGGGTCCTTCCCCAGATAATTTTTGGAACTTTATGTTAAGTTATATCTGTATACTTATTTATTCCACATATCAATTTAAGAAAGCAACAGTGCTACTCAACTCTCTACTCTTGTTCTATTATGATTGATTAGTTATTCCAGTTCGAAACAGAATGTTGAATGTGTCTGCTGTCCTATTCTGATTTATTAAAAGTTCTGTTATTACACTGCGTAGTTTTTTATTAATTTCATCAGGTTATGGGCCCAGAGCTCATGTAAAAAGGCCTGCAGTAGTAACTTATAATTATTTTGAAAGTAAAACTGAACTAGAACGTTTGAACTGCAGTAATGGAAGGTAGTGGCACATCGATTGTTCTGAAAGGACAGCAGAACTGGAATGTTTGGAAGTTTCAAACGAAGATAGTCTTGGAAAGTAAAGGATTGTTTGAGTCAATTGAAGGATTGTTGCCGAGAAAGAACGGAGAGACTGAGGAGGCATTTATTGCCAGACAGACTTCTTTTATGAAAAAGAACTTAAAGGCTCAGGAGGTGATAGTTAGCAGAATTGACGATGGTCCGATGGCGCATCTCCTCACCTGTGAGTCAGCACAAGCAATGTGGGAGAAATTGTGCAGCGTGTATGAGCACAAGTCCGAGGTGAGCATCCATATGCTTCAGAAGAAGTTCTTTAACTTCAAGTGTGATGGGCAGAATATTTCTGATTATGTTTCTGGATTGGAGGACATACGCACTCAGCTAAAACAGAGAAAGGAAGAAATAACTGATCAGATGTTTATGACAAAAATTCTGATGGGATTACCACAGCGATTTCATTATTTCATAACAGCTTGGGATTCTGTCCCCCATGAAAAACAGTGCATCAACGAATTGATCAGCAGATTGTCAATAGAGGAAGAAAGGATCAAAAGTGCGTCAAGTGATTCAGCACAGTGTTCTGAGATGGAGGCTTTCGCCAGTGTGAGGTGGCAAAGAAGAGGTGCAGTTGGGAGAGAGAGACAGATCCAGTGCAACATATGCAGAAAAAAGGGTCATATAGCAAATAATTGCCCTCTTAAAGAAAATTTCGAGCAGAACCTTTGTTTTAATTGCAACAAGCCCAAATCATAAAGCTAGAGATTGTTACTTAAGAAAAAATGAAAACAAAAAGCAACACAGGAAGCCGGGTCCTTCTCATAAGTCAGCGTACATATCAATTGCTCTGATTTCGGATGATGATTGCTTGAATGACACTTGGTATTTCGATTCTGGTGCCAGCGAGCATATGACGTTTCGTGAGGATTGGATCCAGGAGTTTGAAAAGTTTGATGATCCGATAAAGGTTAAAGTTGCTAGTGGTGAGGTGATAGAGGCATTAGGACAGGGCGATGTGGAAATTTCGACATTTGATGGACAAAAATGGACTCAAGGAGTTTTAAAGAATGTTTTATTGGTTCCAGATCTCAAATGTAACTTGTTCTCTGTGGGATCCGCTACGGATAAAGGTTATGTGTTCGAAACTGAAAGTGACCAGTGTAGACTAATTAAGAATGGCCAAGTAATGATTCAGGGGCAGAGAAAGGGGAAGTTGTATCAAATGAATACAAACCCGAATGAACAAGCCTTCTTATCGTCTGACATGAAGACTAATTTGGTGCAGTGGCATGAAAAACTTGCACATCAGAATGTAAAGCACGTCAGGGAATTCTTGATTAAGCATGACATCAAATTTGTAGATACCAAGGAGTTTTTCTGTGATGCCTGTGTAAAGGGAAAACAACATGTCTTGCCATTCTCACAGTCCCAAACCGTTGTTAAGTCCTGTGGAGAGATAATCCATGCTGATGTTTGCGGACCGATGGAAGTGCAGTCAATCGGAAACTCAAAGTACTTCTTGTTACTGAAGGATCACTACAGTCACTTCAAAGCTGTCTATTTCCTGAAAAACAAGTCGGAGGCAAAGGTTTACATCATCAAGTTTCTGAACCTAACCATGAACGTTACTGGACACAGAGTGAAGGTACTCAGAACTGATCAAGGACTCGAAGAGGTAAATCACACAGTTGGAGAATTTCTAGAGAAGAAGGGGATTCAGCATCAAAAGTCGTGCGTCTACACCCCTCAACAAAATGGAAAGATCGAAAGAGAAAATAGAACTGTTGTGGAATTAGCTCGAACTATGTTGCAGGCAAAGAACTTGGAAAAAGAGCTTTGGGCAGAAGCAGTCGCTACAACCGTGAATGTACTAAACCTAAGTGGATCTAGCTCTGTTCCAGGAGTGACACCTTTTGAATTATGGCACGGGAAGAAACCAGATGTCACCAACTTGAAGGTCTTTGGATCTGAAGCTTATGTTTTAATTCCCAAACAGAGAAGAAGAAAATGGGATTCTAAAAGCAAGAAAGGAATTTTCGTCGGATATGGAGAGAACATAAAGGGGTATCGAGTTTACCTTCCAGAAGAAAGAAAGGTGGAAGTGTCGAGGAATGTTATATTTAAGCCCGATAAATCAGATCCCATCGAGGAGGAAGAGAGGGAAAAGTCAATGAAGTCAAATGGAGGACAAAGAGCAGAATCCAGTGGTCCTAGAAAGTGCGATACTGACAGTGAAGATGACAAAGACTCGCCAATCAGTCAAGTAAATGAAAGTCGACCAATTCGAGAGAGAAGACTTCCGGAAAGATTTAAAGATTATGAACTCTACTCAGCTTACAGTTTTATAGCAGAGATCAAAGATCCGACCACATATGGAGACACAAAGGTTATCAACACAAAATGGGTCTTCAGAAGCAAATCCGATGGGACTAAAAAAGCCAGATTGGTGGCCAGAGGATTTCAAGAAGATGTAAATACAGAGCTGTATGCACCGGTGGCTAGATTGTCAACAATTAGAATGTTAATATCCTATGCCCTCCAGAAGGATTGGACTGTTCGTCAGTTGGATGTTCCAGTAGCATTTCTGAACGGAACACTTAAGCAAGACACCTTTATTAGGCCACCAGATGGTGTCAAAGTTAAGAGAGGGCAGAACTGCGTGGCCCTTTCCTCAACAGAGGCCGAGTATGTAGCAGCAGCATTGGCTTCTGCAGAAATAGTATCCATTGCTCGTCTTGCTCAGGACTTTGATCCAAGTTTTGACTGTAAACCTGTACTTTTTCTGGATAATCAGGGAGCAATTCATCTCGCTAGTGGATACGAAAACAGCAAGCGCTCTAAGCATATTGACATTAAGTATCATTTTATTAAAGATTTAATTGTAAAAGAAAAAATTCAGATTGATTATGTACCCACAGTGGATAATGTGTCAGACATTTTTTCTAAATCTTTGTCAACAGTGACTTTTAACCATTTTAAAGGGTTAATGAACTTGAAATAAGAATGAGGAATTTCAATTTCTTGTAAAAAATTTTTAGAATAGATAGATATTTGAGTGTATATATAGTGCCTACATGTATAAATTTTGATTTTGAGTTTATGAATGTATGTATTCTTTTGGCTTTAAGTTGATTGCATTAGAACAATTTTAGCATTTAAATTTCTTTTTGTAAATAGCAATTTTGTCTTCAGAAGGAAAAAATTGAGAGAGGGTGTTAAGTTATATCTGTATACTTATTTATTCCACATATCAATTTAAGAAAGCAACAGTGCTACTCAACTCTCTACTCTTGTTCTATTATGATTGATTAGTTATTCCAGTTCGAAACAGAATGTTGAATGTGTCTGCTGTCCTATTCTGATTTATTAAAAGTTCTGTTATTACACTGCGTAGTTTTTTATTAATTTCATCAGGTTATGGGCCCAGAGCTCATGTAAAAAGGCCTGCAGTAGTAACTTATAATTATTTTGAAAGTAAAACTGAACTAGAACGTTTGAACTGCAGTAATGGAAGGTAGTGGCACATCGATTGTTCTGAAAGGACAGCAGAACTGGAATGTTTGGAAGTTTCAAACGAAGATAGTCTTGGAAAGTAAAGGATTGTTTGAGTCAATTGAAGGATTGTTGCCGAGAAAGAACGGAGAGACTGAGGAGGCATTTATTGCCAGACAGACTTCTTTTATGAAAAAGAACTTAAAGGCTCAGGAGGTGATAGTTAGCAGAATTGACGATGGTCCGATGGCGCATCTCCTCACCTGTGAGTCAGCACAAGCAATGTGGGAGAAATTGTGCAGCGTGTATGAGCACAAGTCCGAGGTGAGCATCCATATGCTTCAGAAGAAGTTCTTTAACTTCAAGTGTGATGGGCAGAATATTTCTGATTATGTTTCTGGATTGGAGGACATACGCACTCAGCTAAAACAGAGAAAGGAAGAAATAACTGATCAGATGTTTATGACAAAAATTCTGATGGGATTACCACAGCGATTTCATTATTTCATAACAGCTTGGGATTCTGTCCCCCATGAAAAACAGTGCATCAACGAATTGATCAGCAGATTGTCAATAGAGGAAGAAAGGATCAAAAGTGCGTCAAGTGATTCAGCACAGTGTTCTGAGATGGAGGCTTTCGCCAGTGTGAGGTGGCAAAGAAGAGGTGCAGTTGGGAGAGAGAGACAGATCCAGTGCAACATATGCAGAAAAAAGGGTCATATAGCAAATAATTGCCCTCTTAAAGAAAATTTCGAGCAGAACCTTTGTTTTAATTGCAACAAGCCCAAATCATAAAGCTAGAGATTGTTACTTAAGAAAAAATGAAAACAAAAAGCAACACAGGAAGCCGGGTCCTTCTCATAAGTCAGCGTACATATCAATTGCTCTGATTTCGGATGATGATTGCTTGAATGACACTTGGTATTTCGATTCTGGTGCCAGCGAGCATATGACGTTTCGTGAGGATTGGATCCAGGAGTTTGAAAAGTTTGATGATCCGATAAAGGTTAAAGTTGCTAGTGGTGAGGTGATAGAGGCATTAGGACAGGGCGATGTGGAAATTTCGACATTTGATGGACAAAAATGGACTCAAGGAGTTTTAAAGAATGTTTTATTGGTTCCAGATCTCAAATGTAACTTGTTCTCTGTGGGATCCGCTACGGATAAAGGTTATGTGTTCGAAACTGAAAGTGACCAGTGTAGACTAATTAAGAATGGCCAAGTAATGATTCAGGGGCAGAGAAAGGGGAAGTTGTATCAAATGAATACAAACCCGAATGAACAAGCCTTCTTATCGTCTGACATGAAGACTAATTTGGTGCAGTGGCATGAAAAACTTGCACATCAGAATGTAAAGCACGTCAGGGAATTCTTGATTAAGCATGACATCAAATTTGTAGATACCAAGGAGTTTTTCTGTGATGCCTGTGTAAAGGGAAAACAACATGTCTTGCCATTCTCACAGTCCCAAACCGTTGTTAAGTCCTGTGGAGAGATAATCCATGCTGATGTTTGCGGACCGATGGAAGTGCAGTCAATCGGAAACTCAAAGTACTTCTTGTTACTGAAGGATCACTACAGTCACTTCAAAGCTGTCTATTTCCTGAAAAACAAGTCGGAGGCAAAGGTTTACATCATCAAGTTTCTGAACCTAACCATGAACGTTACTGGACACAGAGTGAAGGTACTCAGAACTGATCAAGGACTCGAAGAGGTAAATCACACAGTTGGAGAATTTCTAGAGAAGAAGGGGATTCAGCATCAAAAGTCGTGCGTCTACACCCCTCAACAAAATGGAAAGATCGAAAGAGAAAATAGAACTGTTGTGGAATTAGCTCGAACTATGTTGCAGGCAAAGAACTTGGAAAAAGAGCTTTGGGCAGAAGCAGTCGCTACAACCGTGAATGTACTAAACCTAAGTGGATCTAGCTCTGTTCCAGGAGTGACACCTTTTGAATTATGGCACGGGAAGAAACCAGATGTCACCAACTTGAAGGTCTTTGGATCTGAAGCTTATGTTTTAATTCCCAAACAGAGAAGAAGAAAATGGGATTCTAAAAGCAAGAAAGGAATTTTCGTCGGATATGGAGAGAACATAAAGGGGTATCGAGTTTACCTTCCAGAAGAAAGAAAGGTGGAAGTGTCGAGGAATGTTATATTTAAGCCCGATAAATCAGATCCCATCGAGGAGGAAGAGAGGGAAAAGTCAATGAAGTCAAATGGAGGACAAAGAGCAGAATCCAGTGGTCCTAGAAAGTGCGATACTGACAGTGAAGATGACAAAGACTCGCCAATCAGTCAAGTAAATGAAAGTCGACCAATTCGAGAGAGAAGACTTCCGGAAAGATTTAAAGATTATGAACTCTACTCAGCTTACAGTTTTATAGCAGAGATCAAAGATCCGACCACATATGGAGACACAAAGGTTATCAACACAAAATGGGTCTTCAGAAGCAAATCCGATGGGACTAAAAAAGCCAGATTGGTGGCCAGAGGATTTCAAGAAGATGTAAATACAGAGCTGTATGCACCGGTGGCTAGATTGTCAACAATTAGAATGTTAATATCCTATGCCCTCCAGAAGGATTGGACTGTTCGTCAGTTGGATGTTCCAGTAGCATTTCTGAACGGAACACTTAAGCAAGACACCTTTATTAGGCCACCAGATGGTGTCAAAGTTAAGAGAGGGCAGAACTGCGTGGCCCTTTCCTCAACAGAGGCCGAGTATGTAGCAGCAGCATTGGCTTCTGCAGAAATAGTATCCATTGCTCGTCTTGCTCAGGACTTTGATCCAAGTTTTGACTGTAAACCTGTACTTTTTCTGGATAATCAGGGAGCAATTCATCTCGCTAGTGGATACGAAAACAGCAAGCGCTCTAAGCATATTGACATTAAGTATCATTTTATTAAAGATTTAATTGTAAAAGAAAAAATTCAGATTGATTATGTACCCACAGTGGATAATGTGTCAGACATTTTTTCTAAATCTTTGTCAACAGTGACTTTTAACCATTTTAAAGGGTTAATGAACTTGAAATAAGAATGAGGAATTTCAATTTCTTGTAAAAAATTTTTAGAATAGATAGATATTTGAGTGTATATATAGTGCCTACATGTATAAATTTTGATTTTGAGTTTATGAATGTATGTATTCTTTTGGCTTTAAGTTGATTGCATTAGAACAATTTTAGCATTTAAATTTCTTTTTGTAAATAGCAATTTTGTCTTCAGAAGGAAAAAATTGAGAGAGGGTGTTAAGTTATATCTGTATACTTATTTATTCCACATATCAATTTAAGAAAGCAACAGTGCTACTCAACTCTCTACTCTTGTTCTATTATGATTGATTAGTTATTCCAGTTCGAAACAGAATGTTGAATGTGTCTGCTGTCCTATTCTGATTTATTAAAAGTTCTGTTATTACACTGCGTAGTTTTTTATTAATTTCATCACTTTACACCTAAAAACAGGGTTTTATCTTGTTTTTGGAACATTTAGTCCGAATTTTGGACTTATATTTTTTGGTAGGATTTGGATTTTGATTTTGATGTACTTATTATAAAAAATGTTATTAATAATATAATTCCAAGTACAAAAGGGGGGTTTGGGGGTCCTCCCCCAGAAATTTTTTTGAAATTTGACCCTAAAATACAGTGTTTTAACTTGTTTTGGTACACCTAGTCCGAATTTCGGGGGGGGGGGGGGCAGGGCCCCCTCGCTCCCCCCCTTATATACGCCACTGGGGAGGGCCCCCAGAATTATATTACTCACAAATTTTCTTACATTAAGTTGTGTAGGACACTAATTCTACCTAAAAATTTCTTAAAAATCTACATTGGACCTATTAAAAGTGCGGGGGAGAGGCTGAAGAGTAATTTTGGGCCCCTCCCGAATAAATTGCTATATAAGTCACTAATCTCACCAATACATATTCTATATTTTTAAGTATTGTCACTATATCATGTATATTTGTATTAATAAATGTAGTAATTTGCACGAAGAAAGGTAGTATCAATTAATTTTGTTTTCCTTTTCACTAAAAATTTTTGTTTTGTGACTTTGTGAGCTTATTAAAATGACAGTGTGCCTAACTTAATTTAGAGTAATTCATAATGTTTTTTTTTAACGGAACCTGTTTAGTTCCTATGGAGAGGGTTTTCTTGGGACTGCTCTTAAAGGTCAATTTAAAAAATAAATATATTTGACTTAGGAAAATGTCACACTAAGCAAAGGATCAGAAAAACTCCCTATTCTACATACTAATTTTATACTTTTCAACTTATTTCACTGTCATTCCGAGTAGCTCATATCTAAAAATTTGATATACGGCCCGCGGGAGTATTGTGGTTTTCCCAAGTGGCCCTCAAGATCATTTGGGTTAGCCATCCCTGGACTAGAGTTTCTCACAAAATGACCAAAAAAAAAATTCAATAAATCAATTAATAGTAATCGAGACTTATGATACATGTTTATAGGCTATTTTTCAGTGCTGAATACGAATATTCCATTTAAAATTTAAAAAAAAATTAAATATCAATTTTTTAAAATTATTTGAAAAATTGGATATTTGACAAAATAAAACATCGCTCAAAACCACAAAATAACTGTAAAAGAAGTATTTCAAATGGTTTTCCCTTAGGAATGAATTAAATAATAATGACATATAATAATAAATATAATGACATATACTAAAATTGGAAGAAAATTGGAAAATCAAAAGTTTATTTATTTATTTATTTTTTTATTTTTTTTTTTTTTTTCAATTTTTTTGGCCTCAAAAATCGACCTTTTTTAAAATTTTTGTTAAAAACGTTTGAAGCATTTGCCAAGGTCCTTTTTACATGGATATTGTAGTTATATAGCTATATAACATTTAAAAAAAAAATTTATGATTAAATCATTTATTAATTACTAATTAAATTTATTAAAATGAACATTAAAAATATAAATAAATAAAAATTTAAGTTATTCAAAATAGATTTGATTGAATGATTTTACCTGCGTATTTTTAGTGTTCATTTTAATCAATTAATTAATTAACTAATGATTTAATCATCAATTGGGTTTTTTTGTTATAGTACCACCATATCCATGGAAAAATGACCTAGGCAAATGCTTCAAAGGTTTTTAACAAGACTTTTAAAAAAGGCCAATTTTTGAGGCCAAAAAAATTTGAAAAAAAAAATGTTTACTGTCCGATTTTCTTCCAATTTTAGTATAGTATTTAAATCATGTCTAAGGTAAAACCGTTGCAAATACTTCTTTTGCAGTTATCATTTCGTGGATTTTGAGAGAGGTTTTATTTTTTTCAAATATCCAATTTTTGTTAAATAATTTTTAAAAATTCATATTTTAATTTTTTTTTAAATTTTAAATGGGAGTAACTTATTCAGCACTAAAAATTTGCTTTACTTGATATAGCATAAAGTAAACAAGATTCGTAGCGCCACCTAGCGAGTGCTTGCGTCGCGTATAACAAAAGGCTCAGTACTAAGATTTTTTTAAGCACAGATAATAATTAATAAATTTAGACTTAAAATTAATAAATGCAAAATTATAATAAAACAATGACGAATTAAATCATCAGTGTAAAGGCGGGTTTACATGCAGCGAATCTGGTCCTTCCATTGGTTCATGGCTATGACGTACTAAGCTACGTCAGCCAGTCACTACGGTCGGTCGCTAGCTGCTGCTCCCCTAAAAACTGGATGTTTGATTTTCTGATTGAAGAGGAAGTTTTTGTGTCGTATGTTATGTTCAATTCAGACTTGTGATATTTAATCTTTTGGCGGCATTCATAGAGCATTCGCACATGGACGTCACTTGGAAGAATAAACAACGTTGCTAGGGCTGTTGTTAGGGGCGGGCAGGGCTTAAATTCTAACCAAAGAAGTACCGGAGCGCTACTATTTCAAAATTTCGCTTAATTGGGACATCTCCGCTTAACAGGGGTGTCATTTCAGTTTTTGGTTGGGGGGGGACAAGGATCAGTGGCGGATCCAGGGGGGGGGGCCTGGGGGCCATGGCCCCCCCGAGAAACCCTAACTAATAGCTTAAAAAACACTTTCTTAATGCTAAAATTCAAAAAATTTTCTGAGGGAGAACCCCCAACGTTTTAGAGTGTTTTTCCCATGAAAATTATTCCGCTTAAAAGAAGCTGTTCTCTTTTGGGAAGTTTTAAAATAGATGAATACTATAGTTAGAAAGGGCGCATTTGCAAACATTTTCTGGGAGAGGACCCCCAGTCCTTTTCAAAATTTGGCATCTATTTATAATTTCATCCTTGAAAATTCTGTGGTTCATGCTTTCAAAATGAGCTGAAACTTTATTTTTAGAGGCAAATGTTCAAAATTTTTCTTGGGGGTTACCCCCCAGACCCCCTATTAATTTCTCATGGTTTACTTATTTACTGTTTTCTACTTGAATTTGTTTCGCTCCTCTCCTTTTAAGAGTACAAGAAGTTGCTCTCTGTAGGTGTTATCCAATGGGTACCAAATGTACAAAAATGAGTAAAAAACTTCTATTGGAAGCCAATTTTCACAAAATTTTCTGGGGGAGGACCCCCAGAACCCCCCTTTTGCTTTTGAGCTAGCATTATCTGATGAAACCTTTATAACTTTAACAAAGTTTCGTATTTTATTTATGTTATACTCGGAAAATTGGGAGCCAAACACCTCGCGGAACATAAGTATTGTTATGCCCCTACCAAAAAGGTTTCGCCCCCCCCCACTTACTAAAACAATGGCACGGTCCCTGGATATCCTCTAAGTTACTATAAACCCCTAAAAAGCTGCTTAAAAGCAAGCACTCTTCAAAAAAATTTCTGAGGCACTGAAAATTTCGAATGTAATACCCTCCGACTCTGACATGGCCCCCCCCCGAAAATCTGGTCTGGATCCGCCCTTGGGAAGGATGTGTTTTTAAGTGGGGCTGGGGGTCACCCCAGAAAAATTTTGAAATTTAGCCTCTTTTTACAACATTTAAGGTACATCCAAGGAGAAGGTACACTGTATAACCACGGCTTACTAGATACTATACAGGCTAGCCGAGTTTTGAACAATGAAAACCATTTGACAACTTTTCCCGCTTGGATCGCCAGAAGTCCTACCTATATCACCCATAGCCTTCAACACTGTGGATATGCTTTGCCAGTTTGTCCAGTATTGCCATCTGGATTTTTAATGATTTCCGTACTCGGCTAGCCTGTATCTAGTAAGCCGTGGTATAACATAAATATGTAAAAATTTTAAAGGGGGGTCTGGGGGTTCTCCCCCAGAATTTTTTTTGAAATTTGCCTCTTAAAGTAATGTTTCAGCTCATTTTGAGACCATTTGGGTTACATCCAAAAAGAACAGTTCCTCGTAAAGCATAGAATTTTCTAGGTAAAAAAAGTTATAAATAAACATCAAATTTTCAAGGGGGGCGGAGATCCTCCAGTAAAATTTTTTGAAAATTCCCGTTTAAACCAGTGTTTTACCTCCTCTTCAAATTCTTTGGGGTTTCTACTCTTTGGTTCCCAAAGGGAACTGCTTCTTGTAAGTGGCAGAATTTTCAATGAAGAAACATTGTATCAAAGGTCAAGAGGGAGTTTGGGGGTTCTCCCCCAGAAAATTTTGAAATTTGACCCTCAAAAGTAGTGTTTAAACTTCTTTTGGGACTTAATGAGTTAAATCTGATGCTCCTTGTGGATTTTCAAGGGACTTTGCAGCAATTTTTCACCTAACAGTGGAAACCTTGCGGGGGGCACTCTTGTCTCGGAATTAGTCCTTCCCTTTGAGGGTGGGGAAAACAAGGTCGTTTGGTCGTTGTTGACCGGTAGTCGTTGGGGGTAGTGAGGTGAAAGGTGCTTGTAATTTTCGTTAATCGGAAAACTTCGAGGGGTAAATTTTGGTCTTTCCGAAAGGGTTCGGAACGCGATTTTATGCGGTCTGGTGCGCTCCGGTGCAATTTAAGCCCTGGGGCGGGAAATAGAAGCATCCAATAGAAGCATTCGCACATGACGTCACTTGGACGAATAACAAAGTTGCTAAGGCCGTTGTTAGGTCCGAATCATGTGATTGAAAATGCTCTATGCCTGAGGGTTGATATGAAGGAGAACGCCATCCCCCAAAATATTTGGACTATCTCGCCGATCCCGCTGTTCCCTTGAAACAAGTCCGTCCAAGGGGGACCAACCCATTATAGAGGATAGAGGTGGAGGGCCCGGGCTTTAAGGGTATATGCATGGAGAAGTCTGTATACGTGGTCAAGGGTTTTTATAACCGTTATTCCCTCAATAAATTCAACAGGGTGAAGAATATAATTTTTAGTAATTTAAATTTGGTAATTCATTCTTTTTAGAATGATATGGATATATCAGATACAGAAACAATTAGGAATGCGTGAAAAAAATATAGAAAATTGTGTAAAAATAAAACGAGCGCCCCAGACCCTTGCCAGGAACTAAAAAACTTTTGGCACTGTCTATTTGGCCGAAAATATACTCTCTAACTCTAGTCCATCTTTACCCGGCAACGGTTCTGATTGGAGCGCCGGGACTGCTACGTAACCGCGATACCTAAGGCGCATGAGCCAACTGCCGGTTTTGCCGTCCAAATGGACACTTCCAAAACTTTTAAAGTCAATAAAGAAATTTAAAACGTTCCTGTTAAAGCGTATCCATGCATAAAATTAAGACTAAGTGACAAAAAACAAGTTTAAAACCATTTTGAAATTGTCAAAATGCCAACAAAAATCTGGGAGATGATTCCTAATGGACTCCTCGTTTGTGGTGCTTGCACGCCTCCAATTAAAATCTACATTCGCTATCCGCGATTCCTCGTTCCTGGTGATAGCTTTTGACAACTTGTCATACGGGTCAAGGCTCAATTTCCCATAAGAAACAGTGTTAAAAAAAAAGTGCCGGTTTCTTGGTATTTATGCATTAAGTATTTACTTCGGGCTGTTCTAATGATATACTTCGGCAATATTTCGATGAGTAAAAGAGAAAAATCCAAATTAAATTCATTTAAATAAGTGAACATTGAAGTTTCGAAACGAGTATATGAAACTCCATGTTTAAACTCTACTCCACGCTGTTTTGTGTATCACTTGCAAACGCTGATAAAGCGCCATCGAATCTTCTCCCCATCCGAAATTTGGTCAAGTGGACAAAAGTGAGTGGAAAAAAGAGCCTGTTTCAACATTTATCCGGGAGTATTCCCAGAACCCTTGTTTTAGTAAGTGCAAGGAGATAATCGTACTAGTTTTCAAAATTAAGATTTAATTTAAGAAAATTAAAATAAAATTAACTTGGGGTCAAAACTCGAGTAGGAAAGAAGTAGTGTAGCGAATGGATACATAAGTAGCAAATCTATTTGAGCAATTTCAGGAGAATTTTCACAGTAACGGTCAATCCCCTGGCGGATCCAGGGGGGGGGGCTAGGGGGCTTGAGCCCCCCCCCAAAATGAAAAATTTTACACTATATAATATGGAATTTTATGCACCAAAATGAGTTAAAACCATGTTATTTTAAGGTCAAATTTTCAAAAATTTTCGGGGGGAGGACCCCCAGACCCCCTTGGTACATTGTAACTCTATTATTATAACTCTACTTTATATAAAGCTTTTCAAAAAGCAAAAATTCTACCATAAAATCTATGTCCGAAATTCGGATGAGGCGTACCAAAACGAGTTGAAAAAGTTGGTTTTTTTTACTTAAATTTTGAAAAGTTTCTAGAGGAGGACCCCCAGACACCCTTAGTACTTGTAACTCTATTATTACAACTCTATTTTTTATTAAATTTGTTAAAACGCAAAAATTCTACCATAAAATCTATATTCGAAATTCGTATGAGGTGTACCAAAACAAGTAGAAAAAGTGGGGTTTTTTTTACTTAAATTTTCAGAAATTTTCTAGGGGAGTACCCCTAGAGCCCCTTAGTACTTGTAACTCTATTATTACAACTTTGTTTTATTTTAAGTTTGTAAAAACACAAAAATTCTACCATGAAATCTATATCCGAAATCGGATGAGGCGTACCAAAACAAAACGAAAAGTGGGGTTTTTTACTTAAATTTCCAAAAAATTTCTGGGGGAGAACCCCCAGACCCCCCCCCTTTTAGTGGTTGGAGCTGGATAATTCACTACCTTTTCCATATTAAGATGATCAAGAAGGATACAATTGGGTTCTTATGGAGAAACCCAATTGAAAATTCTTAGCCCCCCCCCCCCCAAAACCAAATCCTGGATCCGCCACTGGGTCAATCGTTGGTGTTGTCATGAAATGAAGAAAGATTACGGGAGCTGGAACACGAAGGGGTTTTAAAACTAATTGAAATCTTGTTTAATAGTTTATTAGGATCAAATTTCCAAAAAACTTCTGGGAAAGGAACCCCCAACCCCCTTATTTTTACTTGGAACTCTATCATTCGCAATTTTTTTTCGTATTACGGTTATAAAGATGCAAATTCCACCCACTGATTCTACCGAAAAATGTATAAGAACATTGAATCTACTACTATATGCATGCGAGGGCTTAAGGGTAATTTTGGGTCCTCTCAATGGTTGCAAAAATCTAGCTTTGGCCTTATAATGACTAACTTTTTCAGAGGATATTTGTGCCGCTCCAGAAATAAATTTCTGTATACGCCATAGTTATGAAATTTGTTCTTTTAAGTGGTGTTTTTAGAGCATTTTACGACTCTTAAGGTTACACCCAAATAGAACAGCTTCTTGTAGCCACAAAATTTTCAAGGGAAAAACATGTAAATAGACGTTAATAGAGGGCCTGGAGGTCCTTCCCAAGAAAATTTTATGAATTATTTCCTCTAAAATAACTGTCCCTTTTTTGAATATTTTAAACTCTTTATAACACATAAGACAGACCACCTCCTTGTACAAATCTTACTGGTTCATTTATATTTTTTTCCTTTGACGGAACTTATCAGAAAAGAGGGAGATATTATGGAAAATCGGGAAATTAGGTGTGAAAAAAGTGGAACGCCTGATCACATTATATTCAAATGAAATGACTTGCTTAATTTAAAGACCTATAGTAAGAATAATAGCGTTCTTCTTGTGAAAGAGGATTGGGAACCATGGACTGCTAAAAAACACCTTGACTGGCCATTTTATGGATTAAAAATATTACAAAATATTCAACTTTTTGTCAAATTTGAAAAGTAGCCTCAAAAGGGGGGATTAATAATATCAACGAACTTTAGGACAACGGATCTTTTAAAGGTCCCCGACATTTATCATGTTTGGCCCCCGTATGGGAGGTCCTGCTTGAAAAGGGGATCCTTCCCCGTGAGTTCCCCTATCAAAAGGCATATACCATGTTTTCTTTATTTCCATGTTATTGCCTATGGCCATGGACTCTCTGTTCTAGTACTCTGTGTACTGGATGACAACGTTTCCTGTCCGTGTTGTGAATGTTACGTGTTGAAGGGAGGAGACGCCTCACTTCCTAGCCACCTAAAGTCTGTCTGTCCTAGCAAGGCACGAGTGGCAAACCTAAAATCAGTACCCACAGCAGGAAAAACAGTGGCGAAAAAGCCATAAAGATGGTTATCTCACTTCTATTAGATACCCGATACCCTGCACTCGCCACTGCTTTTCCTGCCGTGGGTAGTGATTTTAGGTTTGCCACATGTGCCTTGCTAGGGCAGACAGACTTTAACTGATGGAGAAAAAGACTAAGCGAGCGAGAGTCATCTCTTGACTCGCCAACTTGGCTCAGGACACACTGCGCCAAAACCCGGCCTAAAACGTCGAGGGACGATCCCTTAGACTAGACTACTCCCGGAAAAAGGGTGTCTTCAACCTTCAACCCGTGACGTCACTGCACTGACAAGAAACGTCATAATATAGGTATTATTGTTTTGTTGTCTACTTACTGTTCATTTTATTGAATTAAAAATATCTCACTCACTAAATAAGTAATACAGCTAAAATTATAAATTTTATTAAAACACAACAATGAACGATACTTTACAGCTGAAAAAAATCTAAATAGTAGGTATTATACTCTTACATGAAATAAATTACTCCCCGAAGTAAAAAAATAAGAAAAGAGAAAAGGATTACAAAAATCTAGACGACTAAATTTACGTGAAATTTCTAATTTTTAACAGCTTATTAATAATTAATGTCCATATATATGGATTTCAAATTATAATTGAAACTTGTGATAAAGAAATCTCTTCATTATTTCACATAAACGCGTAAAGATGATATAACTAAGGGGACATCCATAAATTACGTGAGGAGTTTTTTCCAAAATCTGGACCCCCCCTCCCCCCACGTGAGATTTTCTCAACCACTAGTTTTGTTTTATCGGCATAAAAATTACCATCCAGATTGCAAAATTTTGATACAAAAACACATTGAAATCAAAAACATGGTTCTAACTTGTAACTATCACGACTGACTGGCTAATGATTGGCTGTTTTGACTAATCTGAGCATTTTTTCTAAACTTGTGCTAAAAAATATTAAAGAAAAAACGTATATTTTCTAAACTAAAAGTTGACGTGAGATTTTAGTTGACTCCCCCGGTGAGATTTTCCTGGACCCCACCTCCCCCCTTTTGACCTCACGTAATTTATGGATGTCCCCTAATGAGTGGTTGTCATTGATTCAAAATATTGAATAAGCTATAGATTAGTTTGGCACTTCAGAGAAATTCTAGCTAAAAGTAAATAATGATATTTTCAGAGAAGTTCATTGATTTTGATTGATTTTAACGATCGTAACCAAAGAGGGGAAGAGCGAGGAAGGCTTCCTAGATAAAAACAAGGTAGTTTTACAATTTTGAACTTAATTAAACTCTTGAACTTTTATTTATGACACAAACTGGACGCATTTGTTTTATTTGAATGAAAAAAAAATTAAATATATAGTCTATTTAAGATTATTTTCACCAGAATAACATAGATTTTAATTTTCAAACATGTTTAGAAAACGAGATGCCTACCCTGTACCATAAATCTAGGCTACACCCCTGAAAAGATCTTTAGAAACGATTGAATTGGAACATTAGCGGAAATATAAAATTGCATTCAATAATACTTATTTTAGAAAATATTAAACTGTAAGTTTGCAGGAAAAGGTAGTTAATGGTGAACTTTATAACAAAAATGGATATAATTCATTCAATTTTAACCATCAATGTAACAATACTTTGGAATCCTTCGAAGTTACTTTCAATGGAGCCCAACAGCCGTCCCGGTCGGCTGTTGTAATGAATTATGTAGTTCTATGTCGGCCTTTAAAATCACTGGTTCTGCCCTACAAACTAGTCCAAGTCAAGTCACATCAAGGTCTAATATAGGCCCTCGTGTCCCTGCTTGATTGAAAACGTAAATGAAATAGACATAATCCATGTCCTCTTTTGTGTTCAGATTCCTGCTCTGAGTGAGGAGAGAATGGTCAGTGGTCAGCGGGATAGAGGGGGCGGTTTTACAGCCAGAGGACTCGGAGCGGACGCTGCTGAGATCAATTTCGACAAGTCGCCGGTCCTTCTCCGTAGTGAGGAAGGTCGTCGTCTCTTGCTCTTGACCACGACAATCCACTTGTCGGGAACACCCTTGGACCGCTCAAGCTGAAAGAAAAATAACCAAATAAGAAGAAGGAAACGGTAATTAAAAGTGTCACCCAAGTGAAAGACCCATGTTTAGTGTAATTAATATAAAGGAGATGCATCTGAGAGAAAAAGATGTTCCCGATGGCCAAAATAATATCTAGCTAGACTAACCAGAAAGATCAATGTACTATAACATCTTAAACCACAGGGAAGGACAATTGATCAATACTCCGGAAATCCTTTCATGTTCATTGTTCAAGTTTGAAATAGTACATTATTAGGAATTACAGCCAAGCGGACAGTAATTCCTGATTTTGTTTTCTTGTTTCATATTAACACTGTGAACTTCTAAGTATATTATAAATATTAATCGTGTCTACCATCCTCCAGGTAAACAATATTGCGCGGACTAATTAAACGGAGAGAAATTGTAGAGCTTTTAAGTAGGAGCAAGAAAGATGGTGGAATCTAAGAAGGTTAATGTAAATTTTGAGTGGTGTTTCAAAGTATACAAGATATACTAGGTAATTGTAAATTTAAGTTATAATTAATATTAACATAGATATAAATTTGAGATAACAGGACCCTTTCCACTCAAGAGCTTGGTTACAGAGAGCTTGGTTGCGAGCACCCGCGGATTTCCTTACCCCAACCTGTTCACTTTCGCATTCGGTTGTGGTACTTGAACGGGTGATAATGACATCATTTTGTCTTTCTGAGATCTATGCATTTGTCTATCTGGATCGCCGTACCGTACCGCAACCAAACGCAAAAGTGGAACCGGTCAGACAATCATAATTAAGATTATTAAACAAACAAGGTAGGTATGGCCTTTGGAACTTATAAAGTGGTAAATGTGTGTTCTCTTCGAGCTTAAAGATCTGGAGACCCTTGGTCAACACAGTCAACAGCCATGGGCTGACTTATAGGGCATGGGAATTTAATTCCGTCGTAATCATTTCAGGATATACCATTTTGCAAAAACATTTTTATCGCCTTAATAAGAGACTTTGAGCAAGTGATCCGCCTACATGAATCAAAACCCTACCTTGACTGAGGTGGCATTGGAGGCGGCTCCCTTGATGTGTCTGAGCGTGCCCAGACTGGTGATGCGCACCGCCTTCTTTCCGTTGTTGGAGGCCAGGGCAATGTGGTGGGGGGAGAGGGCGGAGATGCCCTTGGGGCGGTACTTCTTGGGGTGGAGCACGG
Organism: Tetragnatha montana; assembly: GCA_963680715.1. Lineage (NCBI taxonomy): Eukaryota > Metazoa > Arthropoda > Arachnida > Araneae > Tetragnathidae > Tetragnatha > Tetragnatha montana. The sequence goes on along the minus strand of OY796676.1, from coordinate 28,086,894 downwards.
AGCCCGCGTGGTCGAAGTGGTGGTGGTGGGGGTGATGGTGATGGCCCTTGTGCACTATGATGGGCACGATCTTCGTCTTCTCCACCGGGACGTGCACCACCTTCGTCTTGACGACGGGCACAGGGACGTGCACGTGGACGGGCACCTTGTGGTGGGCGATGATGAAGTTGGTGTGGTGCTTCACGCTGAGGAGAAAGAAGAATGGCATTATGCGCAAAGGTGAGGTTTTATATAGGCATGAACCATGAACTTTGAAGTTAATTGAGTGGAATAGAAGTTAATGAAGGATAACTTCTGTATACGACTACGAGGTGGATTTTGGAACACTTCTCGGAATTTTTCTCTTTTTTTACCATGTGGGTTTTTTTCACTTTCCCTTGGCGTCCAAAAAGGTAGCTGAGCACAGAAGAGGTAAAACCGAGAACATCCAATAAATTAGTTAAATCAAAATTTTCTGTAGGTACTAACAATTTTATCCACCCCGCATAGTAAAAATTTCACTCATATTAACTCATGGGTATTTTATTTCTCTACGCGTTATTTAAATAAATGTAGTATCAAAAATCATACATTTAAATGGTCAAGAAAAGTGAAAATCGAATTTTTAATTGTCTTTCATTAATTACGCAAGAACTTTGCGTACTGAAATAAAATGCCCTTTTAGAACTAAGTTGAATTTGTTGAATTTGCATACGGCAGCGTTCTCTTGGACTATTAATTCCATAACATAAAATGTAATGTACTATTGAAATAAGATCTCTTGATAAATAGTAGCAGCGTTTTCACACATCTATAAATCAGATCAATAGGTCCTTATACAGTAGATTTTCTAAAAGAGGGTCTTAAAATTATTTGAGGAAAAATTGACATAAGAATCCAAGATTGAACTTACGGAATAGGAACATATTTATGATGAACATGATGGGAATGATGACCGTTGTCTCTTCCATGTAAGGGGACAGGAATTGGCATGTAATGGTGACCATGATGACCGCCACCTCCCCCTCCCCCTTCTTCACCTCCCTTGGCGAGTGCTTTGGCTATAAGTCCGGCCGCCAAGAGCTTCTCGATGCTGCCATGCTTATGATGGTGACCGCCTTGAACTCTGGAGACCTCCACCAGAATGACAAGGGTACACAGAAAAAGTTGCTTTGCCTTTCTGTGCCGCCTGTTGAGATAAGGTTTAAATTTGAATTAAAATTTGAAACACACAATTTCTATTTTTCTCAATTAAGATAAGGCAAGATGAATTTTTTATCATACTGTGAATCAATTTATTTTTTCAATCCGTTTTTTAGAGTTAACCTATGGAATGGGTCATAAGATGGTTATTGGCTGATATTTCAAAGACCGATGAAAGAACTTTGACAAAGGCCAATATTGATAAAACGATATTGGCCGGGTTTTTTCATGTCACCTGTTAAACCAAAGGAATAATCGCAGCTTTAATACCAGCATATTTAGAAGTTCCTCCACGCCCACAGGCGTTTTCCTGGTTCTTCTTCTCAACAACAGGACGTTCACTCTTAAGCCGAGTTTAGTAGGTTTGTGGAATTCTCACAAGATCAACAACATTCTTGTTTTTTGTGGAGGAAAGTGTTAGGCGGGATTAAACGGTATCAGCACGAAAGGAATCAGGCATACTCTCTTATAATTAAGACGGCTCTATGCTCGGGTCCGTTTTAGAGCTGGAGGCTGTAGTTATTGGGGATTTTCTTTTTGCTCCAGATGAGCGGTGGAGCGTGATGATGGCTATCCTTGAATTATTGGGATCTTCGTCAGAAGATGAGCGTGCGGGAGAAATCGTAAATTTTCCGGCAGACTTTTACTCTCTCGTTTCACTTGAGAAGACGTTCGGAAAACGGCAATGGAATATAGAAAGTTTTAAATTTTCTAATTGTTTTCCAGGTATAAGGGAATACAGGGTTTCTCAAAAAGTCTTCATGTTTGGAATAAATTTGATCTTATTACCCCCCCCCCCAAAAAAAAATCTTCAATTTTTATTCTCTTTACGCTTTGGTTCTGTTGTTTGTAATTAGGCCAAAACAATAATTAAAAATTAGAAATAATTTCTTATACTTAAAACTCACTGTGTAAGCAATTTTTAATTCATATAAACATACATGTTATGAGAAAAGGGGGGAGATTTAGAGATATATTATCTCTCCAGAAAGTCAGAAATGTTTCTTTTTTGACCACTGAAAAGGATTAAATTATCCTCATATTCTCCAATTCAAATATTCTTCAAAAATTTTTTATAGCTACGCCATCACCACTGTAAAGAGCGACTTTTAAAGTAAAAAGTATGACACTTCAATAAAACTAACTATCTACTGACAGTATCTAAATAAGGTATAATCAAATGAGATTATAAAAAAAACTATATTATACGCACAATAAAGTTTATTCCAAAAATAATCTATAATTTTTCTACCACCTTTCAAACTGACCATCATAGAAAGGATAAAACATCTTTTCCAGTTTCCCGCGTAAAAGATCATGACCTAACACCGATAATGAATTTTTAATATTTCCGGACCCACTTTCGCACAATGGCCATTCCCCACAACCAACAGGTATAAATAGCCACCTCTAATGACATTGAAAATTTCGCTGTGACCGTGATCGTTAAAGGGATTGTTCGCGTTGCCCCAGTGGGCAGACTTTTGCACCTCAACTCAAACTTGCATCATTAGCGTTCTGAGATGTTTACGAGGAACTTTTTTGGCGGTGCATCGAAGTAAAAGACCCGAAATGGTTGACTGGTCATGTGATGAGGGGGGCACTTAATGGCGAGAACCCACTTTCCACCCGTCAAAAAACGAGGGCGCAATCCTATGAGATCATATGCGCATATTTATGGTAATAATGTGTTGAACGATGGTAATAATGGTGAAAATTTTCTTCTTCACGCTTTTATACCTAGATTTGGGTTTCGATTCCGATGTGTGATTGAATGGAAGATGAGATGAAATCAATATGTGCCTCATTTTCTTACAAATAGAGCTTGGCCCTTAACATGGCTTTATTTATTTTCATTTGGAATGAGGATTTTTTTTATAGAAAAAAAACAGATTCTATAGTGAGTTTGGGAAATTTCCAATTATGGGAGAAGGAAAGTGTGACGGATTGAAAGAACATGGTAGTTATATTGGTCGAAATTGTGTGATGTTTATTTTTAAATTAAGGATTAAGGATTGGATCTCTCAATAGTTATGTGATCTTAATTAGGAAAAAAATTCATAAAGTTCTTTAGAAAATAATCTAGCTTGTCAAACACATGCAAAGCTACAATTCCTTCAAATGTAGTAATTTATGGAGATTTTTACATTAACATGCCAAAAAAAAAAGGAATCATATTTATAAATACTACTTCAACGTGTTGAGAACTGTAGTTATTTTTCTGCTCTTATTATACATATTACTTCTGAGAAATTCTTATTTTATTTTTTTACTTTACCTACTTCTTAGAAATTAAACACTTTAAGAATTACATAACAAGTAAATCTTGATGAATATAAGAGGAAATGTATTTTACTTTTGCTATTTAATTACATGTTAATAAATTATTAATTCATTGACTTGACTTGAATGTTTTCATTTTATTATTTAACAATAATTATAAAAATGCTAAGAAAATTTTAATTAAACAAAAAATGAGTAAAACAGCCTCTTTGCTCCCTAAATTTACTGAAAAGAAAACAACTAAAATCAAATTACAGTGTATGCTCAAACGAGGATTAGACAAAAAAAAATGTTACCTTAGGAAAAAATTAATAGTCTTATTACGTTAAAAATTAGCATTTTTTTTCTCAAATTGGAAAATTTATTCACTTTTGAAAGTTTTACGCATTATTCAATTTATTTTGATTCAACTAATGTGTTATACTTATTTTTGCAATCATACTTGTTAAAAATTGAGAATTCAGGACAATGTATATAGGTTTGACTGATTCATATAAAAACAGAAATATCTTGAACAATTCAATACCATAAGTGAACTAGCTATTATTCCCCACTACTTTTAAGTGTTGTAAAATTTTTCTTCCTATGAAATTATATTTTAAAACTAAAAATATAATTGTGACTTTTTTATCATATTCAATTTTTATCCTTTTCAAGTTAAAAAATAAATATTTTTTTAATGAGAAAAGGAATTAATTAGTTTTGGTGCCTAACCATGTGATAAAATAAAAATTTTATTTTTCTGCACTCACTTTAGTGATTAAAATGTAAGTGATATAAAAAAAAAACGTTTTGGGTGGTTTAAGATTTAAATATTACAGAAGAGCACCTAAGGGGGGGGGGGAATGAGGTGCCATCATCTTATTTTTATTGACAAGGGTGAGGGGGAATATGAATGTTGCTTTCGCAAAACATTAAAATTACTCTATTTTTGAAAAATTAATGTAACTTGAAAAAAATTATGAAGTTCTATTTAAAAATTATTAATTAAGATTAAGAAATTAAGCATATATATTTTATTTTTAGCCAAGTTCATTATTTATTAAAAGTAAGTTCTGAATATTTAAAAATTATATCATTATTAAAAGTTTTGTATGAAAAACACGGTGAGGAATTGGATATTTGCTTACGTAATTGTAGGAAGAAGGTTAAAGATTTGCTTACTTTTGCTGACAAGAGGGGGAATAACACCCCCTAAACATACTTAAACTAACATTTTAACGGTCTCTTGCTATGTGTGATAGTTATTTCTCGAAGAGTTTATAGAAGAGTGAGATGTTCGTGAAGGTTTTTTAATAAGCCATCAACAAATTTTATAACACATTTCTGGAAAAAAGGTATATAATAAAGGTAGTTTTTTTCCTCATGATAAAGAATGATTTTACAGTTATCGAAACTGCGTTATGGATTCAATAATAGTATCCTACTGTATGGTTCCCAAACTGTGTGCCGCGTCTTTACAACGGCGCTGAGACTAAATTCTTATTCACTCTTTTCTTCAGAACACTGTTCATTTGAAGTCCATGAACTATTTTTAATTTGGTTTGATTTCCAAAACATTTTGAGAAGGAGTCCTTGAATTCCCAATTTTTTAGGTAGTTTACTAAGATTGAAAAACGGTATCACATAGTTTTATTGAGTTTGCCCATTGGGTTGGTTTCAAATTACTTTCATTTCTCTATAAAAATGCGTAACACACTTGACATATTCATACGCAACATACGTTATACGAGAATAACAATAATTTAATGAGAAAGTTCCGGTTTTGACTAAAAATTATTAAATGTGGAATTGAGAGAGATGTAATTTGGTTCTCAGGGATCGTTAAAATGTTACGCAAGCACCTAAGGAGGGGGGGATATGAGTGTAAGATGTTGCAAACACTGCACTTTCGAAAATCTTATTTCTGGCACAAAAAAAAAAACCTAATTTAAAAATTTAACCAAAAATAAATTTTATTGTATATATTTTTTTGTACAAAAGAGAACAAAGGGGGGGGGGCAATTTTCTTACATAATCCTAAGGGGTATTTGCGGTTTGCTTATCTTTGCTGACAAAAGGAGAAGGGGGTCAAGAATGACCAAAAACATGCTTACGTAATATTTGAACGGCCGTTTAAAAATTATCTTTCTGGATATTCAAAAGCTGATTTGAATTAATTTTTTCATTGTAAAATTGTTTTAAAAGCTGAATTTAGGATTTACCAATAGGAACATATTCCGAAAAAGAATTTTTATAAAAATGAACAGTATTTACCCCATGCAGATATTATTTTCATATGGATGTTTAAAATTTGGAAAATATATAATAATGCAATTTGAGGGATCTTTTTAATTTTTTCAAAATGGGGCATTGGAAAAATAATTTTTAAAAAGGGCGCCCCGACCCGAAAAAGTTTAGCCACCACTGGTCAATTTGAAAAAATTGATCCTATAAGTTACTTTAACGGTGCTTTTTTTTTGTTCCTGTAAAACGTGTTTTTCCTTTAGAGTAGATTGTATGTACCAAAAACAACTTTACAATGCAATGGCTGTCACTGCTGTCGCTTGCCCAAACTGGCTAAATTTGGCCGAAATATCGAAAAACATAAACATGAAGAACATGTTACTTTTAAGATAAATATCCTATTTCGTCTATTTAAAGGGGTATAATATCTTGACGATTTAACTTTTTACTTTTTATTAAAGTTAAAGGGTAATTGGCATGGGTTTCCATTCAAATAAAATTATTTTAAACTGTTACTTGCGCAGAATAGTTTTAACATTAAGATTAGATTTCACTATCAATTACTTAATTTCATTAAATAAAAATGTTGAGTGTAAATTTTTTAATGCATTGAAATTTCATCGGCACAAAGGTTCGTCGCTTTTTTTTTATTTCCAGAGGGTAGTTACCACACAATATCTAAACATCCCTCAAATCTTACCACCTAATAAATCCCTATATGTGTAAATAAATAGAAATATCAAACTCTAAAAAAAATGTAAAAACCAACGATGGAAAAGTCCAAAATACTGCTAATTTATGTAAAAAAACCTTTAAAATACACCGAAACATTACACAATACCCTAATTTATTAACTGATAGAATGAATCGTTTCATTGTTTGTTCATTTTTAATTGAGTGAGGGAAGGGTGAAACTCACCTGTGCGGTGCGGCTGCTGCGAAGAGAGCCATCGGGGAGAGTGAACTGGCGCGCGGCTCGCGGTCTTCTCTATATAGGCTGCTCTTCCCTTCCTTCTTCGGCAGCCACCCACCCGTGCCCATCGGATTAGCATTGACAGGGGGAGGGCCATTTAGGAATGAGGCACCTAATAAGAGACATTGACAGACCGTGGATATCTTCTTTTTTGTTTGTTTATTAAATATCAACAGGTTACTTATTAGTGGCATTGATAGATTTAAATGTTTATTGAAAAATATCTTGTTGCATCTTCCTGAAGTGTTTGAAGAAGATTTTTAATTTTAATGTCACAGACCTGTTCTCTGAGTCACTTTATGACTGCATAAAAATGCAGTTTATATTCTTTTTTTTTTAGCAAAAATGGAACAATAACTAGAAAATTATTTTTTGACATATTTTAACTATTTTTCCCATTGTAAACAAAAAAAATATTGTTATTTATCAACAATAGTTTTAAAACTCGAACGTCTTATACCTTTATTTTTTAAAACTTTTTTTTAAAGTTTATCTTTATTAGCGCCTCAAAAAAGTGTAAGAATGTTCATAATATAATTTTTTTTTCATAATTTTGGTTGGTTGGTGTCGTGTCCATGGGAGTGTTAAATGTATCCATGTGTATGCAATACACAGCCTGCTATCTCCTTGATGTTATTGGATAATGTTGGTAATGAAGACTTAAGGGAGGCAATATGTTTATGGTAAACACTAAATTTAAACATATTAGTTTGTACGGTTTTGTTTAATCTCGTGGTTTACAAACTATGTGCCGTAAACCACTTAAAATGTTACCATCTTTTCAAGGAAAATGTTCTATTAGCATCCAGCAATGTTATTATAATTGTCTTTCTGATATTTCTTTTTGACAAAATTCTTGGTGGAACACCCGAATCAAACTTGTTTCGATAATTTACAGCAATTAATTCATTTAATTTAGCAATATCCGTTTTGGTCCACTTTCAAACATGTATCATATATGTTCTGCTTTGCATCTTAATTACCTAATAGCTTTCCAGAAATGAAGAGAAAGGAATATTTATTAAAATCCAGTATATTTTATTTAAAAATTTTAACTTGTTTAGTTCAATAATAAATAAACAATTAATCTTAAATTTTAATAAGCATTTTTTATCAACCATTTTGGCTTTTTTACAAAACTCATTTCTTTGCCAGAAATTTATTAATTACCTACACTAACTTAAAGTCATACATAAAATGTTATTAAATTATTATTAAATTAAATTGTTATTAAAAAAATCCACATTTTTAATTTTAGTATAATTGTGTAATGAATTTGAATTTCATAAAATATGTGCATTGATCTAAAACTAATTATACAAGTTTTCAGAAATATGGGAAATTAACGTAGGAGAGATTTATTTAACACTCATCACACGTGTATTAGTAAACATTTATCTAAAAAATTATATAATCAGATTACGCTAACAAAAAGTAGAAATGCATTTATAGGTATTAACCTGATTTTGTTTTTTTTGAATTTGCAATCAAGGTTGTTTTTAGGAAAGGTTTAATTTCTTTCCCACATTAAACTGTTCCACAAATCCATTCATAGTCGAACAGAATTCAGAAGAATCGAACAATTGAAATGTGTTAAGTTTACAGTTATTTACACGTTTATTATCTTATTTATAATAATGAAAAGTGGTTACAGTATCATGATATGGTATGGAATTTTGTTTTTATACAACTTTACTTTAACCTGTCTTTCATATAAATGTTGTCTTGAAACTTTTATTCCATGCATCAAAGTACACTTATCTAGTCATGAAAATTGGTTTTCCTCTTTCTATGGAAGTTGTTCAACTGCATTCTTGATTGCTTGAACTTGATATCTTTAAATCATCAGGAATATCTCAAAATCATCATTTCATGATAATGTAGAACGCTATTGATGTTCTTAACCCTTCTTAAGTATGAAAACTTTAGCAATTAAAAAAAATATTAATGCAGTTAGGAAAATTATTTTAACAATAAATGCCAAAAAAATTAATTAAACTCTCCAGTTGCTTATAAAAATAAAAAGATTTTTATGTGAAAACTGCAAAAGTAAATTTAGGCCATTATTTTTAAATGAATTATGATTATTTAAAATTAAAATAAGAATGCATTAATTGCTGATAAAATTCTTATTTAAAAACAATAAAATTTCAGATGGAATCTGAATCTTCTATTCCCCTATCTTAACTTCCTATTCCCCTATCTATCTTTAACTGCGGAATTTTAAAATGTAATTTCAAAAATATATTTAAAAAATAAAATTAACAGACAGATTTTTTAAGTTTCCACTTTTTATATAGGGGAAGCTGTTGTACCTTCGGACAAAAATCACATTTTAATTTTTCTGATAGAATCACATTTCGACCACTTAAAATGTCCAACCTATAGTCACAACTTAGTAAATAGGGTGATATTTGTATTAACTCAAATTTTAAAAATTTGATTTTTAATCAATTTTAATAACTTGACAAAATTTGTGTCCATAGGTACAACAACCTGTTCTCCGTTCTCCCTATGGACAGACCCAGTTGTACCTGTGGACACCCTTAAAAAGTGTAGTTTTAGTTGAAAAAAGTTTAAAAGGAAGATTTTTTACTGATGTATTACCTTTTAATGAACAATTCCTCGCATGTAATAAATCGGAAATCGATTTTTTTAAAAGTAAAGTACTTTTATAGCTTAAATGATCCTTTAATGGAACATTATTGATACATGTCTGGATTTCTTACTGAAAATAAATAAATCACATTGAATTTTCAAATCGAAATTTGAGGTTAATATAGTTTCATTGATTATGCTGATTGATTTGATCGTTTCACTAATCCAAATTAATATCATGCAAAAGTCATAAAAAACCGTACGAAATTATATTTGACTTGCAAATCTTCTTTGGTAGATATTTTAATTTAGTTGTAATCATACTGGAGTACGATAATAGTGTAACATATTTTAAACTATATTTTGCATTAAATGCAAAGTAGAATCAAAAATTTAAAAAAAGTAGTTTAGACTTTAGATCACAAAGTCTTTGATTTTTTATCCTAAAATTATTAGATCATAATCGCCAGAAAACACATAATTCAGAAGTAATTTAACATGCATTAAGATATTCATATTAACAAAACCCGATTTTAAAACGCTGATTAGCTACAGAAATATAAATAACGTGTCCAAAGGTACAACACTTAGGGTGTCCATAGGTACAACATAAGGTGTTTTGGAATTCAAAATTCTATAAAAAAATAAAAGGTTTGAGATATGGCGATTTCTAATATCAAAACTAAATAGTCAAAATCTTGGGGATTCACCACATATATCCAGTTTAATTATATATCACCATTAAAGGGGAAGAAAAATAGGTTCAATTCCGTTAGAGTCCCCGCTAAATATCGCCCGGTTCTTTTAGACAACAAAAAGTAGAAATATTCATTAATAATATTAAACTTCTGAATTAAAATGTTTAATTAGATCAATAAATTTTCAGTTTATTAATAAAAGTCAGAAAAATTTGTTGATATTTGGATATATTTAGGGATTTGGATACTGGCGATATTTAGCGGGGACTCTAACGGAATTGTACCGAAAAATATTAATGTAGTGATGCACTAAAAGTAACTTGGAGCATCTGAAAACAGAAACTAGATAGCATCTGTTGACACACAATATCGACCACAAATTAATTTTTCAGTTTATTTTCTAATTTTAAAATTAGGTGTCCGAAGGTAATACTGTTCGTAGGTAGTACAACAGTCTCCCCTATAATTTCCGTCTTATGATCTGTCTCGGTATGATTAAAAAGGGTTCAACGAACCTTTTAAATACTTAAAATACCTAAAAGACCGCGTCCCATTCTCATGAATTTACCATTTAAAACTGTATTTTAAGCATATTCCAATAATACTGTTTAATTCCTTAGAATTCTAATAAATCTCTCACAAGAACATTTAATGCATAGGAATTGAGACGCATGTTCTTTCCCACTTCAAGGAATCTACACAAGATTCATTTCCTTGTCTTTTTTATCCGATCTTTCGTTCCATTTTGTCATTTTCTACTCAAAGATAATTTCGACAAATTTCTAAAATTGTTTCTAAAAGGGGAATACTAGGTATACATAATTCATTCCGTGACGGTTGTCTTCAAATAGTAATTTATTGAGATTTTTGAGTGATTATTCATCTGTATTTTTGTTCGGATATCCATACTTTTTTTAAATGATGTAGTTTGTTTATACTTTTTAATTTATGGAGACCATTAATTTTCTTATCTATGAATCGATAATGTATAAAAAATTTTAGTGCAGAAAGTACGAAATAAACACGAAACCCCTTTTAAATGTTTGTGTTTTCTTTCTTGTAGTAAAAAGTAGTAGTTTGTAGTAAGTGTTGTGTTTCTTATTACGTGTTTCTGACCTTTCTCTTGTCATTAAAAAAAGAAAAATTTGTCACTATTACTCACTAATGCCCAATCTTGCTAAATACATTTGAGAAGAAATAATTTTTGAATGAAAAAAATACCATTCTTAATAATGCCTTTAATTAACCTAATTAAATACCTTTTAACAAAGGTTCGAAACAAATGTTCGAAACAAATTATTACACGGTGCATCTCAAAATTTGAAATTAAATTTAAATACGAAAGTAAAAACTTAACTACAATCAATTTTAAAATATGCCATTACCAGTTTTGTTATTCTTTGAAAACTAAACTTATTGAATAAGTAACCAAATTTTAATGACTATATTCTCTTATCCGTTTTTTATCCGTCTTTTCTCTAAATTCGTGAATTTAAAAAAAATAAGGTATATTTTTTAAATTCTTTAATATTTATGTATAATTTAAATAGAGATAGAGAAAAATGGAGGTATAGATGCTTTTTTAACTTTATTAATTTGAATAAAAAAATAAACATTACCATAAATACTTACTTATAGTTAGAAAAATTGTTGTAAATTACTGGATGACATGCATGTTATTAAGGTTAAATCACAGTTTTAAAAAGTACTTTAAACTTAAAAATTATTAACATACTTAATTGATTGAATTATATGTTAATATAATAGAATTTTCATAAGTTATGACGCTGTGACCATTCTATTGGGGCTATATTGTATTTCTGTTACTTTCAGAAGTATACTGTATCACTGAAACTACATATAGCTTGTTTTTTCTTTGATTTTTTGGGGGATTTTCATACCTAATATGAAAACTTCAATGTCAAATATTTTCTTTGTTTTCATTGACGAATGAATGTTTTTCTTTTTGAAATAAAAAATTGGAGACAACTAAATTGATTAGATAACTACTAAGGTGAAAAAAGTTTTCCTCACCTCTAAATCAGTTTTGTAAAAACCTCATGACCGTCCTATTTCTTTAGAACACAGGATCTTAATGAGCTCAAGCGAGGCGTATAGTGGCTCAATGCTATTTACCTTAAGGCTTTAACTTAACTTTAACAAAAGATCTGTTAAGGGTGGATTAAGAAGAGATAGTCATCGGTTATGTACCCGGACATTAGCATTTTAGATTGTAGCGTAACATCATTTCTTTTTTTAAACTAGGATCTTAGAAAGTTATTGTGTCAACTATTATGAGATTTTGACCGTATATTTTTGTTTTTAGTTGAAAAAAGGGCATCTCTGAAAGTGGCATTAATAAATGATAGTTTTAGGATGTGAGAAAAAGTTGAAGAGAGAGAAGAAAAGTTGAAGAAAAGTTGAAAAGAGAAGTTGGTTTTTAAACTTAGTTAGTCTTAAAATAAATTTAAAGGTTCTTAGGGTGCAGAAATCAATTAGTTTCACATCAGTAAAAATATGAGTTAACATCTCTAGCTACAACTTTCTTTAACTGCCAATTTTCCCCAGAAATAATTTTCTCATATTAAATTAATGTTACTATTCTTAGGTGAAGACAAGATCACTATCTGAATTAAATAGAAAAAATAGTCGGATAAATATGGAAAAAATTTAAACAGCAAAATAATCCTACATTTTCTTTTATTATCATCAGAAGGTTGAAGTATCATATTATATTTACTGTTCCGACACACAAAAAAGATAAATGAAATCGTTACTGAAAATTACTTTTTTCAATTTTATTACAATGTTTTATAATGTTTCATGTTTCATGAAATTATTTATTTTGTAGGTAAAGCTACATTAGATAAACGAGAAACTAGCTTCACCTAAAGCTATTGCACTCCGGATGAGTCTGTGAGTGTTTTGGGAGATAGCCAAGTTAAGGTCGAAAACACGACTTCATTCTTTTCAAGCCACAAAGAAAGCGTTGGAATGCCCAGAGTCGGCAAAAATATTTTTATAATTTGTGAAAATATAAATACTATATGATTACAATTAAAATTGAAAAAGTATTAATTGGATTACATTTTTCTTGATTTTCGAGAGCTATTTATATGATTGATGTTTGAGGAGTTCGTTATATGATGAGAATGTCTACATTCTCATTTCATCTGCATTTTGTAAGGGTAAAGTAAAGCCGTTTCCAAACAGTTCATGTTTTAAAAACTAAAGTAGAATTGACATAAATAATGTTTGCGTTAAACATAAAATTTCATTAGCTGAATATTGTGAATAAATTACATGTCTCCAACTCCATCGACCTCTTTTGAAAAGCTATGTTTTGGAAGTTTGTAGCACCTTTGAACTGTACCGTACATCATGAATCTCCGCGGGTGCATCAAATTCTCAGATATTCAGTTTATTAAAAAAGCATAGTAATGTAATGTGTTCAATCTGATACCTTAATTTGAAAAAAAAAATCAGGCAATTTAATTTTTTTCTATAATGAAGGCAGTAATTTTTTTAATTAGGCCACAAATAAGAACATCTCATTTCTCATTTGCTTTTACTCGGGCAATAGGAATATACTTCCGTACGAAAGTTTACCATGGCTCGAATAAGTTTAGGATACACTACTACTACTTTATAAGAGAAACTCAACGACTGAACCCCTTGAAAATAGCTTACACATGCAACTATCACAATACGGTATTAGTAATATGTGTATTTCTCTATATTACTTTCATTAAATGCGTGAAAAAGGGAGGGGAGAGTTTTCTCCAGTCTCTATTTTTCAATGCTCTATTGGTTAAGTAGATTTCCGATCCAATTTGTCTACGTTCTTCAACCTAAAGCTCTTGAACTCAAGAAAAGGAAAAAGGCAGTTTCATGCCCCGGGCATCCTTTCTACTTAACATAGTGAAACTGTTTCTCTGCTTCGGATAACCACGAGAAGAAACCAAATTCCCAAACCTCAGGCAATTTAGAATGTTTGATACCACGCGCGATACTTTTACTCATCGAGGGAAAATACGTTTCGGGATCAGCAACAAGGTTTTTAAAACATAATTTCTTATGGGATCGCCTAGGGGCAGAGGGTTTTTGGTTTATATTCAAGGTTATGGTTGTTTGAACTGAAAAATGCATGCAAAATTATATTATATACAGATATAATTGACGGGTTAAAAAAATCCGTTTGAGATAAGTATCATTCATGAATAAAAATAAAGTGTTATTTATACAAATAGCTATTTTTATTATTTGCATAAATTTCAATTATAGCTCTTTATTTCTTCGATAATTCAATAAGGAGAGAATAAAGCTGCACGGTCAGTATACCACTGAAACGGAGACATTTTCTTTCTGGTGCGGGTATAGAAGAGATGATGGTGTAAAAAGTCTTAGAATGAAAACTAGCTTTCAGAAAAGTTAGATTATTAAAACAAGTTAGTAAATTACTTAAAATGAGAAAAGGATTACCATCAAAAAGACATAAGTTTATTTTAAGTAATAAAGAGTGAAAATGAAAAGTGAAAATATAGAAAGTAATTATAACTGTTACAGGAACAAATTTGTATTGTGCTGAATGTCCTCTTGATTTTAGTTTAAATGTATGCCCTCTTAATTGTTTTTAATAAAAAATTTAATTTTATTTGATGGTTTAAAAAAAAACTACATAATAACGATAAAATGATAAATTGTCATTTTATGTTTCTCCATGTTGTTGTTGTTACTTTATCTCCGTTACATTCTGACGAATAAGTTAAGTTTCTTTTTACTTTTAATCAAATCGCTTTAATCACACTCTTTCCTACGTTCCTACACTTTCAAACTTAAAGCAAATGCAAATTTAAAAAACGTAAGGTTCGAGAACAATAAATTTAAAACATACTTGTTACGGTCAAATTTAAACAAAAATTAATTTTATTAACTTTCAATTATATTTTTATCGTTACAAGTCAATGTAAGAAATACTAATTTTTAAAAACAAATTTAAATAAAGTCAAAAAAATTATATTTTTAGTGTTGTCCTTGAAAAAAACTAAGGTTACCGGAATTGATAAATAAAAGGAGTTTCTATTTTATGGTTGAGAAGACGGCCAATTGAAGCAAAATATCGTGGGTTCTGTTTGATTTGACAAATATTACTCATTTTCAAGCATCATTGACTTTCAACGACTGTTTCCAATCAATTTAGATCCATTTTAACCTTTGAATTGTAGTTAAGTATACTCTTGTATTCCGTAATAAAGTTCCTTTTAAAATGCGTTTAAATTTTTATTACTCATTATTTATTATTTTTACTAGCAGTTAGCTATAAAAACTTAAATTAGAATATCTTTTAACATATTTTATGTTCCTTTTTACCGAAGACCTATTAAAGATGGTAAATAGTTAAAAGTAATAGTGAGTTTTTAGGTGAAAGAACTCCGCATAATGACCGAAAAGGGGTAGGGGAAAGTATCTTTGCACTTAACTTATCGTCAATTAATATGAAAAAGATTATTGTTTTAAAGTATGAAATTAAATTAAGGAACGATACGCTTCAAGAGATTTCTAGTTCAACAGGTGTGTAATTACAGCACTGAAAGAATCTAAGCATGTTTGTGAAATAAAAAATGATTTTCCGAATTTAATCCCATACCTAAGCTATTCACATTTGCGTCTGAACTCAGAGAAAGTGGGGATTAAAAACGCTCATTTTGCAATGAAGAAGATAACTTGCAGTAATGTTGGTAAGAAGATTTAAAAGTCATCGAGGGTATTACCTCACAATAAACTTGTGAATTTAACGAATAGAGATCATATTTATACAAGTGATCAAGTAGAGTTTCTATTGTTTATTCTATTTCAAGGGTATTAGTTTATTTGCATGTAAATGGGGATAGAAGTGAAATGGAGGGAAGGTGGGAAAAAGGTTGTAAGCGAGGTACTTTACTACACCTAGACACAAATTTTAAGACTAGATGAAATCTCTCCAACGTTAAGAATTGAATACAATTTTACATGAAATCTAAGAATTTCGAGACTTTTATATAGAGTAGATTAATTAAGAGAGCATAATTCCACACTTGAAAAGTTATCAGTCCATTTTTTAAACAAGTAAATTCAAATAAATTCCCACAAGACTACTTGATAGACCACTCTCTACGGTTCTTAGGATACAGAAGAGCAAGAGCAGATATAGACACCTTATAGAGTGCTCCGTAAACGGATAGTTGGAATATAGAACAAGTGAAATCTTCAGAATAAACTTTATCTATACTATACGGTCTTTAAATATAGATTGCAGAACAGCAAGTTAAGCCCTTGGATAAAACCATCTCTATATGGCCCTTACCAAGCCTTACCTTATAGAAGATGCAGAAGAGTAAGAGAAAGTTTTCCTTTACGTTCTTAGAGAGGATTCAGAAGTGAAAAAGAACCTCATATGGAGAAAGAGACCATCTAGGGACCATCTATGGCAGAGATGACCTCTCATCTCGGAGGATGGGACCTTAAATCCCGTCCTAAAAGTTGAAGAAGGAGTCAAAAGACTACATTTTAAGGTCTAATTTTAAAAAATTTCTGACCCCCTTCCTTCCCTGGGGAGTCATATGAGCATCGACAATAAAACTTAAGTCAATAAATAATTTTTGCACGAAGGTTCGCTTTCGATCTGTAAAATATTTGGATAGAGAAACCCTTCCCGAAAAACAAAAGTCTGGTTGTACGGCCCTGTAGTAGACGATCTAAAATCTGTTTTTAGGGTCAAATTTTCAAAATTCTTCTGGGGAAAACCCCCAACCTTCTTAAAATGCGGTTGCAACCCCCCTAGGTCCAGGCTGGATCCACCACTGAACAAGATGGAGGAAGAATCTCAGATAAAATTCTCCTTATGTAGGACCTTTATTGAAGATTCAGAAGAGCAACAGTCCCTAGATACAGCACTCACTACGGCATGCAGAACACCAAAGTTTTCGGATAAAATTTTCAGTGCGGTACTCAGAAATAGGATGCCGAAGCCAGTAAACCTTTTGCCTATAACTTAATTTTGCTATGCCCTTAATCGTCTTTGTATCATTAAGGAGAGCTGTCTATCCTAATTATAACTACCTATGAAGCGTATTTTATTATTGTACCTAAGGAACCGAGAAAACCTCCACTTCACCGCTTTACACCCCCAGGTTCTTACAAACAAAAAAGTACTCCCATCCCAAAGCATTGAAACAGTGTTGGGAACTTGAAACATTTGAAGGGATACCCTCCCTGTCTAGCATAGCACATTCTGAAGCTTACGAAAGCATCCACGTAAAGGTAGATTTTATCGCCGATTTCGTTGCACGTTTTTCATCCGTGTCTTTTTTCTTGGAATATAAATCATGGTGTGACAATGACAATTGATTGGTCTAAATCAGAGGTCTCTTCATATAGGATTCTTCAAGACACTTTCAAAAATGCAGTAGCGTATATAGAAATTTCGGAGGAGTGCAAATGGTAAAGGGGGTCTGGACCTTGGGGAGCCACACCAAGAATTTTTTTTAAATTTGACCCTTTAATAATAGAGGATTTAAACCCTCCAGAAAATTTTGTCTCTTGAAATTACCATATCCCATTTTTGACCATATAGAGTATTTTCAATCACATGACTCTGCCTAACAACGGCCTTAGCAACGTTGTTTTATTCCTCCAGTGACATCATGTGCGAATGCTGCTATTGGATACTTCTATGTCCCACCCCTAACAACAGCCTTAGCAACGTTGATTTTGTCCTCCAAGTGACGTCATGTGCGAATGCTCCATACGGTGATTTTGTGGTGCTCCCCCAGTGGGTCTGTCATCTGTTTTTTTTTGGGGGGGAGGCAGGCAATCACTCCAATCGCCTTCCCC
The DNA here is from genome assembly GCA_963680715.1 of Tetragnatha montana. Taxonomy (NCBI): domain Eukaryota; kingdom Metazoa; phylum Arthropoda; class Arachnida; order Araneae; family Tetragnathidae; genus Tetragnatha; species Tetragnatha montana. The sequence goes on along the minus strand of OY796676.1, from coordinate 28,069,062 downwards.
CCCCCACCCTCCTATAGAGCATTTTCAATCACATGACTTTACCTAACAACGGCCTTATAGCAACGTTGTTTTTATCCTCCAGTGATGTCATGTGCAAATGCTTCTATTGGATGCTTCTATTTCCCGCCCCCTAACAACAGCCTTAGCAACGTTGTTTTTGTCCTCCAAGTGACGTCATGTGCGAATGCTCCATGGAATCTCTTTTCCAAAGATTCTTTCACGAGCTGATTGCATAGACATATGGAGGCTTTACACCACCGAGGTTTGCGGGACGCGGTTTGCGTTTGCGGCGAAAACGGGAACCGCAGAAACTCAGCGACCGCTCGAAAGAGGGCGCTAGAATCGATTTACGACACTAGCGGCTGCCGCTAATGCCGCCGCGACAGTTTTGGTTCCCTCGGTTCCCTCGCGGCAGCCGCTAGTGTGGTAAATCGATTCTAGCGCCCTCTTTCGAGCGGTCGCTGAGTTTCTGCGGTTCCCGTTTTCGCCGCAAACGCAAACCGCGTCCCGCAAACCTCGGTGGTGTAAAGCCTCCAATAGAGCATTTTCAATCACATGACTCCGACCTAACAACGGCCTTAGCAACAGAATTGTTACAGTTTTTTGCCTTACAGAGGTTAACAGTTACAGAAAATGACTAGCCGTGGAATTCTATTGGTGCATTTGCAATCACGTGATCCCATACCTAAAAACCGATTTAGCAACAAATAAACAAATGCCTTAGCAACAGTTAAAAGCCCTACAGAAGATACACAGTTGAAAGAAAATAACCGGTTGTGACGTCACCAGAAAACACTCTATTGAAGCTGATGGAAAGCTACAACTGGAGTAGCCAGTGACTGGCATGACCTGAATAATGCACACTGGATTAGTTAATTATACTTCGTTTTATTGATCAGTCAAATTGTATATCTATTTTCAAATAAATTTTAAAAATATTAATAGCTCTATTAATAAGAAATAAATTATGGTGTCATGAAAAATATTGTCATTAAATGTGTATACAGGTAAAGCAAACACTGCTTCAGTATTTTTTTTTCAGTCAGCTTCATTATGGAATCTGGAACTAAATTCATTTCACAGAAAAATGGCTGCCGTGTTGAGTGTCAATCCCAAAGCTGAAATTGCCCGTCAATCTCAAGCCCGAGCTGTCAATATAAGTGCAGCTAGAGGCTTGCAAGATGTATTGAAAACAAATTTAGGACCTAAGGGTACCATGAAAATGTAAGTTTTATGAATTCATGCCGTACATATTACTTGATTGAGCTTTTGTCACACACGTGTTTCGGCCGGCATAGTGCTTATTCATTGTTGTCTAGTTCCTAAAATTTTCTAATATTTTTAAAAATTTGACACAAAATTATTCCGAATCTGTTGTTAATAAACTTGACTGGGTTTTAGGAAGTTAAGGGAGTTATACTATTGAAGAATTTGCACAACTATGTCGAGGCATACACAAATATTGTTCTAAACATTCTGAACCAAGTCCATCGATTTTTACCCGTGCTTTGGATTACTCACCTTCTTAAGTCAGTTATTCTTACATAAATTTATATATATCAGGATGACTACACTTAATACTGAAAAGGGCTTTGAAAAGAAAGACCAAATAAGTGTTGAATAAAAAACCCTGTAAAACATCTATTAGGTTTTGATTTTTCAATTTAAAGACTAGTGAAAATGACTTGGATAGCTCACTTTATATCTCTGGGCTAATTGTTATGTTGAAAAAATTAACCCCTTTTTAAACATAAAATGGTGACAGTTGTTGGTTTGACAGGCAGGTGGGTTCTGTTCTAGCGTATTATCCTGTCAACCATGATGTTTAGAGGGACAGTCTGTGGGATTTGGTAATGCTCTTCAGGTTCAATTCTGTTAACTGTCTTGTTGAACATTTCCAAGCTGTTTTAAATGTTAAAAATTAGAAATATCACCAAAAATTGCTAAAAAAATCTGTTAAAAATGCACAGTTTTATAATTTAACAACATTTGAATACTTGATGTTTAAAACAGCTTGGCGGTATTAAATAGGACAGTTATTGGAATTGAACTGCTCTTCAAATTCAGTGACATGATTGATGGGATGATATATAAGATGTATTGACAGGTGTTCTGGATCTTGAATAAGCATCTGTGACTTTGTGCGAAATTCTGTTATCAATTTCTAATATAAAAGTACTAAAAGATACACTAGGACTAGATTTGTTAAGTAATAGTTTTAAAGTATTTGGGTCTAAGTACTTATGATAAATAAATGAGATCCATTTCGTTATTTGTTGCACTAAATATTGTGAAGCTGTTTTAGTCGCCAAATTTTTATGATATTTATACATAACAGGTCTATTCAGAAAAAATTTGGGTCTGTTTTCTGACCCTTCACAAAATATTTCATTGTGAAAACGGACCCTTCACAAAATATTTTACCTTAAAAATGGACTCAACTTAACAAAGTATTTTAGCCTTTAAATAAACAAACTTTAATAATATAGAAGAGAAGCACACGCCAAGCGCTGAGAATTTTAGAAATTGGCATAAAATCTTTTTAAATAATTTAAATTTTTGAAGATAAATAAATGGATTTTTTTCTTACAGTTTGCAGGGTTCTCACTGGTCAGGGAATACCTGGAAAAGTTGGGGAATTTTAATTTCACCTAAAAAGTCTAGGGATAGTCGGGGAAAATTGCTCATTTTGGCCAAAAACCTTCAAAAATCATACAAAATACCTGGATATTGAAAAATTTTTAATGTTTAGGTGTCAATTTTGGCTTTTATAAGTGGAAAAAATCGACCATTTATTGAAAATATATATTCATAAGAGCAAGAAATATCTGAAAAATGCCGCAAATACAAAAAATGAAATTTACAAAACTATTGAGTAGATTTTCACAAAAACAGGACTCTACAAAGTCTGGACAGACCACTGATGTGATATTATATGTTATGGGCAAAGTGATCGGGTATTATTAATAATTCCTGTGTATATTGGCAACAATATTCTTGTTGAATATTTTGTTCTATCTCCTTAATTTTTTTAACTTATTTCGCTACTGGGGTGCTTCTGTCGTTTGCATTATGTTCGGCATAGTTGCTTTACTATACCGTTACCTCAATGGGCAATACCACTATTTTTTTTATTTGGTTCAGATTGCATAAACATAAATATACCTTCAAAAATTTTTGCTCTGCGATGCATACTTTTTTTAAAAATTAAATTCAAAGTTTGCGGGTTTTTTTGCGTGCGAAATCAAAATTTTCGCGGGAAAAAGTTGTGACGTACTTCCATCCTATACAAACCAGTCATATTGTCACCGACTGGCAAAACTAAGAAATCATTGTTATGCAGATTTTGATACTTTAAAACACTAGTAGAAATAAAAATATAACAGTATTTTAAGAATTTTAGAATACTTTACGTAGACAAACTTAACATTTAATTAAATTAAATTCCTTAGATGTATAAAAAGAGACTAAACTTACATGAAGTGTTACTTTTATTCTTATTTATTTTCGTTTTACTAGTGTTTTAAAAACACTTTTGAAGCCATTCTAATTAACAAGAGGCAAAATCTGCATAACAATGATTTCTTCCATAAATAAATAAAACAAATCGAGATGAAAAACCAAGAAAACTGCATGAAAGGTATGTAATTTTGGTGTTATAAGATGTATTTTTTGGTCCTTTTTGCATTTCTGTCGGTCTTTAAGGGATATTTCAGCTGGGAAACTTTTTAAATGCATTTTTGTGCCTTTTTGATAGAAACAAAGAATATCGACAACCCAACAGTAAACAAAGACAAGCCCAAGCAGCCAAAACGAGGTTGTTTGTATCGGATGGAAGTATGTCGCAATCGCATCAGCCAATAGGAGAACGATTTGAGTACTGCTCAAATTCTGCGCTTTTAAATCTTAAATAATTAAGAAAATAAATTTTTTTGGTTGTTTTCATGCAGAAAATCGAATTCAGAACAGTTTTCTTCATAGGGTAATATATTTGTTATTCGTATTTAAAAAATAGTGGTATTGCCCATTGCATAGCTGTAGCTCTTTGTTCAAGAGTATTTTCAGGTTAAAGGGACTTTCCTATGCACCCTGTATATACAAATATTTTATTTGGTTAATCAGCAATTTTTGGGCAACTTTGGAATATTTAGCAGAAACTAAACCAAAAAGAACATTAAATCCAGTTGCCAAGCAAGAGTTGGAAAAATAAGAAATTGATCTAAAAAAAGCTAAATTCTCTCAATTATTTCAGGAATATTTATTAATTAAAACAAGTAAGAATTGGGATTAGCCAGACCAAAGCTTTTAAGTTTTATGATGAATTTCCAAAAATTATGTAATTTTAAAGTAAAATCGACTATCATGAGTAAGATCAAAGCTAATTCAAAGATAGATAAACCCAAAATCAAGAAAGACTCCCCAAGTTAGATTTCAATAAAAAAAAGGTGTTTTTTTTCCCCATCTTTGATTCATTGACATTTTTATGTATTTATCCGAGCCTTTTTAATGAATTCTATAAACATTACTAGGTTAGTTTCTGGAGCTGGAGATATCAAAATCACCAAGGATGGAAACGTATTGCTTCATGAAATGGTAATTTCCTCCCTTAATTCCAACTTTTTGTATAAATAACTTAACATTAAAAAATCAGTTTTTGAATTGTATGCCTTCCTTTATGCTATGCTAGTTTACCACAAGTTATGCTTTCTTTTGCAGCAAATCAAACACCCCACTGCAACCCTCATCGCACGAGCCTCCACTGCTCAAAATGATTCAGTCGGAGACGGAACTACTTCAACTGTTTTATTGATTGGTGAACTTCTAAAACAAGCTGATGTCTACATAGCTGAGGTATCCTGTTTGCATTCATCAGAATTATTAATGCATAATTTGATTAATTCCATTAATTTTAAAGTTCATCCAACAATTCATTAAAATATTTTTCAGGGACTCCACCCTAGGATTGTCACTGAAGGGTTTGAGCTTGCTAGAGATAAGGCTCTGGAAGTGTTGGAAAACATAAAAATTACTGGAGAAATTGATAGAGAAAAACTTATTAGTGTTGCTAATACTGCCCTCAAAACTAAGGTCAACACCAAACTAGCAGATTGTTTAACTGAAGTAAGTATACCCGACACAATTTGCTCTGTTATAAATTTATTTTAAAAATAATGCAAGGTAGTAGTACATTTAATTCTCTTATTCTGGCTGAAGTAAAAAACTATGATTCATTTTTTAATGAAACTTTATTTAGATTTGTGTGGATGCTGTCATGGCCATTCATGTTGCTGGTGCCCCCATTGATTTGCACATGATTGAAATCATGGATATGAAGCACAAGACTGAAACAGATACTCAGCTTGTTAGAGGCCTTGTCTTGGATCATGGAGCCCGTCATCCAGACATGAAAAAGAGAGTTCAGGATGCCTTCATCCTAACTTGCAATGTGTCCTTGGAGTATGAGAAGAGGTGAATTAACAATTACAGTTCTATATATTTTAGTATGAAAATTATTCTTGCTAATCTTCATCTAAATACCTAGATTCGTCTTAGGGAAGACATTTAATTATAATGAAAGTTTCTCAATGAGGATGAACTTTCTCTTGTTGTTTCATTAATAAATAAATACTTTTGCTTTTTTTTAACTACTTTAAGATTTGATAAAATTACTTTTCCTCAAAAGGGGTTTATAGGAAAAGATTGGGATAATTTGTAAGATAAAAATGATAATTTAATTACTTAATAAAGTATGAATTTAAGTTAAAATATGAATTTTTTTTATTTCTAAGTAGTTAATAAATTACAGTGGTCCCTTCAGCTTTTAATTATCTAAATGCTAGTCATCTATAAATATTATTTTTGAATAACCCTAACTATAACACTCTGAATTTAAAATGTTTTAAATTTTGTAATTCTTTTTTTTTTTTTAATTTGGTTGCTGAAGGCAATGTTTAAAACATAATTTTGTTACTTTTTTTCCAGTGAAGTAAATGCTGGATTTTTCTATAAGTCTGCTGAAGAGCGAGAAAAATTAGTTGCTGCTGAGCGTGCCTTTATTACAGAGCGTGTTAAGAAAATCATAGAACTAAAGAACAGTGTTTGCCAGGGAACAAATAAAGGCTTTGTTGTTATAAATCAAAAGGTATGTATAAACATTCTCTAATTTGTTTAAACCTCAAATTCCTTTGTCAAATAAACTTTTTAAAAATTTTGTTACTGAAAGGATTTACTGTTGAATACTTTGTTGAGTGTTGAGTTGTTTTAAAACTTTGCTGTTACATGCTTTCAAATCAACCATTTTCATAAGGTTAATTGTTTTGAAAAATTGAACCTAGTTAACCAGAAAAACATTATGTACCTTAAAGTTAAAATATATTGTTCTTGGAGGAAAAAAAGATCTTATACTTAGTAGTTTATCATTAAAGTTACTCATTTTCCCCCCGCTTTTAATGTTTTCAGGGTATTGATCCATTATCTCTTGATATGTTATGTAAAGAAGGTATCGTAGCTTTAAGAAGGGCTAAAAGGAGGAACATGGAAAGGTGAGCAAGTTTTTCCTAATTTTCGTTCATTAGTTGAGTTTATCCATTTATATAAACATAGCTGCCAACAGTCTCAGTTTTTCTGTATTTATCCTGATTTTTAAGTTTTGAAAATAAATTTTAATTAAATTATTCTGAATTCTAAAAGGAAAACAAGTAGTAAGTATTCTAAAATTTGAAATAATTTAATAAAAGGTTTTATTTTTGTAACGAGCTTGAAATTTGGAAAAACTGGAATATTGGGTAGCTACGGGTTAGCAGCTAGCTGTAGCATAAATAATTTTTAAGGTTTTCAACTTATTTTTTAGACACATTTGTATTTATTTATTTTTTAAAAAAATACACTATTAAAAATGGACACTGTTTTTTACGTTTACCAACTCTTTGTTTTCCCCTTCAGGTTGACTCTTGCTTGTGGAGGAGAGGCCATGAATTCTGTAGATGATCTCACCCCCCAATGCCTTGGAGAAGCTGGTGTTGTCTATGAGCATGTATTAGGTGAAGAGAAGTACACATTTGTAGAAGACCTGAAAAATCCTTTGTCTGTCACAATCCTCATCAAAGGACCCAATACCCACACTATTACTCAGATCAAAGATGCAGTCTTTGATGGTTTGAGAGCTGTGAAAAATGCTATTGAAGATAGTAAGTTGGTTTTCAGCTACATTATCTTACTGATAGGTAGTAGATAAAAGATATGAAAACTCTTAGAGGGGGAAAGTATAAGTTTAAATATTTTGTTTGTAAATTTTCTTGAAGAAAAAAATTATTGTTTGCAATACATTAGAAAGAATATTGCCTTTTAAGGAAAAACCTTGGGGGATACTTGAGGGAGTACTTAGTACTTGAAATTGAACCCCGGACATGAGGCATAGGAATGCGAAGCACCACTTTTGATTATTGCCAACACTGAGAATTGACTCAGTCTACAGGATGGTAGCTAATCACTCTGCCTCTGTGTTATTTAACCTTTTATGAATGAAAGCCTACAAAAAAATAATAATTGATATTGTATGGAATCCTATGCTTTTTGTTTGATGTCCCTTGTTTTTTAGAATGTCTTGTACCTGGTGCTGGGGCATTTGAAATAGCAGCTTGTTTAGCCTTGACTAATTACAAGTCCCAGGTGAAAGGACGCATGCAACTTGGAGTACAAGCTTTTGCTGATGCTCTTCTGATCATCCCCAAGACTCTGGCAGCCAATGCTGGATATGACCCCCAGAGTGTTCTCATCAAACTCATTCAGGAATACAACTCTGGTGAAGGACAACTTATAGGCCTTGATATTGACTCAGGTATTTTTATTTTTTGCTTTAACTCTAGAAAAAATAAACCTAGGCAAAACTTTTTATGTAAATATTTAGTTAGTTTTTATCTATGAATACTTATGAAAGTATGACCATGAATATTTTCTTCAAACTTTTTATATTTTAAAATTAGATATCATAAAATAGAACTATCAAATAAAAAAAATTCAACTGTACCGGTGGTCTGTGCAAGGCAATTTTACTACCGTTTTGCGGTACCTTCACAATTTCACCAATTGATAAATAGGTACTTTCACAAATTCAGTTTTAGTAAAAAGGTACCTTCACAAGTTAAATTTTTGAAAGAAATTTCTATTTAGGAAGCTATATTCTCTTAATATTTAACTTTTTAGCCATTCTAGACAGAATTATCTTTTGTTTTTAATGTTTAAAAATTATTTACATGAGATTTTGAACATATTTTCACAAATTCACAGAAAAAGTTTCATAAATTACCACTAAACACTAAATAGGTACCTCTTGAAAAAACCTAGACAGACCCCTGTGTACATACCACTTAAAATTTTGTTAAAATAAATTATTAGATTATAATGATTTTTAAATAGACTTGATCTAGTTTTTCTTTCTAACAATGGGGTGAGAATATCTCTTCTTTAGGAGAAATAAAGCTATTTCAGTGTAAAAAGAGGGTCAAGTGTCATTTTAGAATTTCAATACATAGCCTATGTTTAACGTAGCTATGTTGGTGCAGTTGAGTTAAAAAATTATTTTTAATAAATATTTGGTCAATATTAAGGTACAAGACAATGGAACTGATGAAATTTATTTTTTTTTAGGTGAACCTATAGTACCAGAGGTTAATGGTATTTTAGATAACTACAGAGTGAAAAAGCAGCTGTTAAGTTCATGGTAATTATCTTTATTTCAAACTTGGATCCTTTTTCTTTAATCCTCTATAAAGCACAATACAAGGAACATCTAACTAGCCTATTTTTGAAAAGTGGGTCTTCTCTTAACCTATGTGGTTCACAAATATATTATTTTAAATTTTTTACTGTCAGAATTACAAAATTGGATGTTACAAACTCAAAACTGTTGGGACTTTGAATTCATATAATTATATCGTACAAGCTTGTGTTAGTCAAGTTTGTATTTAGATTTATTCAGACTACCTAAAATAGTAATTACTGAATTCAAGATAAGTTCCTATTTTAATTTTCTCTTATAGCCATCAGTCTCACTCTTTTGACCCTTAACATTTTTTTTCAGTTCTGCCATTGCTGGAAATTTGCTGCTAGTCGATGAAATTGTGAGAGCTGGACTCTCAACTACAAAAGGACAAGGATAAAGACCCTTCAATTTTGATACCTTTCCTAATATTTTTTTACTTAAAAGGACTAATGCTTATTAATTGTAACAAGGATCAGCTTGTATGTGATCGGGATAAAAGTATTTAATTTCATTGTATATCATATGGATAAATACATTTTTTTAGATGTATTTCTCGCACATCTAAGACAGCGTCATTTTACCACAATGTTTGCAGCATTTTCTGTTAAGTTAATCATTTAGAATGCATTTAGTTCTTGAAAATTGACTGTCAAAAAAACACTTCATTTATCTTTGCATTCAGCTTTCAATATTGTACTCATACAAGTAAACTGTTTGTTAAAAACAAATAAAGCCTCTACTCAAGATTTGTATCATGTGTTTTCTTTGTTAGACTGGAGGAGTATATACGACTTAAAGGTTACTACTCCACTTGATTTTGTACAAACACCATATCTTGATAATTGTGAGTCCTGAAACAGAAGTGAAACACGTATTAGTATTACAATGCACTGTTCTAGAGTTCAGGTCTGAATGGATGGTATAAAATTTGTTTATTTTGTGTCTTAGTTCAATTTGACCAATCTTGCTCCAATACATTTACCTATCGTACTATTTTTTCAGACTTGCTAGTTACATTTAAAACTCATTAATGACATGAAACTAATGAAGGAATTATTTAAATCTTGACATTTTATACTAATTAAAGAAAGAAATGTTTCAATGGCCTACCAAAAACTCACTCTCCTAATAGAAAAATAAAACTTAAATCTGATCCTTTTTTTCTTGGAAGATGTCAAAATCAACAAGAACACAAGTAATGACAATGAGAAGTACAGTTCAGCTAACTCTGGTTTCCAATCTTTAAATACTTAAAGAGTTGTATTTTCACACAAATCTTGAAAATTTTGAAGTCCTGTTACATTTAAAAATGTATTTACCTTTGCCTTACTATTAATTACATAAGACAGGTCTTCAAGGTGTGGCATCCCTCCTATGAAGAAGTTCTGCAGTTTCTGTTTTAAAGTTGTTGGTTCTACTTGCCATGTGTATATATCACAAGAATGCATACCTAATTTGAGGTTGATTTTAATTATGAATTCATATTCCAAGATGCAAAATAATTATTTTCATAATATATAAACTTACCAGGAGATAATGATATGTCTTTGTACCCGTAACCTTCATTTCTGAAATTTCCCCACTGATCAACAGAAGTTATGTCCAATATAATTTTGAGTGCTTCATTATTCCAATCTAAAAATACAACTTTTTAAGAGTTGGACTAACAAATGAAAAAGTCTTTGTACACAGCCACTCATTTTGGGTACAAAAAATAAATTTCTTGTACGTATATTTCCTACTAAGTAGTGATGTTTTGAATTGATGGTCTGGTGTGATCTGTAGTCTACAGTTAAAATTTTTACCATTCCAAGTGGCATTAGAAACAAACAAAACTTTACCTCGTTTATGATATATCACCTTGTTTGGAGGAAGAACAACACAACTGCAAATGGGGGAATTTCTTGGCAGCAAGACTTCTAGATTGTAGGCTAAGTCAAAAGACTGAAGTCTAAACCAATCTAGATGTCTTGTTGCTTATCTTCTGTATTGTCAAAATTCTTCCATTTGCATTAATGTTCTTCCTCCAGAGAGGTGATTTGCTTTTGCTGTTATGAAAAATACTTATATCCTGTTTGTTTTACTTAAAACTAACTTGATTATCGCTTAGTGAGGGAAGTAAACGAGACACAGATTTATTTGAAAGAAAAAGAAAGCTTAGATTGCACATGAGTTCATTAATTTACTATGATACCAAATTTATTTCCCTATTTTTTAAAATTTCTTGTCAATGTACAAAATTCTGTTTTTCTTTTCTAGCTAAGCACAGTTTAAAAGCTGTTAATTGCAATAAAATTGGTTTAAAGTTATTTTTCAAATAGTGGCTATTTCCTTTAATTTTTAAAACTGAAACATAGTCCTCTTGAAATTAAACTTTCACGTCACTTAAATGAGTAAACTTACTTTGCATATCTGCCATGCATTCCAAGGAAAACACATGCCCAAAATGAGCCTCAGGAACCTAAAATAACCATCAGACACAGAGCTTTAAAGACATGAATCACAAACATTTTTATAGGGGAAACTGCTGTACCCTCGGACAAAAATCTCATTCTAATTTTTTTAAGACAAAATCCCACTTTGACCATTCAAAGTGCCCAACCTTAGTAAACTGGGTAATATTTTTTATTAGCTCAAATTTTTAAAATTTGATTTTTAATACCTAGATCAGTGTGGTCCAACCCGTGGCACGCGGGCCACAAGTGGCACTCGAAGAGATTTTTCATGGCACTCGACCACAAAATTAAAAGCTTATTCAAACTTCATTGAATATAATCCACATATCACTTTTTATTACAGAAATCAGCTAAAAATCTGCTTTTTCAGGTCTAATTTTCAAAAAACTTTCAGGGGAGAACACCTGAACCCCCTTTGGAGTTTTCTTAACTTAAAATTTAAAAGAGCATCATAAAAACCACATAAGTAGAAAATCCAGTTGGGGCAATAGTTTATAAATTTATATTTTATCTTCACTTATGGCTATACCGTTTCAACAACTAATTAGTTTCTTTTAAAAGGTATATAGGTGAAAGGAGTTATAAAATCAGTAGATGCCGTGAGTTGTAATTAAAGTTTAATCTAAGTATTATTTCATAAATGTTCAGTACAGGGCGACAGTTGTCTTATATGTCTATCTATGTGTTTACAACTCAATTTTGAATTTTTTTCTAACCTCTTGAGGAAAAAAAACCACCCAACCTTTTCTAACCCTTATTTACCAGTAAACTTAAAAAACACTTCTTGCTCTTTCATTTTCAAAACATTGTGAATGGCCTAATTTCAAAGAAAGGCTTTTCTCTTTACTTTGGATTAATTATTCTTTTAACAACATATTTTCAATTCAATTAAGCAAGAAATTTTTTTTATTAAACTAAATTTAATAAATATGAACATCAAGGAAAATAGTTTTTAAAATATCACACCAACTATATCACCTTGCATACATAAGAACAGAATGACCCAGCCAATATTTTTGCATTGCCTATTTAAAGTGAGAAAATCCTTAAATGAAACTCATCTAATCATAGTCGAAATAAATGTTCCAGGGTTGAAATAAGCTTGACTTGCCTGTGTAATATAAACTAGAGATGCATAGTTTTCGATTTTTATTGTCTGTGGCACTCCACTCCCTATAAAAAGTTAAATTGGCCCTCGGGTAACTAAAGGTTGGACCACACTGACCTAGATGATATTTGTGTCCGTAGGTACAACAACTTGTTCTTACAGAAAGACCCAGTTTTACCTGTGGACACCCTTAAAAAGTGAAGTTATAGTTAAAAATGAACATTTTTTATTGATGCATTACCTTATAATGAACAATTTCTCGTAAGTAATAAATTGGAAATTGATTTTTTTTAAGTATAGAGTTTAAATTATCATTTAAAGGAAATTGATTGATTCATGTCTTGATTTCTTAGCTAAAATGCATAGTTTACATGGAATTTTCAAATCAAAATTTAAGGTTAATAGTTTCAATGATCATGCTGATTGATCTGATCATTTCACTGATCCAAATAATTATCCTGCAAAACTGAAATGTAAAACTAAAAAAATCTATTGACACTACATTTGGTGGTAATAACTTAATTTTAATTTTCCGTTATCATCATGCCGGAATGTAATAGTATAGAGCTACAGATTTCATACATACCCTATTTCACATTAAATGCAAAATAGAACAAAAAATTTTAAAAAGTAGTTCAGATCTCAAAATGTTTAATTTTTCATCTAAAACTTTCACTTGACAAATTCACAGCCATTCAGAAGTAATTATAGTACCTACAGACACATCAAGAATGTGTCTAGGTACAACATTTATACTTACAAAATCGATTACTTTGCACCTGCAGGTATGTGTGACACCCTCTAAATTGTTCTCAGAACTCATGCCTGTAAAGGAAGTATGGTAAATTTCACAAAAACATATAAAAAATTATAACAGATTTTGAAAGCAGTGATTCTTTTACACAATAAAAAAATTATCTCTGTTTACTTCTAGTATTAATTGTTTTTCAACAAGTTTTGCTCAAAATTGTATTAAATTGGAGAAAAATATCCTCCTTTCCTTTAACTTTTACTTTAACTAACTTAACTTTTTTACTTTTCCTTATATTAATATAAAAATGTATTCAGTTCTTACCTCGAGGAAGAATTACAAGAAAATGAACAAATATATCTGAACTTGAGAAATTCTTCGCTGAAACTAAATAAATATTTTATTAAATCACTTTGATATGGAACAGATTAAATTATTGTTTCTAATGAATGTAATCATTTAATATATATTTTGGGCTTCATAAAATTTTAGAAAAACTCACCAATTTCACAATTTAATGTGAACAATTTATGACCAGGTGGTGGCTGAAAAGGAAAGTTGAAATAAGTATTATCAAATTAAGGGATGACCTTGTTAAATATTTTGTTTCTTACTTCAAAGAATTCAGTTTCAACTGACTCCACTTTGAGTTTTTCTTTGTATGAAACAATCTAAAATTGATAGTAAAATCATAAGTCTTTTTTCATGAACAAATGAAATTTATTAAATCAGCTTATGTTACCTTTTTCATCAAATTTTTTTCTCTTAGCAAGGAAGAACTGGAATAAAAAGCAACTTTCAATGATGCAATAAACTATTTACATCTTAAATTGGTTTACTGTTACATAACAAATTAAGGAAGGCAGAATAAATCTGAGAAAATCTCCGAGCAGCAGGAAAAAAAATTTCTGAGGGGGATATTGGCATTTTTTTTGGAGGGATATGAGTAGTATTAATGTTTTCTATAGTAAAAAAAGGAAAATTTTTAAGTGTTTTTTATATGGGGGAATATGATATATATGTCATCTAGCCACAAATTGAATTCTGGGATAGTTTGAAGATTTCTCTTGATCCCTTCAACTTTGAGGACATAACATACTAAATTAATGTTACTTATTATTTTAAAATTTTGAATAATTGTTACTCTTTTGGTGATATTTTTAGCTTTAAATCATACTACTAGTTTCACTGTAATTGGGCAGCTGATATTTTTATAGTTTTTATTCATATTTGAACTGTTGAGAGAGTTCTGGTATTTTGATTTTCCATTATTGTTGTTAAAAAGTTATTTTGTTTGATAGTTTTTGGTTTAAGTTAGATTTGAAATAAGTGAAAATATTTTAGCAGCATGAATGTATTCTCAGTTTATATTTTGACACAAGTTTAATATATGATGGTATCTAATAAATAACCTTTTTAAGTAAGATATGTCCACCATGTTCATTTAATTTAAATATTTTACTTCAATGGGAGATCTATGATACTTAATTCATGAAAATTAGTTTTCAATAAAATAATCACTTACTCAGAAAGAACATTGGAAACATTTTCTAGTTCATATTCAAATGTTTCTATAAACAAAATCCAATAAAAAAATCAATAAAATAAAAGCAATTACCAACATCAATATAAAAGTATATGAATTTATAAAATAAAACAGAAAATTGTCAATGACAAATTAAATATTCAAAAATGTTTTGGCCATAAAGAGGACACTTGGATACATATTTGTTGTAAATACAGTCGAACTTAGATTTAAGTGGAATTCACTAGATAAGGGAAAAGGAATAATCCTGACCCATTAAAGGTGAAACCTCCATAAGTGGAAGGAGATTCTGAGCGATTTCATTTATCCAAGTTGACTGTAAATGCATGCTTTTAAGCAAATCTATTCCCAATTTTTTTAGTGCATATTTGTTGGTCCCTGTGATCAGTGTCCTCCACAATCTCTATTTAGTAATAAACAGTAAGGCTTTTACTTATAAAGCACTGCTAATATAAAGTAAATTGTGCATATCATTCGTATTTTCAGACAGTAGAGGAGATTGGGGTACCTTGGGATACATTTTATAATTTTTTATAGTTATATTTATTCTAGCACAACTAATATATTAAATTATATGTTCATCTAATAAAAATTGTTCTAATTATCTCTTTTAGGGAATTTATAATAGCAAATTTAAAAATCTCTTAAGTGTCCCAAGGTACCACTAGTGGCCCACCTTGGGAAACTTTCAATAATAGCATAAAAATTATAAATGTTATTTTGAAAAATACAAAGTAACACAAATTAATGAAAAAGTTATGTTTAATAACCTTAAATTAGACATCAAACATATTTTACATTCCAAATTTTTCACTGATATCCTCATTTTTGTCATGACATAAATCACTGATTTTTTATTTCCTTCCAGATACTTTTTTGCAGCACAATTTCTAAATTATTCAATTTTTTAATAAAACCAATATTTTTACTCATGAGAGAGGTATGAGGTTACCTTTGGAAGCTACTAAGGTGCCCCACTTTACGCTTTGGATATTAAACTGAATTAATCTTTTAGGTTTAGCAAATATTTTTTCCTTTTATAAAATATTAATGGAGTTGGAGACATATATTTTAATCCCACTATAATTATAATAACATAATTGTATTTCTTTTATTTAAAAAATGCTTTTTAAACTACAAGTAATTGTAACTTGAAAACTGATGTAAATAGTTATCCAGATACACTAAATATTCCAAAACACATTGAAGAGTATATTTTAGTTTAATTTATCAGTACCTATAAGTATGAGATCATAACTATAAAATTGCATCTGAAAAGTGAGGAGTCCCAAGGTGGGTCATTTCCCAAGGTCACCCACTCTTCCCTATTATGGTTTTACATTATATGTTTGGTGTCTTGTTGTTTACAGAAGTGTTCAGCAACTAGTGGTCAAAAAATAGTTAACTACTAACTAGTCTGGGAAAATCTAGTTGCAACTAGTAGTTAACTATTTTTTCCTGGGACTAGTTGCAACTAGTAGTTAACTATTTCCCAAAGTAGTTAACTACTAGTTGACTAGTCTATTTAATTTCATAACCTACTTTTTGGCAAAATTCTAATACATCTTTCTTATCTATGTCACAAAAAACGTTTATATTTCGCACAAAAATTGTCTTTATTTCTGGTTATGGTATTTGAGTACTCTATCTTTGATAAAAATTTTACATATCATTTTAAATTTTAAATAAATTTTTTTTTTTGAAGTAGTTGAAAATTTGAAAGTGGTTTTAACTAGTAGTTAATTAAAAAAGTAGTTAAACTAATAGTTGAACTACTTTAAACTAAAAGTAGTTAAACTACTAGTTAACTAGTAGTTGATCGGTAGTTAACTACTAGTTGCAACTAGTTCTAGTTAACTAGTGCCGAACACTAGTTTTCAGTGATTATAATTTTAATTTTTTTTTTTTTTTTTTGGGGGGGGGGTAATCTTGTCATCTTCAAAACTCACTATCTCACATTTGTTTTACCTCCCTTCAGTTTTGAGATATTAAAGTTATAACTGTATATTGATAACAACAACAATAATAATTTGGCATTATTTAAATATTTGGGGCATCAGCATGGTGATTTTTTTAGCAAGACAGATAATGGAATTATAACTGATGGAATTTTAATCTATTTTATTTTTTTAATTAAATAAATCCTTATTAATGAATGAAAAGATTAATGTACCTGATCTGCTATTTACAAAAGTGTAAGATTTTCTCTTATTCATGTCTGGAATAACAGTTAAAGAGCCATTATCATCTAGTTGGAGAAAGCATAATTCTATATCTTCTGAAGTTTGACTGAAAAAGAAATAGAGAAAATATGCCCTTATTATTGATAAAACCAAATTGTATAACAATTGATATAATAAATTCTAGTTAAAAACTAAAACTTGTTTAAAAATTCATTATTGAAAACACATTTTCACACATCAATAGGCTTAATTGACATCAGAATATATTAAAAGAAGTTTTGAACCAATTTTGTTGTTGTTGTCTTATGCCACTTGGAATATCCAAGCTCCATCCGCAAAGCAGATAGGATTTAAGGCAAAGGGGGTGCGGCTCCTGAGATAGTGAGGCCCATGAAATGGCAGGAGTCCGACTTAAGCCTCGGATGATAGATGTCGCCACCATCTATCGCCACCTCCACAATTTTGCCATGTGTCTGAAGGGGAGGGAAATAGTCTCCAGACACCTGGACCCGTGGTAAACTGCGCCATGACGGACCACAGGACTTTCGGACCCACAGATTTAACGAGCACATACTCTGCATATACTTGGTGGGTCTTCAGCGGTGTCGGGAATCGAACCCGGGACCCTCCGATCCCGAAGCCGATGCCTTAACCACTAGGCTCCCCACGGCCCGGAACCAATTTTAATAGCAAATACTGATTAATTTTCAAATATTCAAAGTATGTTTAGTGTATTTTTTTATAGTTTTTAGTCTAAACTATTTTTTGTTTATAAAATTTTTACTTAGTACAAATAAAATACATAAATATGTAACTTTATTTTGTAACATGTATTTAGGATACAAAAAAAAACACACATTTTTTTGTAAAAGGAAAAAATGACGAAAAAGAGATAAAATTTAACATATTATACTATTTTTAAATGTGTTTTCATTTATGAACCCTCAGATTTTATGAACTGTTTGAATATCCCCTATGAGTTTAAAAAAAATAATTAACTATTAAATAATAAGAGTTCAATAGCAAGTTTTTAAAAATGATCAGATGTTAATGTCATAGTGTAATAAATAAGAATTTTTGTATAAACATAATTACCTATCTTCAAAAAACAATGCTGCCATAAGAACCATCGACTGCCCAACTGAGAATACTGCATCTTTAGATTTACTTTGTGTTTTGACTATTCTTTTATAATTTGAATACAGTGGTTTTTGCCTATAAAAATATTTTTGAAGGTGAAATGAGGACATAATTTTTTATATATGTATTAATTATCTTATTTTTGCATTTAATTCAAATATACCATGTCTCTCCTTCAGAAAACTTAAGCCTAGTTCTAGGTTTAAATTTCATCACACGCTCCTCTAGATGACTTGGTTTTGATGGTGGATAAGTAATAGATAAAGTGTTTTGCTGAAAATTTTTAAAAGATTAATGGTTAACACTAGCAACAGACAGGAAAAATAGGGGAGAGTGAGGATAATTGGGACAAATTTCACAATTATTCTAATATTGCAAAAATTTTATATTTTTCAATTCAAAATAATTGTAAAACCAATAATTAAACTATTTGTTACATTATAAATGCATGTATTCAATCAATTAGACATAATTTAAACTGCAAAAAAAAAGCTTTTATGAATGCATGTATTTTTTTATCCCATTCATCCCCGTGATGGGGCTGAATGGGACAAGAGTTAGAATGAATGGGACAGTTAATAAAAGGTAAGAAATTTGCAAAATAAAAATGTTATATTTAATATTGCACAATGTTTAACTTTTTAAAGGAACAGTGCACATCTCTTTTCCAAAGAAATACAAAAAGACAGTTGTTACAGCTGTGATAGATAGTAAACACTTGCTACTGTTCCCTTCACAATATGCAATTTGCGCTATCGGGTTGATCAAAAGTGCTATTCCCATCTGCTGCTCATAAAATCAATTAAAATAACTTACTTATTGACATAAAAAAGACAAAAGCAAACTTTAAAAGCTAAAAATGGATATACTATTAGTGTTTTTTGATGCCTACAATCAGAATTTAAGCATTAGAAAAGAAATCCAGAAAAAATATTTTTGTTGACCTGTGTTATATTTTAATAAACTCTTATAGAAGTAAAACAAAAAAAAGTTACTTTTGGCATGGAAAAACACATTTAGTAGTCCAATTTATAGAAGCACGGAATCTAATGTTAATGAACACAATTTGTTAAATAGGATAGGTACTACTATCCCCTGGGTGAAATATCAAACATTTAAAGTGAAATTAAGATATAAAAAATTCAGTTGTCCTGTTCATCCCCTATCCCATTCATCCTCACTCTCCCCATAAAAGCATCATGTATGCATCTAGTAATTACAAACTTTCATAATTTAAAATCAATTTTTAAGTAGAAAACATTAGTTTTTCCCAATTAGGATAACAGTATAATAATAGTACAGAAGAAGCTATTTTAATTATAAAAGAAAAAACACTAAATGAGAGATTTACCATCCAAAGTGGTGATAGTACCTCTGAACCAATGTAGGAAAAAAGGCAGATTGAAAGAGAATTTTTTCGTGATGATTCACTTCTGTACTTGGAATCATCTATCTTATCCTAAAATAAAAACAGTTTTTATTTAATTGTTTAGATTAATATGAAATAAAATAGTTTAATTTATTTTATAGATTGTATTAGAAGTATTTTGAACCTTAATTACAAGGGTTGCTTTTTTAAACTTCTGTTTTTCTCATGAAAAAAGTATAGTACGAATTTTGAAATAATTTTTGTACTGGTAGATAGATTACAAGCGTGCCCTTGAGCATGTTTTCCTGCTGGCCATAGGGAATTTCTCTTCCTCCTCATAAATAACAAAACTGAATACTTAAAAATAAGATTATTAATGAAGGTTAAGAAAACTTTTTGTTTCTTTTACACATAATAACCCAGGGGGCTGATCAGGCTTTCATTTTGCTTTTAGCTGGATGACTTCTTTTGCTTATGAGGCATGAAAGTTATGACCCCAGTGACTGTTACCCAGCGGAGTGGCCAATCAGGATAGTTAAGGAAAATCATGGTGATTTTTCTCATGCAGAAAGGGAGAAAAATAAGTCACAGGGAAAGATCAATACTAGTTCTATACCTCTTACCTCTTATAGATAGATACAAATCCTAAAATTAAATCAATACTTGTTACCTCTATGAAATCATTATTTTTAAATTTTTGCTTATTAAAAACTGCAAAAATCCCCTGCTTGACCATTGTTTATTGTTCATGCTGAAATAGAGTTTGAAGAAAGAGAAATTCTCTATGGTCCAGCAGGAAATAAGTTCGAGGAGCGTGCTTGTAACTCAATAACTAACAGAAAAATTGTCCGATTTTTTCCATTAAAGATGTCAATTGGTCGTCAAGGATGTACCTATCTACTATTACTAAAATTATTTCGAAATTTTTCCTACTTTTTTTCAGGAGCAAAACAGAACTTGAAAAAACCCAACCCTCGTAAAAAGTTATCTTAGTACTAGGAGAGAATAAGAGAATTCCTTTAAAACAATATGAAGATTCTGATATAGTCATACCGCCAGGAAAAAACATTTGACGTCATACAATATCATTGCAATTGTTATTGAAACGGATTTTTCCACTTAATTTAAGGGGTGAAAGTAATTAATAAACGATAAACGTTTTGTTCAAAATCTACATTGCTATCATTTGGCTTTGTACTTCTTTACAGAGTTTTTTCATCAAAGTTTTTCTCCTGGTGGTATGACATAAAAGGGTTTTTTTATAATGTTTTTATCTAGAGATTGAAACAAGTTGCCCAAATAACACTTTTTATAGCCTTTCTACCTTAATCACTAGACCATTAAATGATTGAATTAATCAAGCTGAAGAACAAAGAATATCAATAAAATTCCTGAGAAAACTTACTGGTTTTTCAACCTTTTCCTGCCACTTAAAATCTCGTTCATCTGATACTGTTGTTGCTTTCATTAAATTCATTAATTCCATTTCATTTGTATCACCAAAAGCAAGTGAATCTTTTTCTGTAAAACATGCATTGGGTATCTTTCTCACTTTTACTCTGAAAATAAGTGTTATTGCAATTGTAGTTTTAATGCTGCAATAATATTAGATTTAACATACACATAAGCACATTTATAATCAGAAATTAAATTTGAAATACTAAGCTTACTAGAGAAAAAGTTCTTACTTAGAGATAAATCAATTAATAATATTGAAAAAAGTGCAATCCTGATGCATTAGAATGCCTATAACACAAAGGGAATTCTATATAATACTCATTAAATTTACTATTGAACCTGGTAATTCTTTACAGAAGTGTCAAATGGCTTTCCTAGAACATAAAAGCAGAAAAACATTCATCATCACCAAATTGTAGTTCCTTAAGAGCATTTACAATTTGAAAATGTATAATTTGATTTGTGTTTTTATTTATACCAAGAATTGTATCTATTTCTCTAACTGAGTTAGTAAGGTTGACTATGATACTTTGAGGTTCTTTTTGAAATATACGAAAACTAGGTAAATAGCTTAAACTTTACCTGATTTTAAAATTTTTTATTTCATCAAAACTGTGATATATTTCCACAGGAAGATCTTCCCCCAACACATTTTCCATTTGAAATAACTGTTTTGGGGTGATTGTGTAGAAATTATTACAGTTTAGTTAATATATTTTCAAATTTAATAGATTTTAAATCTATATGCCAAGATTTTATTCCCAAGAGGGAGAGAAAAAAATGGGATTGGATAATTTCTTTATCTGTCTAAATTTTATTCTCGAATCACACTGGGCACAATGTAAACAAACAAATCGACAATAAACACCGTTTCTATGACAACCGTAAACAATATTTATAGAAGGTTAGTTGTCTGAAATATACTTCTGGAGAAAGCAATTAATTTTAGAACAGAGCCCAGAGCTAATTCCAATTTATTTTTTAAATGTATTTGTTTAAAGAATTTTAGTTTATTTCTGTATTCAAAGGAAAAGAGCTTATGATGATTTTGAATTCATATCTTAATTCTATTAAAACATTCTTTCATTTGTTTTAAGTTTTTACTTATTTCACTTCAAATCAACTTATTGTGACGTAAACGTAAACCCCCGCGCCATTCCGCCGCGAAACTTTTCTTGTTTCTTGTTTGTTTCTTCATATTCTGTCAACAATTTTTGGTTTAAAATTTGTCTTCAAATAGTTGACCTGAAAATATCTGTTTTACCTGACTTATAAGCAACTCTATTTCATCAATGGATTCCGAGTTTTTTAAACGTGTAACTGTTGCCTCTCTGCCCCAAAATATTGGACAAAGTGTTACTTTACTTGGAGATGTTGTTCAGGTTAATATATTTTAATAAAACTTATGCATGTCTAAGAAAAAATAGTCTAAACTGAATTGAAATCGGCTTGTTTGGTAGTTTAGAGTTCCCGTGTCTTAACAAAACTGCTTTCAATTGTTTTACTTGGTGGCCCATTTCGTGCGTTGATTGATTTGCTGTTTTTGTTTTAATATACTTGATTTCCGGTTTTAGGGATTTTAAATTGGTCTGCTGATGGTTATGGAAGATGACTCTTGATGTTTTCCTCATTAGGGAATGTTGTTTCTTATCTTTAATTTACTCATTTGATGATTTTTCATTACAATGGATGGAAGTCTAATAGAGTCAGTGCTGAGTGGGTTTGAATTATTTAGTGTGGGATTTTTATTCATTGCTTAAAATATTGTCCAAAAAACATTTTCTTTAGTTTTATTAACGAGTTACACAAGTTAATGTTGAAAGTATGTAACATTACAATGATTGTATATTTAGATATAATGGAGACCACTAAACAGATAAGAAACAGGTCCTCCATGGCAGGCCTCAAAGTAATCTGGCTCCTTTTTATCCATGATATATTTTTCGGGGGTAGAGTCTTTAATATGGAACTTTTCCAGCAAGAGAGGGATGAAGGTTATTTACATATTGTGAAGTACTAGGTACTGTATTTTCAAAAAATTCAGAGGATAGCCTATGTAAGCTTTTAACCCTAAACATATTTTAATACTGAATATTAATATTTAAAGAGGGTTCTTCCTCCTGAAAGCTGTTAATTTCCCTAAAAAAGTGTTTCATCTAACTTTTGGATACTTCTCTAAGTACCTCCTCGAGATAAAAGTTCACCTAAGCCTTTATAACCCCTTGCTATGCTCAGGGGTAATTTCAGGGTATCAATCTCCATCTCGGAAAACCTAAACTTTAAATTTTTATCCATAGAAAACGCCCGACTAAAGCTACCCCATAATTTAAGAGGTAGTAAGGGGGTTTCGGGGGACCTCCCCCGAATAATTTGAATTTTAGTGTGCTAAAAAAAGTGTTCTAAAGCTACTTTTTTTGGGGGGAAGGGGTTCAGGGAGCTTCGCGGGCTGAACAAAATGACTTGGCGGGCCGCCAGTTGGAAACCCCTGTTATATAGAGTAGGAAGTTGTTTGTTAAACTGGAACAGGTTGAAGCTGGGCAAGAAATTTCCTTTTGGCATTGAAGAGTAAATATTTTAAGAGGAATGGTAGTAAATTTTGTCTTAAAAAATGTTGTTTCAAAATTGAAGCAATACTTAACCCTTAGATTAGTGCCTCAATTCAGTGACAAGTAAAAATTTAGGTCTGACTAGCTTACCTTTTAAGTTTTATGCCTTGGAAAAAGGTTTCGTGTTTAGATTTAATAATTTTCACATTCTTTTCTGAGATTTTGTTTCCTTAGTGAATATAATTTATAAGTAGGAGTAGTAGTAGTAGTTTCTTATATCTAACAGTTTTTAATTTAAAATTGAAGGACATTGGTTACTTATGTGTTACAACAATTATTGTATGTCTGATAATCATACTTGTATAAAATGAAAACCTTTCTGCAAACTTAAATTTTTTCCAAAAAATTTTCTGCAAGAATATATACACATTTTGAAATCTTAACATTCTTTCTTAAATACTTAAATTGGAGCCATAATCATCTTTATCTGTGGAACCTGACTATCTTGTACCTTTTTCCCAAACTATTTTATTTAAAATTTATGTTTGGAATCAATTTCAGATCTAATTACATACTATTTTGATTATAGCTTTAAAAAATATTTCTAAATTTCCATCAACATTTTCAGCAGGATGTGATAAAGCTGAATTTAAATAAGCTCGAGTTGCTACGATTGAAACGCTAGGAGAAGCTTTTCAGTGTTAACAAGCCTTAAAAACATCAGCGAGAATTGAGGGAGACGCGATGATGAATCGCAGGTCCAATCGCGGTAAAGTTGTTTTTTCCGCATTGCGATCGGAACACGAGCAGAAGCAAACTTACCGGGTGAGCGCGTTGGAAGACTCGCCAACAAATTCGAAAAAGACTTACAAAAAAGCCAAATTTCACTCAATAAAAGGGATAAAATTGAGAAAATCAAAAGGGCAGGGATTAGCAGAGAAAAATTTATGGATCAAAAATAATTTCTGCAGAAAATTTTCTTTAAAAAAAAATAAATAAAAAAATCCTTTTTTTTTTCTCCCAGAAAATTTTCTGCAGAGAGCAAAATTTTCTGTGAACGCCGTTCGTGTATATTATACAAGTATGCTGGTAATTATAAAAAAGAAAACGGGTCTCAAAAGGGCAAAGCTTTGTAAAAAAAGAGTTCTGCTTAGAAATATAAGCTGCTAAGGATTAGGAAATTTTGGTGTTTAATAATGAGTAATTTTAAATATTTATTATCTTTTATGTAGGTTGATGCCAGTGGCAGAT
Source organism: Tetragnatha montana (assembly GCA_963680715.1). NCBI lineage: Eukaryota > Metazoa > Arthropoda > Arachnida > Araneae > Tetragnathidae > Tetragnatha > Tetragnatha montana. The sequence goes on along the minus strand of OY796676.1, from coordinate 28,044,493 downwards.
CTTTCACCATGAAAGCTTCAGATAAAGATATAATTACTGTTCAGCTTGAAGATCCTGTAAGTCAGCTATAACTTATCTGCTGAGCATACCTTTTCTAATAATTATTTTATCTTTACTGACAACAATTTATTTTTAATCATGAGATTTATAAGAGTTCACCCAGCAGACCTTGAACTGTTTAGAGGAACAATAGAAACAGATCTTGATTACTTTAACTCCCACTTGTCTGATTTTAAAAAGATGTGGAAAGAACAGGGACAAACGTTTTGGGTTAGATTTTTACTGTCATTCCGAGACTATTTTGAAGGCAATATGGACACAAGATGCATAGGCTTCACTTATTTATTCAGAAATGAAGGTGAAAGAGCCTTGAATTTTTTTTACATTTTCATTCACAAACAGTTCATTGAAAAATCTGCTGAAAGAGCTGTCAGGTTCATTAAGGATGCTTCGCTAGCTTGGAACTTCATAAATACTCTTCCGTCCGGAAGGATGGAAAAAGCAGATTCTTCAGTGTGCAATGTTGAGCTTTTCAAGTCCCTTTTGGGGAACCCTTCATATTTCAACGAACTCCCTAATGAACTGATTGCTTATTCTGTCTCGTGCTTTTCTGATTTTTCTGTTGTTGTGTGTAATCTTTTAAAGAAATGGATAGATGAGACTGATTTGTGTGAAGATGCTGTTAAAAAAGTAGATTTGTCCTTGGTCTATTGGAGACCGGATTCAGAGTTGAAAAAACCTACAAGCCACAATTGTTTTGAAAAGTATCTGTCTGATTATTGGAAGAATGATTTGCCCAAAATGATCCTTATTCGAGATGCCCAGAATTTGTTTTCATTCCCTGGGAGTTGTTGTAGTGAAGTAAAGAGTTCTAATATTTTTGATATCATGAAAGATGAAATGCAAAGTGAGGCCAACTTGATGAGGCAAATAGATGTGATATCACCCGATTTGGTTAAGTGCAAACTGCATACGGATTGTCTTCTTCTGATTGCGCACAAGGAGAATTGTCCTGAGCCATACTTGTGTGATGGAGAAAACCAGATGTGTGAACTTGAGTGTGAAGTTACTCTGAAAATGAGGAAGAAATGCGACTCTTCCAAATTGATGGGCACTATGACTTTTGAGGCACAGAATACGTCTAAAGGTTTGAGAACTGTTTCAACTCAAATTGGGGACAAACATGAAGTGATTTCTACTTTATACAATGGAAGAGAAAAATCTCCTTGTGAGGCTTATGGACAATGTGAGTATTTGTCACTTCAAGAAAACTTGTGCGCTCAGGCTGACTATGAGATGCGAAATTGCTACAGTCAAAGAAATAAAAAAATTCAACTGAAGATGAGATTGAGAACCAAATTAGATAAAAAGCAACTATCTCAACTGGAGCACTACTTTGATCAAGATGCTGCTTTTAAGTTATATGAGAGAGCTATATCTGCATGGAAAATGGATTTTTGCAAGGAAAACTACCAAAATTTAGGTAACATGAAAGGATTAAAACCCTGTAAAGCTCTTCTTTATGGTAAAAACTTCGAACAGTTCAAAAAACTGATGACATCTGTTGTTGTTAGCACCTCGGATGCTATCTTTGGCCGTGTTGTAGTTTCATCTACTCGAGAACCAAAATCTCTCAACCCAACTAAAAATGCAAAACTAGATCTGCTCTTGCCATTCATGAATGAAAATAAAGAGACCACTTCTAGGCAAAAGACAAAGGCTAGAAGACGAGGCAAAAAATCTAAGAAAAAAGCAAACGACAACAATGCCAATGTTTCTGAGGAACAACCATCTACAAGCAAACCAGAAACAGTTCCTAACATTGATCCTAATGAGAACAAAACTGAAGCAACTCCCATATCTACTGATGGTGAAGGTAACACAACTAAAGATTCTGTTTCCTCAGGAATTTCTCCTGAGGATTCCTTAAAAGTTTCTAAAGTGATAAAAGATAAATCTGATGAAGTACCTGACTCATCCAGCCCTAAAAAAGAACAAGTGTCAGAAACTACTGAAACCCTTTTGTCTCCCACCAAGCATAAACTTGAAGAAAATGCAAAGTCTGCTGGTGTGAAAGAGAGTCTTGATCTTTCTGAGAAAGAGTCTGAATTGTCTGGTGATCAGGAGGTGAAGGAATTAAATTCAGAAAGACCTCTCACAGTTAAAGAAGAAGAAACTGTTAGCAAGTTTTTTGAGCTGATTGGTATTGATCCCAATCAAGAAAAAGTTGATAATCAGAATGATGCTGTGTCCTCTAAAGTCAGTGATAAAAAACTACGAATTTGTGCTAATTGCAATGTGAAGGAAGTGGAATACAAGAGCTTTAAGAGGTGCAGCAAATGTAAAGTTGAAAACTTTCCTGTGCATCACTATTACTGTTCCAGATCTTGCCAAATTGAAGATTGGCAAAAGTGTCATAGAGAAGAGCATTTGAAAAGAAATATTACTGGGTAGTTTTCAAAATTGTGCTTAAACAAAACATTTTTAAAGCTAAATTAAACATTAATCTCTGCCTGGATTGAATTGGGCTTTTCTTTGGTAAATTCAAACTTTTAATATTTGTTACTTTACGTACTATCCTGTTGACCATGCCGCTGAATCATAAGAGTACTATTACAAATCTCATAGACTGTGCCGCTGAATCTGAAGGTTGCAGAATGGTAGACGGGATAATATGCAAGAACCAAAAATTTATAGCCATGTTATAAAATATGAGCTTTTCAAGCAACTATAGGAATAATCTAGAAAAATTAATGTACTCAGAATTGGATTTCAATTAAGGTTCTCATATAAATATGTATAAATTTAAGTGTTATGGTTTTATAAAATTTTTGTGTTAATACTTGGGATCAATGAGATAGATTTACTACTATTATTTTTTTTTAACAAAAAACTACTTTTTAAGTTATGCTGCTAATTGTCTTTACCTGAGAATCACGCACCCAAAACAAACTAGAAATCTTGCATCAAGATCTTTAAAATATTTGACAAGCAATTCATTTTTGTTGAAAATACATGTTTTGTCTTCACTTTTCAATGATTTTAACAAAGACAACATCAAACACTTTGAAATTTCGATGCTAGCATAATTAAATATTTTGCTCTATTGAGCAATTTTTTGAGTTGAGGTGTGCCGTGCAAAAATGAAGTGCATTTATTGTTGATATTTTTATTTAAAGTATGTTACTAGGGGTTATTTCTGTGTGATGAGGGAAGGTTATTGTGAATTTCTATTGCAGCAGTAGATAAATATGGCAAGGAACTGTTGTAATTTGTGTTATCCTGTGTATTTTGGAATAATAAGTATTTGAATGAAACTATATATGTAGCTTTATTTTGCTGCTGTAATAGTAAACAAATTCCTAGCAAAGAGTTTGTTGGAAAATTTTTTAAAAGGTATTGAATCAAGTTTTTGTACCATTTACCTTAAAAAGAATTGTCCTTTTTAGCCATCCTGCAAAGGGCATAAATCACAAATTGTTGAGTTAGTATTGAAATATTTTTTGAAGTAAAATTGTTAGTTGTATTCGATGGATTGGTTATTGAGATCTATGTTTATATCAGAGGTAAGAAATACTCTTTAAGACTTGAATTGTTTAAAAAATATATTAAGAAATTAGGGATTGGTATTAATCAATGGAAGTTAAATTAGTCATTTATATTGGGAAGATCCAAGTTAAGACTCCTGAAGCCTACCATTAGATTAGTTAAACCTGGGTTTATTCTTACTTTTAGTTTTGATTGCTTTGCTGCATTTCATTATTACTGTTTTTAATGCAGTTTTTAGCTGTTCTTTATCAGATTTCATAAACACAGATGTGTGTTCTTAGCTTCTAACTGTTCATACTTTGTTTTTATGATCTTAATTTATCCTGGTTATCTTTTCCTGATTCTTTTTGGAAAATCTGAAATTTCAATGGCCTTTCCTAAATTCCCTTACTTTTCATACTCTACAAATAATTTGGTCATCCCCAGGGTATTTAAAAATCTAAAATTAATTTTTTACTTTTTAAAAACTCAGAAGCTTTCAGATATTATTCATAAATTCATTTAAAAACTATAGTCTCCCAAATATTTATTCCCTATGTTAGTAGCTATCTAACAAAGGGAATGCTAATGAAAGACTGGATATCCCTTCTCATGATTTAAACCCCTAATTAAGGTTGGCATTTTGAAGTAATGGAACTGCAGTGATATTGAATTCTTAGGTAAAGGACTCATGTTGTGGTAAGCATTACTTCAAGGTGTAAACTTTTAAAATAATGATTGTTCTGCGATTCTTGCATTGGTTGTATTTGAATAACTTGTTGATGTGTTAATGCTCGTCCTTGGTTGTGTTTTCATTTGAGTGAGCCTTACAATCAGTTACTCAGATCAGCTTGGTGAAGTGTATAGTGAATTCTGGCTGGCCTTGAGTGTTGCAGAGCTTGATAATAAGTCTGCAATAAAGGATTTAAACCATCTCATCTTTACAAAAAATTATTTTAGTAATAGTATTTTATTTCAGGTTTGACTGGAATAAAATATTTCTTCTTGTATTTTAAAATTTAATTAAAATGAATGGTATAAGGCATGGCTATCTAGACACATAAGGCCAGAGAAGCTCGAAATCTTAAGCGACGTTCTTCATACTATTTTGTGTCATCATCACTTTTTGGACAACAGTGCAACTCCAGTCTGAAGGGAGCCTGCAAGATTTAAGACTGGAGTTGTGCTGTTGTCCAAAAAGCAATGATGACGCAAAATAGTAGGCAGAGATTTCTAGATGGCCATGTATAAGGTCAGCCTGAATTTAGATTACTCCAAGCAACTCTTCTCTTAAGCTGTCTCTTACAGCAGTTATCTTATTTCACTTAAATGTAAATTTTAAAAGTGTAAAATTGGGGCAAGGTGGAAATTTTTTCTATACAACTTTCTATATATATCTTGGGTAAGGGTATTTTTTAAAAAATATCTTCAACATTTATCCTTATACCTTCTCTTTCTTTAAACAAGTTTAATATTTTGCATCTATTAACATTTAACTTTTCTTTATCCTTTATTAAAAAATTAAAACTAGGAATATGGTTTGGAAGTATCAAATAAGATTCTGTAAGTTACTAAATTAATGTTAAAATACTGTTATATACTTGGCAGCTATTTATTTGTGAAATGAATTTTAATAATATTACATCTCCTTCAAAGTTAAATGACTTATCAGCATTTGTATTTTTTTTTAAAAAAATGAATGTTAAAATGTGGCTAATTCATATTTGTTATGCATTACCTGTTACCTATTTTTAAAATAAAAGTATTTTTTGTTCCATTGTCTGATTTTCATATTAATTCAAATAACACTATCTGTAACATCTTAAACCTTTAAAATCCTGTTTTAAAATTTTAACCAGACCTAAAACTTTAATCAAACACCATTTTATTATATATTACTCAGTTTTTAAAATATTTTAGTTTATATATAGTGGTATTGCTGACTTATAACTAAAACTCCCAGGAAAACTTAAAATAAACCTTTTATCCAAAATTTAAAAAAAAATTCTAGTGGATTTTCCCCCTTTAAAATTACGACAGGCTGGATGAAACTACTTATCTTATAACTGATGAACTTGTCTTAACTACAGTTGTATGTAAACTTGACTCAATCGTAGCTAAATTGGCCAAAAATTTCTTTCGGTATGAACTAACTATACACTTGTACAGCGGTTCTTAAACTGTAACCCCAGTGTTATGCAGCGCCTTCCTAGGGGGTCCGCGAGTAACCCTGGGGAACACTCAAGACTTAAGTTACCTTTGAGTGCTTCCCAAAGATTTTAAAATGAGGTAAAACACTACTTGAAGGGGGCAAATTTTCAAGAAAAAATTCTGGGGGAGGCCCCCATCCCAATGTGAGTTTTGACTTCTATTTAAATTTTTTTCCTTGGAAAATTCTGTGGTTTACAAGGAGACACTTTCTTTGGATGTATAAACAAAAATGTTTCAAAATGAACTAACTTCTTGAAACAAATTTTTCTGGGGGAGACCCCCAACTCCCCATTACTACTTCAAGTAAATGTAAAATTTTATTGTGGACCATTAGGGGGTAATAACGTTGAGTTACCTCCCTGAACTCAAGTCTGGTTACTGCTCAGGGCGTTTAAATCTTGGGGGGGCCGCGATGTCTGGCTGTTCCATAAAGGGGGCCGCTGCAATCAAAAGTTTAAGAATCATTGCACTAGTATACTATGTAATAGTGCTTAGAACTGATGGTGGGACTGAATTCTTCATAAGAGATGTTATTGCTGCAGCTCTGTGCTTATTTTTTAATTAGACCTAATTTTGCGCTTTCTTGTTGAGCTCGAAATTTTCATTTTCCAGGGGCCTCTGTTTATAGCTGTCTAGTATTTAATTTATGTTTATTAAAATATTAATTTTATGTTTTTTGTTAGTCAACATCTTAAGTTTCATAATTGATGCATCTGTAGTAAAGTTGACAGAAATTATTTTATTCACAATAAAATTTTAGAGAATTAAAAGATAGTCTAGTATTAGATTAATTTAATTTTAATAATGTAAATCCATTCTACTTAATAATTTTATTTTGTTTTAAACTTGTATTTTCTATTAATTTTATCAAGTAATATAAAGAAATTAAGTCATTAATAAATGTATAGATTAAAAAAGGTTAATTTTGCGATATATTTTATTGTAAAATTTTGTATGGTGATGATTTATATTGCATAACTATTTTTAAAAAATTGTATTGTAACACATATTTAAAATGCTAGAAGTCGAACTATTTATCTTTTGTACATTTAACTTGGGGGCTGCACAACTTTACAGTGATGCAGGCCAAATTATGACAATATAATTTTCCAGGAGCCAAAAATTTATCTAGTCTGATCTAGCAGGCTAAAATATTGCTTCAAATTTAACTAAAATGTTTCTTGAACAGTAGAGGAAAATTATAAAATAGTTTGTATGTTACAAAGACACCATAAGAAATGTTACATTTTTATCAGGAAACTAAATGGGTCAACATTTCCCCCAGGGTTTTATTCACCTGTAAATCCGTAAATATTTACAAAATAAATATATATTATCTATTCTTCCTAAATTTAATTTTCAGACTAATTCAAGAATTAGAGGCCACAAAAAGAGGGAAGGTGGGTTGTATATTGTGCAGGCCTGATTTAAATTGCACAAATTGAGGAATACCAAAATTATTGAAAGTAATTATCAAGTTTCTAATTTTTTTAGCTTTATAAGTTCCAGAAACTTGTAAACTCCTCAAAACCACAACTATTATTTTTTAAGATAAATTAAGGACAAATTTTCTTAAGCATTTACAAATAGTTTATCAATCCCTTGGCTCAATTTAATTTTATGTAGAATTTCAGTAAGAAACTCTTTGAGAGAAATACACTAAGATTATAGGCAAAGGAAAAAAGCTGAACCTTACCCACATACACATTTCATGTACAGATCAAGACTAAACTAATATAAATGTATTTACATAGATAGCCAAGTGCTTTTATCCTGTTTCGGTAATCGCTTCACAGTTTTGAGAAATGCAACATTATTTTACAATGGAAGAAAGGACTATCTATTAATTTCATGATTATTAAACTTTCTAATATCTGTCAATCCTTTGAACTTTGAGTCATCTTAAACACACAAAGAACTTTTAAATAAACGTGAGATATTAAATATATTTTCTAATTTTAGGTGCAAGACATTATTGAGGGAATTGTAGAAGTTCAAGGTATTGTTTCAAACCAAACCAAAATACAATGCAAGAATTTCAACTGTTTTTCATCAGATGTGTCGGATAAATTTGGTAAATAGCCCTAACTTCTCTATCTGTTAAATTTTGCATACACTTTGTATAACATTAAACAGTTGATAAACACTTTTCATTAACATCTTCATTCAGATAAAAAATAACGTATAACACTTAATTGATATTTTTTCGTTATAGATCTTGCTTTGTACAATGAAGTCGTAACCCTGACAGAAAACCAACCAACTCATTATGAAGTTATGGCATGATCATCATAAACCAAGTTCATCTTGTATTGTATAAAACTTTATTAAAAAATTAAAATATTTCACACATCTTTAAAAATAAATAAATGTTCAATTGCTTGCATCAGACTCTAGTTTTGCTGTTACATCCAGTGACATACACTTGCACAAGCATCCAGTTACGGGGCATTCATTATGGTGCCTATATGGAAACAGTTGAAAATAAATATTCATATATAGATTCCAGGGTGGAATTTTTTTTTTTAGGTTTAAACCAGATTGTTGCATTTAAATACCTTTTTCAAATAAAAAAAAATTTCTTTGGTCCCAACATTAAAGGCACTATTATTTAAAACAGAGATGGACTATCATTGATTACTTACTTGAACCATTCCAATAGGTGTATAGAATGACCCCCATGCCGACATGATTGGCACCATGTAAGCCAGTTGGAGAAATCTGTCAGCTTTTTTCTTTCTAAAAAATTACATTGGTTTTTAGAAAAGAATATTTAAAATACAGGTACTGTAGATTAAGACAGTTTAAAATGGTTGACTAACTTTAGACAACAAACATACTAATCCTTGGTGCAGATAGTATCACTATAGACATGGGTGCAAGTTCTGTGACCAGAATTATGTCCCGAGTTTATTACGAAATGCAAAATCAGCTGACCGATTGGCAGCAATTTATTTCAAATTAGTAAATTTCAGTACTTCAATCGTACATTTTGCCCAAAAATCAGCCTGTATTACACAGATGCAGCTTTAGCTTAAAATTTAAGAACCCATTTAATTGTTCGTATATTTTTAAAAAATTGCTGGACTGAGGGGGGAAATGATTAAAAAAAATAGTTTAAAGCAGTAAGTACAGTAACTAACAGTAAGCAGATGTGCAAAGGTCACATAAATAAAAATAAAAAGTAAGTGAATATTTTATTATTAATTGGACTACTCTTATATTTTCCCCTAAATATTTTATGTTGACTAAAACATATTGTAAAATTGTTTTAATTACGATTACATAATTTTGATTTTAAAGCAAACAGTCTAGTTGCACTGTTCACTCCTTTGTAATATAAATTTGCTTATTGTTATCAATCAGATAATATTATCAGTTTAATCTCAGCCAGTTACAATCACATTAAGCGGAGTCTGCTATATTAATACAAAATATCAAATTTTAATTCTTGAGAAACTAAGCAATGGGACCTTTTGGCTCTGAAGTACAACTTTCAAGGCATTTCAAATAATAATAGGGTGATCCTTAATTAAAGAATATCATAAATAATTGCTACTTTAATTTCAGTTTAATTCAGAAATCAGAGTGAAGTTGAGTTGTGATGAAAGGACTCCCAAGTCTAGAAAACCATGGCAAAAACCCTTTTTTCAACTAAAGAGATATGCCCATGATTAGTTTGTTTCCACTTGTCTATTAAGTTCATTGAATTAAGACCCATTTTCAAACTATCAATGCAAGTCAGCATCCTTACTTCTGCTAGTTTTTAAATAGAATGTCAATAAAGAGTTATTATATTAGTGTTTTATTTTCAATACCTTGACAAATAACACCCAACAAAAAATTCACCCAGTATAATGTCCACATCCTACCTTTAGAAGCATCTGTTCGCTGCCACTGTAGGCCTGATGGAGTTCCCATATGACACAAACATAAGGCACATCGAGGTAAGGGTTTCCGACAGCCTGCACAACAGCTAATCTGAAAAACATCCTTTCTTCAAAATTTTAGAAGCATAATAAATAATAATAAATTTTATTAAATAATAAATTCTTATTGACCACAAAGGAGCAGGTGCCCTTCCATGTCGCACAGAAAATACATAAATTGATATTATTTGATTAATTATAACACATGCTAATAAAAAGTGAAATTTCAATAGATAGGCTACATTTTTGGAATACATTATAAAATTATTTTAAACACAAATGTCATACTGATCTACAAAACACAGATGTGAAAAAAATACAGTACAACTTTGATAGTTCAAAGCTGAAGGGACTCTGAATTAAAATAAGTTCCATCTAAAACCTTTAATACTTGTGAATTGTTAAATTTTGTTTCTGAACGTGTGCTTTACAAAAAGACAAGGTGAATATTCATTCTTAAACTCGTAAAAGTATTGATGTTCCTTTTGTTTTTCTATTAATGATTTTATAACAATGAATGGCAAAAAAAATGTTACGATTTCAAAATTCTGTGAGGAAAAACTTTGAATTAGAGAAATTGAACTTTGTATCATTCATGACTTCAGATTAAATACATGATTATCCAAGTTGCACTGTATAACATGTCAAAGTAATTCAAAATTATAAGTTAAGATGCAAAACTAAAAACTTTGAAAGGTAGAGAAGCTCCTAACTTAATTCTTGCAATAGCTTTTTTAAATTCAAAATACACTGAAAATCAAGATACATTTAGAATACAACAGATTGCAAGTACACACACTGTGAAAACTTCACTTCAAAACCTAACTTTTATAGGTAAAGAAAACATCTTCTTTAAAGAAGGAATAAAATTATATTTAATAAATTGATATTTTCTATAATTAGCAGAAGAGGGTTTAGTTAAAATGCTCTAGAGACACAAGTATCCACTTCTAAAAACAATTTGCTTTTTAAAAATAGATACAAGATTACATAATTTTTTCTTACTTGCAACATAAATATTTGATAGTTACACAACTATATACCCAACCCTGTTTTTCATGGTTAAAATAATATAACACATTTAAGTTTTCCATTACTTACACTTACCTTCCTATTGGCAGATATAATAGGAGCTTGGTTAAATCTTGTCAAACCTGATGAAGGACGTAGTTGAACATTAGAGACAGATCTTCGGCAAAAATTACAACTAACAAATACTTGCTGAGGGGGTTTAGGAGCATATGGGTTTTTATTAAACCAGCTGACAACAAACATGGCTCTAAAAGAAAGACATTTATACAAAATTAATACTTTTAATGCAGTAGCAGAAAAATGTAAATTATGATTAGGGTAGTTGTTAAGCAGTCATACATTTATGTATTAAAATAGGAAGGACTTTTTAAAGTAATATTGCAGCATTAGGAGGATGATGATATACCTTAAGGCCAACAACTAAGACAACATCTACAGAAAAAAATAATTGCAAACCTGTTTTCCTTGCCTTAGCCTTTTAGGCTAGCCCCTTTATATTAATAGTATTAATTTAAATTATAGTGTAAGTCTTGTTTCTATTTTTACTCCTTGAATGTTTTCATAAACATTCCAGGCATGTTATTAGGCCCCCTTACCTTTTCTCAGGACTTGCACTACCATACTGGGCACACAGATATGGTGATTGTATCTAACTCTAATATATTTAATTAGAAGAAACAGATTAAGTTTTCTTTAAATCATGTTATAAATAAACCAGATCTCAGATGAATTATTCAATAGTGAAGGAAATCTGAAGAGTGAATATTACACTCGTCACTTTGGATGATTCCTCCAAGATTAAAAGTCTAAATGAGCCTCTACTTTCCTAGACTCATCAATAGTATGCTTTCAATATAATGACTATTAGTTGGAGCTAATTCTTGATACAAAAAAAATAAGCTTGTACTTTTTACAAACCTTTCCTTCCACAGTTTCCAAGTATCTAAAAGACTTCGATAACTTTGAACCCAAGCTTGAGCTCTAGGATCTTTGCAGACTTGGCTAGGTAAGGTGTGGAGGATAATTAAACTAGCAGTTTGTACATCTCCTGTAGTGTCTACATACTTTTGAATGAGAGACAACCCATCATTTGTCAAACCTGTAATGAATAACGTAAATGAATCGGGAACACATTCAGCCTTGAACACCATTTTAGCTCATTGAACAAGATCATAAGAATTTTTTTAAAAGAAAAACACATGCTAAGTAGCTTGTTTGTAAATTATGCCATTTACATAAACGATAAAATACAGGAAAATGTTAATCATTTTCTTCAATGTATTATTTTTATTTTACAAATGTAAAATAAGTTAGTTAAAAAGGAGATAAGCATTTATTCTTTTAAAAAATATCTTTCTTATAAGAAAGAAAACAAGGTTTCTCGCTTCTGTGGATTATAATTCAGCTAATATTAATGTCTAGTTTTCCCATACAAAATTTAGAAGCATTATTAGAATATCTTATAATTTAGTATTATGTAAAATGTAATTCTGGTGATATGAATTGAAAAACAATTTAATGACCGACAAAAATTAATTTACAAGTTTATGTATATTTTGATTTTGCAACATACCAGTTAGTAAAATGCCATCTAAATTTCCAGTCTCAGTCATTTTCTTCCTTAAACCCTCAAGGAAATCTGCCAACTACATGAAATTCATTCAAATCAAAATTAAAAACCAAGAGAGAAATACAATATACATACTTTAAATTAAACATTTTTAAAACTTCATAGATTTATTAAAAAGTCTTCTATGACAGTATCTCTTTCAAAGAACAAAAAATATTTAAATACAGTTTTGCTGCAAAAAATAACTAAGAATAGTAATATAGTAAGAAAAACAGTAAAACCTTATGGGAGCAATCATTCTCTAGATCAAGAAAATTGCTTGTTAAAAGAGGTAGTCACTAAAAAATGTCAACATTAGTTTGCTTAGCTGTAGTGATTTGATCCATAAGAATCTACAAATTAATATAATAACTCTCCTATAGGACTGCCCGAGAATGCTCTGCTTTCACCCATAATAAACCAGTGACAAGTGAAAATGCTGGCCGCCAAGAGGGTTAAGTGGATAAGTATAAAGAATATGTTAATCTTTATTTTAGGCATAGTCCAAGTTTTAGAGTATTAGAATTATTATTTAGGTATTTGATATTATGTGAATCAAGTTGTATTTATCATATTGATTAACTACTTATTTCATTTACTAAGCAATGACCATTTTGTGTCCATGAAGCAAAATAATTATCTTCTCATACTTGGGAATTGAAAATTTTTCCGTTTCTGATTTTCAAAGAATATTAACGACAACAAGACTGCGGAAGACATTTTAAAACACTAATATACTACTCTGAGGCAAAATCTAAATATTTTTCTTAAATACATATGGTAATTTAAACTAAAGAATTACTTTTAATTAAGCAGTGTTTTGAAAATTACATCAAAACGATAATCACCTTTTTATCATTCAAATACAAACAAGCAAAAGCCATGCGATCTTGAACAGCTATCAACTGCTCATTCTAAAAGATAGGAAAAAGAATAATTTTAACAGTGTCATTTAAAATAAAAAACCTTTAGTTCTTAAAATTTTTAAAACCACAATGGTTCAAAAGAAGGGGTATTCATACCAGTATTTCATCATAGTTATCTTCCTCTGCTGTCAAAAAAGAAAACATTGCTCGAAGATGTGGATCAGTTAGTTGAGATTTCAGAGAGCTACTTATTTCTCTCCAAAGAGCAGTTTTTTCTTGGGTAAATCCAGCTAATCCCATGGCAATAGCATTCAAATCTACTGAACCTTTGATAAATAGTAAAACACTTAAGTTACAGAAACACAGCATTTTACATAAGATATCACAAGGGATTTAGATAAACAATAGATGCAAGAATAAAGCATATTTAGAGGAAATCCCCTTAAATGGAATTGAAGCTGTAACAGCCGTATCGACCAACACGAGTTACTCTCTTATTAGGAGTGATATCTCGCATTCTCGAGTTAACGGTATCGACCAGTCCAAAATACCTTAACTCTAGAGTGAAAAACAGCACTGAACTTGACTCCCCAATTTTCCCGAGGTAGTCTCGAGTTAACAAAAACAAAATGGCCGTCTGGGATGTTAGCACACTGTATAGCAAAAAGGATTAAGGTTAATGTGCAAAAGTGTTGTAGAAACTTACAAAATACTATTTAATGCTAGAATTTCACACATTCTTTGCCTAAAATTTGTAAATTTAATTCTGATAACTGAAATCGTTTGTAAACATTGAGTGACATGTAATTTTTTATTCCTCATCATTTTGACTGTTTAATTGGCATTGTTTAACCAAAAAAATATTTATAGAGTGTTTTCAGGTGACGTCACAACCGGTTATTTTCTTTTAACTGTGTATCTACTGTAGGGCTTTTAACTGTTGCTAAGGTCGTTGTTAATCTGTTGCTAAGGCGTTTTTTAGGTATGGGATCACGTGATTGCAAATGCTCCAATAGAAGAATGGACTCTAACCGCCTATCTGGTTCGAGACTTCACGGAACCAACACGTGACCTACAACTGAGCTTGCAATTGGTTACCACAGATACTACACTAGTAGATCTACAAGTGTAGTATCTGTGGTAACCAATCGCAAGCTCAGTAGGTCACGTGTTGGTTCCGTGTGACGTCAGACGGTTAGAGTCCATTCCACGGCTAGTCATTTTCTGTAACTGTTAACCTCTGTAGGGCAAAAAACTGTAACATTTTCTGTTGGTTAGTTAAATTTCATTTGAAACATAATTCAAAACACCTTTGAAATAAACACTATTCTACTTTTAAGTTCAAGTAGTTAAGGATTATTAAATTTCTACAAACAGTTTTCCTCATGCAATATAGGGCAAGATCCTTTGTTAAAAATGTTATTAAATTTACATTTTACAACAAATAAATTACAAAAAACCCATAAGTGAATTATTCTTACAAATAATGTTTATAATAAGATTTATCACACATAAAATTTAGCATGTGTTAGAAAATTATACCATACCTTTGTAACTTCTTGTTATAGCACCTTTACTCAATATTTTAATAGCTTTTCTCAGTTCCAAGTTAAAAACAGCTATTGTTGCAGCTCTTGTATACTGCCCATCAATTTCTAGTCTAAAGTAAACACATTTTTAAGAGAATACAAACAAAATACAGAAAATTAACACATTTCTGATTCAAAGAATATATTAAAAATAATGTAATTACCTTTCCAGGAATTTGGAAAATGCATTAGATTCATAATCAGCACCCCAGCCACAAAGTTGCAAAGCTCGTTCCCTACAGAATTAAAACAAAAATGAAATAAATAAGATACAACAATATGATACACATGGAATTGGATAAAAATTGGCTTAAAAATTTATTGGTATAACCAGTTGAATAAATTTCTTACAAATAAAAGGGATTCTCAGTTATTTGTATAAATGATAATGTAGTAACAAAAATTTTCTTTTATATCTCGGAGTATTTTTAACCCAATAACATTAATTTCTTTTCCCACTATATATCCAACATAAATACATTCAACACAGAAAAATAATTCAACATAGTAGTACCTACAATCTTATTTATCCAGACTGGTGGGAACCAAATCCAGAAATAAAAAATTTGCAGAAAAAAACCCTTTAATATTGAGATTTGTAGCTTAATACCATAAAAAAAAACGTTTAGTAAAAAACTGATCAGAATCTTTTAAAAGACTTAAAAAATAATAACTATTTACACATAATTTCTTAAAAAAAGTCTCAAACATGTGGCATTTAAGTGAGGCACAGTGATTTGTATCTTATTTTTCTTTATTTCAAAGAGGGGTCAGTTAAACTGCCAAGAGTGGTTAGTTAAACTGCCAAGATGGGCCAAATTAAAGTTCTTATTTTGAAGGGAGCAGAAGATCATTCTGGAAGAGTCTGAACATTCAAGAGGAGGCAGATTAAAAAAACTAAATTAGAAAAATTCTTTTAAATATACAACTAAAAATATACAAAAAAAAAAAAAAAAATAATAATAAATTAAAAACTTGACTACGTACCTTTCTTCACTAGAATATTTTATTATTTTGCACTCTGTAGTGTTTATTCCAATCCAAGTTCTCCTGATTGGCTCACTTTGGCTCAGAGTACCAGTTCCGTTTTCACCACAAATCACAGAGTGCACCCCCTCGTATTTGGGATGGTGTCTTGGATGAGGGCGTCGCTTGGAATCCACCTCAGCTGCTTTTACTAGTAGTCAAAGTTAAAGAAAAGTAACATAAAGTGGAATATAGTAAAAGTACATCATGCAGCAAATAATTGAAGAAAATAAATATACCACCACCATATTCAATATACCTCTTACCCTTATAAATTAATATTAATTGAAAACTGATTTGAGACTTGTGAATTCAAAATGTAAGTTTCTCTTTCATAATTTGGTGATTGTTAATAAAAAAATAGACCTTGTTTTAGAATAGAAAATGTTTTTTTACAACCTTATAAAAACATGCAGCTTTCTTTTTTGTTTCTTCACAACTATTTAAGCAGTCTAAAATTAGTTCACTAGTTTTCATTGTTATTTCCCGATTTACTAGTAATATTTTCTTAATGATTCACTAGTCCAGCTACTACAGAACCAAAGATTGCATAGCTGTTTTCATTTGTCTCTCTAGGGGCAAGTTAAGAACTTAGAAGTACTGTTCTTATGTCATTTGGGTTTTTCATATCAGAGGTCACATTGCGAGAATAAAAAAGAGGGGTTAGATAGGGAAGTTTCAAAAAAATGTTTCAAATTAATCATAACTGATAAAGTTTAACTGCTCCACTCCATATCATTCTTGTTCGCATCCCTCAAAACGTCTTGCATTAAAATTTTGTTCAATTCAGATGAAGGGTATAGTTGCTAGAAGCTCCTGAATAGGGGGAGTTATGTTATGGATGCCCTGTATACATATTTTAATTTTAAAGTAAACTTTGAGCCATTTATGAGCAGTTTGTATTTTATTTAGATACCTTAAAAGACAAGAATAAAGGATATAATCCAACCACATCCATACACCATGCAATCCTGGATCATCTGCTAATTCTGCATTCATCCATATTTTTGGCATCTAAAAGAGAAATATTTAAAGCAACAAAGTTGTACCAACAATCATGAGTTAATTCTTTTCTAATATTTTAAATACACACTTTAAGTCCATATCCTTGGCAAGCTCTTTTTCTCATTTTTACAGAAATATCATTTAGACAAGCATAGAATTGATCCCTACTGTCCACACATTGTAAAATCTTTCTTCCATATGTCCATATAATTTCAGAAGTGGGTGAGCAGTTCTAAAACAAAATATTCAGAATTAAACAGAAAACATAATATAAAATCTTGAGTTATTGAGCATTGAATGTGATAATTTGGTTTAATTAAACTTTAGCTTTGCATTGAAGAGCTAGATACAGTAATACCCAGACTTAATTTTTTCCCAAAATTGTCTTAAAAGTTTGTCAAATTTCTACCCCTATCTGCTCAAATATTCTTCTTTCAACATCTTAATTTTTTGTTAACTAATAAGTTCTTTACGGTCTTACAATTTGTGAACACAGCATTATAGAAAAGGTAAAAATAAAGAATAGACTAGTTCTCACTTGATAAAAAAATTCTGTTGGAGTTATGTTATGAATTAACTCATGATCCCCTTCAAACAGAGAAGAATCAAATGAAGATTTCAAATTTAAGCAAAGGTCTGGATTCTATTAAAAAGGTATTACAAATTTTGGAAAGTATACATCCAAAGAACAGCGTTGTTTTAAGATAAAACGAGGTGTAGAAAACCTTTTTACCTGTTATGAAGAAATTTTAAGGAAGAAGAAATTAGCTGAAATGACCAAAAAATTATTAAATATTGCCAAGAACAAGCAACTCTGAACTTAGGCCCATCTCTCACTATCAGCAATCATTCTGAACTAGACTTGTTTCCTCATAAGAGTTTATCCCACGACTAACACAAATTTTGGGTTCAAGTGACAAGTTGGGTGAAGAACTAACAAAACAGATTATTTTTAAAGATCTAGAAATTATCAAGTAAATGCATAATGTGTAGTAGCCATTATAGTTTGGTAGAGTGCACTTTAGAGCAAATTTCTCAGTAAAAATATGTACTGATTTCTGAAATAAAATTATACTTACCAAAGTAATACGATCAAAAATAGTGTAGTCTAATAGCTGATTATTTTGAGAAATGGTCAACATTCGATTTTCTTGAGTAGGATGCCAAGTGAAAGACATAATTGAATGAGAAGCAAATGCTAAAACAACAAAAATGGTTTTTTTTATCAATTTTATACACAAAGTGTTCAATTAGCATTTGATTGAAATTGTAAATAAATTTGAAACATTGCTAAAGTTATAATCCAAAATAAAGATATATTTGACAAATTAAAAAATAAATTTAGCAAAAGCAATTTAAATACACAGCTACAAGTTTCAGAAATTTTAAAAACTGCTCACGTTGGAGATTTCTTTCAACAACAGCTGGTTCAACTTCATCATTTCCAGTGGGAGATTGAATATCATACAAGTTAATAGTTGAACTTTCTTTGCATAAAACTGCTAAGAGACCCGATCTATTTAAGAAAATTTTAGAAAATGACAGTATTTGGTTTAACTAAACATTTTAGAAACTATGAACATATATTTTCAGTTTAAAAGGATACTAGTTTAAGTGGAAAACATTTTTAATTAGGGGTAAAAATTTTATATAATTTTGAAAGACAGGTAATAAAATTATTACTAAATATTCTTCATATACAAATTATTCAATTTTAAACCCTTTTTAAACTTGGATAAATTGGGTTTATTTTAATCGCTATCATATTGTCAAGTTGTACATACCTAGTAGGTGACCAACAAAGTTTCAGAATGGGCCTTTGTTCATTCATAGTAACTACCTTAATAAATAGTTAAGAAAAGAACAAGAAATCTTGATAATAAATCAAAATTGTTTCAGAAATACTCAAGGACTAGATTGTTAGTACAATAAATAAAACATGAAGAGCAAGGTAGAGAAAGTATAATAGAAGAGACAAGATTCATGAAAGGGGATGACAGATATTTTTTCTCGTAGTCTTTTATGTGTTTGAAAGAAAGCCGAAATTTGGATAAATTTCCATGCTACAAACTAAAATGTTTTTGTTAGCACATTGCTAAATCATTTTTCAATAGATGTTTAGTAAATAGATGTAAAAGAAAGTTTTAAAAATAAAGCATGTAAAGTAAATCAATAGTTGAACTCTTGTAAGTCATTTAAATCATTTTTAAGTGTAAAAATTTAGCATGAGACTTAACTTTGCAAAGATTCCACAGGGTGAAGTAAAGGTAATAAAAACAATTCTGAAATTAAAAACTTAGTAATGACAAGAAAGGATACAGGTCTTTCAAAGTTTCTTACATCCCATAAGGCATAGCTGTTCTAGAAAATAAAAACAAGCAATATATTGTAAATACAAGCTAAATTAGTTTAGTAAGAGTTATGTGTGAATCAAGAGATCTTTAAGTTAAAAGTATACATTTGAGGAACTTGCTGCAACAAGCTAACTTTAATATCTCCAACATGTTCGAGTTCACATTTTGTTGCAATCGTCTAAATTATTGCATTTTAAGTATATAAAACTGTTTTATTACAGTTACAGATTCATGAACTAACTGCAATGCTTTTAGTACCATTAAAATATCTAAAAATAAAATTACATCAACTGAAGATGCAAGCCTATGCTCAACATCAGGATCTACACATAGGTTATAGACAGCTTTGGATGTAGTACTTTCTTGATGTTTCGATCCATCTAAAAAGAAAAAAAAAAACGAAATTGTGAACAATGACTTATGAGGTTCCATGTGCTGCTTTAAAATTATTATTAATTGAACTTACCCCTAGTATCATACAAGCGAAGATACTTGTAACTCATACCACATACAAACAACTTAGGATTATTCCTGAACCAATGAATGGACTGGGTAGATTCAGAAGAACCTAAAATAGACAACAGTTACTACTCTTCAATTAAAAATGCTTGCAAAAACAAAATTTGAAAATGCTAATAGATTATACTGGTAAACAACTTAGGACAAAATTTCTGATACTTAACAACCATTGAGCTTTCATATAGATTTTAGGGTGCAAAAGTAAACATGTAAAATTTTTTTTACCACTCTCCAATTTTATGTAACTTATTTTGGGTTAGATAGACTACCTTATACACTATTATTACCTTAAAAAGAAGTAAGTGATCAGAGTGCAATAAATATTACCAATGAGATTATTCAAGGAACTGCCCAGTACCCTAAAATTAAATTATTTTAAAAACGTTATAACTTAATAAAACTTCAATGTACCCAATTCTAAGACTGGCTTGGAAATACTGGAAGAATCCATTGAAAAAACAGGTCGGCGATCAAAGCTAGCAACAGCTTCCATAGCAATAGGCATATAGGTGGATCGTGTAATATCCCACAAGTAAATACTGTTATCACCTCTGTATTTATCCAGACCCGATAAAAGCTAGGAAAGTAAAAAAATCTGGATAAAAACTATTTCAAAAGAAAGAAATTCAAGCAAACAGACATCAAGTTTTAAAATAATTTTTTCTTTTTACAAATATAAACAAGACACTTAGAAATCATAAATAGTGTACTAAACAACACAGCATAACTACGAGCACAACTTCAGAATAGCTATAAAAAAGATGGAATGAAAATTTAAATCTGATAAATGTTAAAACAGAAGTTTCTCACCATATTTGCTTCAATTGGATTCCATGAAACACAATTACAAGATCTTGTTTGCTTTGGAACTAAAAAGTAAACCATTAATACATTAAATTTCTAAAACAATTAACAAATTAATGTTAATTAACAATTTGACATTAGTTAATTAAACACAATAGGAACTATTGATTAAATTAATTTTAACTCAATAGTTTCTAAATTTTCATTTTATTATAAAAAATCATAAATGCAAATAAACATTTGAGTGAAAAAATCCTCTAAACTTTAACTAATTTACAAACTTTTACTTTTGAAATACGATTAGTTTGTTAAATCCGTGCACATATTGTGTTTTTTTTTTTGGTCATAATTTTTGCAAAACATTAAGTATTTTTGATTTTGCAGTGTAGTACATTCATTTATACAATTTTTTTCCAATAAGAGCTCACAGACTACCTGTTTACTCTGTTTTTCTTCTGCTCATTGTCAAGAAAGATTTATAGATTTTAGGTACATAATTTGTTTTTAATCTGATGTTGAGTTTATGCTTTGTATCCAAGCGATCTCAATTGTACTAAATGAAAATGCATCATAAATCTTACTCATTAATTTTAAACACCGCTAATGAAATGTAAAATCTTTCAGAGAAATTATAAAACAAAAATACAACCATTTTTAAATGCTTTTAAATAAATATATAAATTTAATTGTACAATTGAACAAAATGTTTACTTTTAGAATTAAGCAGAGACTCTTAGAAACACTTACTGAATTCTCTTCCAGTTATTTCATTATCCCTTGAACTAATAGTATCTAGGCTGAAAGTAACATTTAAATATTAACAACTTAAATAAGACTTCCAATATATAGAACTATCTTAATATTTTATTATGAATAGCCCCTAAAGAAACTAATATTCAAGACTCAGGCTCTATTTATGTAAGATTTCTCAACAAAAAATACAATGTTTTAAAATAACGAATACCTTTCTAATACTACTCTGCCATTAGCCATTCCAACAGCGAGTAAAAGAGGGTGATCCGATTTTGGGTACCAAGAAAAACACTATAAAAGACCATGTTTTAGATTAAACAAATGACTATAAGAACAATCAAACACAAAAAGAAGTGAAACTTACTTTTAAATATTGATGATCTGGGCTATTATAAAGGATATTGGCACATGTAGATTCCGATATAGAAAAAGCTGAAACATTAAAATTTAACAAAACATTAACCATTTTACAATAAAAAAAGCAGGATTCTTATAAAATTCAGTAAAGAGATGTTACAACTGCACCTGGTTGTTTAATTAAGCCATCTTTTATATCCTCCACCTCATATAACTGGATATCTGTTCCAACAGTTATGAATCTAAAATATGGAAAAATTGTTGAATTTAAATGTCTAAATACACATGCATTTGGAAATCACACTTATCACACTGGCCAATTTTTGATCCCAGAAAAAAGGTACATGGATATTCAAAATTACATTAAAGCTCCCCCCCCCTCCAAATCAAATTATAAATAATAATAATTCAAATATAACATTAAAGAAACAAAAACTTAAATAATTACTTTAAAACCAACAAGATAAATTGTTTTTAGACCAATTGAAATAGTTGTATGGTTTTAAATTTCTTACCTATTTAAATCTGTTGGTGACCATGCAATATCAACCTTCATTGCACACATTTTTACATTCAACCAAATAAGTAGTACAGGACAATCTAAAGGGGAAACAAAGTTAAAATCTAGGATGAAGAATTTGCTTTAGAACTCTATAAAGTTAAGAGATATGCCATGAAACAATGTTTAGGAATTATGAAATATTTAAAATGGATGCATTTAAACAATAAATTGAAAATTAATCTATAAAAGTAGTATTAACAGAAACTTTTTCAATATATTCAAGTAAGTAAGAGCAAACTTTATTTCCCAAAATGTTATCCAGATAAATCAATGCTAGAACTTTCGATGTTCAAATTATCAGTGTACACAATGGGAAATTCCTTTCTCCTTTAAAGTGTAAAGAGAAAATTTTAGCATCTTCTCACTGAGAAATCAAGTGTCCAGAGAAAACATTATATTCGTACAGGAAAAAAAGACAACCTCTTTGTATTTCATATTTTTTAATGCAAATTCTTCAAGAAATTTAAGCTAATTTTGAACAAAAAGTTTTTGAATTTGTCACATGACTTTATTTACAATATTGAGTGGAAGACGAACTGACAAATATATTTCTACATCAAGAAATTAGAAAAGTATTTAGACATTTAAAATTACCAAGAATGCATGGACACTTTTAAATTATAAAATTAAGGGAAATATTTCAATTAGTCGGACACAAGTACTGAATGAAATTTGATTTGACATTCTTGTTTCTCGGCGTTTCAGTTTTATTTTATCGGATAAAATGTAAACAACTTTAAGAACAGTTACAGTTTAATACACAGAGTATAGAGTTACTACATCTAATTTTCTAATTTACATAAAATCCCTTTTTTATGTTTATGCTATTTGTAGAAATACGAATTCAATTTTCATGTAGAAATTTTATTAAATTGTAGAGAATTTTATGTATTCCTTATTGTTTCATGAAATTATTTCTTTTAATTATTTTTGAAAACATTTTAGAATCAGCAGAAACAACTCAGAGAGGAGCGTTATTGTTGATTGGTTTGTAAATTGAGTGTAATTGAAGAGCAGACGGGCTAAATTATTTATTTTTGTTGTAATTAATCTAAATTCTTTTTTAATTGGTAAATATAAACTGATCATGATTAATGATCCAAAAATGCATCTATTATGTAAGGGTTTTTTTATGGAATACTTAAGATTGTTATTTAATAACGAATGTCTTTAACACGATTTGCCGACTTAAGTAGTTCTAGTCAAGTTCTGCTCTTGAATTGCCTAAAATATGAAAGGAAATCTTTAAAACAAACTTGGTTTCACATCCTGTGTAAGTCGAGATGGAATCAGTGGATGAAAAGAACCCCCAAAGTGAAATTGGTGATAAATCTGGAGAGGACAATGAAAAGCCCAATGAAGTTGTTAGTGATCGTGAATCTTCTGTTGAGTCGTTTTATACCAATAAATCCGAAATTTCGAATACTGCCGATTCCGAACTTATTGATGTTGATGACATAGAGCTATCTGATGAAGAGTCTTGGTAATTTTCTATATTAGTGATTTTCAGCCAGGGTAGTATTACTGTTGTTTTGATTGTGGGTGCTTTAAAATTTTCCGCCTCCAAAACTGCTAATTTATAAAAGTTCACTAGTCTAATGTTTTTAAAATAAAAGAAAGTTGTTGAGGTTAGTTTCAAGTCTTATCACTTTGCAATTCTGAACTTAATCATTATTCATGGAGTCTTTTTCAAGAAAAATTATCACACATGACTACATTAATTTTCCTCATAACCCTATGTTTCTTAATGATTTTTCTATTTTAAACATAATTTAATAATAATTTTCTATCAATGTTATACCACAAGGTTCTTTGTAAAATTTGATTGCATGAGGTGCTACTTAACAAGTAAAGTGGGTGCTTCTTTTTAATTAATTTAATTTTTCTCAAAAAAAAAGTTGACACCTGTATGCTTATTAAAATCTTCCATGTTTAGTAACTTTCTATTAAATGTTTTATAGGCTATACAAATCTCCAAAAAAGCTTGCAACATCTGAAAAGCAATTGAGCACCCAAAAGTGGCTTCACAAAAATGAAGAAATGGATGATTTGGAGCTTTATGTTACTAAAGATGCTCTTGTGAGCAAGCTAAAGCAAATAAAACTTCATGGTATGTATCTATATTCATAGGTAAAAGTTTTCTATCAATCCTTGTAGATTTCTTAATGATGAAATTAATTGGATGTATCAAAACTAAGTAATTAAAGAGTACTAATATGAACATAACTTGTAAATGTAGTTTAATATATTTCTCTCCTATCAGACTTACTAGCTTTTTCTCATTGTTACCCTGAAAAAGATAAGGATATTTATATTTTATATACATATAGTGTACAACAACATGAATGTCAAGGTAAAGTCTTAAGCATCATCACCTTGGTATCAATGCACCAAATAAAAACATTCATTTATTTTTATTTTACACACAAAGTCAAGCGGGGCAGGAAATTTCTGCACTCTTGTTTTTGTCTTTTCAAATTTGTTTCTTGCTAAAACTCTCCAAGGCTTAGCTTGTGGAGAGTGGGAAAAATTTATGAACTTGATTGCACCTATTTTAAATACAGTCAACTCTGTTTATTGTGATCATGGTTAATGTTATCAATCGGATGTCATCAAAATTTATCGGTCCTAATCACTCCTATTTAAATTAACGCAAAATGCATCATTTCATATTATCAATATTTCGCTTAATGTTATAAAATTCTCTGAAACCCTCCTTTTTCTTCGTTTGAAGGCCAATTTTAATACATAATCATACAAAATGGGTTATTAATTTATTAGTGTTATATATATGTTCCACTTTCATATTTTTCTTTAAGAATGTAAAAGTTGCAAAATACATACTAGGTAATCGTTTTAGTTTTAAATACTTCAACTAGGACAACATAGTTGTGATTTTAAAGCAAACATTCGAGTTACACTGTTGGAAATTTTCAAGTATCAAATCACTTATCAATCAGATATTGTTATCACTCTCACTCTTGGACAAAAGTGATCACATTAAGCAGAGTTGACTGTGCATGGAGTTTATGTTACGTTAAGAAAAATTATTTACCAGAGATTTATTTAGTATTTACCTACCTAATATTTCCTGGTTAAAAATTCTTACAGATAAACCAAAAAACTTAGAAGCTGGTGTTAAATCTTTAACTACTTCAGTAGTTAAGTTACCTAGCACTGAATCTTCAAAGGTTAATGTGTCCAATGACGAAAAGAGTGAGCCAAAGCAATGTTCTATAAAAGGAAAGGAAAATGAAGTATTGGATGTAACTGATGTGCATAAAATAGCTCAACTTCAAGAAGAAAGTAAGTAAATGGCATTTACTATTTTTTTAAACATGCATATGCATCAATAGCATTGTTTACTTTCACTGCTTTATTAGTGACATATAAATATTTTTAGGTCTGCGACAAAGCACATCTCGATTTCTCAGTCAAGGAGGTAAGTACGTTGTAAAAGCTTTAACTTTGCAGCTTTTTTAATCAATGTAAGGAATCTAATCTTGAGAAAAAGTAAGTTATTGTATAACTACTTATAAATCATCATAACTATTAATAAAGTGATCATAATTAAATTCACACTTTTTTAAAATAACATGTTGGAAAAAAATATATTTTAGATTTATTTATTACCCATTTATTCTTTTCTTTGATATTCATTTACAGAAAAAATTAATGGACAAGGAAAACATTTGCTTATTCAAGCTCCAAGGCTCACTAAACCATCTTCCATTGAAGGTAAATCACTTTATGTATATTGACATAGGTATTTTTTTTCTTACCTGCTAACTGAAGCAAAATTTAACATGATTTTTAAAGCCATAACTTGTTTTATATGCTTACAGCTCTTAATGTGTGCAATGCCAAAATTGATGTGGACATGAATGCATTGGCTCCCATGCAGAGCTTAAAGAAGCAGAACCTCTTTGGTTCTGCATCCCTACTTAACAAACAAGGTAATTGATTAATTTAGTTCAATCCTATTTTTCACTAACTTTAGAATTAATTTTCCCATCATCATGAAATATATCCTTTTCATTTCTTTCAGATGCTCATCGAAGCAGTCTTCCAAACATAAACCCAGGTTACTACAGTCTTAGATCTAATAAATCTAAAAGGTCGGATTCTAGAATGGCCTGTCCATTACCAATGTATCCCATCCATTTAAAATCATCGAATGGAGCAGTTAATGAAGTAAGTACATGGGCTGTTCTCCCTAACTCTTTTATTTAATCTATTTTTTAATGTTGATGCTTTACATAGAAATGCTTCTGACGGACCATGTTTTCCCGTTTCAGTCTCCATCCTACGAATCTCCCCGCAAGCCTTCTCTCAACGACTACCGAGAAGCGGCGCGTACCCTCCCTTCCTCATACAGAGTGAACCCCAGAAGCAGCTCCGCATCTCGCAGAGACCTTGCTCCTTCCCCCCGCCGGGAGTCAGCGTCTTTCCTCCCCAACTCTCGAAACAGCCCCACCTCCCACTACCCTCGGCGAGAGTCAGCCCCCTCCAACCCTCCCAAATACTGCTCACCCGTGTCTTCCCCCACCTTGCACCAGAGGGGCAGTATGTCTTCCCTGGTACTGCAGAGCCCCTCCAGGACCCCACCGAACCATTTGAAAAGCTCGCCGAGTGCAGAGTACCATCGAAGCACCTCTCACTCCCCTTCGAGGAGGCTTCCGTTGACTACAATGCACAACCGCTCCCCTAAGCAAGGCAACAGTCCAGCTTCGCCTCGAAACGAGGACGTCCATGCTTTTAAGTTGGCCTCGAAAATACCTAGTCCAGGTTTGAGGTTAGTATTGTTTTTTTAATTTAAGGTATTGGGTTTAACCTATTGTCATGAAATTCTACAGAATCATAATAGTAAAGTTCTTTTTTAGGTGGTATTCATAAACATACTTGAAAAGACTTGTACAATCGAAAAATATGGGACATACTTAAAAATTTTATTTACTTGATAAATATCCTTACAGAATTCAGTTAATACAATAATTTAATATTTCTCATTTTTACTTTTGTCACTTTAATTAAATATTCAACTAATACGTACATTTTCTGGCAAAGTCTTTAAATTATTTCAAACCTAATGTAATTAAATACCTAGGTTTATTTTTGAAGTTTGATTCCAATAAGGTTTTATACACTCAAAATGTATGCATTTAAATCTTGACTAAAGATGATTGGTAAATAACTTTTTTACAGAGATCTATTTCTAATATATTTAAAAGTTTTAAGGTTTTTTTTAAAAATCTAAAAACAGATCTCATCTTAAATTCTCATTTTTTAGGTCTGGAATACCAGTGCCTTCTGCATATATGGCGAGGGTGAATTCCGAAGAAGAATCTTGGAGTCACGATTGTTTTTGAAATTTAGTATATATGTGTTCTTTTTATTTGTTATGTGTGCCATGTTTGTAGTCAGTGCCATTTGTGCATTTTGCCCAGTGTGCCTATGAACAAAGTTGCCAAAGATTTTAATGCATTTGAATTTTGACAAAAATGTTTTTTATTCTATTTAAAATACTATCATGTTTTTTTGACTTTTACAAAACAAAATCTTTATATACAATTTTCTTAAATAAGCTACCAAATTTTTATACTTGGTAATTTTAAAATGATTGAAATTTTATTTATGGAAATTTATTTATTATAATGAATGAATTTTATAATTCAAAACTATCCATGACATTTTAATCTCCCTCTGAAAGGAATGATTTCTAACAGTATTTGTAATCTTTTTCAATGTTGAATAAAAGATTGAATCAATGTTTAACAACTTTTCACTGAAAATTGTTTACATGAATCTCCTAAATATAAAAAGTTGAACTCTAGTATTTTTAACATATCAATCAATAGTATGAGGTGTAGCTATAAGTAATTGGTTTATTGTTGCCATACTCATG
The DNA here is from genome assembly GCA_963680715.1 of Tetragnatha montana. Lineage (NCBI taxonomy): Eukaryota > Metazoa > Arthropoda > Arachnida > Araneae > Tetragnathidae > Tetragnatha > Tetragnatha montana. The sequence goes on along the minus strand of OY796676.1, from coordinate 28,016,444 downwards.
AAATGCATTTTAGAAACCTAAAATTTGCATGGATGGTGACTTGAATTCAATGAGTTGGACCACCCTCTTAAAGACTACAAGGCATTATGGCACACAGTCATGAAACCACTGAATATAAGTCAAACTATTGCATGAACTTAATACATCAAAGTAGGCATATAAAACATCCAAGTTATCAATAATGACTCAAAAAAGTATGAGAAAGAATTATTTAATACATAATTGTTGAACAGGGTGATACATCATATGGCTTTGTTGAGATGACTTTTTATGCTAGCTGTAAAAACTAATGTTTTTCCAAAAGCATTACTAGCAGTTCATTGAGGTTGGTTGTAACCTTACGTGGATCATCTACTAAGCCCGCAGAAACCATTGCAGCATCAAACATCTAAGAAAATACCACACAAATATATTACTTTAATGACAATTATGTTATTTTTCCAATTAACATTTTAGTAAATTTAAATATCAAAAACTGAAACTTTATATTAAAGTTATTTCATACTAGAGTTTATTGAAGATGTTTTTCTAATGCAAGTAATTAAAACTAAAATAAAATCACTAGTTTTTAGGTATAATAATTAAATTATGAACTAAATAACTTATGAATGGTAATATGATCTTCGAAAGCATTACCTGGTTTGCAAGTAGGTCAGCTAGTTTAGGATTACTACTTTGTAACAAACTCATCTTCTTGATAATAGGATGACTGAAAAGTCAAAGAGATAATTATTAGCAAATTTCATAGCACAAAACATTATACATCTAATTAAATGCATTAACTTGATGCACCTTCTAAAGACTAACTTTTGACCTGGAGCAAATCAAATCAAATTTATTTACAACAAGACACATAAAAAACATACACACAAGAAATAATAATAATAAACTTGTGGATTATCAAATTGAACTTGAAATGAAGTTCAGCATATGAACTTGTGGATCTGATTTGATTCAAATCAGAGGGTTAAGCAAGAAACTTCCTAGTCCTAATTTAAAAGCCAAATAAGGGGACATCCATAAATTACATGAGGTGTTTCTAGTGTTCGGCACTAGTTAACTAGAACTAGTTGCAACTAGTAGTTAACTACCAATCAACTAGTAGTTAACTAGTAGTTTAACTACTTTTTGTTCAAACTAGTTTAACTAGTAGTTGAACTACTTTTTTTAATAACTACTAGTTGAAACTACTTTCAAATTTTCAACTACTTTAAAAAAAATTTTGTTTAAAATTTCAAAAATATTTAAAATTTTTATCAAAAAATACAAAAAAATTACACTGCTATTTATAACTACAATGTCATGGTAGAGTACTCAAATACCATAACCAGAAATAAAGGCCTGTTTCGAGCGAAGCATAAAGTTTTTTGTGATATAGATAAGAAAGATTATTAGAATTTTGGGCAAAAAATAGGTTATGAAATTAAATAGACTAGTTAACTAGTAGTTAACTACTTTGGGAAATAGTTAACTACTAGTTGCAACTAGTCCCAGGAAAAAATAGTTAACTACTAGTTGCAACTAGATTTTCACAGACTAGTTAGTAGTTGGTAGTTAACTACTTTTTGACCACTAGTTGCCGAACACTAGGTGTTTCCTTCCTACCCCCAAATTTTGGACTCCATCCTCCCCTTTGTGGAATTTTGCTGGACCCCCCCCCTCTCAAATCTCCAGTGAGGATTTCTCTAACTTTTAAATGAATAAATTTCTTTGATAAGTTCTAGCCACGTTTATCACGTCTTGTCAGCGTGATGCTTAACATACACATTGCAAAAGTTTTGATACAAATCCAAGTTGAAACCAAAAACATGGTCTGATATTTATTATTACGACATAACAGACTGGCTAATGAGTAGCTGTTTTGACTAAATGCTAAAAAAGATAAAAGAAAAACATATATTCACTAAACTTAAAGTTGATGTGAGTTTTTAATAAACTACCCCTTCCCTTGGTGATATTTAACTAAACTCTTTCCCCTATTTTTGACCTCACATAATTTATAGACATTCCCAAAGCAAATGTTTGCCAAAACACAAATGGATTTTGCTCAACAATATGGATAAAAACAAACTTAAGAAACATACCTAAGATTAAGTTCTAATGTAGGTTCTAAAATTTTATATCTCTGCTCTTCAGTCATAGTCTGGAGAGTTGTACGAATGTAATGTCTGGCTGCAGACATTTCTTCCACAGAAATCAAACATGGATGAGTGGATAACCTTTTAGTAACCTAAACAGGAATATAATTAAAAGCAAGAAATGAAATTTTAATGAATGCAGAAATTATATTAAACTAAGATTATTTCCTTTTCAAATTTTTATTTATTGCAGAAACAATTTCAAAAAATTTAGGCAGTTGCTTTTTTATTTCGGGATAAAATGAATTTCTGGATCCACCACTGAATATATGATTGCAAGAAAATCTAGAGTGTTGGAACTCAAAACCTGTTGTTTAAATAAGTTGTTAAAACTATTGTTCAGTAATTAAAAACTCATGTTTATAAAAAACTTAAGTCATTAACAGAATCAATTAGAGAATTTTAAGTTATTATTTAAGTTTTCAAATAAAAAAGTCATACAATTATTTTGTGAACTTTCGACCCTAATGTTGTGGAAAGCCAGCTTATCAGACCCTCAGCAGCTTCTTTAGGCAAAGCATTGTCTCCTAAAAAATAACATTGATCATGAGAAAAAATACATTTAGGTTAATTGATATAAAAATTAAAACAAAAAGTTTTCTTTACACAAAAAAAAAATGAAAAACACTGTTTTAATGATTACATAAAACACTTATAGTGGAACACTTTACAACTCAGTAACTCTTATGATAGACATAAGTTTGTAGATGTAAATACACATAAAAGGGCTTTATTTAAAACTAGACTAGTGTGCTGGACCCGGTTAAGCGTGAACAGTGTAAAGTGAAAATAAAATGCAAGCAAAGTGCACAAATAATTTCTGTGTTTGACAGAAAAAACTGTGAATGCCGCTAAGATCCTAAAAACCCTTACCCGCCACTAATAGCGGGTTTCACAAGGGCTTTGCAGTAATATGTGAGAGTAATATGATAGACAGGTTTGGCTTGCCACCTTAACGTCCCTCTCAAAATCCCCCGCAATAATAACATCTTTACATTGCAGAAAAAATTAAATGTAAAGATGACCCTTTGAATCTAAAAACTATAACTATCTACCTCTTAAAAATGAAGAAATCAAAACAAAGTAATATAGCCTTTCGAACCGTTAACTACTGAGAAATGAACACAAACAAAGGTAACAGAATTATACAAATTATTACCAGTTATGATTACCCATTACCAGGAAGATATGAATCTTTCAAAATACAGCCACTCTAAGAGTAGAAGAGAGATTTGTTTTGAACCAATCATATGTTATGTTGATTTATGGGACTTGGATTTCAGACATCTGAAGGAGACATCACATTTCAATTTTATTTTTTAAGGTAACATAAAATCTTTAAAAAATAAAATTACCTGTGTCATCTAATGAAGCATTTTCCTTTTCCCTACGCATTTCTTTTTCAACAGAGGTGATGTTTTTGAAGTCAAATTGTCTTAGTTGGAAAAGAACAAGCTCATCATAAGGTTCAAAACAAAATAAAACCTCAACATCTTTAGCTTTCACAGCCTCATAATAAGGGGACATTTCAGCTAGATGACGACTGAAAGAAGAAAAACCGGAAATTTTTCATCACAAAACATAATTTTAGAAACTATTAAGAAGAATGTTAAAAATGTGAAAACTTTTGTAAGTATATTTTAACTCAGTTCCATGTGAATTTTTGTATAGAGAAATGAAATGCTTTTAACAGAAAATTCCTTTTCTAAATATTGTTTCAACTTTTTAAGAACTAATTTAAAATGTATAAACTTTGGTGCCCATTCCATGATATGCTTGAAAAATTAGTCAAGAATCAAAGATGCTTTCACAAACTTAAAAGCTAATCGTGGTTTAAACCACACTACTAAATACTAAAAAAAAAACCAGGAAGACTAACATTTTATCAATTTAGTTAAGAATTTGTGCAACTTTAAATAGTTTTTAAAAATATGAAAACAAAAATATAACATCCTTAAAAAGTATTTGTAAATATTAAAAGTACCTAGGAGCAGCTAAGAAATAAACATCCTTTTGGCCTTCCTTCATTCTAGCAACATAATCAGACAAACTAATTTTCTTTCCATCAGGTTCAAGTGAAGATTCAAACAGTAATAATTTGGCTATGTCTTCCTAAAAATCAAAATATAAAATTAACCAATGAATACCACAATACTTTTTAAATTAGATCAGATTATTTCTAAACTTACTCTTTGAACTTGATCACTGATAGAAAGTATTCCCTCCTTTAAAAAGATTCCATAATCTTCATGGAACTTCAAATACTTTTCCATGTCTTTTTTCATTTGTTCCAACAAGAAACGAAGAACTTTATTTGTTATCATGGTGGTAATTTTCCTAAAACATTAAAACAAATAAGCTTTTAACAGTCAGTAAAATTTAAATGCAGTAAATTTGCAGATAATTATCCTTCCAAATAGTGAATATGTTTATATAGTTATCCTATATTATATTTATATAGTTATCCTATATTATATTTATATAGTTATCCTACATTATTTATTCCTATATTATATTTATATAAATATCCTATAGATTCCAAGAAAAACTGTCTTAACAGAAATATTAAACTAAAATATTTTGAACTTAAATCAAGGAAGTATTTTGATCCACACATTTTGTTTCTACTTTCTATTTAAGTAAAATCCATGGAAAGCATAAAAAAGAAGTTTCCCTTTAACTTGAAAATGGCAGTTATTTTAAGTGAGAAAACTTGAAATGACACATAATACCTCATATTTGATTATTTCTTAACCATTATTCCTCTAACCATTAACCTCTATTAACTTAAAGTTAAAAACCATGTAGAGTGTAAAATTATAGTGTTTTTTTATTTATACTAATAAAGATTTGCTAATATCAAGAACACTTCTTACATAATTTACTTTGTTTAAGAATAAAAGTTTTACAAACTAATGGGAAAGAAAATTACCTTATTAAGGCACTGTCTTGTAATAGTTCTCTACTAAGATTCAAAGGAATGTCTTCACTGTCAATTACACCTAAAAAAGGGTAAAATAGTAATCTAATAGTGTGGCTATAATGTTTATATTTAAATCTCAGACAAATAGAAAATGAATCTAAGCATTTAAATGAATAGCATAAAAAGAATTTTTATGATTAGATGTTTTATTTGACGTATTACAAAAAGGAATTTATAAAAAATAAATTAACTAATAGACTATTGGATTCATCAACTGCAGTTAAGTAGAGGAAATTTTCAACAATAGCTTAGATTGTTGTGCAAGATATGAATTTATGTGACTCCACAAAAAATCCTTTAAATATTATTAGGGAATTTCAATTTTTCTAGGGGGGGGGAAACAACAACAACAACATGTGAAATCAATTTTTTTCTGAATAATAAAATATCTTAAATAAATATGAACATCTAAATTGAAGCGTGTGTTGTGACTACTGATAGAAAATAATCAAGCTTCAAGTTAACGACATTTTATTACAACTGCTGAAAACATAATTTTTGAAACCTAACAGTCGCGAGGCATGCATATGGCTTTATCAGACATTGTTGGCTTTACCAGACATGCATGCTACATCTCCCCTTGAAATAGTTATAAACTTTTAAGTATACTTCAGTCGGTCCGGAGGTCTTATAGATCTTCCGTATCTGGTCCTCACAGGAGTTGGTACAGTCTTTGTAGGACGCTGAGTTGTTTTAGGGGACATAGGTGCTGGACGTTGAGGTGACAGCATCGTAGGTGGTGGTGATGGGTGTACCTCTCTAGTCTCAGGTGATTGCGGTATAGCTGGAATAGTTGGTACGTGGTCAGGTGGTATATCTGCAGTAGTTGGTACTAGAGGTGGGCAAATCTGCTATTTTTTGAAAATTTAGCTGTTACGTTCGTTGAGGAAAAATAGCAGCTAAAAGTAGCTGCTAAAAATTAGCAGATTAGCACTCTCTATGGTTGAGGTTACAGGTGCTTTTTTTTAGCAACTGCTACGCTACTGATAAGGGACAGGATCGCGTTATCTGCTTCTGCTAAATCTAGGCGATTCTCATTGGTCAGCGCGTAGCAGTATAGATGCTATTTTTTGACCAATCGAGAGCCTTCAAATGCTGCTAAATTTTAGCAGGGGACATGATCGTGTTTTCCTGTCGTTTCCTTCGTTATCTGCTACTGTTAAATCTAGGCGATTCTCATTGGTCAGCGCGTAGCAGTATAGATGCGATTTTTTGACCAATCGAGAGCCATCAAGTGCTGCTAAATTTTAGCAGCTATTTCTGAACACGTTTAGCAGCTACATTAATTTTTTTCCTGTAGCAGCTATTTTTTAACTGCTACTCGTTTATTGCCCATCTCTAGTTGGTACGACTTGCACTGTGTTCCTTCGGAACACCTTATCACCACTTCTCAATAGTGCTGACCGTGGATTAATCATTCTCTCCACCTCTCCTCCTATCCATTTCTTTGAATCTTTCTGTATCCTAACTTGATCCCCAGGCTTGATGGTATATGACGGATCTTTTGTATGTCTGTTTGCAGACTCAGTTTTTTTCTTTCGAGCCCCCTCCAGGTGGTAGGATACATTCTCAACTACTTTGGGCTTTAGGGCTTCTTTAGTAATCGGAAGTAGGGATCTTGTTGTTCTGCTCATGAGTCGTTGACTTCAGATGTTGTTCTCTTGGAGTATTTCTGATGTTAAGTAACGCTAAGGATATATCGTCGTTACTTTGTAAACATCTCTTTAGGAGCGTTTTGGCGGCTTGAGCTGCTCTTTCAGCTAAACCGTTGGATTGGGGATGATATGGACTTGATGTTTCTAGTTTAATGTCCCAATCCTTTAAAAACTTCCTGAACGCTCGTGATCCATACTGCAAACCGTTATCTGATTCCAGAACCTCGGGAATTCCATGTACAGCAAACCATCTTTTTAAAACTTTGATGCATTCCCAAGATGTAGCTTGTTCAATCTTTTGAAAGTCATAAAATCCTGAGTAACTGTCTCCAATCACTATATAGGTTTTTCTGTTAAATTCGAAGAGATCAGATGCGACTCTTTGCCATGGATACTCTGGAATTGGTTTCATCAAAACTGACTCTTTTTGCTTACTTGGTTGAGTTGATTGGCACACTCTGCATTTCTTTATCATTTCTTTTATATCCTTGGACATCATATACCAGTAAAATTATTCCCTGGCTCTTCTAAGAGAACTCTGGATACCTAAGTGTCCTTGATGAAGCTTTTCTAACACTTTAGGTTGTTGTAATTTGGGAATAATAATTCTTTCTCCTTTAAAAATTAATCCATCATAAACAGATAGTTCTTCTCGAAAGTTCTATACACACGCTTCACACTTCTGACACCATGAAGCGTGTGTTGTGACTACTGATAGAAAATAATCAAGCTTCAAGTTAACGACATTTTATTACAACTGCTGAAAACATAATTTTTGAAACCTAACAATCGCGAGGCATGCATATGGCTTTATCAGACATTGTTGGCTTTACCAGACATGCATGCTACATAAATGTTGGGTAGTTTGTTTCAATAGCTCTTTGAACCTGAGCAACCTGGTGTTTCTCACTTTTACTATACAAGATATTACCTGAGAATTACATGCTGGGACATATAATGAGTTATGAGATTAACTACAAAAGATCCTAGATATTGATTAAAATTTGCAACGATGAGCTGCTAAGATGATTAGGATATTAAGGATGGATGAATTTGTTATTCTCACAGCTAAGTGAGTGTGCTTGAAATACAGGCACTTTACAACTACATCTTGATAAGATGAATTATTTGAAGTTTAGAATAATAAGATAATGGAATCAGACACGAAAGTAATATAGCAAGTAAACCTGATGTATGGATACTGATTTCATAAGCTAATAAATTTGCTAAACAAAAAGAAATAATGACAAATTCTTGTGTGATAAACACTAAACTTACCTCTCATGAAGCGAAGCCACTTGGGTAAAATATCAGCCTTGCTTTTGATTAGAACTCTTTGACTGTAAAGAGCCACACCTACTTCCAAATCACGACTCATCTCAAACAGTCCAGGTTTGCTTTCAGGTATATATAGTAAGCACCTGAGGTTTATTGGGGAGTCTGTTTTATAGTGCAAATAGTACCTTGGCAAATCATAAGAATTGGCAATATAGCGGAAAAACTCATTGTGCATTTCAGGAGTAGTGTCTTTGGGATCCATCAACCACACAGCCTGTAACAAATAGTTTGTAAAGCATGAATACATAAACATAATAACTGATTTAACAATAATGTATTTACTAAAGGCTAGATCTTTAAATGTCTTTTGAAGCTGTTTTATATTTTATAAGAAGTTTCAATCATATCGTTTGATTTTGGAAATATTGTCAGGCAGCATCGTGATTGAGTTTAGTAGTGATACTTTTCATAGGTCAAAATTTTCAAAATATACTTCTTAATTTATTTACATAAGTCAACAAGTACATATTTGTTAATCTTTCATAAAATGGTTTCCAGGAACTATAATATTTGATAAAAGGAGTTTCTTTAGGCCTATAGGCTTAGTTCAATGGAAATTAGGTGAACATCTTGTTAAACTAACTATACAGGTTGGATAAAGGGGTAATGATCAGACAACTATTTATTAAATGAGTGGTTTGGAGCATAAGGTGCATAAGTGACATTCCATTAACACTTTACAGGGGTACAGTAAGAGGCCAAATCTGTGCGAGTTGCCAATTTGTAGGCAACCTTTTGTAGTCATCTCTTCAAAGCCTTATTGTTCCCATAATTCATTACTTAAAGCTCTTAAGTATTTATTACCATTTTTATTTGAAAATTTTTTATTCATGGTTTCTATAAATGTCTTGTTTATTAACTGGATGGCAATAATTGAAATTACACAAGGAATAATTCAAAATAACATGAATCCAACTATTTCCAATCTGAACTTAGTGCAATGTTGTAGCTGATTTGAGGACTAATCACAAATTTTGGATCATGGTACAGCATAGCCCAACACCATATAGCTGATTTGAGATGTTTTTTGTAATGCAATTCTTTTTTTTCTGGTCCTTTTTTTCCTCAAATGCTTGTCATAGAATAATATTGTATCCTTTCATTGGGAGTTCTGGAAGCTTTAAGCAATTTAACTTTGTTGGCCTTAAAACTTACTCAAAATATGAGTAAGTACCAAGTGAAAATAAAAGTTCTTATTAAGAACATAGGGCAAGAACTTGTTAACTCGAAATTCATCAACAAAACTTCATTACAAAAGTCAATACTCAATGTCAATTGTGCTCCAAACCACTCAAATATGAGTAGGTGAGGAGCCTAAGGGTACAAGTGATAATGTGGAAAAATTATTCAAACTTTCTGGGTATGGTAATGTATAAAATTTCTCCAAGTTTGGGAAAATACAACTTGTAAGCAGAAATTTTCCCACATCATCATTCAAGCCCCTTGGCTTCTTACCAACTCTTATGAGAGAGAGAAAAAAAAGAAAAACATTTGAAATACCTCAACATTATTAGCCCTTTTTCCATTTACATAGATGGGACAACCAACAAAGTTACTATATTTTTGTATGATTTCTGAAAAGAAATGAAATTTAGGAAAAGTTCTAATTCTAATCATAAGAATTATAAAAGTGAACTACTACCATAATATATTTAGAAGTATTACCATTGATTGTTTGCTCATCAGAAAACTCCCGACAATCTGATTGTAAATGAGCCACAATTTTAGTTCCAGGTTGTACACCTTCAGCTTCCATAATTTCATAAGATCCAGAACTGTAGGAAATTTATAAATGATGATTTATTTTAACATATGAACCTTTATTCATATGAACCACTTTACACGGATAAAAGGAGAGTAGTACAGGTGAACTAGTTTGGCCATATGAATGGGACTATAGGCCTATGACTTATAAGAACATTTTCATTCCAGTAGTATTTTCAATGTGGATTTTATTAAATTTGAATTCTTAACTTTCAAGTTCTTTACTAGATTGATTAATGACACAAATTTTTAAACTTAGTCACACATACTGTACCCTTTTCTCTTAATGGGTAATGTAATTTGTAAATGGCCCTCTAAAGGTGTTTTAATGAGATATTGTTCTTTATTCAATATCTACCATAGTATATGACACTAATATTGGATAAAAAAAAATTAATTATCTTAAGATAGTTGAAGAAAGACTCCCAACTTTCAAGACTTACCCATCTGAAACCCATTTATAGGCTTTGGATCCTGGTTTATGAGACATTGAGTACACTTCAACTTTATCTGCAACCATAAATGTTGAATAGAAACCAACTCCAAACTGACCAATGATTTTATTCATAGCACAGCTAGTTGTCTCACTCCTCTTTACTTCTTCTAAAAATGCCTAAAAGAATATTTAACTTTTGAAAAAATTAATTTGAATAAATTTACATTTTCCAATACACACTCAAGATTTAAAAGGTAAGAAACAAGTACAAGAGAGAATTTGAGAATAAACCAATAACAGTTCACCTTAAATGTTATTTGTGGGAATTTTATTTTAATAATTCATTACATATGTAAAAATAATGCTAGATTATTTTTTAATTTCATATTTAAAAAGCTCACCATTATAAATATTATTATCAAGAGTAGGATTAGATTGACAGCCCTTTAGGAGCTTTAGTCTTCTGAATTAAATACATGAAAAACTTTTTAAAATCCCTGTTTTAAAAATGGACTAAAAAGTATAAAATAATTTAATAACTCCTCATAAAAACAAGGGGATCATACATTAGATATTCATCAGGTCCTCTTGGCACTCTTTATTGTACAACTAAATACCTATATATATTGCATTCACCCCATGTTTTTCATTTTACAAGGAGTCAGGAAAAATTATTTGAAAAAATTTTTAAGTCTGTTTCAAAAATGGGGGTTTTAAAAAGTTTTTCTTTCATTAATTATTTTGTTCCTTTTAGTCTACTGTGTGAAGTTTCAAAATTGACTTAAAATGATTCTTGATTACTCTTTCTGTGTCTTATTATTAAAACTAAAAAAGTTTTTTTTTTAACCCAAGATTAATTATAAGAATTTTCCATAGTTTTTTTTTTGTATTTTGGAGGAAGAACCAAACAATAGATGGTTAATTTCTGTCAATTGTTTGACTGGTGAATATGTTTACAGGGTTTTTATCACAGAAAGGGGATTTTAACCCCCTCAAAATTTGAATATCAAAAATCTGTGATCTTTTATGCATGATTGCAAAGAATTCTAATAATTTTTTTCTGCAACAAAACCTGAATGGTGAAAACCTTTAAGCCCACTAGGGGTTTAGGGTAATATTGCATTGTAATCTAGATTTGAATTATGTTCAAAATTTCAAGTATCTAGCTCATCAGAAAGTTAGTTTAAAATAGATTTCTGAATTCCACCTGAGAAACAGACAAGAAAGAAAGCAAACTAATAAAAAAACATGACAAAAATGTATAAAATTTTAAAAATCTACTAAACACTGAATTATTCTTACTTTAGAACCTGATCGTGCAATGGTACCTAAACTGCTTATCATTTCTTCCTTTGACATGCCTATGCCTGTGTCCTTAAAAAAAAATAAAATTGGATTCACAGATCTAACAATCCATCATCTTAAGAGAAATGAACACCAAAATTCATAGTACTAGATACTGCAAAATGTAAAAAGTACCTGGATGGTGAATGTTCGAGCCTGCTTGTCAGTGGCAATGTGTATTTCATGAGGCTTGTCAAGAGCAACTCCACTATCCCCACTGGTCAACTGGGCATACCTGAGCTTTTCTAAAGCATCACTGGCATTAGAAATAAGTTCTCGAACAAAAACCTAGGATTAAAATGAGCATTGAAGTTAAACAAATAAAATTTGTTTTAAATAAATAAAATTGATGTAATAAATGAATTTAAAATAAAGATTGATGTACATATTTTATTCCACTCTTTCCCAATCACTTGGAGTTGAAAATAAGTTTTTCAAACAATATCAGTTTTAAGTAGATTTATAGAAGCTTCAACAGAAAGTGCTGGTTTTTAACTACCTCTTTATCTGAATAAAGGGATTTGGCTACTATGTCAAGTAACATCTTTGTTTCTGCTTGAAATTCCAACTTTTCTCCATTTCCTAGAAATAGTATCAAAATGTAACTAAATAAATCTTAGTTAAATATAGAATTGGAATAAGTTTAGTACTTGAATAAAAACACATAATAATAATACTTATAGAATTTTGAATAATTATTTTTTAAGTCAATCAGTTTAGTTTAGTTCTTGAAGTAAGAATAAGAAAGTTTAAAAAATTATCTTGTATAGCAGTTAAAATAATTGTATTATTTTGCTGGTTCCAAATTTTTTTAAAAAATATTTATTTTAAAAAATAGGACTATATTTTATGATACAAATTATTTTCATAATAAAATAATCAATTTCATTTTTCCCAAAACAGGAAATGGCCGTTTCCAGGCCAAAAAAATCTGGATGAACCCCTGTAAATAAATAATTAAGATGAACTAAAATCTAACTAGTCACAGATTCTGCAGAATCTATCCTAATATATATATAATCCACAGAAAATAGAGTTGAACCTTGAACAAATTGCAATACAAGGTTTCTCAACAGTTTTCACTCTGAAATTACCTCAATAATAACATATTAGAAATTGGATAAAATCAATCAATAGCAATTTTATTTTAAAATGTCCAAAAATATAATTTTTTTATGGATCTTACCAGTAGGTTTTTCAGTATCTTTAATGATAGTGTGATAGTCTGGATCCACAGCTGTTTCTTGCTGAGTATAAAATTGGGAGGTAGTATGAAAAGATCTTCTGTAGCATAGTTCAGAAACTGAAAACATCAAAATACATTAATTTCATCATAAATTAAACAAATTCTATTATTCTATTCTTCTCACTATGTCCAATGATAGATCTAAGACAATAAGAAATCTTATTTGAAAGAGCTCTTCAGAAAAATATATTTGTATGCTGTTTGTCTTGACTAAATTTAGTAGTAATAGCAAGAAGAGAAGTTGAAATTCTTAGTAGTTCCGACTAAAATTTCCAAAAATTCTCTAGGGATATTAGTTCAGGCAGACTATCCTTTTTGAAATGAATCACTAAAATACCTACAGAATTTTAAAATCCTGCATCCCAAGGTACTAATATTACATCAATCCACAAGCAAGGGTTTTTTGGATGAATCCTAGTTGATGGGTACACGTTGGCGATAGATGACGTAGTCGGAGATAGATTGCCAAGCCTGGCGATCGCGAGTTGAATGACGAACGGTAATGCGCGATTCATCTAAAATGACGTAATAATGCGCTCTTGTGTTCTGCGTTGTATTGTAACATTCCGAAATGGTGAATTGAAGAGTGATGACGCAATTGACTTGGAAAACCAATAAGCTATCATGTTGCGCGTTAGATATGCACGCTTTTTTTCAAATCTTGTGATCTCTACGCATTTTAAAAATAGGTTTTGATTCAGATCTGAAGCTGAAGTGAAATAACAACATTTGTGTTTGGTATGTTTTTGTTTTTTGTACGTGGCGTATTCTTTGTAACTTCACGGATTATAATAGGTAATTAATATTTTTAAATGTTATTCTGTGCATTTTATTTTATTCTAAATGAACCATTGCTTAATTTATCGCACAACATACAACAAGATGTCGGAATTATATTATTACTGTATCGTAGTAATACTGTCTTCAAAATTCGTCAATCAAGTGATAAATACTTTAAAATATGTTTAATTTGTTTCCTTATTCAGTTTAAGTATTGTAGACTATGTTTTTAGCTTAATTTATCGCACGACATACGACAAGATGTCGGAATTATATTATTATTGTATCATAGTATTACTGTCTTCAAAATTCGTCAATAAAGTGATAATTACTTTAAAATATGTTTAATTTGTTTCCTTATTCAGTTTAAGTAGTTTAGACAATGTTTTTAGCTTCACGCAGCGAAAAAAACTTGGCGCCTTTCGAATTTGGCGACAAAAAAAACTTCACGCCAAAAATGCGCCAAGGTGTACCCATGAAATAGGATTTTACCGGGTTTTTTATCACAAAACACAAATGATCAGCATATCGAGTTATAAATCAGAAGCCAACTTCTATGATCACAATACTCCCAGAATCAGGCTAATTATTTGTGCACTTTATAGGAAACGTCTCTTTTCGGAACAGATTTGATGTAGATCCTCCACAGACTTGGTGACTGCTCTAAAATAGCAGCCATTCGACTGGTCTCCAGTTAACACTTTATCATGTTGCTGTGGTTAAATGTTACGGCTGGAGAACTCTTTCTAAAGCTGTTCCAAATTTAAAAGTACCAAATTTAGAAGCACTATTAAAGACTTGCCCCTAAAAGTTGAGAACATTCCTCAATCCCAAATATGACCTTGCATACCCCAGGCGCAGATTCAAGGGGAGTCACACCGGAAAGTGCCCCCTCTTTGGGCTGAAAAAGAAAGGGGGAAAAGCCTGATAAAGGAGAGAAAAGAAAATAGATTCTGAAAGACCAAAAATTTTTCAGTCGTTTAGGCCCTTTTTTAATGCCCTAAGGGACATTTTTCCCAGATTGTTCAAACTTTTTAGTTCATTCAGTGCTTGTGGTGATCAAAAATGAGCTATTTAGGGTCAAAATCCTTACAATTTTCTGGGGGAGAAATTCCATGGGTAGACCTGGAGAGATCTTTATAGAAAAAAGTAAACTTTGTCTATTTGTGTCCATAGGTAGAGGATCCTCAAAAAGTGCCTTCCCCAGGGAGGCCTGCTGGATCCGAGCCTGGTGTACCCTAATGCCCTTGGAAACCTCACTCAGGTAATAGATTGAATTATTTGTAAAAGGAGAATTTAACAATTTCGCACGATGAAAAAGAAATCATTGATTACTGATTATGAAACAAGATATAAAGAAGTTTACAAGCTTCAATTCATCAATAAAGGAATTGATTATATAAAAGAAAATTGAGTGAATCCTTTTATTACATGTTTCTACGCATCACTCGTATTGATAGTTTAGAATACCATAATTCAAAACCACATCAACAGGATACCCCAATTTATATAATTTTATTTACCATTTTCACTTAATCTTGGATAAGATCTGAAATTTTTCAGAAAAGGAGCAGATTTACGAGAAAAATAATTTAAAGACCGGCACAACGTAAATCTCATAGAGGCCGCCATCTTTTAAAGTGAAAATGAAAGTACTTTATGTTTGACAAAAGTAAACATTGAAAGTTAAAAACGGAAAAGGGCTCTTTTACGGTTGTAATGTAGCGCCACTCTGCTGGAAAAGAAAATGAAGGACGCCATTGTCCAGAACTTCCAGTTGAAGAGGTCAATATATATTTTTTAAATTGATTTTAATTGATTTTATTAATTATGGGCAATATATATGTTATGATTTTACTCACGGTGTACTTTTTTTTCTTATCAAAAAATTACTCTGCAGTATTCACTAAAAAATTTTTGAAATTTTTCTATGTCTAAAAAACACAATAAAAACGTAAAAGGGACAAGTCTTCACATTAATTGATTGTTGTGAATGTAAGCTTTAATGTACTATGAATTTGGTAGCTTCTAAAAATGGATTTTGTATTATTTATGCAAGCGTTCAAAAATGTGCTCCCTCATGTGCTCACAGGCAGGGCTTAAATTGCACCGGAGCGCACCGGAGCGGAGCTCCGGTACTTCTTGGTTTTCAGTAATTATTTACTGATATTTATTTATTAAACAATAAATATTTGTAATGCTGAAATAGTAGCGCTGCGGTACTTACTTCTTTGGTTAGAATTTAAGCCCTGCTCACAGGGACAGATTTTAACAGAATTTTTCAACTTTTAGAATGAATATTCAAGTTGGAAATTTTTGATAAATGCATCTAAAAAGAGTACCTAAATTTTAAGAAAGTTGTAAATTTATGAATAAACAATTTTCGTTTCAATATCTTATAAATATGTGGAGAAATAGTCAAAAATGTACTTTTTTTTTTAAAGGCCTCCCCTCTCCCCTTACACTACTATGAGAGGGAACATTAATTTCTTCAATTAAAATAGTACCAAATACATCGTAGGTGGTTCATTGCAACAAGTTTCAACAGGTGAAGATTTTTTTTTGTTAGGGGGCCAGTACTACAAACCTTTTGTCGAGAGGGCGCAGGAAACTTATGGGTGGTCCTACTGGGATTTGAGATTTTTCACATATATTCTCCGGCTTGTGTGCTTAATCTCAAGGATCCGCTTATAAACCTTCGTCAAGTAAGATAGTCAACAAACATAATTTTTACTTACAAAAGAGCCTATATTATTTGGTTAAATTTTTATGGAAACTTAAGGGTCATTATTTGGGGCTCTATCTGCATGAAGAAATTAAACATTTAAAAAAAGGTTTAAATAATACTAAATTTGTAAATAAATTTCCCCCTGACACAATTCTATGAGAAAGCTTTATATCCAGAGTACCAAAATAGATAGTTTATGGCCAATATTAAAGGACTAGGAGGCTTTGACCATATGCAATAATGGAACTCGAAAAAACATTGGGTATCCCTTGTGATAGGGGCTCTGGGGGTGCTGAATCGCATCTATAACTTATGAAACTCACGTCTCCTTTGTCACGTAATTCGAGGCGAAGAAAAAGAATCTCAATCCTAAAATACTCTAAAACCCTTACGAAAGTGACAGATTGAATGAACACGTCACAGCCTTCTAGAGATAGTGTGGAAATGAATGAGGGTTAAGGAAGACTTTTAACGTATTTTATAAATACAAATACAAATATTGACGACCAACTACAGGCGTGAAGCCCAGCAAGGTTGGTCCATTTAACTCAAATCACCAGATTCCCAGAATTTGTCAACTTTTTCCTTAAGCTGCTTTACTTTTACTCCTTAAAAACACTACAAGATGTTAGTCATCAAGGGACCGTCATAAAATAAAATTAAAGTCGAAGCATTTAAGGGAATAAGCATTTCATTACATATTTCAAATAGGTAATAATTGTAAGTCCGAATGTATTTTTGCCCATACTTCTAGAGCTGTGATGATCTCCAACGCGTGGACATCACTGCAAATAACTTAGCTTTAGCTTATAATTTTTTAAAAAGGTATTTAAAACTTCGCGTGATTTATTTACTTTAAAACTCTTGTAAAGGTCGTCAATATTTGTATTTGTATTTGTATCTGTTAGTAAAACCCAAGGCTAGGTTTTTCATTCTCCAGCATGTATTTATCATTCTCCATCTTGTTCTCCCGTGATAATGCTACTCCTATCAACCTTTGCTTAATAATTTCTTATTAAATAAATTAATTAAACCAAAAAAAGGACAACCGCTTTTACAATGAATAGGTTTGCATGTGTCTTTAAAAAAATACTCTTAATATTTTCATAGATTCTATAAATTCTTATTAATTTATTGACAACATTTTTTTACTATTTTCAAGTAATAAAATTTTAGAATATCTTTAAGATAAAATAATCTTAAGCCTTACAGTTATCAATTTAATTTCATCCTGTCTACGCTCCTACAATTAGCTTATTATTTCATGCCAACCTAGTGGTATTTATCAAAGTTACTCATACTCATCGATCTACATTCAAACATAAATTTTATTTTTATATAGGAAGTATAACAAGGATCATCAGCCATTGATATTGTATACAAGGTGTTTGAAAAGTCCGTTTCAAGGCTTTCATTTGGAACCAACGTCTTCTAGGGTCATGGAAATCAAGTGCACCCCTAGGGAAGTGACCATGGCGAATCCATTGAAAAGACTTAAACGCCCCACGCGGAGAAGTAAGAAAGTTAAAAAAATAATTAAAAATTTAAGGAGATGAAACAAAAACTTTAGTAACAAAATTCTCGTTAACATCATAAAAACACGTAGAAAAAAATTTCATGAAAATATTTTCAATATTCGAGGAGATATTAGCAAGTGAAAATAGTACACATTTTCAGGCCTTAAAAAAAATAAAAAATTCGTAAATTTGCAAGTTTTTTTGGTTTATTCATTTTAAATTTCTCTTCATATAGCTAAAAAACGCAAAAACTACACAATAACACTGAAAAACTTGTAAATTTGGGAAATTTTTCTTTTTCGAAGCTTTACCTTCTAATTTTCCTGGAATATTGAAGTGTTTGTTCCATCTTCTTTAGTTTTTTTTTCATTAATTTTTAACTTTCTGATTTCTCTGCGTTGGGCGCTGTAAGTCATTTAA
The DNA here is from genome assembly GCA_963680715.1 of Tetragnatha montana. NCBI lineage: Eukaryota > Metazoa > Arthropoda > Arachnida > Araneae > Tetragnathidae > Tetragnatha > Tetragnatha montana. The sequence continues at coordinate 27,998,095 of OY796676.1, read as the reverse complement.
ATGGATTTCCCATGGTTACTTACCTAGGGGTGCACCTAATTTCCATGACCCTAGGAGACGTTGGTTCCAAATAAATGCCGTGAAACGGACTTTTGAATGGTGGGGCTAAGATGACCAAAACTTAGCAACCCAGCTCCCCAATTTTTCAAAAAAAAAAAAAAAAAAAAAAAAAAAAAAAAAAAAAAAAAAAAAAAAAAAATGTGGTAATTTTTTTTTTACCGTATCGTATATTGAACACGCATGAGCTAAACGCAATTATTGAATTAATAAAAAATAGTGAAGGGCCATTTGATCGCATCAGAAGGTCTCTTGATAAAAACTTTTAAATAGGATCGTTATAGTTGAAATGTTTAAGTTCAGTAAACAAAACAGACAAGTAATGTAGTTAATAAAACCTTAATACCCAAAATTTTAAGTTAAGTATAGTTTTAACTGGAGTAATTTCGGTGAGTGTTTGTAATACACTCACTTCTTTCAACGGGTGCTTTAAGTGCCTTACATTTAGGGGCCGATCAAATATTACGTAAGCATGTTTCTGGTAATTTTTGACCCCCCTTCTCCCTTGTCAGCAAAGATAAGCAAATCTCAACCCCCCTGCATAATTACGTATGAAAACTGCCCGGACCCCCACCCGAAAAGTCAAAATGCTTAAAATTTTTTTCCCAGTTTAATTTTTTAGAATTTACATTTGGCTGAATTTTGGAATTATTTATGCAAGATATTTTCGAAACTGCTGTGTTTGTAACGTCTTACGTAAGAATCATTCATACCCCCTCCTCCTTAGGTGCTTACGTAATATTTGAATGACCCTTTATCTACATGTTAAAAATATTGTCTCTAATAAACAATTAACTTAAAATACTATCATACGGTGCTTTTAATTAAGAGAGCAACGGAGCGCATCTCTCTTAGTACCAGGGATGCACGAACGCGCGGCCGGCAGAGAAGAGGGTACCCTCAGACGCACCAGAGATGGGAGACAGAGAGGATTGTCTCCGCAAGTTCACCGATGCCCCACGTGAGTCGCATAATTTTTGAACCCCCTTCATTTAGCAAAAGCATAAACTCTCCTAATTTCAACCCCTTTGTGCTGTCCCTTTCAGTCATTCTTTGAATACCCATCTTTCTTTCAATCTGCGATATGTTTATGCGATTTAATTGAAATTGAGTTAAAACTATGCTATTTTTATGGAGGGGAAATGTTTTATTTAAACTTAATTGGAAACTTATTTTTTCTTTGTAAATATGTGTCATATCTTTTTTTAATGCACATTACGTCTTTTACACCTTCTTCAAAAACATAATTTTGTTGTAATTTTAATGTGATAAATGTTTAATAAATAATATGAACAATAAAAAGGTAGGAATTACTAATGGAAATTTGGTCATCCCCGTCTGTGGGTATTACAAAAATTACAAGCAAACTTATCTCAAGTCAGACTGAATAAGTTTTGTATTGACCAAGTTTTACAACTTGAAAGGATAAGGTCTTTAGTGTCTAAAAGATTATGAGACCAGGGTGTGTTTAAATTTGAATGTCAAATGTCATTTTTTATCAATGTATCTAAGAAAGAAAAAGGACTTTGAATAGAATGAATTTTTAATTTTAATTTTTGTAATTCTGGCTTTATAATGTGCACTGAAAAATATTTTAATTCCTAATATCTAAGAGTTCTAGAAATAATTTTCATGGGGAAAAACAACGATGAACGGAATATCTTATACATAATAACCTCTAAGGTTTTTAAATTGAGTTTTGTTCAAATAAATTTTAAATTTTTATAGCCAAATAATTTTATCTTAAATGAAGAAATTTGTGAAGCAATTTATTTAAAATTTTATTTATCCTTAATATAATGGCGAAAGAAAGAAAAGGTAGCCATCACTTCAATAACGTTTTTAAAATCTAAAATATCAATTCCTTACACATAAGCGTTTAAAATATATTTCAGGTTTCTCAGGAACTTGCCAGGAATATCTCGGAAATCTACTTGTTAATCTATGAAAGATATGGGGAAACTTTAACCTAATAAGTATATAGTTTTACGGCAAAAAATTTGAACAGAGGTTTGACATATAAATTCTGAGATTCCTTCCTTAACATTTGTAAAATTGCTGTTGTTTACCTACATCTAAAATATACAAAAATTGCCATGTTTTCTCTTAAAAACGAACAATCTGACTCATAATTATAAGCCTTTAAGTCTTGCATGAGCCTAAACACCATATAATTTAAAGGATCTGTCCTCAGCATTTCAAAAGCATCTAAAAATTTAAAATAAAAATAGTTTTTCATTTTTTTAATATAACTTTCGTACGCCACCGCCGCCGTATTAACGTATTTAGTATATTTATGAAGCTTTTAATTTTCGTTAGCTTTATTTTTGTTTTTACTTACATTAGAGTGGCGTAAAAGTTTTAACTCCTTTGCCACATTTTCGGTGACATTACTCAATTAATGTGTAATTACTAATTTCTGGTACAAATTTAGTTTCTATGAAAATATCATAAAACAAGGAGGAACTTTCCTGCGGATTGTACCTATTGCTCCAAATTTTCTGGTACAAAAAGGTAAGAAAATAATTATCACTAATTCTTTTTCCACAAAGCAAATTTTCCCCAACAGACAAAACCTTTCAATTTAGAAACTCTAGCCTTAACACAATCTATACTAATTTGTCACGACCCTTTTAGTGACGTTTCGGATATCATAACTCTTTCGGAATGGTTTACCTTTGAAGGTTTTCTTGAAGCTATTCATCACTTACGCGTTTCAGTCTTGATGTTTACGATCTATTTCAGATCGCGTCATGATGAATGGTTATTGATTAGAGAAGAAAGTGCATGACCAGTGGTCATTATTTATGTGCTGGAGCTTTCTAGAGGTCTCGTAAATAGGATTTGTTCCGGTAATTTTTGAACTTGATTACGTGGTTACACTGTTTAAAGAGTTTTTAACATTTTTGTTATCACTTTATTTAAGATTTGTTTTTTGGAATACAACAGGAAAATGAAGAAAAATTAGTAACATTTATATTCCTGGTTATTAATATCATAAATTAATTTTATATTGAACATATAAAATTAATTTATGATATTAATCCATTCCCTTTGTTAGGAAAAAGCATTTCAAAAGATCAATTTGTTAAAAAATTATCAATCACAAAGGTTAAAGTTATGCATAAATAAAAATTATCTAAAACCCAGGGAAAGTGAAAGGAACACATAACTTTAAAATGGAAAACTTTTGAGGAACGCGACCTTAATTGGGCTCATCTAGTGTCGCACGCTTTCGTTTAAGACCAAGTTTATCCAAATCGGTTCGTTGGTTTGACAAGTATTTTAATATAAAGATTAAAAAAATAAAAATATAACGACTTTTGTAGAAAATTAATTTTGTATCAATGTGCCCTGGGCAGTTGGATACATTGTTTGGGACACATTAATACAGTGATTAATTTGCTCATAAAATTAAAACAAAAATTTAGGAAAATAATAAACGTTCTTTTATTAAGAGGGATCCTGAGCTCTTTTACATTACATTCAATGATAAAAAAATCAAAGAATTTAAAGAATGGTCGTTTTTAAGAAAGTAAGGTGTAAATTTTCATAGGTATAATTGCTCCAGAATTAGTTGAATAAAATTCAAAGGTATCAGTGTCTAAAATAATCCAGAAATTAATAAATAAGACACTGATTAACTGGTTAGTTTTTGGCCATTTACCTATCTATTTTGTTACTGATTTTTTTTTTAATTTATAAACACACATAGCTACAATACAAGCAGTTTCCAATCTCAAACACTTGATAAAACCCAAAGATTTGAAAACTGATGTAAATATGTAGATGTAATTTACAATTTTATTTAACAAATAGGCAAAGGTTATTTAAAATATAAATATATAACCCCTATTGGTAACAAGAATGAACTTGCTTTTGGAATTTACAGATTCTATATTCAAAGTAGAATAGCACCAGGAACATTTTACTTAAAAATTTACTTTTGGAAATTTTTGATGAAATAAATTTTGTTTCTTTCATTAAAATTTATTGACTTACTTACTGCGGAGTTTAACGGTTTGAGATGTATAATATTTATGAATGGCAACTTTTAGAAAAACTTTGACCTAACCTAAATAACTGTAATAGTTTAAGAGATATTGAAAGTGTATGGTGTATAAATGTGCCCCTTGTATCAAATCGCCCGCTTTACCTCATATGTTGTTTATGAAAAGCTAAAGTATCGAGGAAAAGTTTTTTCTTCAGTTTAGTTTTAATGAATAAAAAATTACAGGGTAGAAATTAAAAATAGGTGCTTGGTACAATACCTTTCCCTACAGTTAAAAATGTTTTTTTTTGTAGCTGAAAATGATTGAAATAAGAAAATAATTTGCTTTGCAAAATACGTAAAGGTTTATTGTTATTTAAATAATCCGACAAATAGCAAGTTATGTCATAATTTTTAGAATAGATAGCACCAATGAATAATACAAAAATCATTAAAAAAAATATTAAATATTCTTTTTAATTTAAAGAAGGTACTACTTAAAAATCGCAATTTTTTAAGCAAGTTATTATCATGTAATTTCCATTTAAAATTTCTGTCTATTTGTAGATAGTATTTAATTGTATCAACCCTTTCAATAGTGTCACATGCACACGAAACATTGCATTGAAGATTACAAAGAAAGCCATGAAAGTTTATAAAGTATTACTCAAAGAAACATTAAGTTTTAAATTAAACATCATGAATTTGGTCTTAAAAACACTTGGTCTATTATTTATAATACTAAAACATCTACAAAAACAAATGTATCAAAAACATTTTTTGTTTCTAACAACCAAAAAGCTATAAAAATTTGTAATAAATTAGGTATATAAACAAATATACGGTTGAAGCTTTTAAGTCGAGAAAAAAGTTTTTCATTATCGACTATACAGTTTTGCCATTAAACAATGCATCTTCCGAATTTATACTGTTTTGTGTCTTCTTCAAGCAGAAGTTTCCGTAAATATTTATTGCTCACTTTACTATCGAGCTAGTTTTTATAACTCAATGTTTGACTCTACCATTTATTTATGAGAAACTGAAAAGCATTTAAGAACTTTTGGAAACCGGCTAAAGACTCTATTGGCGGTAACTCCTGTTTTTTTGGAATCCTTCCTTAAGTTTCAATCTGAATGAAGAGCACAAAAACACGCCTATTTTATCATTCTGTGAAATTTCTCTAGTTTAGATTATGAAATTATACTTTACACAAAAATCCCTTGCTATTCTTTCTATCTAGAACGAAACCAAATCAGAGACTATCCAAAAAAAAGTTCTCTTGAGGACACCCCTTCAAAATACAAGAACTTACATTTCTTCAATTCGTATTGAATAAGACTTCCTAATATTCAAAAATAAATAAGGAAAAAGTTTATAACTTCCAAAGAAAAAACTTGATATTTAACGATCACAAATATAAATGTTATTCCACGCTTAATAAGTAAAATAGGTCTTAAAATTTAATGCAACGATAATGGTTTTTATTGCATTTGAGTTTTTTTTTAATTCTTCTGCTATGTAAAAAAACTGCAAGATGTGTAAGTGAGTTGTCCACATAAAAAAACAAAATTATGTGTAAACTCAACAATGGTGAACATAAAACTTTGTTAAGAACTTTATAAGAACTTTTTTCTTAGTCTTCTAAATCTCTATTACAGTACAGTAAATATTCTTTTAGTGTATTAAGTACAACCTCCTATTGTGAGTTTCTTTTCCCTAACTATTGCTCTTTCTCCGTTATGATCCGGTATTAAGAATTGAGTTCGGTCCTCCTAAAATAGGATAACTGGCGTTCTATCGTATTAGTATCAAGTAAATAGATAAATAGTAAACGACACTAATCGCTTGTGTTTTTCCTTGACTAGTTCTTGTCACCTGAATAAGTGCGACATTTATGTGATTACATCTAAGGAACGCTAATGAGATATTGAAGTATTTCCTCCTCTTTTTCTGGAATCTAATATATTCCCGGAGATCGATTCAAAGGAGACTCCTATTAGGGCAGGGTTTTAAATGACGGAGGAATATTTTAGGAATAGTTAATATTCTTTTTTTGCAGTTTTAAAATTTTTAATACTTTTTCCTAGTAATTAATATCTTTATTTTCTCGTAAACCATAACTCAAAACTACCTATCACATTTAATTAAAAAATTATTTGGTTCGTTTTAAATTCAGTTATTTTATACAAAAACTCAATAGCCTTAATTAAATGGTTAAACTCAAACCTAGGCAAAAAGTATTTAAAATTTTTCAAATACCTTCATAAGATATACCATAATAATTCAGCAAGACACACATAGGTTGTGGGGAATGTAAAACAAACAAATTTTTAAAAAAATTAGAAAAATTGCCCTTTACTATTGTCTTGTACAAAACAAATCGATTTGGGACTATCCCAGAGTTTCTGGAACAGTAAGGCCTTGTATAAGTGACGAGAATTTTGTTGCAATTTTTTCTCTTTAAAACTATAAACTTTTGAAGTTTATTTCTGTGAAAGTTTTATCCTGAAATTTTACTGGGGAATGCCTTATGAAAGTTGCTTTTCGGAAAAAAAATCCATCCATGTATTTTTTTTAAACTTGCTTTTTTCTAAATGCGTTTCATCAAAATTTTCAAGGGACAAATGAATTCAGAACTTAAAGCGATGTAAAAATTTACCCATTAAAAAAAATTAGCGAAGATTTTTTTTATTAGGCTAGCAAATTCCATCGACATTTATCTGCTCATATATATGACAGTGTAATATATATTTATGAGCTAGATCTAAGCCTTTCTTCTCCTCTCTAACGGTGCGTTTTTCAGTTTTTTATTTGATTGTCTTTTAACCAAAGATTCCAAATAATAAATCAAGCAAGCTCCATGTAATAGTTCTTCTAAGTAATGGACTCAATGAATCATAAAATATGGATTAAAATTCGTAATGTTAATCAACGGTTTGCGTATGAAACAATGCGTATGAAATTCATGGTAAGAAATGACAAATTCATGCGAGGAATTATTATGTACTTTAGTATTTTTTAACAATCTAGGAGTCTGTATTACATATATAGTTAGAAAGTTATTAAATTAATTTGTGACTTTCTAAAAATTACTTTTAACTTGGCATGTTACGACTCTCAAAAGTTTTTTTGGAAATTCCAGACTGAAAACTTTACAGTACAAAATTGAATTATGATATGGTTTATGTTTAAAAAATATTTTTCACAAAATCGATAACCAAAAGGGAGGAAAGAACTACATCAGGCACTAAAGAATACTGGATAAAATCTTCTTCTCTATATGGCTTTTTCAGAGATCCCCTTTGATAACTAAGAATACATTGGTTTTTCTATCATTTTCCAAATCAACTTTAAGGCTCTTAAATTTTGACTTTAGAGTATTTAACGCATAAATAGACGACATTAGTGTGACGTCACTTGCTTGTTTGGAAACGTTGATTCTATCCGTGATTGGTTCCGTGATTGGAGGTAAATCCGTACCAATCCGTACGGAACCAATCACGGATGGAATCTACGTTTCCAAACAAGCAAGTGACGTTTTGACTAATGTCGTCTATTTGAAAATTCAGAATAATGTACTAATTATTACACAGATAAAAAATAGAATACTACTTTTTTTCTACTTTTCAAAATCTACACTAGGCAGAGCCGCTAGGTGCTTTGGAGCTACGGTTAGCCATTGGAATCTTATACATATGGAAGCGATGTATTTTTTTTTTTTTTGCCTTTGCTGTGCCAACTCCTTTTTCTGTTTCAAATGAAATATTTTAGGTACAATTCCGTTAGAGTCCCTGCTAAATATCGCCAATATCCAAATCGCTAAATATCCAAATATCAAAAAAATTTTCTAACTTTTCTTAATAAACTGAATAGTTATTGATCTAATTAAACATTTTAATTCAGGAGTTTGAAATTATTTATGAATATTTTTTCTTTTTGTTGTCTAAAAGAACCGGGCGATATCTAGCGGGTACTCTAACGGAATTGAACAATATTTTAATATGTTTTATAATTGTTATTATTTAATTTTTTTTTTGCTTTCTTTCTTTCATTTTATTTGTTGTGTTAGACTATTTAGGTATATCTATCATATAAGTATTACCTCTTAGTTACTTGTTCGGGGTTTATTCCCCTTGGTAACAAATATGTTTTTTTTTTTCTCTTCCAAAATTTGTATGTACTATTGTCGAATGTAAAATAAAGATTATTAATATTATTTTTGCATACCCAAAAAGTGGAATATTTCTATGCTCCCGGGTTTGCGTCGGGGGGGGGGGGTCCAAGAATTTGAATCCAATCATCCATTACTGTGCCATCAAAATATACAAGTAAGATAGTTAGGTGATATTAGAAATAATTTGATGAACAAAAATTTCATTTAGCTCGTATAAATAGGTAACGTAGCCATCAGCTTTTCTTCTGCAGCTTGTTCAGCAGTCGGGAGGGGCCGATCTGAGGCAAAGCAGCCTGTTTTCGGTAGCAGCTGATTGGAAGGGTGATGGACGCGACCTGTCATCGACTCTATTTCGGGTCTGCTTGCCACTCTCATCGATGTTGCGTTTTTCTGTTGCAAACTGCCCCTTCGACGTTTAAAAGGTATTTACCTTCTAAGCAAACAGTGCAGTCTGTGTAAAAGAATTCGTATTTTACATAGAAACCTTTTCCTCAAGTCTTTAAATCTGAATCCCTATAAATGCCGGGGACCCCGAACCTCGGTCAGTGGATGGGAAAGGGTCCAAAGGTTTTTCCTTTTCAATTCATAATTTTAATACGTACTTAATTAACGTTAAAATTAGTTCAAAAATTAACTCTCGACTATGCCAATTAGCCCCACACCCGAGGCTACTTGGCATACCCTATGAGACAAGTTGGCATAACCTAATTTGCGTATTAATACTTCGATAAAATACGGCAGTTTTTGTAAAGAAATTTTGTTTATTATGTTCCTTTTTTATTTCACATTATTATGCCATATTTTTGGAGGTTTTTTCTCATTTTAAGTTTCCGAGAGAGACCCTGTAACCCTTCTTGTTCCCTCCACATAGCTCTTAAACTAAATTATTTAAAATATTACAGGGTTCTCTACTTGGGTCGCCATATTGGCATACTTGGGTCGCCTACTACAGCTGCGCTTTCGATCACTGATAAATGTGATTGTTAAAATAGAAGCACATTTTCTTTACAGCCATGGTTGATATTGATGTCGCTCTAATATAATAGCTATTATGATGCATGCATGGGTCCACAATAAACCCCTTATTCGAACACTGATATTTAATTTTAAAGATTTTATTTTCGATACCTACAAAATGTATTGACGGATTGTAAGAAAAATAGAAAACATAAAATAAAACCAGGGATCTAATTTAATTTAAAGATTGTATCTCTATATCCAAAAAAAAAATGTATCTAGGATTTATTCATAAAAAATAATTTTTTAAGTAGATGTTTGTGACAGTTTTATTTTATTACAATAAAATTTCCTTGATAGAAATCCATGATATGCTGACTTAACTTCCAAAGACTTAAATCATCTTTCCCTTCAGTAATGAGCGTCATCAAATAAATGGTGACAAATCTATAACTAATTTTAAATTTCCTCTAGACACAAATTTCCAATCAAACGAATCCGACCCTCAAGATGTATCAGAAATATAATACGATAAAGAGGCACACAATCATATACATTTATCTAAAAACAGCTACCATTTTTGAAACAATATGATCTGCAAAGGATATTTTGAAGCCACAATTCCGGAGAAGCCTTCATTAAAAGACAAGTGGCTGAAGAGATAAGGTTCTTATTAAAATTCGATAAGGGTAGGAAGCGCACTCGAAGAGAACGCAGCTGGTCCCCAGGGTCCTATTAACTATAATGATAGCGTCTCAGCACTTTTCATCCAGATACGGTTTTATTGTACTTAATGTTAATTTGGAATGGTCAGAAAACTGATATAATTACGCAAGATTAGCTGTATTGAAACTTTTGTAATTTGAGAGGAAATAGAGAAAGGTCAATAGATCATATTATGCTTCTTTTATCTCTATTTTTTACTTTCGTTTATTGACGTGAATTAGGCACATCAAAAGGACATCAATGTACGATCTAAAGAGAATGGTTGCATCGCAAATTAACAGGGGCTAGGACATTATGTATTTGGTATTTAATTATACAAGCTGTTTTAACATGCTTTTAAAAATATATTCAGCCAATATTGAAGCAATAATGTTCTTCTTTAGCCTCTATGACATAATACGCACATATTGACAATAAATCCACTTATTTAAAACAAATTTTAGAAATTGTTCACAATGAATAAATAAGATTGGTTTTGAATTACTTTTTTTAAATTTTTCATACAGTGTATTTTTTATTAAAAACTTTAAATGCATACAATAAAATAAAGAAAAATAAACTTAGTTGATATAAAATGATAGTTTAATTAAATATTTTTAAGCTACACTTAATTAAAAAATATGTTAAATCTCAAAACACTTTTTAAACTAAAAACTAGGTAATGTTTGTTTCTTTGCAATAAATGAGCTCTAAAGGAAAAACGGATTGACAGGTGTAACTTTATTTTACTGCATCAATTTTAAGTTAAAGGAAAAGCAGGTTTTACAGGTATAGATATTGTTTTTACTGCAATAACTCTATGTTGGAGGAAAAGTATAGATTACTTAAAAGAGTAGTTCTTTTCACTTGGAATTTTACCCCCTGTGAGGAAATTCAACAGAGTAAAAAACAATTATACATTACTAATTTACTATTTAAATCTAAAACATAATTTTATTTCAAAAATATCTATATATTTTTTATGAGTAAAAACTTTGAATTGTAAGTATACTTATTTATTAATAGGTAAGTGTTAAATTAAAAAGTAAATGTTAAATGAATAGTATTGATGAAAACAGTTGACTTGCTGAACAGTTTAAGAATGTCACTTGAAAACTACAAAAATTAAATCAAGTGGGTGGGATGTTATAAGGCAGGTATCTGTTTACAAACTTTCCCTTTCCAGTCTCTGATCTAAGAGGCGAATTCCATTACTTGAAAGAGCCAAGAACCAACATACGGAATATACAATAAATTGCTCAGAATGCATGAAAATAACAATAGAATATAAGATAATTCATTAAAAAAATTTTGAAATGAGAAAATTATTTAATTTAAATTTATTCAAAATAATCGACTAATCTTGTTCCAGCGCTTAAGCAGCTTGGAAAATAGAAAATCAAATTTAAACCAAATATTTAACTAAAATTGGAAATAAGTCGGTTTGAGACTCTGGACTCTCATCAGGGGGTCCATCCAACGTCCCACACCCACGATGGCCTTTCTTATTAAATAAATAAAATTGGTTTTGAATTACTTTTTTTTTTTAATTTTTCATACAGTGTATCTTTTATTAAAAACCGATGCATACAATAAAAAAAAGAAAAAGGAACCTAATTAATGTAAAATGACACTTCAATTAAATGTTTTAAGCAAACAGACCGGAAAATATATGTAACCAATACCAATGTCTCAAAACACTTTTTAAACTCTAAACTAGGTGATGTTTGTTTCTTTGCAATAAATGAGCTCTAAAGGAAAAACGGATTGACAGGTGTAACTTTATTTTACTGCATCAATTTTAAGTTAAAGGAAAAGCAGGTTTTACAGGTATAGATATTGTTTTTACCGCAATAACTCTATGTTGGAGGAAAAGTATAGATTACTTAAAAGAGTAGTTCTTTTCACTTGGAATTTTACCCCCTGTGAGGAAATTCAACAGAGTAAAAAACAATTATACATTACTAATTTACTATTTAAATCTAAAACATAATTTTATTTCAAAAATATCTATATTTTTTATGAGTAAAAACTTTGAATTGTAAGTATACTTATTTATTAATAGGTAAGTGTTAAATTAAAAAGTAAATGTTAAATGAATAGTATTGAAGAAAACAGTTGACTTGCTGAACAGTTTAAGAATGTCACTTGAAAACTACAAAAATTAAATCAAGTGGGTGGGATGTTATAAGGCAGGTATCTGTTTGCAAACTCTCCCTTTCCAGTCTCTGATCTAAGAGGCGAATTCCATTACTTGAAAGAGCCAAGAACCAACATACGGAATATACAATAAAGCTCAGAATGCATAAATAACAATAGAATATAAGATAATTCATTAAAAAAATTTTGAAATGAGAAAATTATTTAATTTAAATTTATTCAAAATAATCGACTAATCTTGTTCCAGCGCTTAAGCAGCTTGGAAAATAGAAAATCAAATTTAAACCAAATATTTAACTAAAATTTGAAAGAAGTCGGTTTGAGACTCTGGACTCTCATCAGGGGGTCCATCCAACGTCCCACACCCACGATGGCCTTTCTTATTAAATAAATAAAATTGGTTTTGAATTACTTTTTTTTAAATTTTTCATACAGTGTATCTTTTATTAAAAACCGATGCATAATGTGGTTTCAAATTCATAATATGAGCAGCTGTACCGAACATTTAACATCTGAGAGGAGCGAAACTTGATGGGTACAGCACAATAAATTTTATTCCGGCCAAAAATTAGCTATTTACACAAAAGACTTACATTTTACCATTTCCAAATTTTCTAACACATTTTTCATTTAAATTTAAAAGCTCACAAAATAATATCACGCGTCACTTCCTGGTTGCCAAAAGGTTTCTAACTAAAAATAAACAAATAGATAGCTGCTACTAGTCTGATTTCCAACATTCTCCCCACTTTGAGTTTGAGAATGTCAGTTCAAACTCAAACCCCATGTTCTTCCTTGTAAAACGTCTTGGGGGGAGCTCCAAATCCTTGAGTTGTCTTCCATTTGATAAATTTTCGTCCAATTTTTAATTGTTCAAATCTTTTCACCTCAATTTTTTTCTTTTCTCTTCCACTTATTTTACATTCTTGTGTACCTTCATCCTCTTCTTCTCTACCTTTAGAAATCATCACTTCTTCCTGTGTCTTCCCTCTCTTCTTTTTAATCAGATTTTCAGCTCTATCAACAGAATCATCTTCCTCCTTTAAGTTCTCCAGTTCTTTCTCTATAGTTTTATCCAGGTTAACTTCTTTCTTGTTCGGTTTCTCATCAGTCTGTTTTATTCTAGAATCCTTCAATCTTTTCACCAACACCTTCATAGGATGGTTCTCTTCGTCTTTTTCGCCGTTTATCTTTTCTTTTCCCGTTTCAGTTCTTTCTTCATCTTTTACCGCCAAAGATTCATCTCCCTTCCTTCTTTCAAACATCTTTAGGGTCTTGATCTTCTCGGTTTCTTCATCAACAAATTCTGATGGTTTCTTATCCCATCTATCGACCCGCTTTTCCATTCTCTCTTTCTCCTCATCTTGCCACAACTCGGTTGGTTTCTTGTCTTTTGAGGACCACTTGGATTCAATAGTCACATTCTTTATAACCTCACTAGTTTCTTTTCCATCATCTTCGACCTGATGCTTCGAAAAAACAAAGAGCTGTTAAGCTGAAGACAACAGGGGAGAAAGAGGTTAAAGAATGTCCAGAGATTCCTGTCACCTCTTCACCTGTTGAGACAGAGATCTTTGGGACGTCATCCCCTTGGATGAAGATGGGATGTCGGGAAGATGTGGTTGCCAAAAGGTTTCTAACTAAAAATAAACAAATAGATAGCTGCTACTAGTCTGATTTCCAACATTCAATAAAAAAAAGAAAAAGGAACTTAATTAAATGTAAAATGATACTTAATGATACCGGAAAATATATGTAACCAATACCAATACCAATGTCTCAAAACATTTTTTAAACTCTAAACTAGTTGATGTTTGTTTCTTTGCAATAAATGAGCTCTAAAGGAAAAACGGATTGACAGGTGTAACTTTATTTTACTGCATCAGTTTTATGTTAAAGGAAAAGCAGGTTTTACAAGTGTAGGTATTGTTTTTACCGCAATAACTCTATGTTGGAGGAAAAGTATAGATTACTTAAAAGAGTAGATCTTTCTCCATTGGGAATGTTACCCCCTGTGAGGAAATATTCAATGTGGTAAAAAACAATTACCCATTATTTATTTACTATTTAAGTCTAAAACATAATTGTATTTCAAAAATATCTAGATTTTTTTATGAGTAAAAAATTTGAACTCTAAGTACTTATACAAACGTTCATTGAATAGTATTGATGAAAACAGTTGACCTGCTGAGCAGTTTACAAATGTCACTTGAAAACTACAAAAATTAAGTCAAGTGCTTGGGATGTTATAAGACAGGTCTGTTTACGAACTCTCCTTTTCCAGTCTCTGATCTAAGAAGCGAATTCCATTACTTGAAGGAGCCAAGAGCCAACAAACGGAATATATAAAGCTCAGAATGCATGAATAACAATAGCTTTCGAATCCATTTCCTTCGACAGTTGTTTTATTCTAGTTCATCTGTTTTTCGTGATTTTCTGCTTAAATGGTAGCTCTCTATTTTATGGAATAAATCTTCACACAAAGCTTTATTTAAAGTAAAAGCATGTTTTACAGGTGTGGATAATGATTATATCCCAATAACTTTGTCAGAGAAAGAGTATATTACCTAAAAGTAGTTTTAAAAAAAAGCTGAGAATGTTATAGTCTTTGAAGAAATTCAACATGGTAAAAAATGCTGTTCTTTTTAGCTATTATTATGACAATCGGGCTTTTAAAAAGAAGTTATGCGAGTATACAATACAGTTACAATTACATAACAAATACAGTTACAGCAGAGTGATTCCTTAGCTGAGATAATCCAATATTTACAATCAAAAAATTTAACTGTTAAAAATATTAAATATACCTAACTTATTATATTAAACTGTTGAAAGTTCTCTGGCCCTCTGACAACAGTTTTTTAAAGTCCTACAGTCAAAAAATTTGGTAGCTTCTCAGTGTTTTGTAAATCTATGGTTTGTTGAGTGTGTGGAGAGATTCTTGTCACTAAAAAAAAGTTTTATTTAAAAGAAGATATTACACCTTAAAACTATTCTTAAGTTCTCTTTTACTTTTCAGGAGAAGGTTGTTATGCTGCTTGGGACAGTCTGTTCTGTTGGCCACCTACACCCTCTGGATCCACTTTATCCTTTCCATGTGAAGTAATATTCCCTTTTCTTAGCACTGCTAAAGGTAAGATTACGAAATAACCAAGAATTTTTACATAAAGAGCACTGAAAAGAAAAATTTAGATATCAACCATCTAAATTTTTCGTATCAAATATTTAATTATATAAAGGTTTGTGTGCTGCTAATTTTCGTTTATACATTATACTTCAAAAAGATTAATGATGTTTAGGTTAACGGTTTTAAATTGGAAATATGTATTTTTCTGTTACGCAAGTTATAGAGGGAACAAAACTAAAACTGAGAAGAGTTATTATTAATAACATTATTTTAATTTGTATTTTTCTTAAAATTAAATTATTTTAAAGATGTGTTTTTAAAAATGTTTAAGATAAAAATGTAAGCACTCTCCTTCAAAGTATTTTTTTTTTTTACTATTTTAAGATTTATTAAATTTTACACTCAAGAAATTAAAGTTATATTATGAAAAATCATGAAAGGCAAGAGGAAACTTAGTAAATCACGTTATTCATGAGTAACATAGTCCGAGGTTTTTAATTTTAATTATTTTTCGGTTGGCAGCAGCGGTAGCCTTTCGTAAGTGTGGGGATGATGGCGAATGGTTGCATGATGGATGGACCAATTACAGTCTATGTGAAGGCCTGGAAGTTAAGCCATTCCAAGAAGAGGTAATAACGAATATTACCAAATTATTACCTAAAAGAGTTGGTTCCATTTCATTAAAGCAAATATTGACTATCCTAGTTAATAAAATAGTGTTATCACAAGGAGACATGTGTTCTTTAACATATCAAAGTAACAAGATTTTTCAAGACCTGATTTAGACAGGTCCTTTTTTAGTAGTTGGAATCTAAAGTAGAAATTTTATTGTGTTGTTGAATTTGTGTTCCGATTTTTACAGAAGCCACAAGAAGGAGTTAAAGCTGTCAGCATTGTGATGTTTGTTGGTTCTCTGGTATCTTTGATAAGTCTGTTTGTGGCCTTGGCGATATTCTCTTGTTTACGGTTAGTTATTTTTCAGAAAGCATTAATCTGATATATCAATAAAATCATTAATTTCGTTTAATGTGTTTATTTTTCATAGATCTGACTGACAATAAAAAAAATTAATTGTTGTTGTATCAATTAGAATTCACTTTATAATTGTGATTGATGTTTTCAATTATACTAATTGAATTACATCAATAAATGTTGAAACACGAAAAACCACCTAATATTTTTTATCATTGAACCTTTTTAAAATAAAGTAGTATATCTTAGCAACTCTTAAGAAATATTCATTCTTAAATTTGAAGGTACAGGTTAAGAGATGATTGGGACAGAAAAAGCTAATCTGGAGCCTATATCCCCAAAATTAAACGTACCACGTATTTCTCTTTTTAATAAATCAATTACATAAATACATCTTAATGCGTGTCAGACTGTTGACTTACGGTGTATCTCTACCTTATATTCAGCTATGTTCATCTCCAGGTGCTTACAATGTTCTCGAGTCCGAGTGCATAGGAACCTAGTTTGCGCCCTCATCTTGCACTCAATTCTTCTTCTGGGGCTGTCCTCAGCTGGACTGTGGAGCGCTCCTGCACATCTCCTTGCCAACACGGTAAGCCCACTTTTTGTTTAACTTCTCAAATGAAACGATCATCCAAAATATAAATATTCAGTCATTCACTAATTTCACTGTAGTATATAAGTTACTTACCAAGTGCACTTTTAAATCTCCTAAGCAGTTCAAGGCGTTTTTCTAAACCTGGTCTAAAAAAGTCAAGTAGTCTGCAAAATAATAGCTAAAGGCATTTTTCGAATAAAGTTAATAAACTTTGAAATTATTAAAATTGTGTAAAAATTTTTCGACATATTCATAGAAATAACCAGCTATAACACTATCAACTATCATTGGGATATTGTTTTCGTGGAAAATTTCAGCCCAATAGCGTTTGAAATTCAAGTTAATACTTAAAAACTATATAGTTTATTCCTGTTGATAATTATCTTAATATTTAAAAAAAATAAACTTTTAAATGATGAAATTTGTTATACCTTACAGCCAGACATATACCATGCACTCTTTTTTATATGCAAAAAGACATGTTACATGTTTCACCGTGTATCTAAATGTTTAAATAAGATAAAATCTGAAAATAAACAAATGATCCATTTACGACACTTAATATTGGTGTTGATCCCCCTCTACATACCCTTGTTTTGTATGGAGCTATCCTAAGGGGGATTTACCCAGTGACACTTTCATTGATCCAGAAACCAATAGCGGAGAAATGGCCAAAGAAGATTAATATATCGAACAGAGAGCGGTCCGGTGAATATATATTCAATGCTTTGGGTTGTCGTAGGTATATTAGTTTTCCTTCCTCTGGGAACGAGTTACCTATTGAAACTAATATACTCCAGCAAAGGAAAGAATTATATAACAAGTGTCTAAGGTTTTTAAGATATTTACCCCCTTATACTCGAATATTCAAGCACAGGATATCGATGTTTTTTTCTCAAAAGCTTATTCTATATTGCATATGCTTTGGGTTGTCATAGGTAGGTATATTAGTCTACCTTCCCCTGGGAACGGATTATTACCTATTGAAACTAATGTATTCCAGCAAAGAAAAGAATTATATAACAAGTGTCTATAAGGTTTTTAAGAGATTTTTCTTTTACATTAAAGCAGGATATCCGTGTTTTTTTTCTCAAAAGTTGCATGCGGAATATTTTTAAAGCTTTTCGAAGAAATTTCTTTTATAGAGCCTTATGTGTGTAGTCCAGAGGCGAATTCAGTTAATATTACGATGACGTACCCTCTTGGATCTACATAAATATTAGGAATCTTGATTTTCAAAAATAATATCAACTGTTTGTTTTAATTTCTTCTCTAGTTTTTATCAAACAGCTTTTACAATAGAGAATTATTATTAGAGCAAATTAAGAGCGAATTATATGAGTTAAAATTTAGAGATGCACTTTATGTAAATAAAAACACAAAATTTTTATGAAAAAAACGTGCAAATTTTAGGATTTTACCCCCAAGACCAGATTTTTAGTGCTTTTTTTAATGAAGAGTTACAAAACAAATATCATAGTTGCCATAGTTGTTTTAATTTCATCTCGTAGTTGTTAAAAATTTAAAATCATTCGATCTAGAAGTTTGTGAATACAAGCAGAGGAGACCTAAAGCATTTTCCTGACCTAAAATATACCCAAGGTTAAGTTAAGTGTACAATGCTAAAAAATTAATTTACATATACCTAATGTCTATAATTTCGCAAACTTTATGATCTTTTAATTCAAAACAATTATCTTAGTCATTTTTATCAACGTAAGACACAAATAAAAGTTTCTATTTTATATAAGAAATTTTGACAAATTTTAAACGCAATAGAACTGAGAAAACAATAAGTAGTAATAATAAATTCCTTAAGGGGTGAGTGGAAGAAAGAGTCATGTGACATTTCAAAAAAGAAATTATTGTAGTTTATAATAAAGTATATGTATTGACTTACACTTTTAGTACAGACACCATCTTTCTAGAACCCTTAATAACAAACATAGCAGTGTCAAAAAGGAGGTAGGTGACCACTGAGCACAAAAAATATACTTTAAGTGGAAGAAGGAGATCATATAAAATTGAGCTGCGTGTTATATACCTTTTCCTTCCACTCCAGTACTGTTGAAAACAAGTTAGTGATTTAAAGTTTTTAAGTAAGTTATTGTTTGGAAAAAAGAAGCTTATACAAGCATTTTTTTTTTCTAGAAATACTTTTATATTTTTTTAATTGAAGGAAAATTAATTACAATAGTAGTAGTTTCATTTACTTTTTAGTAACAAAAATTAAATAAAATAAGGGTACCAGAAAAAAAACTTTTAAGGGTAAATATCTCGAAACAAGCTCTTTGTTACATACCTCTTTCTTTCACTTACCACACCTTCATTTCAATTTAAATATGTTTACCGTTTATCTTTGAAAGGGGTGGCTGTGCAAAAGCGTACTAGGCCTGAAAACCTACTCGGGAGCATGCAGTGTCTATTGGATGTTCGTCGAAGGGTTGCTCCTGCACAGTAGCATCGCTGTCTCCGTGTTCCAGAGGAACGCGCCATTCCTTCTTTACTACTTGATAGGGTGGTGTAAGTTACAAACTGATTGAATATACTAAGTAATTCTTTATGCCTATGCATTTAAAGCAGGCCTGCACAACATAAAGCTCGCGGGCCACATGTGGCCCACCAGCCCTCTTTTTGCGGCCCCTCAAAGTCTTGATCTTGAATGATTTCACAATTTGGACATTTTGGAAAAATTTAATTGAAAAGATCAAATTTCTTGTATTCCTATAGAATATTTTACAAATGAAATGATAGCTTTAAAAAGTTAAATGAACACCTAAAATTGTCAAATTTCATTAAAATTACAATGTAAAACCTCGATATATGTTTTGAACAAATATTATAAGTGATTCCCTCTTTTTTGTAATTAACAGTTTGTTATTGTTCTCAGTGTCCTTGAAAAGTAAAAGAAAGTCTAAACCGATCTTCTTTGGCCAGTGAAGATCAACCCAGATTGTTTTTTTGGCCCGCGGTAAGTTAAGCCGCCAAATTTTGGCCAGCATCAAAAATGTGTAGATGCAATTTTTGTACCGAACAAATATATTTGACTTCTTCTTTCTAATATGATGGCTTACGTAGCAATAAATTATGCTAATTTGGAATTCAAAGATTTGAAAGACGTTGAAACAACACCCCTGGGCAAGACTTTCAGACTTTTCTGGAGTATGTAATTTTTAATAATATCTTTCTCGGGGTACGTGGTTATATTTTTTCTTTGTTTCCTAGTCTTACCTGTTATCTTTGTGGGTGCATGGTTGTTAGTCATGGAGTTGCTATGGACGGGAAGCACATGCTATGAAGGCTATGGCCGCTCACCGTTCGTATGGATAGTCACGGGGCCAATGATACTTGCTCTACTGGTAAGTAAAGAGAAAAAAGATCAGTTTCAGTACATGAAGAAAGCTAAATTGCCTCTATAGTTAAACGTTAAAATACTGCATGTAAGCATCCTTCTGCTTTGAAAGAAAAAATTATTAGCATCCAGAAAATTGGGATTAATATTTTATTCGTGTTGTAGTGCTAATCATATCCTATTATACGATAGAAAAATACGATTAAAAATTTATATAAAATACATATTTAGGTATTCTGAAGTGCTTTGTGACGGAGGTTTTTAAAAAAAGGTACACGTGTGAAGCTTGATATAATTAAAAATCTGTAATAGGAACTAACCTGGCCTTGCAAAAAATTGAAGGCTCTTAAAAGTTTTATAAAGACCATAAAAGTTTTATAAAGATCATAATTTTAACTTCTTAAAACTTGGGAAAATTCCTATAAAATATTTGTTCCTATAAAATTGTGTTTGTTTAAAAATAAAAAGCTTCGTCTGGGGAACCTGATAGACTCCTTGATCAGATAAAGATATAGAACTGTAATTTATATCAAGTTAGAAGAGTACTTACTAAAAACCTTTACAACAATTAAGCAAACTTTATGGGTAAATAAATTCAGAGTATTTTATGTTCAGTATATGGGTATTAGCTAGCCTTAACTTTCGCCTCTTGTTTTAAGATGGACACTTCTCCCAGTGATTAGAATACGTGATTGCAATATTTTTTCTTAACCCTCTCCAAGCTTTAATTAAGGTAATGGTATAGAACAGTAATTCCTTATCTCGGGTAATTACGGATAATCGTGAGCACCGTATTTTATGGGGAAAGTCAATAAAACCACTATTTTTTATTGACAACTTTTTTTTCTGATTCAGGTGAACGCCGTATTCCTCGTCAACATCATTCGGATCTTGATCACGAAAATGCGGTCCAATGTTGCCATAGAAACGAAGCAGGTCAGGTAAGGCATTTTTATCCAAACGTTAGAATAGACTTTTTCTTTTTTCTCGACATCGTATAACTTTTAAAATTCAATTTGTTGACTTAAAAATGTTCCTTTAAAATTGCTTTTTATCACCCAGTTCTTTTATTACCCTGCATTTAAGTATCAAATAACTTTATTTTACTGAAATTTTAATTAAACATTTAGGGTAGATACAGGAAAAATGTGATGATTGATAACGGCTCTCTAGATTTTTAACAATAAGCATGCCTTGTTTAAATTAATTTCCTCGTCATAAAAATGGGATTCCTCACTTTTTAGGACGGATTTTAATCGATGACGATAACGACCAATGAGGTAATGCGTAGACTAAACAGGGTGAGGGAAGAAAATTATTTCGTAATGTCTGGTGTCGATTAGCCTGTAATCTACAACTTTGACTCACATCTTTGAAAATAAGCTTTCCCTTTCTTTCCATAGTCTGCATTCCATCTATTTGCGTGAAACGGGGATGTGATCTAAAGTTGATAAATAAGACCCCAAAAGAGAATTTTTTATAAAGGATAAAAACTTTTTTGCTCGCAATGATTATTTTTGTTCCTAGCAACATTCACATTGCATATTTTTTTATTTATAAAAGTAAATTAAATATTCTAAAATTTGTTGTAAAGACAAATTCCACCAAAATATCTTTTACACGAATTCTTAAAAAAAAACTTAAATAGTGCTTTCTCGGTTTTCTTTGATTTTATACAGAAGTTAGCTAGACTCTTTATAATTCTGATAATAAAGTAATGAAAATAAATTTTTAAAACTCTCATTTTTTTATCTATTTAGATACGTCCTACTTAGAAAGAGCTTATCGAATTGATTAATAAAATTAATAAACTAACAACTACTTTGTATTTTAAGAAATAGGAGGCTAACAAATCTATCTATTTTGATGGTGTAATTTTAATCTTCTCTCAGTAATACTCAAAGCGGTATATAGCATTGTAGATAGCTTTGGTAATACTTAGAGACCCTATATAAAGCCAGTCCCTATATAGATCCTATATAGAGCTATATATTTTCCAGTCTCTCTATATAAAGGGTCTCTAGCAATACCGATGACAGTACTGCTACTGCTAGCTACTGCCTATGCAATACGGGGTGATTCAATAAGTTCACCCAAACTGTGCAATAAAAGATTCCTCGCGTTCATGACATAAAAATGATCACAAAACTATATCTCTTCAACAACTTTTATTTTTGAAAAAAAAAGGTACGTCATTTCCGATAAAAACTTAAATACTTCATTCCACGGCATGCGCATGCATGCAAAGTTCATATTTTTAATATCTTTAGTCTGAAAACGTATCCAAATCAAGGTTTTTATATTGACATTTTCAGCTTAAAACGGATATGACGTCATACATTTTTCTGTCGCTATTTTCTCGAAAACTTGAGTCGTAGAGATATGGTTCTTAGGACATTTTTTATCTACTTCATGCAAAGAATCTGGCCGTGCAGAGTTTGGGCGGACTTGGTGAAACACCCTGTATAATGAACAGAATACAATGCAAACCTTTTAAACCTTAAACTAAAAAACATACCCATTTTGTTATCTTACAGGAGAGCTATGAAGGCCACTGCTTTGCTGTTTCCTCTTCTAGGACTGAGCTACTTGCTCTTCTGCATCAATCCTGGGGGAGAGTGGGAGCCTCTTTACATGCTCACCAATGCTCTTCTGCAATCTACGCAGGTATGAACAGTTTTACTTTCGATTATAATAAAAGACGCAAGGTTGTTTACGTGTGAAAGATCCCAACTTATTACCATTTAATTCACTTTTATGCTAATGTCCATAATTTAAAGCAGGTAAAAAAACTCTATAAATTATGTTATTCTTTAACTAATTTTGTAATACATTTATTATTTGAGTTCTGAAGATGAAATCGAGGTTTACGAAATGTATAATAAGCTGTCGAAGAGGTTTATTTGTGTTTTCCTTTTCTAGGGTTTCTTCGTGGCTCTTCTCTACTGCTTTCTTAACGCAGAAGTAAGAATTAACCTCATCCTTATATTTTAAACCTAAACATTCTTATCTTGGTGTAACCAGGATAAAAGCTTTTGCGAGTTTATAATGATAATGTTTGATAGGTTGTTGTTTGATTACGGTTTTCTAAAGTCCTACTTGAAGCAATTTTCCATGATGTCAAAAAGATTAAAAACGTTGACAGTAGGTATAAATAATTTTCGGAGAAATACAATAATGAAAATTTACAAAGAAGTTGTAAACTTCCAAACCTCCCCTTGGATACGGCCTTGCTGTGTTCTATCGGACAGATCCATTCCATCAACACCTATGAATTCTTATAATCATAAATATGACAAGCAGTTACAAATTTATAGATAGTAAATATTAAACCTGTATCAAATTTTAATACAAAAAATATGTTGTTGATAAACCCATGGCATTTAATTAACTTAAAACTTATAATACTATATTCTTACCTCTTCAGGTGCAGTCAGCGATATTTGCAGCGTATACCAGGAGAAACACGATCCGATGTACGAGACAACGGTCATCCAGGATGCTCACGAGCATCACGAACACTCATGAGCTCCCCCATCGGGAGACTGCCTTCAACGCGCTCTAGTCTCTACTACACACCTGTGAGGTTTCATGAGCAGTTGATACAGTATCATGTGTGCTTCAGTATGATGGGATGTTGTTGAATTCTCTAAAGTGCCAAGAATGTCCAAGTGAAGAAGCTCAAGAAAAAGTTGAACGTGAACACTAGGGAGAAGATAGTGTATAAGATACTTACAGACGATATGGAATTCCTTTCGAAGCCACCATTCTGCCGTGAAAGGTTTAAAGACGATTATGCCTAATGCCAATAATGACATTTTCTCTTTCTATCATTTTGTTAAAAAGAAAATTTATACATGAACGTATTCGGAAATATTTACGTTGGCTAGGCGTTTTTTTCTCAATCAGTACCTGAGACTACAACGTTTCTTTACAATGGAGAAGTAAGCCGAGAGCAACAGAACCAGGATTGCTGATTATTTTTGATTTTGTAAAAAAAATTTTAAAAATCAGATTTTTTTTTATTTAAATGAATTAACAGTTTAGGACTTTCTGAAACTGGTCAAAAATATACATTGATATTATAATTTCTGTTTGATATAATAATTTTGCATCACATTCTTATATATTTTATGCACTAATTAATATATTTTATTAACTAATTAAGGGAAGTAGTTCACTGCCATCATCACTGGTGATATTCCCGTTCTTGTACTATAAGTTACTAACCTTCTTTCACTAACTACTTACCAAATTTTGAAATTAATAAAATTATTGTTTTAAATCATAACTATGATTATATTTGATACATTACTAAATAAATCAAGCCTGATATTTGTGTAAAGATTGAAATCAATCTGAGTTATATTTGATTAGTTAAATTAATTTTATCCATTAAAGTAATATATATGTTTATTTCTTTAAATCAATAAGTAATTATTGATAAAAAAATAAAATCAAACCATTGATATTAGTGTAGTATAAGAAAAAATTAGATTGGAAAACATAACTCTAAAATTATAAAAATGAGCTTTTGATAAAAATCATCTAAACATTTTAAAAATTTGATACCAGGTAATAAAATATACGATTTATAATTCTCATTTAGTTAAATTATTGATTCTAAACTGTTCAATCAAGGGTCTCAAAGTGGTAGTAACACTTGTTTTTGAAACTGCAGGCGATTGCATATAAATGCTAAATGAATATATAGTATAAATATAAAGTTTAAAAATATAATGGAAATAATTTTTTAAACCATTTTTGAAAGCATACAACTAATTAATTTTTTAAAACTGTGGTAGTTCAAACTGTGGTAGTTTAACATTTTTGATTTGAATCACATGATTTTTTAAAAAAAATCAAATGATTAAAATCACGATTTAAATCAAGCAACCCTGAACAGAAGAAAGTAGTTTCCAGCGCGATATTTAGAGTGAAATTAGGCGCGTTAATTTAAAAATGGGATTAGTTTGTTAAATCCTTGCATATATTGCGTTTTTGGATCATAATTTTCGTAAAAATTTATTGAGCAAGGAAAGGAGAAGAGGAAGTGAGAAAAGAGATTTAGAAGGAGAGAGATTGAGATACAGATAACAGAGAGAGAATGGTTGTTTTGTGGGGGCTTTCCACTCTCTTCTAAAATTATTTCATCTTTGCTTTTTAATAGCTTGATTTGAAAGAAGATACGAATCAATTGGATGTTTTTGGCTGATTTAGGATTTAAGTAGGTAGAATGGTGGCAACTAAAGTATACCAAACTTTTTACCTGCTCTGCGTATAGTCAGAAAAGTTAAATGTGGAGGGCCTTTATATACCTCCTTCTCCGTCTAGTTGTTTTAATTGTTTTTCTTCAGTTATCAAAGTTAAGTATCTTTAGGAATCTGTAAAGCTACAATAATCAAAGGACTAAAATAACTGCCCAGGAATTATCGAACAGGGGTCAATTTGTCATAATAAATCTGTTTTATTTCTCAAAATCATGCATTTCATTTACTCTATATCTTTTCACTATTATTAATACTTCGAAACGAAAACAGACTGAATTTATTGATCTTTTGTCAATGTGATAGGAAAGAGACATGATCTTCAATATGGAATTAGATTTACTTTTGTGAATTATTGGTGGGGATTTGTCCTGTAAAAGATGGGGCAAATAGTGACCCAAATGGCCAAAAGATGATCGAGATCGATGTTGAATACTTAATTAATAAAGTAAAAGTCTAAAATATATATGTATGTACGAAATTTCTTAAGTCAGTCACAAAATCACAAAAGTTAATCAATTAAGTTAATCACAAAAATTATATGTATTTCAAACTATAAAATAAGTAATTTATTCTTTTCATCATTTGAAAGAAGACATAAATTTTTAATCGGGATAATCAGGGGGTTAAACTTATGGTCCCCTTCAATGAAATTTTTAATAGACCGCGATCTATAGGTTTTTTCTTATCTTCTTATCTATAGTTTTGTTTAAAGAATGTTTAAATACTATGTGTTTTAAACCAGTTTTTAGGGGTTCAATTTTCCAAACATTTTCGAGGGAGAACTCTCGGAAAACCTTTTCGAGGTTGAGTTTTCTAATCTTATTCGATGACCCTAGACCCGTTGACGTTCAATAATCGATTTTCAAGTGAAATTCTACTAAAAAATGCTTTCTTTTCTTGAAAATGAGTGGGTTTTTTTTGGTATCACCAAGTTTTCTTTAAAATAATTAAAGTAATTCTCAAAATCACTGAAATAAGCAATTAATTAGCATATTTAGTTGTATATCGCGGGTTACATGGCATATTTTTCATAATTTTTTGTTAAGTTGTTATTTATGGCAAAATAAACAATGGATTTTTTCATGTCTCACTGTTTAAACCCCTGAAAGACTCTAGTAGTAAGGGCTCTAATTGTCAGAATGCACGGAAATTTTGATATTTTATTCTCACAGTACTGAGTTAAAATAAAAACACGAGAAAAGACATAGAAGTCTGTAAAATTAATGCCCATTGTTGGACAAAAACTGCATTTTCTGCTTATTTAAATGAATAAGTACGTAAAAAGTTATTTTAATTTTAAAGTCGGGATTCCTATTAAAAACCACCAGCATTATAAAAGCGGCATAATCATGGTCAAAATTTTTCCTGAAATTAATGTACGGTAAAGGTAATATCAGTATACCTCAAGGAAACATCCTGTTTTAAGTTTAATTACAATATTATAAATAATGATATTCGTAGTGGGAAGAGGAACGGAGTTTTTAAGTTCCAGTGTCCCCCCCCATAATTCTTTAGTAAGGTGACACCCGACACTTAATTAATTAATATTTTAATGTTTAATATTTCATTAGTATAATTTTAAGAAAATTGAAAATTTTTAGTGTGAAAAAGAATGGAGATATAATGTTCCGTTGTTACCCCATAGCTTTCTAATAGGGTGACACCCTGTTTTATATTTACCTAATATAGAAAAAAAATATTTTTAGTGTGAAGATGAACGAAGAATTTAAGTTACGGTTTCACCCCATAGTACTCTATAGTCTGTGTAAATAGAATCGGCGGTTGACCTTGAGTTTTTTCTCAATGTATTTCTTCTGCGTTGCCATGGTAAAGCATGACGTGAAACCGCCGATTTTATTTACACAGACTATAGTAGGGTGACAGCAACTCGATTTCCCGTCCCCAACCGCATAGCGAAGAACTGGAAGCTGGAAGAAACCACCGAAAAAAGGAGTGATAAAAGTAGGATTCTAGAAGGGGCAGTTACTCGGTTACCCCCCCCTATGACATCATTGGGTCACTGGGTTATAAAATTGGCCTTTAATCTTTCGAAATACGTTGCCAACTTGGCCGCTCAGCAAGTCTTGGAACGTCCGGTGAACCTGAACCGCAGAGCATAAAATTGTTTTTAAAAGAGTGGTGCTGCCATCTGTGTTCTGTAATTGAAACGGTAAATAACAATTTAAGTATTTAAAACTAATATTTATACTAAATTTGTGGAAATAGTTAGGTAAATTTCTCGATCTTAGACGCGGTAAAATCAAGCATCCAACGTGCAAGATCGCAAGATACGGGACAATTTTTCTATTCTTATCTATAGTTAAAAAAACTTTTAGTGGGGACTATATCGATCGTGCTGCCATCTACTGAACAAACATAAACATAAACCCTTTAGCTATGAGTTTGACAATAATTATTTACAATTTGCTCATAAATTTCACAGTGTGATAACTTTTTTTTTACAATTTAACTAATCAAGTTAGATTTGTTTGAATGCAATTATTAGCTACTCAAAATGAATATTTTTTATAATTACAGAAAATTAAGATTTCATTTTATTTTATGAAGATTTCAAAAAATAAAACGAAAATCATCCATGTACGAAATTTTGATCCGAGTTTAAACTTATATTATCTGAAGGAAGTTTTCTTTGCAAAATTTTTTCTTTAGAGAAATTAAAAAAACACACAAAAGAACATTGAACGCAAAAGTGCCCTCCCATCTGTTGTCATCTACATCAGCTGGCGTCATTGTTTGGCCACCCAGATGCCACTTGGCGTCCATTTGGCGCCCTCGCAATCTGGTTTTCAAATCTCGCTCGACCAGTTTTTTCGTTTCCGATGGCGAGCAACCCTGCTTCCAACTCCCTCACCCGCTATGCCACGAGGTAGTAAACACAACTTTTCAGAAGTTTTATTTTGTTTTTTTCGTGCCTGTGTCTCCCATTCCAGTTTTCCAAACTTTGGACAACGCAACGGACTGCTTGCCGAAAGCTATGTGAAAGTTTCCGCCGTCCTTTTACGGATTTCTACTTGTTTCTACCCTAGAAAAGAGCGATTGTCATTGCATTGCACTGCATCTGAAATTCAAATGGTCATTTGAACTCTGAATTCGCGGCGGCTCAGATACTTGGTCTCTCCCAGCGCATGTGCTCTACAGTGTGTGGTAACTTTATGTCGGGCAGGCGCTTTATGTCACCGTAGGAAACATACCGATCGAAACTCGACTTCGCTGGCTTCTCTTCCGAAGACGCTGTGAAAGATTTCCCCCGAAGTATGTTCGTGACTCGGCCATTGGTTGATAGCTTTAAACCGGACATTGACTTCTATAGATATTAAGCTCAAGAAGACACGTGCATTTGTTGTCCTATTTTTTAATACGTGCACCTTTTGATTTTTTTTTCTACTCTTGAGATCAACAGGTTGTTCTCAAAACTAAAAAAAATCGATGAAAGTTTATTTTGTTTGTTTCAACTCCGGTGAAAGTTTGCTGCTAAGTTGACAAAGTGGTGTTTGCAGTTTAAAACTGAAGAATTTCTTTGCTACTTGTGATCAATTTAAACTTAAAAGCTTGTATTTTATTTATTATGATTCCACTTTCATACATTTAATTAATAGTTTAGAATCATTTTGAGTCAATTCACTAATGTAAGATTAATTCTGTAGTACTTTGTGAGTGAAAAGTATGGGAGATGTTCTACATCTCAAGAGGCAGACTGTGGTGGAAAGACTAAAACGACGCTTTGATCATTATAGAAGACGTCAAAACTCCTGTTTGCCAAACTATGAGCAAGCAGCAAATGGCCTTTACGAGACTCAAAGGCAGGACACTCTACTTTTAAAACAAAGGTATCTTGAATCAAAGGCCAAAAAAGCTAAAAGTAAAAGTGACCATCATAGGACATATAAAGAGCCTACAGTGGATACTAAGTCTCAACTGGTAAGTCAATATAAATCATGGTAATCTGTCAACCAACATGGTATAACCAAAGAAATTGTCTTGATGTTTGCTGTATTTAAATAACTTAGACCACATAATTGTCATTTATATCACTGTTGGTGTTAACTTATCAGTTAATGCGATTTCTAAAAAGTTCCTTAATTTTAAACAAACAATTAATGTAGTCTTTTCTTTATACGTATGAACATAATTTCAACATTGTGAAAAAAGACTTGAATAAATGCAGGGTTCCCACAAAATCAGGAAATATCTTAAAAACCTGGAATTTTCAGGGAAATTCAATTACAACAAAATCTGGGGAATTTTTTTTTATTTTTGCTAAAACGAGAAATATTCATTAGAAAACTTGGAAAATGACAAATTTGAATTTCATTGTCTTATTTTTGCATCATCTGAAAAAGATTCATTCATATTAATTATTAAAAATGTATGTTTGTAAAAACTAGAGAAATATGAAAAATTCCTGTGGAAAAACTCCTTGTTTTTCTAAGTCAATTTTTGGAAGGACGGGACAATATTTTGAATTTAAACGTAAACATGTGTAAAACGCATGGAAACCAGGGAATGATTACAAATACTGAGAATTTTCTTAAGAATCGTTGCAATTTCAAATTTCTAAAAATCATTAATACACGAATTGAAACCCAGTTTTAAAGAATCAAATTTTCTAAGGTAAAGCCACTAGGCAGTAGGCACCCAGGGATGCAGAAAGTGTTTTTACTTCCAAGATTTCCCCCAATCCACAAAAATTTCCCCAAAATTTTAAAATGTGATAAAGACCTACAAAAATTCAGAATTATTGTTGGTATCAAAAATATGTTAATTAAAGGTTGATAAAGACCTACAAAAATTCAGAATTATTGTTGGTATCAAAAATATGTTAATTAAAGGTTCTATCTTTAAAACCAATAGACTTGTTTTGTTAAACCCAAGGTACTTAAAAGTTTAATAAAACTAATACAAATACAAGTAGGTACAGTAGAGCCCCAATTATCCGCAGTGCGGATTATCCGCGAGTGCCACGAAAAAAAAATTAAGTGATTTAGATGTATTTTTAGTGATTTATATGTAGATTTAGTTGTATTTTTAATGATTTAGAAGTAAAGCAAAGGTTTCTGCTGTACTGTACATATTTTAAAAGTTTTACATATCATATTTTTTGTACAATAAAGCATAGTTTTTATGCTTAAATATTTTTTTTCGTGTTTTCACCTCATTTTAAGCCTATTTTCAGGTTATCCACGGTACCCTTGCCACCCAATTCCGTGGATAATCGGGGCTCTACAGTATACTAAGTTTTAAAATTCCTATTTTTGTCCTTAGGGTTAGGGTCCCAGAGTAATTGGGATGATGCGTTTGTTTGTTTAGCGGGTCCATTCCCCACGCGCGTTGCACCAATACGGGCAAATTCTGCAAATAGAGCCATGTGAAATTGCCCGATAAGATAAAACATTTTTTTAAAATATGTTTTAAGCGTTTTTTGATTTTTTCACTTTTGTGAAGGTCAGGAAGGTTTTGTTAAGGGTCGGAATTTTGTGAAAGGTCTGTAAACAAACCGATGAATACCTGTATTATCAATCACTTTAGAGAGAAAAAACACCATTTTTTCCAAAAATGAAATCAGAATGAAGTTGCCAAAAACGGAGCGTCTTTCATCAAACGTAGCATCTAGGGAAAATCGTAGTCTGCATGTGCGTCTGAAGGAGAAAACACGCTCAAGGATCCGCGACAATTCCAAATAACGATCGAAAGTGAACCTTTGATCTGTGATGGTGAAGGCAAAAATCGCCACATAAACTTTGATTACTGTACTGAAATTTAATTCAGTAGTATACTTTTCCACACACAAAATTTCCCCAGATGTCTAAAATTTCTCCCGATCCTAGATCGCCGAATTGGACATATTCTGCATTCCTGTAGGCACCCTGTTTTACAATGTGGGACTCAGTGGCGGATTAATGCAATTTTGTGGGAGGGGGCGGTTAAATGGAATAATTCAATTTACAGTGGGTCCTCCCTGGGATATAAATTTTTCAAAATATATTATCCTTAAAACTAGTACTGATAAGTGTTTTGAGACTTAAAACTGATATAAAATAAGTTTAAAAATAGTGGAGAAGGGGTACATTAATTTTAAAAAATATTGTAAAAAAAAATTAGTGGGCAGTATAGAAATCCAAGTAAAAAGGGGGTCTCGGGGGTCCTCCCCCAGAAATTTTTTGGAAATTTGACCCTTAATAACAACATTTTAACTCATTTTTATCCACTTAATCCGACTTTCGAAAGGGAGGCCGGGCCCCTTTAACCCCCTTTATATATGCCTCTGGCCCATGCCATGATACTAGGGATTTCACCCTAAATTTTTTCAGGTTTAACAAGCAAAAATGTGTTTTTCAGACACTTTTGAGGGGTATAGACGTTTACTGATGAATGGCTAATCATAATCATAACACCCAAATTAGGGTCTTAAAAGTTTTAGGTCAGGCCTAATGGATGGTACGGACCAGGACCCCCCCTTGGATACACTCCTGAATAGGAATTTCTATCTTATCAACTTAGAAAACGACTTAAACTACTCTATAGGCAAAGAAAGAAGAGGGGTGTAAGGGGGTCCCCCCCCCGGGAAATTTTTGAATTTTAGCATGTCAAAAAGTGTTCTGAAACTGCTTTTAGGGGAATTTTCTCGGGGGGGGGGCGGTTGCCCCCTCCGCCCCCCCCTTTAATCCGCCCCTGGTGGGACTCATTGTTACTAAAACAATCCCTTGTGTCTGCTAATTCGATATGCTAAAGCAGTGGTTCCCAAAATTTTTTGCCTTACTGACTAAAAATTCTTCCAGTGTCCCTTTATAAAATAAAATAAACTTTAAAAATGAATATTCTACTTGCAAGTTTTTAAAATTTTGGACAGTGTACTTAATATAGGATTTTTCCAGTGTCAACTTGGTGATGTACTACCTTTAATTAAAACAGATAAAATTATGCAAATTTTAAATATTTTCTAATTTACTAAAAAAACATTTTATCAATATTTGTTTTTAAAAATCAACCACCCCTTCTAATCCTTTTTACAAAAGTTTTGCATTTAATGGTTATAAAATAGGCTGAATTCTATTGATAATTTTAGCATATTTTTTTAATTATTAGACATTTTTTTACGTCTCTGAATATTGCATTATGGTTTTTTTAAAGTAGATAGATAAACAGGAGGGTCGTAATTTATGCTAGGAATCTAGGAAATGCCATCATTTCAGAAAGTGATGATTCTTTTAGAAATCCTTCTGTTCTGTTCTAAATTATAGAATAACCAAAACACTCGTAAAACTTTGAATTTGGAGAGATTAGGGTATTTAGATTTTTAGATCCCATAAAAAATATTTGGAAACAAGATTAAAGGTTAGGTTAAGCAGTAAAAAGGTTTTATAATGGGATGTTCTTTATAGATTAGAAAAAATGTTGTTAATTGTTAATACTTGCAAGTAGAGTTCACAGCCCTCAAGAGCCACTGTCCTAAGGTTCAAATCCTACCTTTTAATTTTCTGAAAAGCTCTTGACCTTCAATGCATGCTTGGATTTAAAAAATAGTTGAAGGGTAGATGGACTAACAAACCATGAAGTGAAGAAAAAGAAATGGTGAGGAGCATTGGATTTAAATGTTCTTTTCTAGTCAAGCCCGATTCTGAAAAATGATGATGAAGATGAGTTGGGTCGTTTTGTTTAATAAACAGTGGACTGTGATGTTCAAAAAATTGAGAACCCCTGGACTAAATATACTGATCCTTCACAGACCGCCCTGCATCTCATTGTTTCTTGGCATCTTTTTCTCTTGAACCTCTTTGCTTCTTAGCATCCCTTTGCACTGGAGCCTTGATTGGCATCTTATTATCCTTTTCTCTTCATCCCCTCTGCTTTAGCTTCTTAGCATTCCTTTTGCTTTTGAACCTCATTAAGCATATTAATATCCCTTTTCTTATAGCCCCTTGCTTAGCTTCTTTGTTCTTGTGGCTTGTTTGGCATCTTAGTGTCCCTTCTTGATCCCCTGCCCTCTGCTTCGTAACATTCCTTTTCTCTTGGGCCTCGTCAGGAATCTTTACATTCCTTTGCTCTTGAGCCTTGTTTGACATCTTAGTACCCCTTACCTTTTCTCTTGAGCCTCTAGACATCTTATTCCTTTTTTTCTTGAACCCCTATTCTTCTTTAGCATCCCTTTTCTTTTGAGCCTTGTTAGGAATCTTATCATGCCTTCCTTTGTTCATGAGCGTTGTTTGGCAACTAAGTATATATTTTCCCTTAAACCCATCTGCTTAGCCTCTTAGGCATCTTATCGCACCTTTTCTCTTGAACCTCTCTGTTTCTTAGCATCCATTTGCTCTTGAGCCTCGTTAGGAATCTTAGCATTCCTTTGCCTTGTTTGGCATCTTAGTATCCCTTATCTCTTGAGCGTCTTACGTATCTTATCATTCCTTTTCTCTTGAACCCTTCTTCTAAGCATCCCTTTGCTTTTGAGCCTCGTTTGGAATCTTAGCATTCCTTTGCTCTTGAGCGTTGTTTGACATCTACATATACCTTTTCTCTTAAACCCATCTGCTTAGCCTCTTAGGCATCTTATCGCACTTTTTCTCTTGAACCTCTGTTTCTTAGCATATATTTGCTCTTGAACCTCTCTTTGCATCTTAGTATTCCTTTTCTCTTGTGCCCATCTGCTTCTTAGCATCCCTTTGCTCTTGAGCATCGTTAGGAATCTTAGCATTCCTCTGCTCTTGAGTGCTGTTTGGGATCTTATCTTAGTATCCCTTTTCTCTTGAGCTCCTCTACTTAGCGTCTTAGCATTCCGTTCTTCTTCAGCCTCTTAGGATCTTATTCCTTTTCTATTGTTGAACTTCTGTGGTTGGGCTTCTTAGCATCCATTTGCTCTTGAGCCACTGCAGGTATCTTAGTATTATTTTTCTCTTGAGTCCCCTTGCTTCTTAGCTATCCTTTGCTCTTGAGCTTTGTTTGGCATCTTAGTTGTATCCCTTTTCTCTGCTTAGCTTCTCTTTGTTTATTAGCA
Source organism: Tetragnatha montana (assembly GCA_963680715.1). Lineage (NCBI taxonomy): Eukaryota > Metazoa > Arthropoda > Arachnida > Araneae > Tetragnathidae > Tetragnatha > Tetragnatha montana. The sequence continues at coordinate 27,963,725 of OY796676.1, read as the reverse complement.
TCCATTTGCTCTTGAAACTCTCTTTGCATCTTAGTATTCCTTTTTTCTTGTGTCCCTCTGCTTTTTAGCATCCCTCTGCATTTACTAATCCTCGTTAGGAATCTTCGCTTTCCTTAGCTCTTGAGCGTTGCTTGGGATCTTAGTATCCCTTTTCTCTTGAGCCCCTCTGCTTAGCTTCCCATTCCTCTTGAGCCTCTCTGTTTATTAGCATCCATTTGCTCTTGAACCTGTATTTTCATCTTAGTATTCCTTTTCTCTTGTGTCCCTCTGCCTATTAGCATCCCTTTGTTCTTGAGCCTCATTAGGAATCTTAGCATTCCTTTGCTTTAGTGCGTTGTTTGGGATCGTAGTATCCCTTTTCTCTTGAGCCCCTCTGTGTAGCTTCTTATCATTCCTTTCTTCTTAAGCCTCTTAGGATCTTATTTTTTTTCTATTGTTGAACCTCTCTGATTGTGCTTTTTAGCATCCATTTGCGCTGGAGCCTCTGTAGGTATTTTAGTATTTTTTTTTTCTCTTCAGTCCCATTGCTTCTTGGCATCCCTTTGCTCTTGTTCCTAATTAGTAATCTTAGCTTTCCTTTCCTTTTGAGCTTTGTTGAGTTTTTTTTTATTTAAAAAAAATCGCGCCAAACGATTTTTTCCATGTCATTATTGAGGTCATTCCCAAGTGAAAACCGTTGAAGAACTAAATGTTGCAATTTCTACCGGTTAAGTCACAGATTGCATCGACTAGAAGGAGAACTCCTGCCTTCAATATACGTACGTCACCATATGTCCTTGAACTTAAAGTTAATGAATTAGAAACTGGATGATCCCTTCATTCAAAATCATCAGTAAAAATAATATTAGTTTGGTTATTTTTCATTTTTTTCACCCAAAAGTTGTCAATTGCCTCATACTAATATGCATTACTCGTAATAAAGATAATTTCCTTGATAACTTTCTATATCAACTCAGCTTCCTTCTACCACTTCTCTCTTATTCTTCAGCTTCCCTTCTTCTCCGACATTATCACCCATCAGTTAAGAGGAGGCACAAGAAAAGTTTTTGTAACATAAACACAAGCCCAGTTTGTTTCTTTTAAAACAGTTTCTGAAGATAAGGCAACTCCTCCAATAAGAATCTGTCTCTAATCTTCCATTGCTGCATACACATTGGTCCGCGCCTGGAAAGTGGAAAATTTCTCTATGAATTGCATTGTTACGATGGTGACTGCTCCACTTGTCAAAACTCTCTTTATTCGATTTGATTATGCAAATCGGCCTCATGCTGATGTGTTTATTAGTATCTTCTGATTCACAGACTACAAAAGAGCATCATATGGGCTAGTTGAATGCTTTGTGTTCGACCTAAAAAGGGATTCACCGTATTCTACAGAAGTTTTGATCGTTTGAAATCATTCTGCACTAGTACTTGGCAGTAATATAATATAATTCGGTATTAAGCGCTGTTTTGTTTCATGATTATCAACTTTCTTACCTTCTCTGTATTTAAAATATCTCCAATGGGGCTTGAAATATGCTTGGTTAAAGAAAATAAACATTATTAACCCCCAAATAATTACTATTATTGCATTACTACTTACACTTTTCAAGTTTCAATCGTTCAATTATATTTTGAATCCTTAAATGCGCAACTTAAGAAATATAACCGTAAAATATCTAAGTTCGTGTTCATATATCCGTTTAAACTGGGTTCCACTATTATATTCCAAAAGAGCCTTGTCACATCGTGGATCTACACAATGAGTTTATTCATGGGCTACATATACTCATAAATTTGATGCAATTATGGAAGTTGTTCTGTAAATAGGTCACTTTTCTTAGGTTCTCAGTGCGGTTGATATATAAACCCGAGCTTGTATCGCTGATGAAAGACCGTGCAAATGTTTATTCTGATTGTTTTCAGTGCTGGATATTTCTATCAAGTTGGGTTTTTTTGCTTAATAAGGAGGGTTGAATACTATGGTTTTGGAAGACTAGATTGAAAAGAGTGCTCAAAGAAATGTGTCAGAAACACCATTATCGCAATAAAAAGGCACAAACTGGTTTTTCTCAATTTGAGACTGATGTCACACTTCTTTAGACATTGTTCTTCCCGCAGATATTTATTTAATCTCTTGGACCCTTGCGCAAATAACCTTTCTAATGTGAAGAAAACTTTATTTTCTACGTAGTTTTTCTAGTGAATTTTGTAGAGAAAATGTATATACTCATAACTTTCTAGTAAGAAAACATCTCTCCTCCCCCCATAATTTAGAACTTCATTTTTCTTACCATTGAAAGACCCACTTTAACTCCACCTCCGAACTTTTTTTCTGTGAATTCTTTGCTTGTGCCCAAGGGGCCGTCCATAAATGATGTCACACTTTTTTTGCCCATTTTTGACCCCCTCCCCCCTATCTCACAAACTGTCACACTTCCCCATACCCCCTCCCCCCCTATGTCACATGTCACGCTTTCAATCGATCAAAAATAAATTTTTTTGGGTAAAAAATCTTACGAAAAAAAATCTGTTTTTGTTATTTTTGGTTGATTTTCAGTTTTGGGGGGGAGGATGTGATGTCACAACTTTTGAACCCCCCCTCCCCCTTGTCACAAATTGATTAACCCCCTCCCCCCTCTGAGCGTGACGTCATTTATGGACGGCCCCCAACTTATGACTAAAATATATCAATGAGGTCCCAGAAGACTGCTTATAGGTGGCAATTCAAAAATAACCGGCAATAGACTTGCCTTTTCTCATGTATATAGCTATCTAGTATCATACATCATTAGGTAAGTAGTGTCAAAACGTTAGGAAGAAAATAGTAACACGTTCTTTTTGTAAAGTGAAATAAGCAACTTTATATCTTCTAACTTGAAAAACCTTTTTAGAAACTTTGCTGCAAATTCTCATCGTCTTTTCGTTTCCATACAATTGTTGTAGTTGTAAATATTTAGCATGATTTGGTCACCCTAATAGACTCAACTTGTCTACAAGACTTTAACATTATTTTGCTCTATTGCTTAAAAAGCTTGGACACTCGCCATCATATAAGAGAGGCAATTTTGCAAAAATTAATAGTGAACCAAGTAAAGAGGTTTCTTTTCTCAAAATAGTAATAAAAATTAATTGATTATGATATATATGAAGGATGAGTTGATATCATTCACAGTTCTAAAGATTATTTTGAAACCAAAAAGCCTCGAGATTTGTTATTCGTAATTAAATTTTCATCAAATATATTACATCGGAAGCTCAAAGAATTTGAGATAGAAATCATCGAGTTTTAAATTTGTAGTGTCTTCCTTTCCCTGTTAAAACATGGAAGATCGCGTTGCATAATTTATAAGCTGTGTCCTTGTGACAGACATGATGGTTGAACCTAACTGGTCTTTCTGCATCATCATCGGAATGAAATAATAACTGGTTAATTTATGAAAGCTAGTATGAAGTGTTAATATGGAATTTTACTCTTACATTTTGAAAAGTTATAAAAATATATATTTTCACTACTTTTCAAAATGTTGAGTTAAAAAAAGAAATCATGCTAGAAACTAGTAGCCAGTCTTCCAGTCTTGTAGTTACCATGAAATGCTTATCAAGTATTTGAAGGAGGAAAAACATGTTAATTTTAAGACAAAGACTTAAATTAAGATTTAAATTTAATTTTAAGGAAGCTGTTTCATAAAAGTCGAAAAGACTCTATCTCTATGAAGTTATCTTTTCTTTCAGCTGCAAATCTCAGTAAACATTTTGCATTTTAGCGTAGTTAATACTGTTTTCAAGTTAAGATGAAGGGTTCTTATACGGGTCAGTGAAAACTTGGACAGTTTTCAATAGTAAGCATAGCAAATTTAAACAAGATCTCCACCAATACCCCAGAATATTGCCTAATCTGGAAAAATTACATGGAAATCCTCTACAATTACCTATATTAACTCCAACCCTTCAATTATCCATTTGAAAATATAAGATTATGTTTTCTGACAAATTTTAGTAATGAGGAAAATATCTGAGGCTCAAATTGGAATGACCTCACTATAACTGATGAGCCTCCTAAATCCGTAATGGAAAGACTGGATTAAGGCTGAACCAAAGTATTAAAAAAATCGATGTGGGATAGCTTGAGCTTGGCCTGGAATTTTCCTTGACCTGGAATTTTTGGGATTTTTTTTTTTTTTTAAATTATAATTTCTTTTAATTTGATAGTATTCTTAAGTTATCTCAAATATTTGAAGACTGGTTTTTTTTAATGGTAAGAAGTTCTTTCCGGATGCAAATTGATCTCGTTTTTTTCTAAACCCATCTCCCATATCTATAAATGCTTTGGCCGAAACCATGATATCTCAAGATGGCTTTGTGAAGTAAAGTAAAACTAATTGTATTTACTTATCAACCGTGGTTTCACTTGAAGTGTGTTAACTCTTAATGATGCGTAGAACTCATTTCATGCGACTTCTCCGTAATATGTAGAAAGCAACCGGCTTCTGTGTTTACTTTAACCGGCTTGTTGACCAAGTTAAGGTTCCCTGTTTCGTAAGCAAATGAATCCTTGTCGAAAGAAGAGAAGGTAGTTGGTGTTTGTAAATTTTACTCTCTCCAGAATCCGAACTTGTTTTATTTCGTGGTAAAATCCACTAGTGTTTCTGAGAAAATAGTATTCCGTTTCTTAAATTTCGATAAGCTTTATTCCAAGTTTGTACCTTCAACTCGAATGAAGTTCTCTAATTATGCTCGCCTGTTGTACTTGTATATGGTAAAGCAGTTTTAATAATAACTTTTGTTTGCATTGTTTATTTTTATTTTGATTATGTGTTTTTGAACTCAGGTGTTTTTTTACTTGAAATATTTAGGTTATCTGCCTTTTAAATTTATTATAAGGTACCTCAACTACACGACGTCCCGGTCATAATTATGTTAATTTAGTTATTTTCTTGTTCAGGGCTTCATATCTTACCTTATTGTTTTGAAGAAATATTTCTATCAGGTTATCCTAGTCAGTGATGGTTCCAAACTTATTGAATAGTGGCTTTTAAGAGTTTTATCATTTTTAATTTCATGTTAAATAATTTATGAATATGTAATAATAATTTGAATATATAGTATCATAATTTATGGAATGAATATATTTTCTTATTTTTAATATAGTTAAAGGTCCAAGAAATGACTACGTTTCAGGGAGTAGAGGAAGTATCAATTGAAATCTAAAAAAAGCGAAATCACTAAAACATCCATGCAATTTGAAAGTATTCTTAAATTTAAAAGAAAAATATATACAAATTTAGTACATAGAAAATGGGGTTCGCGGGAAAAATTTTGGAAAATTGAATTAAAAAATGGAGTTGTAACAGGTTTTTAGACTCAAAGCATTTTCCCTCATTGCAATTTTCTCTAGTTTCCCCCGACCCCTAAATTTTAAGTACGTGACCCCATTCAGGGTCGCGACCCACCGTACAGCGCTGCTCTACTGAATGCTATATCCTCCTCATAGATTTATATTCGCTATTAAGATCCGCAAATGAATGATAAAAGCTGATGCGGTTGCGATTAAAAATATTTCAAATAGATTCTCGAGAAGACCAATAGGGAGTGATAATCTTGAGTGATTATGTAAATTGTAAAAAAAAAAAACGTTTTAGAATTTCTAATTTCATTTTCTTACTAAAATACTCAAGATTTCATTGCAGCTTTTAAGAAATTTCAAACATGCATAGTATTCTCTAAATAGGGATTAATCTATTTAGAGAAATACGTATTTTGGAGCTGGAATGGCGTTCCGGAAAATATTTTTCTCATTTGCTTGTCCTTTATCTCACGTTTTTCATTTCCTCTTTCATTTAAAAGTAGTTAGGAATAGAGAAATGAAACCATTAGTGAGCTGGTTAGTGTGAAAGTGGTTAAAGTCTACTGAATGTAGTTCTGAGTAATTGAAGGGTTCCTATAACTGCGCCTGTGCTGTTCCTATGGAAAAGGCATTTTTAGGTAGCTATTACAGACCATTTATTGAGCTTTTTGCTTGGACGACAAAAACACTAATAGATGAAAGATCTTAAAAGCAATACAAATCCATGCTTTACTCAAATTTTGTATTTTGGACTAATACCACTTTTATCTTGAGCAGCTTGGTTGTCTTGTCTACTCTCAATGATTTATTATTTTGTTTAATTTTCTAAACTCAACAGGTGTGGGTTCAAAAAAATTTTTTCTAGCTAAACATGGTGCGGGTATTAGGGCAATCTTTGGAAAGTTGCGGGCCAAACTTCAAAATTCTAATGGAGTCGCGGGCCGTAGGTAATAATTAGTAAGGAAAATATAATGAGAGAGAGAGAGACCAGGAAACAAATACTAGGATGGGACCATTTCAGAGGCAGAATCATAACTTTGGGAGGGGGTGAATGCGTAATTAAACGTAGTGTAGTAGTAGTATGAGTAAAAATAGTACTTTAACTAATTTTTCATATCCTTTCCGACATTTGGGGTGGATTTCCCCCAACCTCATTGCAATGTAATGATGGGATATTAGTACTGAAATTGGAGGGGGACGCCGTCCCCCGAAATATTTTTACCGTCCCCGTTCCCTAAAATATTTCTTTCCACGAAAAAAAAAATATAAATTTAAAGGTAGATATAATAGGAAAGCAAATTTATTTTTTCTGACCTAAATTCCCAATTGAATGAGTGTTCGGATTCGCCAATCAGCGTGCCAGCAGTCTCCCCGTATTCCGATTTGCAAATATATTCGTCTTCGGATTTTTAGGGTAAAATTTCCGAAAACTTTTTGGGGAGGACCCCAGACCCCTTTAAGTTTTTAATTTCTTTTACTCACGATTTGCTGTACAAAAAATGAGTTAAAACCCTGTTTTAAGAGTCTAATTTCCAAAAATTTTCTGGGGGAGAACCCCCAGACCCCCCTTTTCGTACTTGGAACTCGATTATTCAAAACTTTTTTAACATTAGGTTGAGCAAGATGATTCAATTCGATTACCAAATTTTTAGCCCCCACAAACCATATCCTGGATCCGCCACTTCATGGTAACACAAAGTTGAATAATGTTTTTTTTTGTTTACTTCCCATCAATATTTGTAAAGAATTAAGTGTTACATAGTTTTAAGGTTATAAAAATTATAATAACTGCATTTGTGCTTTTATTCTAGCATTTAAAAAATGTCCCATTAGGCCCCCCCTTTCCCCTAACTATGCAATTTTATTTTATCTATATAATTTGATTATCAATTCGAGTAGGTACCAAAAATTAGTCATATTTTACCCTCCATCAATCATCTATTGTGTAAAAAGGTGAGTCCCCCCAAATATTTTTGTCCAATTTCAGCACTGGGTATTACTCCGATCAAAAAAACCAACGGGAATTTTCCCTTTTTTTTACTAAAGAAAACAACTATTAAAAACATCTTCATATATTTAGTTTAAGCTGAAATGGGGGCCTCCTCCGCAAAATTTTTGAATATTAGCATGCTTAAAATGTCTTCATATAATAGTTCCATTGCCCCTCCCTGAAACCACTGTTTATGTTTACTTAATTTTACTGCGTGATTTCAAATGTGCAGCGGCCCGGAACAAAAGGCGAAGCGTGCCACATCCGGACCACGGGCCATATGTGAACTAAATCCTTGTTGGCTGCCTTAAAAGCTGCTTAAATTTAATTTAATTTTGCGTTGATATTATTGCTAATAAAGTGACACTACTCAAAATAAGCAACAATTTTTTTTGTAAAACAATTTAGTCCGTAGATATTTCCCCCTTACCTATATCTCCCTCTCGTTCGTCCGCAACTTATTCTACCGTAAAGCGTTTGAGAAACTTGTAACTGAGCCGATCTTTTATTGTGAGTGAACTGCGGACAGCTCTTGTCGAAGTTTTTTTCTCGTTGCGAATTCATCCGGTGTAGGACCCGCAGATCGGATGTGGCACCCGGCTCCCCCCCTCCACATTCCCCGAGGCAGGTGTCATGTGACCTTGGTCGTGACGTCGCGTTTGCGCCGCTACTCTCTGCCGTCCACAGTCCCTGGTCAGCTGTCCCCGGTCGTCACCCTCCGCCAAAAAAGTCGTCAGAGGAATCAGCTTTTTTGTCCTGCTTGCTCTTGAAGAAGGGGACGAAGCGCATTATCGCTGTCGCTAAGCGGTCTGGTTTTTTAGTGGCAGCTCATTAGATGGATTCATTATTGATATTGATCAATTAACATGGTATAGGAATAGAATAATAATTTTTTTATATTTGTTTTATCCGTATAACTACTTTATTTTGCTTTGGCCATATTATTCTAAGTTTAGTTACATAAAATAAAATAAAAAACGATGTTTCTATTTACTAAATATTACTATATTTTAGCAACAGTTTAGTATTCACTGGAGAATTGTAGAAACAAATCACAAGATGAGTTGGAAAGGTTTTCAAGCTAACAAAGAATATGAAATACCCCAGCCCCGCATCTAGACTTAAATTTCGGGGGCTGAAAATTACTCCTAAAGCTGCCTTCTCACATGTAAATTATAGGTTAAATGTAGCTTTTTAAAATACTTGGAGACAGGCACGGATCCAAGGGTGGGGGCACTCTGGACAGTGCCCCCCTGGAAGGAATTGAAATTTGACCCTTAAAAGTAGTGTTTTGACTCAATTTTGTACATTTGGGATCCTTTGGGAGACACCCAAAGAGTGCCGCTCTTGGTACGCCACAGAATTTTCCAGGAAAAAACTTTCATAAGTATATAAGAATTTGTTGGAGGAATTAAAACTACTAATGTTTTAAATGCTTAATAAACTCTTGGAACACGCCTGAGGTGGTTAGGTTAGAATCCGGGTGCTAGTGTCAGGGTGGGATAACTTCTGTATATGAGGCAAACTTCAAGAGATTTTTTCACCATGTTCTTTCTTGATAAGAAATTTCACTTTTTCTTGGGTTCTAAAGATAAGTAAAGTCAGCAGTGATAAATCAGGAATTCAGAATAACAAACCCCAGAAGGTAGTTAAATTAAATTTTCAGTATTTACAATTGAGGGTCTCGCAGTAGCAACGAGCCAACTCCAACAGCTGTACACTGGAGTTACAGTGTTGTTGCAATCTCCTCAATTTTATCCACCACGCATATTGAACTATACCGTATCGTCACTGGCTTAACACCCACTGAATTAAGATCTGGTTTCTTCTTCCAGCACTCCAAACCACCCATAAAACGAAGCGCAGAAGACCATCCTCACCCGACCTCCACTCCCGACGCCCTCAACAATGAAGATTCAGAGAAGCCCTCGAAGATGGCGCGACCTGCCGACCCGGAGCCCCATCTGGACCTCCCTTCCCAACAGCAGCAACAGTCGTCTCTGCCGCCCACCTTCTCGGTGCAGCAGATCGTCCAGCAACAACAACAGCAGTTCTCTGCCAAGCAGGGCTCTCCTGCCGCAACCCCTAAGGACCTTCCCCCGGACCCTGTGGAGTGCAAGCAGGAGAAGGAGGACACCGACCTGTGCCAGTTCAAGCAGAGTCAGGCGTCTAGCGGCGGGGACCGGCTGTCGGACACCTTCCCCAGCTTGGAGTTCACGGACGAATCAGGGGAGGGGATCCCTCCGGACATCCTGAAGGACCTGATCGAGGACGTTTTTACAAACTCTGACATCATGAAGGATTTCAACTTCGAGGATAGCGTCGGCAGCATGAAGGACTCGGAGGACAAGGACCTCCTGGACCTGGTGAAGGGGCAGAGGGGATTCCAGTCGTTCGTCAACTCTCCCACCTCTCAACAGAACGGTAAGTTTTTGGTAGTTGTGCAGGGTGTTTCAGAACTCTCTCAGTCAAAAATGGCAGGGTGGGTAGAGGGGACCTAGACAAGCATATTTCGAATAGGAATGGGGAGGTGAAGATGCAACGTTAAAGCGCTAGGCCGTAAACTAGTACGAGGGCCATCCAAACAGCGAGTTTCCAGAGACCCGTAAAATTAAACTAAACATAATTGAGTGAAAAGATTAATTGCATATATAAGGTACATCAGTAGGTCTGGTACCTTCAAAGTTTCATCGATATTACAACACTTGTTGAACCGTGTGATGAGTTATAAAAGTGAAATATATCGAGTTCAGACAAACAATGGAGTTCTATTTGTCTAATGGTATTCCAGTGATCAGACGCAAATTGCGTCAGGTGCTTGAGCAGGTGGAAGTTACTCGGAGAAAGATCAGGCTAAAGTGTGGATGATCAAACTGTTCCCAGCTAAAGAGATGATCTACAGCACATATTTCCCTGGGACTCCATTCTTTACCTGAACTCTTGACATCGCACTTTTGTAACTCATCCCACTGTTCGACAAGTGTTTTAATTTCGATGAAACTTATAGTGAGGCAATACAGCTGTACCTTATACAATGAGCCTTTCCACTCAATTATGTTTGCTTTATTTTTACAGGCTTCAGGAAACTAGCTTTCTGGTTGACCCTCGTACTACACTACGTCCCTAGCATACCTCAACGCTGCATCTCGCCCACCCATCCTATTATGCTTGTCTAGGTCCCCTCTACCCACCCTATCATTTTTTACGTAGAGTTCGGAAATACCCTGTACACTTAATTACAAGCATACTTTCTGTGACTATAGTAATCATCTACATCGTGTGTATATTTCCTACAGGGCTCTTCCAAAATATATCAGACAATGACACCTCCATTGCCTCTATTACCCCAAGCACTCTGTCCGTGACCACAACCTCTGCCGGCTTCTACACGGGGCCCTCCCAACAGCGGCTGCCTTCTTACGGTAGCTCAAATCTGTCGCTGTCCAACGGTCTAGTGCTGGACTTCAAGATGAGCGAGCCCAGTCCTGCGGCACTGACGCTCAAACAGATGGCCGAACAGCACCAGAATATGCAGGTGGATTATTTCACCAATTTTTTTTAATAATTAATCCATTGTCACGTTGAAAAAAAATAAACTATTAAAACCCCAAGTGTTATACATAATTGGAAAGCTTAAAGTACAGTTGGGGAAATAAAAAACGACTCAGTTGAGATTTCTGACGAACCACTGGGGTTAGGAAGACAAACAAATAAGGTGGCATTTTTCATGTCATGAAGTATTCTTTAAATGAGAAAAATTTCGAGTCCTTAGGGGGTCGTCTTCATATTAAACGAACCACTAACTTTGTTTTTTCCTATGGGGACCCCCAATTATTATGCGTTTTTCTGAAAGAGCATCCTCATAAACCCCCAAATACCAAGTTTCATTCAAATCGTGCGGTAAATAAAGCTTTTACGTTTTGGGGGTCGTCTCCAGAGTGAGAAGGGTTAATTTTCTGTAAATAGTATTTCTTAAAAACGGTGGGATAGTAAGACTTTTACTCACCACTTTAATGTTTATTGAAAAGTTTATAAGTAATTTATTGAAATTTTATATCAAATTTGCCTTTTAATTTAAGTTATGGTGATTAAAATAAGGCGACTGTTTCCAGAAAAAGCATTCGCCGGTATGCATTTGGCAGAGGTATATACAGTCCCTTAAAGAGTGGGAATTTAGTTTAATTCGGTTTTTTCCAAAACTATTGAATGAAATCGACTGAAATTTTGGTTTTCCACATAAAATTACTACCAGAATCGATTACCATAAAAATATTAAAAGATTTAAAAATTTATTTTTGGGTCAAAATTAGATGTTAATTATCTATCTATTAACCATTAAATATCGCTATAAAAGCATAATTATTTTGTTTGGGGACACAAATTTGATCTAAATTCAAAGTTTCATGTTTTTACGCCGAAAACATTTTGACAAATTTCACATTGAATGGTTGACATTTCAAAAATTTATTATGCTTCTATTTGGATACTTACATGGATGAAACTTGGTATTTGGGGGTTTATGAGGATGCTCTTTCAGAAAAACGCCTAATAATTGGGGGTCCCCACAGGAAAAACAAAAGTTAGTGTTTCGTTTAATATGAAGACGACCCCCTAAGGACTCGGAATTTTTTTCATTTAAAGAATACTTCATGACATGAAAAATGACACCTTGTTTGTCTTCCTAACCCAAGTGGTTCGTCAGAAATCTCAACTGAGTCGTTTTTTATTTCCCCAACTGTACATAGAATTAGAAACAAACTTTTTTTAATATTAGGTTCATTCCTTGGTAAAATCAACCAAAAAATTTCAATTCATAACCTAACCCTCTCATATTTCAATAAAATTTTTGATTGCCCTGTTCCTTTGCATGGAATGAATGACCTATTTGGATCTATTTTGTAGATTAAGTCATCAAAAAGCATGCAATGTTAATTTTTTTTGCTTTTGAAATTATCAATTTTTTAACCTACTAGGGGGCTCTGCCCCCTGCACTCTATCGTTCATTTGTTCACAATTTTAGAATTAAAAACAAATACAGAAAGACTGAATTTTTTAGTCAATGTTGTGATAAGTATCCTACATGAATCGTAAGTTTAAAAAAGGAATAAGTCGAGAAACGAAGTTTTGAGAAAATCGGAGGGAAAAAACTGCAAAAATGGAAGTTTCGTTGCATAACCTCTAAATTTTTACTGGAAATTCAGAGCCATATTTAGAATACAGAGCAATCATCGAACAAAATATAAGTATTTAGAAATATTTTACAGTTGAAAAAAGTTGGTAAACTTATTCCCTTTTTCAAACTTATGAAAATTCACATCTTAAAAATCATTTTAATCGACAATTAAATTATATTATTTCTGTTTAGTTCACAGCATGAAAGTGAAAAATAGACAGAAAAAGGCACAAAAAGTTAATTTGCCATTTTTTGGACTTTAATATATTCAGACTTTTTAAACATATGACACTAAAGTGAAAATGATTCTATTCTATTTGATTCTATTCTATTTGATTAGATTCTATTTGATGTAACATCCTGTTACACACATATAATAATTTTCCCTGACTTTAAACCTCTGGAAATAAATGCATAATTTTTTTCAAATCTAGGTTTGTTAAGAAAAAATATTAATCATTGTTATAAGACATTTTTATCAGGGTTGGGTTTTTCCCGTCCAAAACTAGTTTTTCCCATCCCACTGGGAAAAACTGGTAAATACCGGGATAAACTGGGAAAAACTTTCAAATGACAGTATGTAAGAAATATTTTGGCTTTCTGAATCTGATGTGAAAAATTAGTTAGAAATATAAACTCGTATAAATAAATATTTAATTAATTAAATAAAATATTTAATTACTAACCCAATGGGGCGGACGAAGAATATGAATACAATTAAGATTGGTTTGGGAATCTAAGTATGTTGTGTAAATCTATATCTATAAAAGCGAAATACCACTGACTGACTGGTAAGTGACAAACACTCAACACGGAATCTCCGAAACTACTGGACCCAGAGGCTTGAAATTTGACAGAGACGTTCCTCTCAGCTATGCGACGCGCAATAAGAAACGATTTTAAAATCCAACGACTCCTTCCCTGTTTTTCGGCGCTTTTTCTACTCCGTTTTTCCCATTGAAATAGCATTATGCATTGTTGAAATGCGTAAATTGCAGTAGGTTTATTTCTCTCTTGAGGTTTCGTCTGGCCTCATGTGATAAAATATAATTTCATAACAAATTAAGACGAAAAACACAGTGTAAATTTCTTTTTCAAAATTACAACAATTTTCAGGAAACATATAAATTCAAATAATTAATTTTGAAACAACATTTTCCTTTATTTGTAATTTTAATTTTTTTCTAAAATAAATATACTTATGGAAAGGCTAAAATAAATGGTTTCCATGGAAACAGAGCTGAAATTATTTCATTGTTTCATGGGGCATGGTTTACTAGACTTATACATTCACTAAATTTTTATTAAGTACTAGAAAACCGTTTTTACTAAGAAGTTGGGCTATCATGATAAAAAAAAAATGAGATTTATCAAGCATTTTATTATTTTCATAAAAATGTTTTTATTTTTGGAGATGTAGGATCATACCACAGAGTATAGAGCTTAACAGAGGTCTCATCTCCATAGACGCTAATGGTAACTTTTAAAGCATGGTTTTTCCCATAGAAAGTGTCACCCCCTCAACTGGCTGAATAAGCTCCGCCTCCTTAGCTCCATCGTCGCCGCCCACCCTCTCCCGCTCGCCTTTCACTCAAATCGGAAGAGGGGGAAAAGGAAAAAAAGCTTTCTTAAATTTCCCTAAATTTAAAATAGTTTTGTCGGTCTTCTTGCCATGATTCAATCTTGGACTTTGAGTTTTTGAATCGCAGTTTTTCAAAGCACTACAGCGATTTTCTAAAACATTTCCAAAGAGATTACAAGTTTTTAATGTCATTTTAGTTCACTGACTGAGATTTTTTTTATCATCCAAATGGCTTATTTATTGATGCATATATTAAAACTTTATGCCTACATTTAAAAATTGAATAGGCTTGAAAATATTAAATTTTAAGAAAACAAAAAGTACAAAAACATTCAGAGCAAGTAATCATTTTTATTAAAGAAATTATTTTCACACATCAATTTGAACTTTTACACATCATATAACTTGTTTTTCTACAAAACTTACTTAAACTATGAATTTTGCATTTCACAATTTGTGTAATTTACAGTGCGACTTAAGTAACTCAAATATATCTAATTCATGCATTTTTATTGATCCCTTGAACTCTATTTTATATCAGTTTAGTATTTTTATTAGAGTTTTTAGATAATTATAACTTTTTGTTGCTATCTAGAGTTTTGAATTATCCAAGTTACACTGTATTACAATACTTCGCACTCATATTCTCTTTACATAAATTAGGATTAACTGATTGTTTACATTAGTTAATTTATAACATGGCACAAAATTAAATTCATGTTTAACATAAATTCAACAATTAAATTAATGAAGTGATGACAAATCAAGAGCTTTTAACTACAAAAATAACATAATTTTGGAGATTTTTAAAAATGATACCACAATAACGATAAATGATAAACAAAATCTGCTTACCCCATTGTTTCAAAAATAAACATAATGCAAAATAACAAGTTTTAAAAGAAAAACTAGATGTTTAAGTCTATTTAAAAATAATATTAATGATCTAAAAAAATAATAAATAACTACTTTAAAATATTTTATTTGAGAGTTCAATTTTTAAATGAAAAGATTCATGGAATAGCATTGTTGTTAAAACAGTCTCCATGGAAACGAGAATGTAAAATCCAAAGATGATCATATTATTGTAGTTTTTAAGAAAGTTCATTAAAAAGTTTTCTGAGTTCATTCATTTAAAAACTTAACATTAAGAGTTGAAAAGATACTTAAATAAATTACGAAACTTGCCGATTATTTGTATTCTTTCTTGTAGAAATTTTGCCATTTCATCCGCTCTGATGTGAAATTATCGGAGATGCCAGATTAACAATTAAAACAAAAAAAAAAAACAATCAAAGTTTAAAAAGAGAGGGATATTTTAATTCTAGCCAGGGATAATTTCACTACTTTAGGGAAAAAGTCTACAATCTGGGGAAAAGAAAGCAGCTCTGTCGTAATTAAAATGCAACGCCCTATATAAGTTACATATCCAATGAGGAATCTATACTCTATACTCTGTGGATCATACAAATAAAAAATGGATTCTTAATAATTTTTTAATATAGATTAAATTAGGTATAGTTAAATATTTTGCTTTAGCGGCGGGAGTTGTTAACTGAATTACACATCGGGATTATTTTTTGATTAAATTAATATCATTTTTAGAAAACGATAGAAATTTCATAAAATACGGTTTGTAACATCCTGTAGGAAATTATTCCCAAGGGACTCAAAGAGGGTTGTGATTTTTACTTCCTAAGTTTTTTAAAGTGATTTATAAAAAGGTATATAAAAGATTTATAAAAGTGATTGTTCTGTGACAGCCGTAGTTATATGCGGGGCGGGGTGAGTTAGGGTATATTTTCACAGTAAGGAACCGGGATGAAAAAGACGACGGGGGTGACGGGATGATAAGTGACTGCTAATCCAGAAAAAGAAAAGATATATAACTTGATAAACCTGATGATTTCAATTTGATTGTTCTTTACAGCGAAGGTAACAGCCAAATTTAAATGCGGGACGGGATGAGTTAGGGTGTATTTTCACAGTTAGGAACTGGGATGAAAAAGACGACGGGATGATAAGTGACTGCTAATCCAGAAAAAGAAAAGACATAACTTCAAAAAAATTATTTAAAAAATATTTATGAATTAACTCAACCCGTGCAAGGTCGGGTAAGTCAGCTAGTATTTAAATAAATGCACTCCATTTTTTATACCTTCGTTCCTTTTTTTTATCTTTTAAGCTATTAACTTAGAACTCAATTTTTAAAATTCATAAAGGTTGTTCAGAATTTATATTTGTTTTTAATAATTAGTTTTTTCCCATGTGGGAAAAACACAGTATTTCCCAAAGTGAGAAAAACACAGTATTTCCCAAAGTGAGAAAAACAAAGTATTTCCCATGTGGAAACACAAAGTATTTCCAATGTATGAAAAACACAATATTTCCCATGTGGGAAAAACATAGTTTTTCCCAGGACGCCGGGGGTGGGAAAAACCTTGCCAACCCTGATTTTTATACCCTTTAAAGTTATTTTAACATTGAGTTTTTGTACTATTGTAACGTCCGTTACGTTGGAATTACCCACTTACGAGGGATTTGTTTGTTGGGAAAGATTCTGTAGCTGGGTTATGGTTCCTGACCGGATGAAACAATATAATTTTTGGCTTCCTTTGATTCGATTCGTCATTTTGTCTATCCGGATTGCCGTTCCGCAACCAAACGCAAAAGTGGGAACGGTGTCTTAGTTTGGCGTTAGAACACCGTTTTTGGTTCTTGAACTTGTATTCTATCAGAGAAAAGATCTTTCCAGCACTTATAGTTTTTTTTTGAGCCGGCGATAAACTGAAATGCTAAACAATGAAAGGTTTTCGCTGAATTTGATTCAACAGTTATTTTAGTTGGATGCTTTGGAGCAGTACAATCGCTAGATAGAAACACGCTATAGTGTCACATTTTAGTTCTTATCTGTACACACTCTTGAAACTATTGATTAGTTTCCCTAATTTGCTTATGATTTTTATAGCAAAAGCAGCAGCAGCAACAACAACAGCAGCAGCAGCAAATGGTAAACACCACTCAACTGAACAACCGGTCACCGGCTTTCAACCAGGATACATTCTCCTCTCATTTGAACAACCTTCGCCCTTCCAACTTCTTGAACGGTTCCAATTCAGCTGCTCAAACCAACAGTCCCAAATTGCCCAACACCGGGACCATGTTCAACACCTTTGACTTCCCTGCTAACGAAGTGATAAACAATTTCTCCTCCAACTGTGAGCCAGTGAGTCCGAACAACATGTTCGACTCCGATATTAGATCGAGAAACTCTTCTATAAATGAGACCAATATTCGTGGACTGCAGATGAAGCTTAGCAACCTGGAACAACAACAAAAGCCTCCTGCCTACAACTCAACGCGGCCTCTAGCTCACTTTTCGGACTCGGCGCCTCCTGCCGTTCGGAACCAAACCCTTGCAAACCCTCAACAGCAACAACCGCAAAACACATTGAACCGCCAGTTCCAGAACAATTCTGGGGTGAGGTTGCAGATCCCTCAAGTTCCACAACTGCAACCTAGGCAACGCAATGCTCAACAAGTAAGTGGAACTGTATGTTGTACGCATGTTATTCTTTCTTATTAACTTTTCAGATGCTAATAGCTAATAGGTATGTACTGCTACAAAAAGACAGAGGCATAGCTAGGTGAATCTAAATCCGGGGGGTTTAACCTACACGCATCCATGTTTGGAAAGACCGTAGCCCCCCCCCATCTGTGGGTTCATCTTACTCTTCTGCATCTTCTCTAAGGACTGTATGTAGAGAGCACTCCATTCAGGAGTGGGGTCCCTCTTACTCTTTTGGATCTTCTCTAAAGGAGCACTCCCTCCATGGGTTTATCTTCATCTTCTGTTTCATTTTCTATCGTCTTGCTCTTCTGCATCTTCTATGTGGACCGTAGGGAGTGCGTGCTCCATTCTGGGATTCAATGCCACTGGCTAGGCGTCATACACGAAACCTTTGACATGAAAAACTCATGTGATGCTTATGTAGTTTAAATAAATTTACTTTATAGTTAATTTAAGGATGCGAAGGTTTTTTTATTGTATTTATATTTTTATAAAGACATAATACTTTAGGTCGCTTGGAAAAACCTTTTTCTTTTATTAAGAAATTGCACTCTTTATAACGGTTTAGGTTTAGTGTACGAGACCTACGAAAGTTTTTGCTTTTAATGTGACATTTTATCTAATTTCAATTCAGATTTTTACAAGAACTTGCTTCAAAATAATTATCGTGCTCTTCCAATCCCGGGAGAACTAAATCAATTATATAAAAAAAAATTTGTTTTGTTTTATTTCCCATCAAACATTTCAAAATCATTGCTTCCGTTGCCAGCGGGTGCCCGACCTCAATCGTCAATTCGAATGTCCCGAGAATGTTGACTGTGGATCTTCACAAATAGGCCATCCGTATCTATGACTGTTGGAAATCGGACTAGTAGCAGCTATCTATTTGTTTATTTTTAGTTAGAAACATTTTGGCAACCAGGAAGTGACGCGTGATATTATTTGGTGAGCTGTAAAAATTTGAAATGAAAAATGTTAGATCAATAGAAAATATGGAAAAAGTGTAGTTCTTTGTGTAATAGTTAATTTTTGGCCCCGAATAAAATTTATTGTGCTGTACCCATCAAGTTTCGCTCCTCTCAGATGTTAAGTGTTCGGTACAGCTGCCCATATTATGAATTTGAAACCACAATGACCTTTTAACAATTCCTACGACGTGAGATCCAGCTACTATTTTCATGGGGAAAATGACTAAAAGCTATAATTCGGGCATTTCTGTGGGTTAATGTTCCGTAATCGGGAACCATCGCCAAGGAAAGTCGCCAAACTTGGCGTTATTAAAAAATTATTAAAAATTAATAAAAAATATTATCATTAAATATATATTTATTATTAAAAATATATTATTAAAAAAATTATTAAAAAGAGTTATTACAAAATATCGCCAAGTTGGCGATGGTTCCCGATTACGGAATCTTAGCCTTTCTGTGACTATTTCTCAAATTTGTCTACTATTTTTAGCTCTTCGGCTAATTCCTCAAATCCTAATTCTTTCACTTTTTGGTAGAATTACTACTACTATTATTTTGCTACCTCTAAAAAATTTTTATATTTTTAAAAAAATTAGCTTAAAATTAAATACAGCGTTTTGGATGTTAGCGTTTGTGATGTAAGAGAAAATATTTTAAGAATTTCTGCTCTAGAGCTTAGAGATTTTAACATTAGGGACGATAAGAGTAGATAACAAACCTATTAACTAAAAATATTTATATTCACAACGATGTTCTTGACTTTAAACGGTTAAGTTAAACGGAAAGTTTTCACTGGAACTCAAATTTGAGAACAGACATAAATCGCTATTTTGCTACTATTGTGTTGATTTCTGTATAGAATAAGGGATGGTCCAGAAATTATTTAATTTAAGGCAAAGTGATCCGCTGACTACGAGTTGGAAATCATTGCTTCAAATGGTTATACCTTCTGACGGAAAAAAAAATACTAACTGGCCGAAGCAAGTATTTGTATTTTATTAATTCTTCATTGAAATTATACAACAGGAAAAGTTTTGAATGAAACTACACCTAACACTTTATAGAAAGAAAGTAAAAGCGGACACAAAAGACCTGAAGCTACACTTTCTAGGCGAAATTACAGAATCAGGCCTTGATGAGTCCGAAAACTAGTTTAAATCAGTAGCACGGTGCACTATCAAGCGATGGCGAAGATACGGAATAAAAGAAGAGACAGCTTCTCAAATTTCTAGGAGAACCGGTTCTATTATGGCAATGTAAAAACTTAATCTGCTAATTTTCTTTTCATTTGAGAGTAGAGACTATTCTTTTATTGTATCACTGGTATCCTACTTTTCAACATTGGATAATTTATTTACCAAGAAACTCGTATATTGTGTTTCTGTTAGTTTAAAAATCTCAGGTAATTTTGTAAACGGAACATACAGACAAAAATAATATTGATTCAAGCACTCAAACTAATGCAAACCAGCAAATTCGTTAGACAGTTATAATGTCTTATGAAAATGTGTTTTTATCTAATTATATCGATAATTTTCTTACTCATTTGGAGAAAGTGAACTATTTCCTCTCTAAATCTTGACCCAGCCAGTACGACCCTTAAAGATGTGCATGGGCCAAATAATCCATGTAGACCAAAAGCAGTCGAAATTTACTATTGCTTGTATGTTACATTGACAAAAATTATAAATAATTGAAAAACAGAAAAGTGGGATCACATAAGATGTATCTACAAAAACTGCAAGTTTAAGCACATTTAAATATCAATGAAATTTTTGTCATACATATTTTTTAAAAACTCTAGATGTTCAATTATTTGCATTTTTAATTTGGTGAACTATAGTTAATTTCTTTTATGCAATTCTATTATAAATCTTAAGAATTATAAAAAATTAATATTTTTATGTTTTAAAATTATCCAAGACTCATCGGTTCGCAGGCCTCATGTTGTGCTAGCCTGAATTAGATAATGAAGGTTGACTTTTGCAAAAATATTGAAAAATTTAAATTTTAAAAAAATGGAAATTACTTCTCTTGAATACTTATGTAAGGGGAGTCGGAACCCTAGTAACGACAAAGCAGCATCCCGTCATGTTAAATGCACCTTTCTCAGGATATATTATAGATACATGATTGAAATTTTTAACATAGGTTAACTACATCTATTTCATTATACTGGGAAAAAATTTTGTTAAAATATTCATTATTTGTATATTTTTTTTATTATTTTCAACCTTTATCAATCATACCAAAAAGACGATTTCTTCGATCTGCCTTTTCTCAGAAACTATTACATATATAGTTCTTATTTTTTTACTGCATGTTTAATATGTGTCCTACTTTATCCTGTGAAATGGATTTTTCCAAGAACCAAAAAGTTTTTTTTAATTCAATTATTTTGAGCGAAAAATGTGCCTTTTTCAATATTTTTACGTACTTGGCTGAAAAATTTAAATAAATTAAATATTTTACCAATAACTTTCACAGTATAATTTTGCATCTATAATTAGCTTACGTTTAGCTACGCTAAGCTTTTTTACGTAGCTTAGATTTTGAGAAAAGGCAGATCGAAGAAATCGTCTTTTTCTTTTTGGTGATTGATAAAGGTTGAAAATAATCAAAAAACAATCATGTATCTAAAAAATCCTGAGAAAGGTGCATTTAACATGGCGGGATGCTGCTTTGTCGTTACTAGGGTTCCGACTCCCCTGGAAAACCATTCGGAGTAAGATAATGTGGTGAATACATATTCAATTGTTCTAGTCTAGACGTAGATTGGTAACCACACACTAAACTATGGATTGCCTAGGCAGGGAATGTCATGTTGATTTAACTTTTGGAACTCGACAAAACGACCAAAGAATTTTTCTCGCGTGTAGTGAACAATAATTTTTGCGACTTTTCTTAACTCAACCCTAATCATCTGGTAGTAACATCGGGGAGAGATCCGTCAGCTGAGAATTTCCGTGTGGTTCGTCGGTCGACCACCAATTGGTCGAGAGACCAGTTCCCTAACGGTGACGTCAGAGCCGTGTGCTCGCAAGTAATGGCGGTTGTTTCTCTACTGTCTATGCCTGACCTCGAAAAGGAACGGTCCATTCCTGTGCCGTGCGAGAGGGGTTCTGCTGATGCTGAATCTGATAGAAGAGAGGCACATGGAAACCGCGGGAATTCGGGTTGATCGGAATTCTTTTGTTTGGATGCTGCATGTCAAGGGGCGTACGTAAGGGTCGGGTCCCCTCCTAAAATATGGGTGTTTGCCACTTTCTATTTTGAATAAAGGGGGGGTTAATATAAATTTTTGTTCTTCTCTCAAGCAAATAAAAGTCTCTTGAAAGGAAGTTCCTAAGTACACCACTGTCGTGAGGAATAAAAGCGAGCAATTAATATTCCACACTGGAATAGGGCCGTTAGCAGTACCCTCCCTCTCCATTTGTAGCCAAAAGTAATCGAATTTCAACCCCCTCGTGTAAGTTACTAAATTTCCTTACATTTGATTTAAGAAAATTTCTCCCCAAAAATTTAAATTTTAGAAATTATTACACCGTTGGACTCTTGGGACACTCGTTGGATTCTTGTCCGAATTAAATTCTTCTACAAAGATACCTGCTGTCTAATTCTGTAACTGCTAATTTATCTACTATATTAGCAATCTTAAAGATAAGTTCGTTTTTAGTTATTAAAATTATTTAATAACCTAAGGGGTCGTTCAAATACTATTACATATTACATGAATATGTTTTTGGTAATTTTTGACCCTCCTCTTGTCAGCAAAGATAAGCAAACCACAACCCCCTTCATTAATACATAAGAAAACTGCCCCCCCCCGAAAAACAAAAATGCTGGAAGGTTTTTTTTCCTAGTTTATTTTTTTTTGTAAAATTTATTTTTGGTTGAATTTCGAAATTATTTATGCAAGAAACAAGATATTTTCTAAACTGCAGTGTTTGTAACATCTTACGTAAGCAACATTCATACCCCCTCTCCCCTTGTAAGGAAAAAAAGCAAAGAGCTAACTCCCCCTCCTAGGTGCTTACGTAATATTTGAACGGCCCCTGAAGTAAAGATACACTTTAAAAATTTTCCGTGCTTAGAAAAATTTGAAAATACTAGCTTTGAAGGAAACTGTGATGGATAATAAATTGAAACTGTTTAGAAAAATAGTTTTTTAAAGGTTTAAGAAATATAAAAATTTTAAAAAGATTTCCACAAGAAATAGAGGTAAAGCGCTTTGCCGTCCCTATCTTAGGGTTGAAAAAAGTATTTTAATATTATCTCTTCTATCTTTAAATAATATTTTCGATGTTTTTTTTTTTAAAACTATCGGTTCCCACGGGTCAGGAAATGCCTGGAAGAGTTGGAAAATTTAAATTTGACCAAAAAAGTCAGGCTAATTAATTGCGCTCATTTCGAATTTTTCAAAAATTAAAATTTAGAAAATTATATCCATATGGGGGACAGAAGGTCAATTTATTCGTAAATGATAGAATGAGGATATGCCAAAAGATCGAAAACGTAATTCGTTATCCAACTCTTTCTCCCCCACCAAACTAATCCTAGTTAGGAATAACCAAACGTTATAATATCCTAAACACTCGCAGAATTTAATTACCCATTGTTACTTAGCAAAGCTGTTACTATATCACCTCCAGCAGAACTGCTCTCGAGACTATCCATTTTCATAAAACCGGCCGTAGCAGCACAAGGTGTCGCCCAAGATTTGTGGCACCCTCCCCCTTCCCTCCGCCGCATGGGCGTCTCTTCCCCCGGTCATCAGACAGGGGAAGGGCCGGCGGCGGCACTCATTTGGCGCTGCGCTCATTAGGCTCGGCACCGCCTTCGATGCATTAAGCCTAATGAAAATCAATAGCAGCAGATTCGGCCGGCCGCATCCTTCCACAAGTGGGATGGTGAGGTTTCGCTAGGAACATTTGCCTCCTGGGCATTTCGACGCCCACGCCTCTGCCGCGCTGGGTTCCGGTCCGAGCAGAAAAGAACGAAATTCGTCCGTTCTTTATCTGTGTGTTGACATGGGCTCTTGGAATCTACCACCTATTTCCACATTGCTCGTTTTGAAACTGAAGTTGTCCACTGTAGCTCCTCTTCTGTCCTAAATTATGCTTGAATTTGTGGCAACTACACTCACTACTAAAGTTCAAGTAATTGAAATACACTGTAAAGGCCAACTGAAACTATTTTAATTCCGGAGTTTACTTTTAAATCGTATGTATGATGACTTTCGGATTGTGGCTTATTTCAAAAATACACTGTCGTGCACCCGGTCGCTACAAATTAAAGGGTTTCAATTGCTTTTTATTAAGAACTCTATCAAATAGTAATGTTTTTTACGCAATCTCAAATCCATATTGGTGATTCTTAAGTACCGTACAGGCCCGTAACCAGACTTTTGTTTCGGAAATGGTTTTAGACTTCACATTAATTCTGAGGTACCTCCTTCCTTACGAGTGCTTTCATACAATAAGTTTTTGATGACTTACACGTAGTATTTGAATTTTGTTACATTAAATTTCAAAAGAATGTTTACAATGTTAATCCCAAGTAAAATTGGGCAGTCTGGTGGGTCCCCAAATTGTTTTTAAAAATTCACCCCTCAAAATAGTGGTTTAGCTTTTTATGAGACCCTTTGGATTGCACTCAAAGAGCATAATGTTAAGAATGTTAAAAGAAAACCGTATAGTTGTATAGTAGTATAACAAACGGTAAAATTTCAAGGGGGTTTTGTGGGCCCTACCCTACTCCAGAAAATTTTGGAAAATTACCCCTATAAGTAGTGTTTTAAACTCATTTTGAGACCCTTTAGCCAATGTTTCACCAATATGGAATACTCCTTGTAAGTCACAAAATTTTCACGGGGGAAATAATACATATTAGATTTCTAGGGGGGAATGGGGGTCCTCCCCCAAAAACATTTTAGAATTTATAGCCTTAAAGTAGGGATGCACACCTTTTTGGGAGGAGGGCCACTCACCTTGTTGATTGAGACACGGAGGGCCGCAAACGAACGTACAGTAAAAATAATTATAAAGCTTAATACCAAATTATATACCACTGTTAAAAAACTGAATATATGTGTAGGAGAAAAATAATTACTCAAAACAGATGAATAAAAGTTTCTTAAAAATCTTTAGAAATGGATGAACAATATTGTGAAGGTTAAAAAATAAACAATTTTAAAAGATACAGCAATGATCAAACCTTTAAAATAACTAAAGAATGTTTGTCACAAGAATATTATATGTAAAAGCATTACTAATGTGTTATAAATTTTAATAACATTAATCTAGTAGCAATAAGGAGAAGTGTTAGAAATTTTAATATCTGTAAAATAAAAACTACAGGCTCCAAATATATTCAATGTCAAACTATTTTCTACCAAAGGGAGTCTAGGGGTCCTCCCCAGAAATTTTTTGAAAATTTGACTCTAAAAAAACTGGGTATTAACTAGTTTTGGTCCAAATTTCAGAAATTTTTACGTACGATTTGTATTTTGATAAATCTTAATTTAAAAAAAGTTGTGAATAAGAGAGTTCTAAATACAAAAAGGGGTCTGGGGGTTTTCCCCCAGAAAATTTTTGGAAATTTGACCCTAAAAAACAGGGTTTTAACTTGTTTTGAACACATCTCCAGATTTTTTTTTAGGGGGTGGGAAGTCTCCTGGCTCCCCCATATATCTCTATCCTATCTGAAACAGGTTATAATCTAACAAGATTTTTAAAAACCTCTGCATTATTATCTTACCAAGTTGCTACAAAGCGACCTTTCAGTAAAAATTTACAACTTGGAAAATCCTTAAAATAAGTTGAAAATTTTAACTAAAATCAACAATAATGTGATCTGAGAGGTGTCACATCTAGATAGGCTCCTCAGACAACTCAAAAGTTTTTTCTGCATCGCAATTACAACGAGAAGACAACTTCAACTAGGCGCCGGAAAAACGGAACTTTCGCGAAAAAATCGCTATTTTTCGACTTTTCCGGAGAATGTGATACCGAACACCGGACTTGTTGGCTTCTGACCACCTTAAAGTTGTTTTTTCTACATCGCAATAGCAACACAAGAAGCCGACTTCAACTTGGCGCCCGCGGCCGACCGAGAAAGCAGTCGCGGGAGGAACGGAACACTCCGCAAGCAAAACTAAACTTGCACGAAAAATCGCGATTTTTCCGACTTTTTTCGCGGAACCTAGTATAGTCATTTTTCTTAGAAATAATCTGGAAAGTAAGGATTATTTAAAAAAGGGATTATCTGAAAAAATTCAAATTAGTTCGCGGGCCGCAAATTGATGACTCGCGGGCCGCAGGTTGTGCATCACTACCTTAAAGGTAGGGTTTTAACTCATTTTTAGACCCTTTGGGTTGTTTTTAAAGACACAATAGTTAAGGAAAAAACACTATAAAAATTGATGTCAAAATTTCGGGAGGGATGAAACCCCTAACCCCTCCTTGGATACGGCCCTGGCACCATATACTATTATTCGTATAATCAATGCTGAAAAGAATATTTACAAATCCATGGAAAGTTTTTCTTAGCTTGTAGATAAGACTATTATCAAGGTTCTCGAATCTGCGATCTTATTGATTTTTATACAGATCTAATCTGATTAGCACTATCGTGAATAAAGTTAACACATTTGGTCATAACTTTGAATCGAAATTTATCTTATGCTTAAGGGTTGATCACTTTATCAGTATTTAAAAAGTAGATCTTCTTCTAATAATACTCGTTGGATAATACGAAATTATTGTCTGTTCGAGGAGTAGTATTCCAAACTATCCTCTTAATACACGACGGAAAAAATTAAGCACAGGCTTACCAGTATCCAGTATACGTAAATCAGTTAGGCGTGTGATCAAGGTAACATATACATTAATGTTGCTTTGGAAACGGAATTAGTAAAATTTAATGATTGTTTCACATTTCAAATTGAGTTACAGATGTGGAAAAGAAGTATATAAAGAAACGTCTATCTCACTATTTAATACATAAAAACCGGATCACTTATTACTACTGTATTCAAATAGAACTTTGGGGAATTGATTCTGAGTTGCATACCCTTCCGATTTTAGCAAGACTCCCGTTTTTCCTCTTTTCTAGCACCTTGCCGATATGTATCTCAATTCTCTCCCTTTGAAGAATTTCCTTTTAATTCTCCCTATTTTTCATGGATATTTAGTGATTATTGTGTTTTAGACTTCAAATAAAAATAAAGAAAAATGCACCAATAAAAAGTTTTTATTCGTTTAGTTGTGCCGCGAACCGGGTCTCGCGACCTGATGCGGAAAAGACCATTTTAACGAGAGCGATTCGGATTTTTTCTCATTTAAATAGATTTTAGATGATACAATTTACAGTTGTGGGCAGTCAACCTGAGATCTGGGGAAAAAAGACATTAAAAAGTCTGGAAAATTTTGCTTATGAAAATGTAAATTGGGAAAATCAGATTTGAAAGAGAGAAATGTGGGGAAATAGAGGAGGGTAGAAAAAGCAAGGAAAATTACCAGTTACAATAACATTACAAGGAAGTTCAGTTTTTTTTAATAATAATAATAACGTTTTTAAGAAATGTTTTATTAAAACCTATTTTTTTTCAACCATGCTTTATGGCAAATAGTAGTGTGGGTGTGGATTTTATTCAACATAATTAAATTTCTGTTTATGTAAAAAAAACAACCTATTTTGAAACCGGTTCTTGAGGGGCAAACAGGGGCTAATAATTGAAGAACACCACCTCCCATTAAGATATAAAAGTAGCATCCTTAAAATCTTAAATAGTCTGGAGTTGCTCCCTCAATCCTCCAATGAACTTATATGAAACTTATTAAGTAAGAAACTAGTGATGATAAGGGTAATGTTTTGAAAATCATCAAGCATGGGCTTTTAGCATAACTTACTGCAATTTTTTAACAAAATGGGTTTTTTATGTATTGTTGTTTTTTTTATAATTTCAGTTGTATTTCATATTTACTTGTTTTTCAGATCCCACAAGAGGACCCCAAGCAGCAGCAGCAACAACAACAACACTTGATGCAGCCCCATTCAAACATCTATGGAGGCTATCAACAGGCTCAACAGACTGTTGGCAGCCCATCCTTCAATGTGACAATGTCTCAGTCCCTTCCATATTCAAATCAGTTTACTTCCAATGCTGTGATGAGCAGGCCCCCACCCGAGTACAAAGCTACAGCCCACCATCACAATGTGGCTTCTGACAACTTGCACCTCGTGGAGCAACTGAATGCTCCGTCGCAGGTCATGTTCAACCAGTCCAAAAGCAGCAAATTATTCACCCAAAAGCAGCAGAGACCCCCCAATGTGACCATCACTCCTGATGGCACTGCCATCAGCTCCTCTCACGAATGGAGGACTAATGTCTTGGGCAACCAGGCTCAGCAGCAGAACCAGTTCCGGGTCAGCCCCTTTTCCCACCAGGACAACTATGGAGGCATCAATTCAAATGTGCCACCAACTGCTACTTTGCCCCTGTCTCCTATTTACAACCAGTACAGAATGCCTGCCAATCAGATGCCAAATGCGCGATTGTCACGTCCTAATATACAACAGAATCACTTGATGGCCCAGCAAAGACAGAGATTGGCTGTGCCTCAACGTCCAAGAATGCCTTCTATGACTGGTCTAGAGTCGCACAATTCCATAGGACTGAATACAAATTCCATGTCTCCTAAAGTTATGGGACCAATGTATTCTGATCAAGAGATTTCCAGACAAGATGGTAGTCATATTAACTTAGATTTTTTGGATAACATTGAAAGTAGTGCTTCTGATTTGCTGAATTTTGATCATGTTATGCCTGGACAACATTTTCCTATTTTAGATGACATGGATATTTAGGCAGATTGAAACACAAGTCATGAGTGCAATACTATTATTTTGCCATCAAAAATCATGTTTTTGTATTTAGTCTCAACTCCAA
The DNA here is from genome assembly GCA_963680715.1 of Tetragnatha montana. Taxonomy (NCBI): domain Eukaryota; kingdom Metazoa; phylum Arthropoda; class Arachnida; order Araneae; family Tetragnathidae; genus Tetragnatha; species Tetragnatha montana. Next base: position 27,935,158 of record OY796676.1, on the reverse strand, counting down.
GTTAAATGTTAGTTTTTGAACTTTTGTGATACATTATGGGATGAAATTGCTAAGTATTTTGCTCATGAGAGATGTGTTTTTAACTCATCTTGTACATAGTATAATCATTACTTTTTGTAGATATAGACTTGTATATTGAATTATTCAAATACATTAAAAAGAACAAACTTTTGGACCATTTGTACAAAATATTTATTATGACCATGTTTATCACTATTTCAGGCTTGCTAATCACTCATTTATATCCAATAAGTTTTCAATCAATAAATTATTTTGTTACTACTTAATCTATAATATAGACAACATTATTAAAATTTTCAAATATGAAAAAATTTCAAATTTACAAAAACATGAACTATAAAAAATATCAATATTCTTGATACAAAAGATTTAACTGCTCAAAGAAACTCAATTTCTTCTCATTTTTTATTAGTTTTATCCTGAGCTTCTCGCCCCTGATATTACTTGTGCTAAAACATATATTTATTCATAAACTTTCATTTACCTATCTTTCTTTGATTAGTGTTAGGTTTTTTTTAAATCTAAGGCTTTGTAATCTTCATAACCTTTAAAATACCTAAAAAGAAATAGTATCAGTTATTTTTTTATTTTGCTTCTAAATTTACAGCATAGTTGCTCCATTGTTTTTCAAATGAAGAATGTGCGTCTCAGGGTTGAATCCACTGGGATGTTCTTATAAGGTTCCTCTCTCTCTCTTGAAGTGTTGGTAATGAGGAATGATTTTTGTACAGTTTTTCCCCTAGAAAATTTCTTACTAAGCAAAAAATTAGTCTGTCCGTGACTGGAAAAGAATTAAAACACTATTTTAGAGTCAAAATTACAAAACTTTCTGTGGGAAAACCCCCAGATCCCCGTTTTAATCGTGAGACTTAAGATAATACCTTGTAAACTATATGCAAAGTATAAATAATATCTTTTTAGATCCTAAAAAGCTATATTTACCCTATTATGCGTGTATGGGACCACGGGACCAGTGTTTGAAATGATTTGAGTTAACAAAAGTTTAGTTATGACTATGACCCTAGTGTGTTTCATACAAAATTTATTTTTCATGCAAAAATTATCCATTTCAGAGACTTATTGAACCTCTGAAAAAATTATAACCTTCCCTCAACAGTGAAATGTCCCGATTTTTAGATTGAAAAACCTGGTCTTGTTACAAATCTCTCCCCCTCTACTGTTCTCCTGATGTCACATATTAATTAAATATATTATTAAATTTATTTCTCATGGGATTTTGATACAATTGTTCCAGTTTAATCTTATTTAAGTAATCCCATATGAATTTTGTCCTTAATTAAAAGTTTTACTACAATTTGTGACTTTGTAATTAAAATCAGCTTTAGTGTTTAATGCTTCATGTTAACAAAGTGTTCAAAATGTGATAAAAAACAAAGTAGGTTCCCAAAGAAATGGCACCAAACTTCCAGATATTAAGTAATCCATGAAATTCAACTTGTCTAATCATTGTGTTATTTTCTCAGGTTTTATAGAAAAAAACAGTAATGTAGTTAATATAGGGAGTTAGGAACATTGTATTTGAAAGAGGTAGAATTAAATGTATATAGTTTATGGGATGAAATGTTAAATTTTTTAATAAAATAATTTTTTTAAAAATTTAATAAAACATTTGTTATAGTTTATAAATTAATTTCTAAAAAAGGAAAACATTTCGACATATTTTGAAAATGCACTCAAACCTGTTTTTATGTGGTACATATATGAAAATATGATTGAAATTTTCATATACCAATACTGCACAAAAACAGGTTTGAGTGTAACTGAAAGAGAGAAAGTTGTTTATAGTTATTAAATATATTTTTCACTTGTGAATTGAATGGGTGGCTGGAAAAACATTGCATGTCTTTTTTTAACAAAGAAAAACCTTTGTTTAAAAAAAAAGACATGCAACGTTTTTCCAGCCACCCATTCAATTATTAAAATTTTTTATAAAAATTTTGCTATTTCATTATCCATGTTTATAGATAACATGATTTTGAATTTCTGTAAACAAAATCCTAGCCTCATTTTTATGATAAGCTAAGATTTGAATGAGTAAACTGAACTTTATGTAAATAGTTTTGATTATTGTAACCTTTGATAAAAAGCATTTTAATGTTTTATTTTTTGCATCGATTCAATTTTAATGTAAAAAGCTGTCATGTTTTCCTTTATCTTTGAAATGATTTTAACAACTTCAGTAATAGTAAATAAGTTTTTAATTCTTGCCATATCAAGAAAGATACTGCTTTAGCATTGAATTTAGTGACTATTTTTATTAACCTGTTTTAGCAATAACCAACTATTGCATTACATTTTCCACTTTTATGGGAAAAAGTGCTTTAACGAAATAAAAATTAAGTTAGTATATTATTTCAATGTATTATGTTAAAGAGAAACTTTAAGATCATCTTTTTCTGATGTGTTTACTATCTGTGTAGTGAGATTTAAATTGTATTAAACTCAAGAATTTAAATTGTTTATCTATGTGTTAGTTTAGTGCTGTAATGAATCAAATGGGTTTTAAACATTGTTCTTTTTTTAGTATGAGTGATTGCCTGAAATAGTGCATTGGGTAATTTTATTAGACATTTACTGATTTGTAGAATTTACTTTTTTAAAACTACTTTGTATACATTCAGTATGATTTTTAAATAAATACTTGAAAATAATCTTATTGTATCATTTGAACAGATTTTATCAACTTACCAAAAGATAGTTATTTGAGTTATGACCCCCCCCCATAAACATGGGTGGGTTTAGGTTGCAGACCCTGGGGGCAAGCTGTCCCTGATGGCTTTGGAAACATGAATTTCTTACAAAAAAACGGAATTTTCTAAAAAAGTAGGGAGAGCATTGCCTCCCATGACCCCCCCTAAATCCGCGTATGGTACTCATACACCTTAGAAGGGGACTTCCCTGATTTGCTGAGAAATGCTGCACTTCCAATGTTTACAATTAGTTTCACTGTTTTAGTATAGGTGCCTCCTAGTTTTAAAGGGATTGGTTCCCTACCCCCTCTTGTTCGAATTCAGTTTTCCCCTTTTACCAACAGTGGCGTAATTGAGGGGGCAGTTGCCCTCACCCCCAGCATTTTTCCATATATGTAATATATGTTCCATATATTTTTAAAAATGGAAAAATGCACCAAAAATCGCAATTTCTTTTGAATAACACTACCAAATTTTTTCCCCAATACTCTTATGTTAACTCTGTCAGTCAGTTTACTTTCTCCTGATACAGGGTACTTTTTCAATCCCACTCGCGAGCCCATCAATGGAGGCGACCTCATAGTTAAATACAGGGGTTGCAAACCACCTATAAATCCTATATTTTTGAAAAATTGGTTGTTGTTGTCTTATGCCACTTGGAATATCCAAGCTCCATCCGCAAAGCGGATAGGATAGGCAAAGGGGGTGCTCCTGAGAAAGTGAGGCCCATGAAATGGCAGGATTGAAAAATTGGTAAGAAACCTAGATTTTTGCTAGGGTCGCTCAAATTCGCGCTGAAAACAGGCTTTAAAAGATTTCAGGGTATCCACTGATTAAAAGTCAGAAAATCCTATAACGGTACGGAATTAAAATGAAAGCCCGAATTTTCATACATGCTTCCGGACCAAGGTGTTCCGGACGTTTACCTGTAGAGTTGGCATTTTGACGGCTTGGACACAGGCAGAAAAAACAACTTGACAGTCGTTTCGCGATCGCGTTTTTCTTACTTTGCGTCAATAAACTTGGCTTTGTTTAAATGCTTGTTTTTGGTGAAAGTGTTCACTTATTGTAGTTCAAAATAAATGTGTCCCCAATTTTCTCCCCAATTTTGAGTCAGAATAACTGAATAACTATTGATCTTTACGTAAGTTTTATTTAAAGTATACGGTAGTTTTTTTTAAAATCCTATATTTTATTGAAATGTCACTGCTATCCCTGTAAATTTTGCACCTTCCCAGTGGCGCATATAGGAATTTATTTCGGGACGGGCCCAAAATTACTCCCCAGCCCCTCCCCCACATATTTAATAGGTCCAATGTAGCTTTTTAGGTGATAACTTAGGTTCTAAAAACTTAATATAGGAAAATTTGTTAGTTAGTAATAAAAATACAAGTACCAAAGGGGGGGGTCCTCCCCCAGAAATTTTTTGTAAGTTTGACTAAAAAAACCCAGGTTTTTAACTAAGTCCGAATTTCGGATGTACATTTTTATGAACTTAATATTTAAAAAGTTATTAAAATAGAGTTCCAGTACAAGAGGGGATCTGGGGACCTTCCCCAGAAAATTTTTGGAACTTTACCCCTAAAAACAGGGTTTTATCTTGTGTTTGGAACAATTAGTCCGAATTTTGGACATATATTTTTTGGTAGGATTTGGATTTTGATGAACTTATTATAATAAAGTTGTTAATAATAAAATTCCAAGTACAAAAGGGGGGCTTGGGGGTCCTCCCCCAGAAAATTTTTTGAAATTTGACCCTAAAATACAGTGTTTTAACTTGTTTTGGTACACCTAGTCCGAATTTCGCACCTTCCACAGGGTTGACAGGGTCCGGTTGACAAAGTCAAGAGTTCATTGAGGGTATGGGTATGCAGCGTTTCTATCACTTTTTCATCCAGCCCATTGTGTTCTCCATAGAGAAATTGAGATGAACAAATGTGAATTTTTATTTTATGTCTAGTAAATGAGTTAATTAACAGTCAGTTCACTTTTAACAGTCAACTTTTTCTTTTTTGTGGTGACGCTCTTACCCCTTTTACTCAGGTTTTTTCTATGTATTTTCTGTACTCTGCACATTTGAAACCAGCTTGACTAGTAAATAAAGGGTTTTGAAGGATAAGTATTTGGCAACGTTTAAAACGGGATTGCTTCTCTAGTTTTTGTTTTGATACTATTATACAGTTTTTTAAAGCATGCCTCTGCGAAATAACTTTCTGCTTGAGTCCTCTTTAATAAAAGTATTACCTTTTTGAAAAATGATTCAGAAAGAAACAATTCTCCAAATGCTTGGGAAATAAAGCCGGTCTCTTATTGATTGGAGCTTATCAACATGGCGGCCTCCGATGTGCAACAAATTCTAGATTTGTCATGTGCACCAGTGAAAAACATTACTCATTCTAATATGGAAAATATGCGGTGTGGACCGCACTGTAAAGCTGGAGAAATATGCCAATTTATTCTCCGGTCAGAGTTCCACGAAATGTTTCGCCAAATTAATGAATCCAAGTAAGACGCTGAATATTTTCCCTACCAAATAAAGGTTTCGATATCACGTGAATTTAAGATCAAAAAATGCCTGCTTGATTGCCTGGGGTTTTTGAAAATAATCAGTTTCTTAATAAAAATAGAATCTGTAAGGTGTAGTGTCTCCAAACAAACCCATCAGATGTTCGTTTTTCGATCACCAGTATAAAAACTCTTTTAGAAATTATCTTTGTTTAAAAGCTTGTAATTAAAAACAAAGATGAATTCCACTCACGAAATTCATTGTCAATGCTTGTTGAGATCCAATTTATAAACCTGATAGTGTTAAATTTGTTAATGACTTAAAATTACCTCTTCCAACCTTTTACCAAAGAGTGTCCAATATAGGGATGTTATTTTTACACATTCATTGAAAACACTGCTGGTTGAGATATTTTAATGGTATTTTTATTTTAATATTTGTGAAGAATTGTAAAAAAAATTGATGTTTTTTGTGATCCGACTAATTCTTATCCTTAAGTTATACCTATATAAACCTAAATTTTTCATGTGTGTAGAACTTGATGAGAGTAATACAAAGAAACCAAACCTGTCTATAAAATAGTGGGTTCTACAAACCCAGCTGTATTGAAGTTAAATTGCTTTACTTCAAAATAAGTAGCATTGGCAACACCAATTTTTAGCCAAAAAACTTGCCCAGGCCTATTTTCTTTGAATTAACTTGTGATGACCTAGGTATTATCACTGTAAAGGAAAAAAATGTCTATAAGGTTCTATGCCTGTTAATATAATACTTCTACAAGTTTAATGATTGAGCAATGTGCATTAAAGAATAAAGTAGATGTAATAAATTAATAAAGCATTGGTGTCCTGCCACCTTTTCCATCCCGCTTCCAACAGTGAATATACTGGATATCTAACCAAACCCATCCTGTTTCGATGTTGCACATGTACAAAGGCAGTTACTAAATTATTAACCATTCAATAAATACACCATCATAAATAAAACTTGTAACAAAACAAATGAAAAATCACATTAAAATTATTGTTTGTTTCAATAACCAACCTCTTTAAAAACTCATATGAAAACATGGCTTTCTGGGTACTAAAATGATAAATTTGAAAATATAATAAAAATGTAGTACCTAAACGTATAAAATTTTTTAGGTTTTCATTTCATTAACAATAGTGAGTCAAGCAGATCTACTCTAGTAGAGAAAATGAGTGTTTTTAGTCATAAAAATGTTAATTACTGGTTAATATTCAATTTTCGAGCTTTGAAAACTTTCTGTTGATAATCAGTCTCCAAATACGTCTATATACCGAGTTTTGCCGACGCCTGCGGCGTAGTTTGAGAGGAGATGCAGTTTTGAGGTTTTCATCTCATTTATTACAATAGTGTGTCAAGCGGGTCTACTCTGGTAGAGAAATAGAGAAAAAAGCGTTTTCGGCCATAAAATCATTAATTACTCGCAAATATTTGATTTTCGAACTTGGAAAGGTTTGTGTTGATAATCCTCGCCTCAAGATAGGTCTATATACCAAGTTTTGTGCACACCTGTGGCGTAGTTTGGGAGGAGATGTGTATGTAACACATAGCTACAAAAGGTTTTAGTTAATAGAGATTTTAATGGATAACACCACCACCTAGTACATTTTTGGAACTTATCAGACAACTGAAGAACCTGACCAATCCTAGTCCCCAATTTTTAAGTCTAATTGTTTTTTGTTTTTCAATAAATTGTTTTCTTGTTAACTCCTTTTACACATATTCCATTGTAAAGTTCTTTAACACCTGATCATTAAATAACTTCTTACAAATAAACCAGTTTCAATTGGTTCAATCCCATTATCTGTGCTATTAATATTGCTAAGACTTTAAACACATTAGATTATATGGGGGGCCCAGGGAGGAGAGGCCCTCCAGTTCCCTGGGGGCAGGGATAGATTGATAATGGAATTGTGTGACTTAAACTTTCAATAAAATCTGTACTAAGAACATTAAATAGTTTTTCTGCTATTCCATAAAGTTTTAAAAAGTGAATTATGTGAAATATTAAATACTTCTACACCACATGTATGTCAGATACGACAGTCTTTTTTACATATTAATTACAGTCAAAATGAAATAATTTTGGTAAAAAACTTACTCATAAACTGCATATGATTTTCTTAGGATACTGCAGATACATTTTTAATTGGCATGTAGATAGCTGACTTAGTTGTTTTTGTCATTAAAAAGTTTCTAGAACTGACTCTTGGTGAATGTGACCATGAAGTGCCTTTTCCATAATCTTCACAGACGAGTTTCACACCCCATGGGGCTCATATTTATTCATGGTTTGAGAAGAGATCATTCTAACGAGTTTATTTAGTGCTTTTCCTGTTACAGTGATGGAGGGTAGTGAAAAAGTTTGTGAAGTTGACTGGTATTGTGAATTGCAATCTCTTTTTACTTTCAGGAAAAGAGTTGAACCAAAGAAAGCAAAGAAAAAATCAAAATCTAAGCCCAAAGACAAGCAAAAAACAAAGGTATGTGTATTGAAAAATGTTTTGGTTTATGTTATGCTGATGCATTACTGATGTTTCATTTTAGGAGTAAGATCCATTAGGCTTACTGATAAAAAGGATAATCTGTAGAATGAACAACTTTAATGATTTATTTCTTACTTAAATTTACAAAAATATAATGAATGATCAATACATATAAAATATTAAAATATATCTAATTAACTAAAATTAACCTTTTATTTTTATTCATTATATTTTTAGAAATTGTATAAAATTTATTTGTTATTTAAGGTATAGTTATCAAATTTCGTTGAGTGCCTTCTTGTGCTGATTAAAAATACAGTGGAATCTGCTTATTATACATGCCTGTTTATTGGGAAATCTGCTTAATAAACACAAATCCCCAGGAACGAAAACCAAACTATTCAAATTTATTTTAATCAGTTAATAGATTAAAAAATTACTTAATCGGTACAAATGTAACTCATCTGAACAGAAGGTGTTAAGGAGCAATAAATCAATGTTAGATCAATGATTCATAGAATTTTTATTTCTTTTTGCTCTTTTGCTTAGATAGTTGAATTTTATATCATCAAAAGGTAATAAAATGTCTAAAAATATGAATTTTCTGATGAGAAAACAACAAGTAACAAGTTGTACAAGTTATGGTGATGTTTAAGAATAATTATTACTAAGCTACTACTGTGACTTACTGGCATTTTAAAATTCTTTCCTACCATTTGCAAAAAGGTAATAAGTTAATAATGATAAAGAGTTTGATCAAATCTTTGTATTGAAGATGACATTAGACTGTTATTTGTGTTAAATCTTTCCAGCTTTACTTAGTGCTTGAGCTTGTATATGTTTTAAGAATTTTCTCTTAAAACAAATGTTAATTCATGAAAGAAAATGCATGTAAAAATTTCCTAAAGTTGTTTGATATCAGGGGTTCATCCAGGTTTTCCTGCCAGGGTCCTGTTTTAGCAATTTTGTGAAAAATAAATGGAATTTTGTGAAAAATCAAATGGAATTTTGTGAAAATGAAGAGCCCACAGTACAATCACAACATTCATAACTTATGGAATGGGTCCAAAACTGGCAAATTCCATTCCTAAATTATAACACTCCAGAAAAGAAATTTTCAAACCATTTTTGATCTTAGGACTTTTGTGAAGAGTTTGGTTTTGGGAATTTGAATTTTGTGAAGGGTCCTTTTTTGAAGATTATAATTTTGCGAAGAGTCCTAAAACGAACCCATTTTTCTTCTAGATGAACCCCTGGATATTAAGAGCACTTTGCTTAATTGGGAAATCGTCTTAATCGGGACAAAATGCCTCGGTCTCAACATGTTTCTATTATCCAATAAGTCTACTAAAATTTCTTTAAATATTATTTTTCTTCAAATTCAGGGCATTAAATTTCAGTTCTAAGGGTACTAGCCTGGATGCCTAACATGATTTCTTAATTGGGGGATTTAACAATGTTGAATAAACAAGGTAACATGTAGGAAATTTATGGGTTATCAAAGTATTACAGGGATTTTCTCTGCTTCCTCTTTTGAGTCTATATTTAATAAAATTTTACAACTTTGTTTCAGCGGGATACTACTGACCTACCTATCCACCAGCCTCCATTCCTTGCAGTTCGTAGCAATCCTTCTTCTTTCGTTGTCTTTGCCATAGTACGACTATGTGTTTTAGAAAAACAGACTTGCGAAGCAACACGATTGTACTTAAAAAGTATTACATCTCCTTCAACAGATTCAGAATCAGATGACGAAGATGATCCAAGCAATGGAGGAAACAGAGTACCAAAGGTAACAGTCGTATACAAAAAATATAACTGGATAAATTGTCATAGTCATGAGTTAAAACTGGTGTCTTGATAAAACATATAATATATTTATATAGTTTAGTTTGTATAAAAAAAATTAATCTCTCTGTACCTATGTAGTATTAGTATTAATGCAAAGCATTTTTTTTATTCTGATTAACCTGCATATTTTTTTCTCTAAAGTATGTTTAAAACTTAATCAGTAAGTGGATTAAGCTGGTACCAAGTTTTGGCAACAGGCAAACTGCAGTCCACATTCAGACCGCATGAGGTTTTTTCCCTGAACTGCCCAACACTTCCAATTTGAATGTATAATTTATTAATTGGAAATTACAAATTTACTGTTTTAGAAATTTTAAAAACCCAACAGTATTTCATAAACTGATTTTTATGTTATTTTTAGGCTTGCATTTTGTGAATCAATGTGTAAATTTTATACTCTCAATTTTAAAAGGGAATTTTTTTTCAGATTGTTGGTATAGGTCTCTGTAGTGTGTTTGAACTCATCAAAGAAAGTCAGAAAAATCATCCCCATTTTTGTATGAGATCTCTTCAAGCACTCTTAGACTTGTTGCAAGGTCAGCAACCTGAAGGTTTAAAAGGAGAGCCTCAAGATGTTATAGGTAATCTTTAATATTCTATACAAAATTTATAAATACATGTGCTTACCTTAGTTAAAACATCATATAATAATTGTGCATTTTTAAATTTTTTGAAATAAGTCAAATACATCATCTAAAAACAAACTTGTTGTTTTAATACTGGGTATAGAATGCTTTGTTTTGAAGTAGTCCTGCATAAATTTAATAGTGATAATGTCCAAAATATGCCCTCATAACTTTTTGTGGGCAAAAATTTCTGTTAAACAATTGTGCAGGTCAAAAGATCAATTGAGATTATTAACTATTATGCTTATTAAGAGTTTGAGAAGAGAAATTATAAAAATTATCAAAATACAGATACAAATTTTTCCATATTTTAGGATGTTCAAAATGTACTGTATGTAATGTGTATTTTCAAGGAAGTTTCTGTATTTTTGACAGTTAATGATTTCATAAGACAGTTTTTAAACTGTCTTAATCACTTATTTACTTTTGTAATCAATTAAGTAAACAGTTGAAAAATTTCCATTAGCATTTTTTTTATAAATCCTTAATTAAACATTAAAAAAAAACACTCATAATAATAACTGATTTTTTTCGAACTGTTTAATTTTTAGAATCAATCATGTCATGACATATCAAGCCACAAAAAAAAAAAAGAACTGGTGGGCCGCATGTTTTACAAGCCTGTTTTGAAGATTTATCTGTATTTTCATGTGAATTCGTATTTTCTCATTGTTACTTTGCTTTTTGCAGACTCTCTGTTTGATTTATTATTGGACATATCTTCATCTTCATTCATGGTAGAACAAGCCCAGAGTAGCTTTTCTTCCAATTTAACTTCCTATGCCTGTGCGTGCCTTCTGAGTCTGGTTGTAGCCAGAGGTGACACAGGCAAGCTTCTTTCAGCTGCCTCTGCTATGCTTATGAGTTCCCAAGTCTTAGCATCAGAGGAGATTCCTGTAAGATTTTTTATGTTTTGTTTTATAAATAGTTTTTATATTTATAGTTTGAACTTTGATTGTTGAGAGTGCATACTTTTTTAACATATTTTAAATTGTAATTTTTTGGTTCCTTTCACAGATTTTCTAATTTTTTAAATCTTGAGTATCCAAAATTTAGCACAAATGGTGAACCCCCTAGTTTTCCATCTGAATTCCAGTTCTCCAAATTTAAGCTTTGTTTTCACTTTCTATATTAGTTAAATTTTGTAATTTCTATGACTCATATTTTTTTTACATGATGTCCCAAGGAATTGAACATGTTGCATGGCTTTACACATGAAGACTATCTTTTAGAGAATAAATTAGTTTTCAAGCATATGTTAAATTACAAAAATTTGATTTAAAGTATATATTTCTAACCTTGGCTGCATGCCCACAATGTTCTCTATAGCATTTTTTCTATGACTGTACGTTAAACTCATTCATTAATAATTTTTTTTTGTTTTTCATTTATGAGGAAAACTTAATTTTTTTCCCAAAAAAAGTATTACAATGTCAGTCGCTTTAAAAAAATAATGTTTCTTTTCTTTTAGACACCAGGAATTATGACATCATTACAACGAAGTGTGCATGCTGTTTTGTTTGGTAAAACAACTGGTCCAGATTGGTTGACTCATGGTTTTCCTACCAGTGCATTTTGTAGCTCATTTTCAGTACAAATTCCTAAAAGTAAGTATGCATCAGTGTTATTTCATTGTTGATGTTAATATGAAAGGCTTAAACTATAAAGATATTTCTTACACATTTAGCTAAATACAGACAAGGATCTCCAATCACAAGTGATGGCAAATATCTTTATATTTTATCTGGAGGTTCCATTTATAAAGTGGGATCAGGATTTAGTGGAACTATTAAGGTGATAGTTGCATCCTTTTGCTATTCAATTTTCATGTATCATCTCAACAGTTTTAAATAATTATAAGTTTTTGTTAAATATGTGATTATTATAAAGTTTCTAAAATCTGACCTAAGGCTAAATGTTAATAATAAGTTATACTTTGACTTTAACTGAAATGAATTTTCTTAATAAATTTTAAGTCTGGTAATATTAAATGAAGTACCAATTTCAATATTTCCTGTTTGATTTATTTCAGACTTTTAAAAATTAAAACATAAAAAGGATCCTAAATGTTTTAATACCAAAAATGCAGTTTGTAGTTCCTTCTTAATTGTCTAAAATGTACAGTACATGCATTTGCTAATGTAAAAGTGTAGTATAAAAACATTATCTTTAAATATGTGCAGTATTATTATAAATTTATTTCTCAACAATATAAACAAGTTATCTTTATATATGTGCTGTGCAGTTTCATTAAAATTTGTAGATTTGCAGCTTTGTTGAATTTGTTTTATTACCTAATGGTGTTTCATAATATTTTTTTTAAAGATTTAAATTATTATGTTTATGAAATAAATACTACACATTATTCTTTTAATTCTTAATTTAAGTATAGAATATTCACATCATTATTTTTTTTCTAGGGTCAAATAATTATGAGTCGTGGTGGTATAAAAGTTGAAGAAAAGGCTTGGTTAGGATATTGTAAAGTAAGTCTCAGTGTTTGGTTAAACTTTGAACTATGAATTATAACAATTTTCTTGTATTTCAAAGAATCTTAGGTAAGAATTAAATATTTTAATTCATACATTTTATCTTTATGGATATTTTTTGCAGGGTTACTTATATTTTCAACCTCAAGCTGGGGCATCAAATGAACTTGTAAAAATAGATGTAGAAACTTTGAAAGAGAAAGAACGAGTTAAAGTGGATGGTAATGTGACTTTTTTAGTTGATTTACTTATCTGTTTTAGGGGTCTATCCCGAAATTTTGTGAAATTGTGAATATTAATTCATAATTTTGTGAATTAAAAATTAAAGGTAAATTGGGTTCTTTCAGCCAGTCTTGTTTTAGTGAAAACAGGGTCCTGTTTTTGTGATATTGTAAAATTTTTAAAAGAATAACAAGGTAAAATAATGATAGGGAATCGTAAAAAAATAAAGATATATTTTAGAATAAAAATATTATGAAGGTCCATTTTTAAGCTTAGAAATTTGTGAAGGGTTCTTTTTTCATATTTAATATTTTGTGAAGAGTTCTTAAACCTTTCAGATCTTGCAGCCCCAAATTTTCCATAGGATTTAATGGCAATCTCGGGCGGCATGAGATTTAATGGGTTAAACAGACTGTCCTGTTTAATTTTATAAATTTAATAAAGGGATGTATTGCACTTATAAAAAATGCTCGTGAAGAATTATTGGGTAGAAAAATAAGTAAACAAATGTGTTGCAAAATTACATACCAGAAAGGGATTATTTAAAAAAAATATCTTTGTACTTTTCAGTTGCTGATTGGGGTCCTTGTGCCTTTTTTACTGATGGTGATAATTTAGGTCTCATTCTTTCCACAAAAGAAGTATGTTCTTTAAATTATAATTAATTGTGTTTTTAAATGTACTTATATTGATATAATTTTTCTATTAAAATTAATAAAATGAGTTGTATAGATGCAGTTAATACTTTTAAATTTTACAGGATAGTTTTATCATCAAACTTTTTAAACCTGGACTTTCACCTATGCCATGTATTCATGAATTAACATTGAAGTTAGCTAGAAAGTGTTTGGATATATTTGGCAGCAGTATATTTGAAGATGATGCAACATACCATACCATAAGTATATGATTTTTCTTTTAAATTTTAGTATTATGTGTTTAATTTTTATACTTAAGGTTTGTTGAATTTAAGTATTTGGGTTGTAAAAGTTGAAAATAATAACCCATATGGAATATATCAATCAATTAAAAAATATGAAATTAAAATGTTTCATGTGATTAATTAATTGAAATTTAATATAGGTGGATAAATAACAGTGTGATAACAATATAACTGCATAAAACTTACTTAAACTGGTATCTCCTCTTAGAAGTGCTTGAAAAGATCTACTCACAATTTTGTTTTCAGAACTGATTATTATAATTTAATTCTTTCTAGATTTGGGAACTGAAGATGAACCTGTTAGCATAGCTAGTGGAAAAGACTTTGCTCTTCTCAAAACTATCAGTGGAAAGGTATTTTTTCTCTATTTGTAGAATTTATATCCTAATATATCCCAAATGTGAGCTACAAAAAAAAAAAAAAGATAGGATAATTTAGTCTATTGAAACTTATCAATTATACTAACTCAAAAAACCCTTATAAATACAGAAGTTCTACTAAAGGCTGCAAAACTCATTAGTAGTAGTTTATTGAGCTTGTTGAAACTTTTACACAGGTAGGATAAGTGGGGGTAGTCCGCATAGGGTAAAAGTCTGTACTGCCATTTTTTGATGATAGTAATCGATTATATTGCTGTTATCAATACAGTAGGTACCTTTCACAATCATCAGTAAAAATTTCAGAAGATTCGCGTGTTCGTTGTCTTAAAAAATGAGGCATGTCAGTTTTTAGTGTCCTTGTTACAGTATTTTCGTCACTTTTCTTAATATCATGATGACAGCAACAAGATGGTACCGATTTGGTAAAATAAAAATAAACAAAGATATGTAATCCCAATCAATGGATATTGTAATATAATTGTAATATTTTACGCATTTTTTACACAAAAAAAAAATGAATGAAGGATTTATAGCCACTTATTCTCTGTTGACCTTTTACAACGTCAAATATTGTTGTCTAGTCTTCCTGTTGCCAATAAACCTCTATTTTGATGTTTTCGAATTGGAATATCTCATTTTTCTAAATATCTGCACTGCGGATATTGGGCAAGTATGTCTGCAAAATATTTTTGTCAAAAATGTTGAATATTTATCAAAGTTATTTCAGCTCAAGGCTGGAGAAAATATAAAATGATAGGTCAGATCCTAAGCTTTGGATTACATACCAAAAACTTACATACCAGAAAATAAAATAATAAATTCCAAACCCAAACTGCGGACAATTACCCCTTCAAAAAAATCCTCCTGAAAAGTTTAATAAAATCAATTTTCTATATCTTGTAGGTAGTGAATCTCTTACTGGGACTGTGATTTATTGTTAGTACTTTTCAGATCTTATATTCTGGCAAAGCCCAGAGCATGGGCATCAAGCAAGGAGGCCCTGGTGCTGGAAAATGGACAGAGCTTCCCATTACCAAGTCTCCCAAAATTGCTCAATATTCTGTGGGCCATGATGGACTCCATGCGCTTCTGATCACTGAGGATGGGAGTGTATTTTTTGCTGGAACAGCTCGTCGGGGAGAGGATGGCGATCAGAGTAGGTATTCTTTTCTGGGTCAGATTCAGTTTTAAAAAATTACTGCAGTTTTGTGTAGATAATTAATTTGTTTAAGAAATTAATTTTGTTGAGATAAGATAAGCTGCTCCTACGTGTAAGCAGCAGTAAAACTTTCCAAAATTTGAGTTGATATAAGTACATTTTAATTTCAATAATTTAGTTTCTTATTAATATAATCATAATTGATCATGTTTATATACTTTACCAGTTAAAAGGTTGGAGATAAAAATTATCTGATGTAAAAATAATTCTAAATTTTGCCTTTGAAATTTACATTTTAACTATTTCTAATAACACTTTTATGTTTCAATGTATTTTTTATTCCTTCAATTATATTATTATTAAAAAAGAGAATAGGTGTGGAATAGATAAAACAGAGACAGCAAGAAGATAGGTAAAATTTAAGAATTAAATAAAGTTTATTTACTTGCGTAAAGAAAAAGACTAGTCCGTGTTGTAATTAAATGAACTTAATAAGCAAGTTATTCTACAGATGTGTTTTTTGATGTTTCAAAATATTTTGATTTCTATGAGATATTTTATATTAACTGTTTTGCTTGTATTAATGAAAATTTTCCCAATTGGTAACATCCTAATGATAAATGAAATTCACAGATAGGCTATTTTGGTTGGTGAGCAGCAGATGCTAAATTTCAACTTTTGAAGTCATCCAAGCAGCTGCTTATCTACATGAATTTATTCTAGTTTTTTTTATTTGAAAAACATTTTCTCTATGGATAAAACATTACTAAATCATAAAAATTTTATTCAGGTAAAGGGAGGAGACAACCTAAGCCAACCAAACCCAAAAAGATGATTAAGCTCGAAGGTCATCGCATGGCAACTTCTGCCTGTAACAATGGGACTAGTGCCTTGGTCACACAAACTGGAGAACTTTACTTATTTGGAAAAGACACAGCCCATGCAGATCACAATACAGGTAAAATAATAAATTTATATCAAAGTTTCTGTATAATTCATTGTTTTTCATCCTAATTTAAATCACATTTTTTTGTAAGTTGTAAGATTTCCTTAATTTTTCATCCATTAATCCGTAAGGACTTGGAAAATCCCTTGTGTAGTCATTAATTAAAAGTCTTGTCCTCTATGTTCAGTTTATTAAGAGTTCAGTAAACTTATTTACATAAATTAATTGTTTCTTATTTATGCTGGTTGAAATATTATTTGAATTTGTGTGAACCCCTTTTGGATTATTTACATGGTTACTTAACAAAAATTCCAGCTACACTACATAGTAACATTTTTTTTGGGGGGTGTTATACTTAATTACAGAGCTTTTTTATTTCAGGACTAGTTTCAGAAATTAAAGAACCCATCACACAAGTAGCTTTAGGCAAGGCACATGTACTAGCTTTGACTAATAAGGGCTATGTGTATACCTTTGGTATTAATCACAAAGGACAGTGTGGAAGAGATTTTGTCCATGGACCTAACAGAGAAGGTTTGTTATTTTGTTATCTTAAAATATTGTATTGAAACTGTAGATTATTGTACCCTTTTTCTCTAGAAATATTTTTTGAATATTACATTTTAACAAGTAGTTTTTAAATTAAGTTTAATAATGCGTATTTTCTTTCTGCAACATAATTTATCAATTGTTAAAATGATAATGTAAGATCAGTACTAGGCAATTTGATCAATTTAAATTGGAAAAGTATATACTCATTTAAACTGTCAATGTTTAATCTAAATTTTGTATAAAATTGATTGTAGAGCTTTTATTCAATAATTTCATTAGCAAGAAACTCCATTGCTTATTCGTTTTGTGATCCAAGTTCAAAAATTGATTTTCATAAGAATCTTGTTCATTTAACTTCCTCCATAGATGTTAAAATTTCTAAAGCTCTGTAGTAACTATTAACTTGCATATTTAAAAAAAATAGTAAGGGTTTTTTATAGTTTAGTCAAAATACATGAAATTTAAATTATTTGGTCAAAATTTATTTATGATATAAAAGTATTTTTGTTTTAAGTTTTTATTACAAAGACTTTAATAAAAAATCACATTTACCTTTAACATTCCCTTATTTTATGTAATGTGTTTTAATTTACTGGGTATGTACAACTCAATTCAATTGTTGCACTTAAACAACCTTTTTAACAGCCTTGAATTTGAGAGTATTTCAGCTAGTATTTTAATTCAGCTAAATATATGCATACTAACTTTAAAGCATAATTAATTTTATTGTAAAGGATTCTCCAATGGTTTTTGTTGATAAAGAATTGTTTAGAAATAAATGTAAAATCTAGTGTATATTTATTTCAACATAAGACTTGTGTAAAACGGATACCTCAACAACACATGTTTACAATTTATTCCCTTCCAGTTCCTTTGCCTGTTGCCATGGCAACTGCCACAGAGGAAGACGGGGAGGATGAAGATGTTGAATCTGAAGAACCAGACATTATATGTCCTGCTGGACGGCATCAATGGAATCACGATCACTGCATGGTTTGCACAGTTTGTGGTGAATGCACTGGATATGGTGCTAGCTGCATAGCTAGTGGAAGGCCAGATAGAAATCCTGGTTTGTAAGTGGATTTTTTAAGTTGGTTCATGTTATCACATGTTTAATTTTTGTTTTAAATTTTTTCTGCATCATATTTGGATTTTCTCTTTGAGTAGTTAAGATACTAGTACATTTAATTTTGCAAAGTATTTGAGAATACACTCAGCATTTGTATATCACTCACATAACTAAACTTTCTTGGTAGTTAGCGTTATGAACAAATATTAATATCTTTTATCCCTTCAATGGGTCGATAAACTGAGGACCAAGCATGTTTGGGAACTAAACACTGGGGTCTCTCGTTAAGCTGACCACCTAACCGGGAGATGTGCCTTGCACCCCAGGCCCCACGGTCATGAAAACGAAGATGGGCATTGTAGGCCTTAGCCCACTAAGTCTGTTGCGCCAATGAGTTTAGTTTATATACAAATTGATTGATATCTCTATTGATACAAATATCTCCTCAGTTTTGATTGACTCAGATATAGTATACGCCTTTGGCATAATTGCTGATATTTGGCTTTTTTGCATTGCATAAGGGAATTTTGCATTGCATAAGGGAATTTTGCATTGCACTGCATTTATAAAAAGTAATTGTATCCAGCTATTGGGAAATGTTTGAAAATTCTTGTGGATGGTGGAAAATTCTTGAAATTTAATTTTAAAAATTAAGTCAAAATCCTGTTAATAAAGTTTTTTCTCCAATTTTTGTTGGTTTTTCTAAGCTGTATTATTTGTATTTCAACTCTAGGCCATGTGGTTGTGGTGCTGGTGATTCTGGATGCATTGAGTGCGGGTGCTGCAGGTCGTGTGCAAGAGAAAATGACCAAGATGTAGATGTAGCTGCTGCTTGGGGTCAGCTTGTTGCTGGAGGATTAGTAGATAACAAGCAGTCGGATATGATAGTTTTTGATGTCAGATGTGGTAAGGAAGTCCTTATTTTTTGAGTTATTTACTGTGAAATGCCTAGAATTATTCGAAGAAATCTTGTGCTCTTTTGGTTGTATTTAGTTTTTGTATGTTATCAAGGTAAGGACTCTAGGTGCATCCTTAAGAGAGGCTGGTGCTTTTTTTATTTGGTTAAATTAAAAAAAGATAAGGTTTAAAAAAATTATATTTGAACCCTCATGATTGAAATCAGTTTTAAAACACATGATTCAAATCTAAGAAAAAATATATTTACAAATTACATAGGATGTTTTAAGGAGGGAGGATGTAGTGTGGGTAATGCAATGAAATTTGACTGTGTAAATATGGAGCTCAAACTTTATTTTGTCTGAGAATTCTATGGTTTTTGAGAATTTCATTTAAGTTTAAGATTTTTATGCTTTAATCTTAACTTCAATGAATAAGTTGTGCAGTTGTAACTGTGTTTTGATCCAATTATCCCACTCTTTTGAAATTGTGCCATATTGACAAATCTATGCCATAAAAGTCACTATTGCATGTGTTTTGTAAACTATGAATGATTTCTTTTTGAATCAATTACTGTAGTGTAAATGCAGTTGTTTTTGATCATAAAATAATTGTTTGAGTTTTTTT
The DNA here is from genome assembly GCA_963680715.1 of Tetragnatha montana. NCBI lineage: Eukaryota > Metazoa > Arthropoda > Arachnida > Araneae > Tetragnathidae > Tetragnatha > Tetragnatha montana. The sequence goes on along the minus strand of OY796676.1, from coordinate 27,915,646 downwards.
CTGAAAATTTAACTGGATCAGTATTGTAAGTGTATGCAGTGTGTTTAAATCCATCTTTTGTTATTCATTACCCTTTTATATAGTTTTGATAAGATTCCTTAAGACAAAATATTTCATTGAATAGTGTGAAATTCTCTTTAGGAAGGGCAGGTGCTCGATTAGAAGATCGTCTGAGGCGTAGGATTGATGAATACAGATTAATTCAACAGAGAAAACAAATCTATAAGCTCCAGATCCAGATAGGCAGAAAATCCAAATCTGGCTTTGGTGGTTTAAATAAAATAAGAAATGAGGGTCCAGAGAAAAGCTCTCCACCTATTGTTGGTATGCAATTCAAAGATAATTTTCCTTAGAAATATCATTATTAGTTATAGAAATATTGTTATGCTCAAAGTTTCAACTGGTTTGAAAATCTATTTATAATAATGAGTTTGTTTATTAAGGCATCAACTAAGTCTTTCTTGTATTTGTTATTTTTTGATACATAATACATATGCTTGAATACCATTTCTTGCATGGTTTCATTAACTCTCAGGTGTTATGAATGTTTCAGATGATGTTGTGTTAAGTGATCAGGAAAGAGAAACTACTAAGTTGACTGCTTTACCACCAGCTAAGTTACTTTTGCCTACTGAGCTTCCTGTGATTCAAATAGCTTGTGGATTACATCATAATGGTAAGTGTTAGTTTAATCCATCAAATGCCGCTATATAAACCACTATGAAAAAAAAATACTTATTTATTATTCAATATGTGTGTAATTATATACAGTTTAAATTTTCAAAAAATCTCTATTTAGACCAGAGATATATGTTCCCATAATGCAAGCTTTGGTGCAAAGTGGGGGTAAAGTTGGACATAAAATAGAAAAATCTTTTTTATATGATTAATAAACTCAAGTATTCTATATTTTGTGTATTTGTATTATCAATTTCAATTGTTTGTAATTCAAAGGGTTTTTTTTTTCTAAACATGATTTTCTTTGTTTATCCTAATAAAATCATTTAGCTTGAATAGTTTTCTTTTTTCATTTTTTATTGATTTTTAATCTCTTTATGTTGGTTCTAAATTCTATTCAGGTTATCTTATTCATGTTACAAAGAATTTTCTGTTGAACACCCTTTTCTTTTATAATGGTATTTCTTGAGATGTTAAGTGTTTCTCTCCATTCTAATATAAGTTAGACGTGCCAAATTCATTCTCTGGCTTCACTAAGTCTATATTATTTACATTAAAAATTTTTATTGGAAGTTATTTTACCAAGATAAGGTCGCAAACATGAAATACCTGATTTATCTGCTGAGAAACCATTCATTTCAGAAAAACCATTGCATCACAAATAGTTAAAGAGACAAAAGTTTTTATGTATAGGAATATTTTAATTCAATGTCTTATATTTAAAAAAAAATGTTTTAGTTCTTCTGATTCAAAATGGAGATGTTTATACTTTTGGAAATAACCAACATGGACAACTGGGTCATGGAGATTTTATAACAAGGTACAGCAAGGTTTTTTTGTGCTGCATCAATGTTGGTTTATATTTCATTAACATTTTGGGAAAACTTGATGAGTACTCACAATCTTTTGTAACTTTTCTATTGTAATATTTGTAAATCAGAGGTTCCCAAAGTGCAGATCTGGAAAATGTTATGTTTTATAAGAATGTTTAATTTTACTTATTTGAGGTTTTAATTTCAATTCATTTAGTTTTATGGATTTATTCTTGTTTTTACAATATATTCCTGAGAGTCATAGATCTATTTTTTTTCATTAAATTCAAATGTTTTAATCCTGGACTGCCTGAGATTGTCATTAAACCCCATGGGTGGCTAGGACTTTAATAAATGTTTTTACTGAAAAATACAAAATTTTAAATGCAATCATAAAGTAGTGTCAAGTAATATTCAGTTTGTAAAATTGGGTTTCAGGGGAACTCCTACTTTATTGTCATTTCCATCCAAGTTTGGTCACACCAAAATAACTCAAGTAGCTGCTGGAAGTTGCCATACTGTTTTACTCAACACTCATGGACAAGTTTTCACTTTTGGTAGCAATCAGGTATGTGTTTAATTTATAGTATTCAAATTTAACCCTTATTATCAGAATGTCAAACTAGAATTAAGAAAGTGCCACCAGGTTTACCTTACTTTTTTAAAAACACAGGTCAACACAATTTCAAAACTAAATTTTGCTTATATTTCATGGTTAAACCATGTTTTTCTGAATAAATGAATTTATTCCATCTGTTAAGAGGATTAAAGACACTTAAGAGTTTTAAGAGTAAGAGTTTTTTGTAAAGAACTTTAAACAGCATTAATTGGTAATGTTATTTTGTCAAGACTTGTTAAAAAAGTTTTTTTTTCTATAGAAAGGACAACTGAGGCGCTCTATCCCCAGTGCATCAGCTGAAGACGGTAGAAAGGAAAAGAAAAAAGACAAGGATGCAGAAAGAAACGAAATTCCATGGCGTGTACCAAATATTGGGACCAAGTATGGACGTAGGGCGACTTGGATTGGAGCATCTGGTGACCAAACTTTTATGAAAATTGATGAATCATTAATCAATTCACATAGTTTGAACAAGTCTAGTGTGGTTTGCAGCAAAACTTGTATAGGTATGTATCATCATTTTTTATATTTTATTTTAGACCAGTTTACATGACGAAACACCCACTTTTAAATGTTCTTCTAGTTATATTTACTCATATCTGTTATTCATAATTTTTCACTTCTTTTAGGTATTCTTCCTAATCAACTTGAACAAGCTTCTTCATTTAAAAGTTTAGTCATAAGCAAAAATGATGGATCTTGTCGTAGGTAAGCTTTGTAATATTTTATTGCTATTTCTTTGGTTATTTATTTTTAGCAAGGTAAATTTGTCTGATTTACATCATAATATCTTACTGGTGATGTAACATTAAAAAAATCCTAAATTAATTTTAAATTTGTGTACCCTAAGTTCAATGCAGATATTGGAATATCAATAGTGAAATTTACTCCCTGACTATGTTAGTTTATATAATCATTATATTTGGTACTTGAAAACAACTTCTTAAAAACTTTCCTTATTAGTTTCTCTGCTGCTGATCAACTAGAAATAAGAGATAGCTCTGTGTGCCTTGATAGCATCTACAATGTCCTATGGAGGTAAATAAATGTTAAATATATTTGTGTTGAAAGCTTATCAGCTTTCAATATTATGAATAATTGTAATATTTATAGCTACATTATAACGATGATTTATGCATGAAAACTTACAAGCTCATTAAAATATTATCAAGTTTATTTTTACTAATCGTATATTAATTAACTTGTTAAAATATTTAGATTTTTTACTTTGGTGGCTCTCAAATGGCAGGAACCTAGTTTATATGGCATTTTTTGTCATTTTCCTTTTCTATTAAACATGGAATTTCTTGCATTTTAAACTATAATAATTTTTAATGTCTTGTATGAACTTGCACTATACAACAGGAATCTACTATAATATTTTTCTAACCAGATACTGTATTATTCGCAATGTTTCTTCCAGCTTTTGTCCTTCAACGCAAAGAATCTCACTGTACAATATCATTGCCACAGAGCTTCAAAATTATTATTGCCCATCTGGAAAAGTGTCTAATTCATCCTCCAATTGCAAAGACTTTGACCCTTCCCTCCCCCGCATTTTGTATCCAGAACACATGCTGCCATTCAAATTGGGGGTTCCCATCAGTAGAGCCCATGCTGCTCTCCACATACTGAGCACACTCGACACGTTGACATCGGCCCAGGAACAGAATCTTCAGGTGTTGAGTGATGACAAGAAACGTCAAAATCTAAGTAAAGTTTACAGCAAGGAAGATTTTTCAGTAGTCAATAGGTTTGATAGTAAGTCTCTTTTTTTTATTAGTTTATTGCATCTATCCTTGAGGAGTTTTTTTTAGAGATTTTGCGAGAGTTTCCATTTTTTATGTGGTTTTGAGGTTTTTTAATGACTTATTTCTATTGTGGTTATTGAAAAATGTAGTTATAAAATAAATTAATTTGTTAATCTTACGAAATAACTATGTAATGTTTAGTTTTGAAGACAAACAAAAATAAAAAATTTCGATGTTTGTAAGGTTTCAATTTTTTTTTTTGAGATTTTTATTCTCCTATTTGAATTTATTTTTATATTTTTTACTATCAATTTCTGTACCTTCCTTTTAATTAATAGTAAAAGCAGTTATTGAATATTTTAATGTTTAGGTTTTACAACTATGTTACTCAATGATAATATTTTATTTTCATAATCTTTAGGTATTAATAGCTAGCTTAATTTTTCACTAACTTTACCATATTGTCTGTTTAAATATAAATTTACATAGGCCTTTTTAAATACTTTAAAGTTACAGTTAGAAAATAAATGTATTCCAGTATTCAATACCTCCTTTGATGTATGTTGTTTTGTGTTACAGGTCATGGTGGGGGTTGGGGATATTCAGGTCATTCCATTGAGGCAATTCGTTTTTGTGCTGACACTGATATTCTACTTGGTGGATTTGGTTTGTTTGGAGGTAGAGGAGAATATACAGCTAAACTAAAGGTAAATTTTGCAAATTTATTAACAAAACTAAATTTTACTATACTTTACCTAAACATATTTTGAATTATAAAATTGTTGAACTTCTATTATATGGATATTCTTAAGAGCATTAAACATATTAATTAGTGTTTGGATATTTTTATACAGTACTCGATCCTTGCAAATAAAAAACCATTCAAGGGTGTTCAATTTTGTTTTTAATTTCATCTACTACTCATTTAATGTAAACATTCACATGCCTTTTTTGCTTTGGAGTGTTGGTTATTTCTTCAACAAAAAAAAACCTTTAAAAAATAAAGTAAAGTAAATGCACTTTTTATGTTCTTAAATTCAATTCAGTAAAAGGTTATGGATATCAAAATTAAATCACTTATTTTTCACACAAGAAACTTTGTTATCATGAATTTTAGGCTCTAATTTTTATTTCATCTATGGCAAAAATATTTAATATTTTCATCTATGATTTTGTAAGTATTGAAGCTCATCTTCTTAAATTGTTTAGATATTTGATATTGGACCGGATGGAGGTGATCAAGAAATTGATGGGGATGTCCTGGTAGAGACAGATGAAATTCCATATGAATGTGGAGCAAGGTAAGTTTCATTATAATTCCATCGGATTGGAAAAATTTGTTACATGGGAGTCTTAAAATATGTTAATAATATTGTTTGCTACACCAAATTCATGACTCATGATACAGTTAATAAATTATATTTTGTACAAAACCGTTAACTCTTTATGCAGTTGGCATAAATTACAATGATTTACTAATTCATTGTAAGATTTATAATGGTAAAAGTGTTAACCCTTAATCATATGTGTAATTGTTATGTGTTGTAAATTTTTTAACATCTTTTCTTCTAGGCACAAATATCCAATGTTATTTGATGAACCGATTCAACTCACTGCAAATCGATGGTATGTTGCATGGGCTAGAATATCCGGACCTAGCAGTGATTGTGGTTCCAGTGGACAATCAGTTGTCACGACCGAAGATCAGTATGTTTAATTTATATATCATAACAACTTTACATTGTTCTCATATTACATTGATATTAAACTTACTTTTTTATTTTTGTAGGATTGTCTTTTATTTCAAAAGTTCTAAAAAATCCAATAATGGAACTGATGTTAATGCTGGTCAAATACCTCAACTTTTATACAGGTAGGATTCATTTTATATGCAGAAATAATAAGTTATTACAGCATCATGTATTTTAAAGACTGGTTGTAACTCTGAATTCTTTTTAAGGATTGTTACTCCTGACAGCCAAGGTTTAAACAAGCCATGCAATGAAATTGAGCCTGTAACAATTTTAACAAAAGATTTTTCTAGAACTGTTTCTCCAGTAAGTTTTTGAAAATATTCTTGCCTAACTATTTCTGAAATCCTAATAATAACTTTAGTTTTCTTTGTATTGGTAGTACTGTTTCAATTTATGCTATTATCATGCTTGAAATTAGCAACTTTACTTGCAGGATTGCTTCCAGTCTTTGTTAAAGTTGTTACGGTGGGCTTGGCAGTCTTTTAAAGCTGGATATTGTGAAACCATTTTGGGTTCTGCCATGCCTGCAGTTGCAGCTCTTTTGGACTTGGAAAGGCTTGAATATATTTGTACAGCTTGTTTACACCTTTTGAAAATTTATATCAATGAAATTTATCCCAATGGTCGTAAGTATTTCTGTTTACTAATCAACTTAGTATCACCTTTCAGTGTGCTTATATACATTATAAAAAATATTCTTATGTTGTCTTCATTTCCTTAGCCTCTAAAAAATCCCATTCTGAAGTTCCTAAGTTGGCAGAATGCGTTGCAGATGTGCGAGCTCTTCTTCAACACATTTTGGCTGACAGACTTCCTACAGCTCAAGTGAAGACATCATTCTCATCTATTCCTTCCTCACTGTCTACTTCAGCTTTGCTCATCAACTACTTGCAAGCTATCCTAGATGAGTGCCATGAGACTTTTCTAGCATGTTACCATGCTTTCTATCCAAGTGCTCAGCTCAAGTGGAAAGGCCTCTGTGATTTACTTCTCACTATTAATGTGGTAAAGTATTTTATCTACCAGTTTTATGAATTTATTGCTAAGTTACATAAAAATGGTTGTAAATACTTTATTAGATTTGATTTTAATGACAAACACATTACAGCATCACAAAAAAACAACTTTTCTATTGGCTAAAACTTATTACTATTAGTTTATTTAATCTTTTTCCCATTATAATCCTAGAAAACTTTTTCTTCTCTTTCAATATCCCTATAAATATGTTATATGCTATATTAATGAGACTGGGTCCTGCAGTTTTGCTAATAGACTTATTGTCAATAAATTTGAGAGTATAAAAATGTTAAAAGAACTCAATTCATTCTTCATAGCCATGGGTTGAAGAGACAGTTGAAGGAGATCATTTGCTGGCTGCAGTCTTGGCTTCACTTTGTGCATCCTCTATTCGTTTGACATCGACTCTGCCAGTTACATTAGAAGCAGATCGAACGAGCGATTCATCCCCTTTGTCCCCTGACCATAACCCTGATGCCAGTCCTTCAGCTTCAAATGGACATACTCAAGAAATGTCGCCTGGGTTTTGTGGCTCAGAGATGGTCAAATATCCGACTTTGGTTGATTGCATCACCACGAGAACAGAGGTAAATGAACCAGTTTTTGACATGGATCTGAATGTTGTAGTTTAGCATTTAACATGAAATTAACATCACTAGCTGTATAGCCATTTTTTGATGTCTTTATTTTTTAAGGGCTTTTTTTTCTATTACAAATTAATTAGTTATGAGTTTGAGTACTAAGAATAAATTAATACTGAATGTGATCTTTTATAAAAAAAAAGAAAGATTCACCCATGGTTGTGTATTTGCAGAGAGAAGGTTGCAACCCTGGACCTTGCCGATTCAACGAAGTTTTGGATCGTTTACTGGCTATTGTAAAGCAACCTTTGGAGGCAATGTTACAACTAGTAAGTCAGATTTTCTAGACTTTTTAAAAAATATTTTGTTTTGTTATTGGTTATTTTGTTTGTTGTCTGAACTGTGATCAAAATAAGGACAAATCTTCTCCCTCGTTAACTTTATTATGATATTAAAAACATCTAAATCATGAATATCTTTTCTCATGCTAAAAATGTAAAATAAAACCTGATATTAAAATAATTGCTAATCAAATTGAAAACAAGCATTTAAAACAGTATAAAATTATTCTGGAGTCTCTATTATGTATCTGTGTTTTAGAAACAAGCTTTTATTAAACAGGACTATATTTACTTAAAAGTTACTTTAATTTTAAATTTGCTGACTAATTTTATCTTTACTTTTATCATAGTTTGACTTAAACTGAAGCAAACTTACCTGTTCTTAACCATGTGTTTAAGTTCTCATTTGTTTATTGTTGCAATAACTAGTTATTGTGACAGTTAAGTAAATCATAGATTAAAATAATGTTAGGTTTCTTATGTTCTTGAGTGGCAATTTATCGTGTATTCATCATTACATGTTGTTCAAGTTGGCCTCTGAGAAACATATTTTGTTGTCAAGGGAATCCGTTCATTTGCCTGACACTCAACTGCTCATTTGCCCAACAATTTTCTTTTCCTTCCTTCCTTCCTTCCCATTGTTTCGCATTCACGATGATGATGTTGGGCAAACATACCTGTCAGGCAACTGATTGTCGGGATTTAGGTACTATTCTTTAAAGTAAAGTGAAGACAAGTCTACCCAGAATTTTTGGAATTTGAAGACAGTGCATTAATTACTAGAGTTGGCAACCAATTGTTTCTCTCTGTGCTTGAACCAGGTTGTCAGATTGGCCATAAATGATGTGGTGTCTAGGGTACCCAACCTCTCAAAAGTACAGATTTAATGGGATTTCTGTAGTGCTGCATGTGATGTTTTTAAATATTTAAAAGAAATGTGCAAAGCAACACCTATTCCCTATAAAGAAGGTTGAGGCAGGTTGTTTCCCAAAGTGTAAGTTCTCATACTGTTTTAAATAAGATTATTTATTTAACGAGGTAACTCTTCTAGGAATCTGTTAAGCATTCTTCAAAGCTGATTTCAAATGCTTGTGCATTTATAGCTGTGATTGTTGCAGAATTATCTTACCAATCTTCTGGAACTGTGGTGAGTTAATTTTTTTTTATAGTTTAATTTGAATTTGTTTTAAGGTTCTTTTTAATTGGTTAAAATTTTTAAATTTGCTTATCATTTTAGTCTAGTTTCAGGTCTTTGTATTTTATTTGCTCATGATTTTATTAGGAAGGTTATCTCATACGAGACTGCATGATTGTTAAACATAAATTTAATCTTTTTCCAATCAGCTTGCAATGCATGGGACAAGTGGCCAAGTGCTCAACATCACTCCCTCTCGTTTCTCGAAAGTTAGCCAAAATCGAACTTGGAACACAGGAAATGGATCCCCTGATGCTATCTGTTTCAGTGTAGATCGCTCGGGAATATTGATATCTGGTGTCACCATCTATGGAGGTGTTGGAAATGAGTGGCATTACGAGTTAGAACTTTTGGATGATGTGAGTATAACCTTTGCTAATTATGTTGATGAGACTAATGTTTTTGTTCGTTTCAATGAAAAAAATTCAATTACTATGATGCAAAGTTATTTGAGATATATTAGTCAAGGTTATCTTTTGTTTTGTATATCCGTGTGATGATGTATATGATGATGTGTGATGATGTTTTGTATATGTGGTGACGAAAGCTTTTAGTGAATGTCCATTTAAAATAATTAGACCTTACCATAATATCATGAGAGAGAAAACTTATCTGTACAGGGTAAAATAATTTTGTTTTTAGTGTTTCAAATTATCAGTTCTAGTAAAAATACATTTTGTTACCATGAAAGATAAGAATTTCTTATAATAATAATTGTATGAAATAGAGATGTAAAATTTTCGGTAATAATCTTTTGGAGAATATTCTTGAGAATATTCTCCAAGAGGAGAATTTTCGAGAATATTCTTCTAGAAGCTACTAAAATAATTTTTTTGGAAAAAAAAAATTAAAAGGTATATTAACTTCAAATTAGAAGAATATTAACTGCCGTATTCTGTGCTTTCTGATAAATCGCCCGATCAACTAATCAACAAAAATTTGTTAAATTCATGTTTGCTTGATTCGGCATTCTGAGCGCAATGATCAACTAACAAACGTTTGTTACGTTTGTCAGTGGCACCAGAGCTGGCGAACAAGCGAAACCGTTGGCGATAAAAAAAAGCTCAATCGTGATTGGTGGAGATCTTTCAGTTGTGAATAGGATAGGAAAGAAATTCGCGAAAAAGCAGGAAATAAAAGCGTTTTTGACTGTATTACTTTAAAAGTCGATGATTTTTAATGAAGATTAATTAATTTTTTATTGTTTTACAATCTTTTATAGCTTAAAAAAAAACATTTTCTTTTAATATTAAACTTAATTATTATTCTTAAACATTAAACTATCTATACAAGAAAGAAATATAAAATATTTTTATTATCTCAATATGGAAATGTCTTAAATTATAGAAATAATTTCATATCTTTTTTAAAACGTTACTGAATTGAAACAAATTCTCAAAATAATAATTAGTTCTTCAATTAAAGAATAAATTTACTCTATTGGATTCACTTTTTACATTTAAAAAAAATATGTATAATAAAAGAACTCAACATTTAAAATCATTTGAAAAATCAGAAAACTCAAGAAATTTATTTAAAGGTGATCAGAAAGATTTCGAATTAAAATTAAAACAGCCTGAAAAAATTAATTTGCTTTTATTATATTTTGTTAGCTGATTATAATGATCGCTTAGCTATCATTATCAATTTAATTAAACTGGAAAATATTTTCAATAAATTTATTTTTAATTGGAATTTATTATTCTGATTCAATACTTTGATGCGAATTTTTTGATGAGGGTAGTTTAATTCTAAGAAAGAAACAGGTTAAAAAAAATATATTTTTGTGTCTTATTTCTCTAGAAATATTTGTATAATTCCAAGATTATTTTCTACTACACACAAAAAAAATTTCAATGCTCTGAAAGAATTAAAAAAAAAACATCATTTGCTGGACCCGATCGCAGAACCTTCGGGTCCGTAGTCCAATACCATCACCACCATACTACTTTAATCTTTGTCCAGGGAGAAAGTTTTAGTATAAAAACATTGAAGAGAAAAGTAGTGCCAAGAGTTTAGATTACTTTTAAGGTTTTAAGGACATCTGAGAGTGGTTTCCTAGTTGTTTATATGGATTTCCAAAACATTTAAATATATCGTTTTGGAGAATGTATTTTTTAGTGATCTTAGTTATGAAATAGTTCTTCTATCTGGGCGGACTTACACGTTAGAAAAGAGCTGTTCTGTGGATTTTAATTGATGTGATTTAAGAATATTTTGAGTGTTAATTCACTGTTATACAATTGTAAAACTATTTTTTCTCTAATGATAACACTTTAACAATGAAAAATTACTTCCAGAGTCTCAAAATGAAATGTTCACGATTTTTCATAGGCCTAGGAATAGACTGATGAGAGGACGCCATTTTTTCTATTCTCGATTCTGATTGGTAGTTCAACTTAAATCACTCGTTTGTTGGCTGATTTGTTAAGTAACAAATATTTGTTAATTGAAGTGGATTAACGGTGGTCAGAATACCAAATCAAGCAAATCAATGTTTGTTAGAGGTTGCCAGAGGCTCAGAATACGACCGTAAAGGTTTTACAATGAGAAGTCATCATAAACAAAAGAAAGCCAAATTAAATTGAAAATTATTTTAAAATCACTATTTAATTGATAAGACAACATGTTTGATAGGTAAAGCAGTGTAAGCCAGTTACATTCTATTAACTTAAGATTTTCCTACTGTTAAATATCGTTTTTGAAATAAATTATGAGTTTATAAAAAATGCTTTTCTGGAAATTATTTTGTAGAATCTTAATGAGAATATTCTCAAGAAGATAAAATGATGAGATGCACTTAAAACTTAAAAGTACACATATATAGAATGAAAATTTGAAGATTTAATTATTTTAGGAACACAAGATAAGTAAGATATAAATTTAATTGTAACTTTGAGAATATTCTCATAAAGGAAAATATTAATGAATCTGAATTAAAATTATGCTAACAAAAAGTTTAAGACAAACCATTCATAAATAATTTTTAAGTAGAAAGTAAATTAAACTGCATCTGATAATATTCAGTAATTTAGAGTTGTTTGAGAATATTCTCACAATAAATTTTCCTAATTTTACAAAGTTCTATCAAAATTTCAGCTAAATGTTAGGTTTTAAAGGTCCTTCAGTTTGACAACTATTGGTATTACCTTTGAAAAGAATTTAGATTCCTTCTTTTAATTGTATGAGTATTTTCTTCCAGTAAAACTTTTAATATTTAAAAAAATATTTTATTTTGTATTAAATAAATTTGCTTATTTAAAAAAAATCTTGCGAAATAATGAAATTATTACAGTTCAGAGAATATTCTCTGAACTGTAGAATGACTTTTAAATAATAATTTTCTTTGAATTTGTTATTATTTTCAGGTTTCTAACACTAACACTACATGACCATTTCATATCATCAAACATTTTTACATTTATCAATTAAAAAATAGAATATTCTCGATTATTCTCAAAATTCTCGCCCCTGGAGAATATTCTCAGAATATTCTCGTTCTCCGGAGAATATTCTCGACTCACATCTCTAGTATGAAACTTCCATTGATGATTAAAATTTTTAAAAATATCAAGAAGGCAAAATTTTATACTTTCTATGTTTTTATTTTAAAGTATTTTATTTGCTAAATTTTTGTGCTAGCATCTTTTGCAAAAATAGTTAATTTTGGCTGAATTTTAGCAAAGTGCAGCTGTGGTAGATCCTTCTCATACCCAACGGTGGAAAACCCTAGCAATAGTTAGGGGAACATTTGGCCCTGAAGACTGCTATGGAGATGTTGCAGAAATTAAATTTGAGCGACCAGTAGCAATCAAGGTTTGTATTTTTACCCAGGTGATAAATTGTCTGTATAAATAAATAAGTTTTTTTTTTAATTAAAGCTCATTATTTAAACTGCCTTTTTTTTAGGAAAACGTTAAGTATGCAGTTCGTTTGAGGAACCATGGATCCAGAACAAACAATGGTGATGGTGGTATGTCTCAAATCAAAGGGCCTGATGGAACTGTTTTTACATTCACTGACTGTTCTTTAAGTTTTAATGGAACAAATCATACCAGAGGACAAATACCACAGATTTTGTATTATAGGTATTTACTTTTATATATTTTGTTTGAAAACTAATTCTGAGCGTGAGCATTTTATAAATAATTTCCTTACTTGGGTCTGTTGTGGTATGATAATCTGCTGAAAACTATTAGGTTAATCACAGCAAAACAACTCAAAGTGACAATAGTTTTGTCTCTTTGGGATTTGTCTTCTGGTTTCACTGGATTGCAGTATCGTAACAGATCTAGATAAGTGTAAAAAGTGCCTTAGATTAATTCTGTAATGGCCAGTTTTTGTTTTTCCTTCTCTGCCTCATGGTTGTTCTTTCAAATACATGAGGGAAATTTTACCTTATTGGTGACAATTTTAAGCCAAGTTACTTTATGGTAACATAAAATAAAACCTTTCCAAAATTTTGAAATAACTGGATATGATAGTTCTTGCCTATCATAAATAAATAAAATGTAATTATTTTAAAAAATGTTATAACCTTTCCCTATTTATGCTAATACTAGATTATTTTGAATTTAGTACACCTCAAGACACAGAAAATGTGCAGAATACGCGAGATTTAGCAGAACTTCAAGCCAGGAGAAATGCTTTATCCATCTGTAATTCAATTGTGAAAACAGCTGCCATGCTGTTTATTAAGGCTCAGTCAGTGGAAGGTATGTATTTTACTGCTGAAATAATTGCGAATCAAAACTGTTATTTAATATATGAAGTTAGTAATTTTAATGTTGAACTGCACTTAAAGAGAATGCATTCTAGTGATCTTTCATTATAACCTTTACTTTTTTTTTGTAGATAATGATGTTTTGTGTGCTTTTGGAACATCTCATGTGGTTACCATGCTGTTGCCATTGATATTTGCTCATTTAGGACCAGTGGCTACATCAGATCCCCGGGTATGATAATACAGATAATTTTTTAAAATGACATTTTAGTTTTGTTGTGAAGTAAATAATTATTTATATTTTTGTATTGGAAATTTTTATTGTACTCTTTTATTGAAGTTTTATTCATAACTGATAATTGATATTTAAAAGTACTTGGTAAACATCTTGATTATTTATTCAGCTTGAATTTCATTTACTAAGCAATCACCTGAAATTATTTTGATCATGTGAGCTAGTTTCAAGGGTAGCCTGGAAATGTTTTTTTTTTAAAGCACAAATCATGTGTTTTAAAAAAGCCCAAAATTAGGTTCAATTAAAAAATAAGTGCAGGGTTGCAGCAACTTCAACTTAACAACTTCTTTTATGAAGAATCTGGTCGCACCATCGATTCTAAACGCAATTACATAGTAGCTACGTCATTCTAAAAGAAAATGTTTGCCTCTGTAGCTACGAGCGTATCATGTCTACACACAGCTATAGGTAAAACATTCACATGAATTAAAAAGTTGAATATTTATTTCAAAGATGTATAAGGTACAATATTTTTTATTGGAAAAGGAATGTTATGTAAGACAGGGTTGCTATTCCGGGGTGTCAATGTAGAGAGGTTCTACTGTATGTAAATTCGAAAATTACCAACCATATCCCTTGTTTTCCAGTGGAAATAGTGTCTTAACTTATAAAAAGTAAAAGAATAATATAAGAGCATTGCATTTTAAGATGGAAGGCTTCACTAAGTGACTTGTTTTCTCATAAATCATTCATATTTGTTGATGTTTTGTGTTCCATTCTACAGAGTGCTGTGCAAGTATTGCATATGGTGCAGGATCTTCTGCCACTTGTTGCAGCTCTAAACAAAAAGGGTCCCCAAAGTGTTCCATCAGAAAAGGCTGCTGAAAATGATTCTGAGCGACATGACACAAATTTGTCTACAACTTCCAATCATTATGCAATTGTTGAAAGCGACCATCCATATAGACCGGCCTCTGTGGCTAACTATAAAGTAAGTTTAACTTCTTATTGAAATGCTTATTTTTGTTTGTCAGTGTTGTCTTGCAATTTTGAAGGAGTACAAACTCTAGAAAAAATTAAGCTGAAATTTCACTAATATATCAGAAAGGTTCTTTAGGTGCCATGTTCTTAGTTAATATATAAAATTCTGGTTTTACAACTTTTATGGGTAATATTTAAAAACTTTTTTTATTCTTTTATTTTGCTAGCAATAGACCAGCTATGGGCATCTTTTGTTAAGTTATGGGCAAAACTTAAGAATATTTAAGAAGTCACTGGCCGTACATAATATATATATTATGTACGGTAATAAGGAAAAAGTAATACTTAAAAATGGGGCCATTTTGGAAGTAGAGTCATAACTTTTGAGAGGTGAATGGGTTTGTTTAAAAAATATTTTAAACTGCAAGTTTCAAGCATAGGTAAGTTAATTGGTTTTATGGAACATTAAAAAGACAATTTTAATCTCGTCTTTTTAAATTATTTTACTCAAAAAAGGCCTCTGAGGTATCTAACCAGAAGACATTTTGGAAATTTCACTTTAAAAACTAATATTTTAACTCATTTTTTATATCTGACACCTCAGAGAGGATTTCCCCCTACCTCATTGCTCTAAATGGGAAATTTCCAGGTGTACCCTTTCCTTAAAAACCTGCAAATTTTACTTGTGTAATCAAAGAAAGCAACAAGAGAACATTTCCATATCCTTAGTTTTAGGTGAATGGGGATAATCCCTCAGAAAATTTTTGAACCTTAGAAAAGTCTTCTTAGGCTATTTTTGGAGGGCTTTCAGGGGGCCATGACCCCTATTGTACCCTCCATATTTAATGTTACTGCCTATATCAAAAACTAAGGCAATGTCATAAAATATATGTTAAAGAGATTTTCTAGAAATCACTCAAAATCCTAATTGGAACCCTAAATAAAGCATGAAGAGTACAAGTTTCAGAAGTATATATTTACAGACTAGTAGTTAGTTTAATGTCTGGTTCTAATTTCAGGTCATTTTCCCTTCTCGAGTTCAATGGCTGTCTTTGGAATTTGACCACCAGTGTGGCACTGCTCAGGTTGAGGATACCTTACAAGTTTATGTCCCAAGCAGAAACAACACCGGACAAATATGGTTGAACAACTCTCAGACTATCAATGTCAATGGATCATCAGATGGGGATGATGACCAGTACACTCCTTACTGGCCAGTGTTTCGCAAGTTCAGCGGCAATACTGACTGGCCTACTACAGCTCTGTTGTTACCAGGTGGGTATTGAAGTTTTAAAAAATTTCCTTCAAATAGTTTCTATGGTAAATTAGGTTTTCTATGTTCCAAAAGTATTGTTTTTAATTTGCATTATATTTTTATTTTTTATTTCGATTTTTATTTTAAACTAAGGGTTTTGCTGAGCAGCAAATAGTTTTTCAGCTTGTTTTAGTATCAAAATGTAATTGTCTAATTTTAAAAAAATTATTTGGTGCAAATTTTCTAAATTTAAAATATCTTTTATTAATTTAGTTAAAATGTTTTGAAGTGTGCATGTGTGTCTTTTCTTTGGATCTTGTCACTGACTGAGGCTGTAAAGTTGCTCAGAAACATGTTAAAAATTTCATTTTAAAATATAGATTGTTAGTAAAAATATATATTGTTTCACCAAAATATGATTCATTAACTTGGATTGTAGCAGAAATTAACCAAGAACTAAAATATTTTAAGGAAAAAATCAGATTTTTAACCAATAAAAAATAATTATTTTTTCATTTGTCCTGTACCTTTTCTTTACTATTAGCAAAATATGGGAAAGGAAGCAAAGTAAAAGGAAAGTTAACAAATAGAAAACTTCTTTATTTGGCAACTTTCCTTTTCCCTTGCTTAGACCTCCTGTCTTAAGTTTACAAGACACAGGCAGATTAGGACACATTGTTCATGTGCAATTTTAAAAAATCAAAATGAAATAAAAAATAAAGATACAGTTTTATATTTCAGGAAATGAGGTTGTGTTTTCATTAGAAACTGCCTCAGATTATGTGAAAGATGACAAGGCTTGCTTTTTTGGCTTTCGGTGTCAAGTTATTGGGTTTGAATGTCCACGGATAACAAGTGGTGAAAATATCGAGAGCTGGGAAGGTTTAAAACATCTGGAGCGAGAACTGGCTTATTTGGGAGGAATGTGTGCTGCTTCATTGATGAGGCGTGATCTCATTCTTCCACCTTGTAAGTTTGAATTTCTCTCTCAACTTTTCTGATATGAGATTTCAGTTCTTTCGTTTAATTAAAAAATGGAGTAAGTGTCTCTATCATTATAACAGTGTATTAAAGCATTTAACTAAATTAGTTCTTTTAGTAATTTAGTAATAGTTTAGTTACATTTATATATATAAATATTTTCATTCAGCATCAGTTGGAGAGCTTGAAGAGGACATGGAACTTGTTGAGGAACTCTCACAGCAGGTTTGTTAAATTTTAAGCAAAAAATTAGTAACTATAACCTTTTCTTTTGCATTTTGTTTCATTTACAATTTTATTTTAGACATTAGAATTTTATTTATGTAGTTCATTCTTGTAATAATTCGTGTTTTGTTTTATGAGTTACGAGTTATGTAATTAGCTTCCTGGCTTGATATATGTTCTTGTAGGAATTAGTATCAAAACTTCAGTGCTTTTAAAAACCTGAATATATCGAGCAACAATTATAGTTTAGTAGTATGTTTTAGTTTATATTTCATAAATCTTTCTTTTAGGTGTACAAAAACCACTCTGCATTACTTTCTAAGGGTTTTGCACTTGCACATCCACCAACCATTCACCAAGCTCTTGAAGGAGTTTTGCCGTTCAGCAGTCAATCTAATGAGCATGCCTTCCTTAAAGACTTTGTAGCTTGTGCCCAAGGAACTAGTGGAGGTAGATTAGCTAGGTGAGTTCTATAAACTTAACTGTCTGATTTATCTTTGACTTCTTAATTTTAGTTTCAATCATAGTTTTAAGTTGAATTCTTAAGCTAAAAATTAATGTATAAGTAACAACTTCTGGGGTGAAATTTTTCCAGGTGGCTTCAACCAGAATCTTATGTGGATCCGAAACAATGCGAGTTGATATGCAGCTCAGATGAATTAAAATGCAATTGGCCTACTCCTCTTACTGTATTTACTAAAGATCAATATGGAAAGATAGTTCAAGCACCCTCATTGAAGGTAAATTATCTTAAGTTGTTTTTTTCCATGAAAGTTACATCAAGAAGTTCACTTGTATTTGCTTTTCCAGTGCTTAAAACTGGAATTAATTTTAACATCTAGGTTTTCAACCACTTTAATAATAGGTTCTTTATGATTTTTTGTTAGATTCTTAACCTATTTAGACTTGAAATGAAACTTTTCTGAATTAATATTTTTTTCTCAACAATTCTGTTGGTTTTTTTTTTTTACTAAAAAAAAATTATCATTCTTATGAGTATTGCGAATTTTAACGAACCTATAGGATACTGTTCATTTCAATTTTTTTTTGTCTTTTGCAAATTATGTATAAATGTGTGAAAACATTAAATATACTATAGCTTTTTAAATACCTATAGGTGGAAGTGTTAGCTGTTCCAATGAATACATATGACAAAGAAACTGAAGCGAACAACCCCTCTCGTAAGCAAGCACGGGTCAGCAAACCTGAAACAGGTGTCTTGACATTTGGTGGACACCCTCCTCCTAATTTGGAAGTACCATATGAAATATCAGTGAAAGATAAAATGTTCTACTATGCTATTTCTGTGATGAAGGTATGAACATGAATTTCATGTATCTGTCTATTGGGATCCTTTTAACATTTTATATATAAAAAAAAAACCGGGGGGATACTTGAGGGAGTATCTATGTCATTAGACCTTTAAATTCCAGTATAACCAGCCTCACTGAGGGAGGGTATGAGCAAGCTGTTACAGAAAGTGTGACAAAGTCACAGCCATCTGAGGCAAAGCCCCTTTTTTCTCAAATTAACTTGGTTAAAAATTAGTTTGTCATGAAACTAAATCCTACCCTGCTATTAAAATCAAAGTATCATTGTAATTAAAGTCAGCATAGTGATTTTTTTAGTAACTCAAGGTAGTTAAGTGTCTTGGATAGATCTAAGGTGCACTACTTGATCATTTACTAAAAAGTGTCTGATCACCATGTTCAGTTTACCCCTAGCCCCATTTTAAACACATACTATTATAGCTGAAACAATACACTTTAAGATATAAAATTCACTGCAAAACAGAATCTTTATTTTTTAAACTTTAACTTCAAAACCAAAGTTAAAAAACTTTATTTTGATAGGCAAAATCAGTTTTTAACCTATATTTTCTCAAATTGTGAACTTTAAAAAAATTAGCATGACTGAGAGCTGTGGTTGTAAGGACACTTAACTACAAATGTAGAGTTGCTATACTACAAAAAGTTAAGCTAAAAACAGTGTAGGACCAAGGTACAGTTATGTCCAAAATAAAATACTTCCCCTATATATAAAAAAACTTTTCTTTTGATAACTTCTGGTAGCTTTCTTTTCTTATCTTTTCTCCTGTTAGAAAAATTGAAGATCCTTTGCAAACTTAACCTTAAAATCTTGGATTAGTTATTTATTCATTATCAATACATTATCTGAACATTCATTGATAGTGTAATGATGTTCTTAAGCTTTAAGTTTAATAACTCAAATACGATTCTCTATTCATAGGAGTATGAAAATTATTCATTTGAAGAATTGAGGTATGTTTCACCTGCTAAGAAGCGCTTTATTGAAAACATGTTGGTCAGAAGTAACAATGATGGCTCATACACTGCTACCTGGACACCTGGCTCAACTGGATGGTATTTATTGAGAGTGGTGATTGATGGAATTGATATAGGTAATCAGTGGTTGATTTTATTTAATGTGTATATTATTATCCAATTGATTCCAAAAGTTGCGACACTTATGAATGATTGTGGTTTAAGCCATCCAAACTTAGTTTTGAGTATTGGAAGGACTTTTGAATGGTGTCTGTAAAGCATTTTAGGGGTTGCTTCTATAGACCAATTATTGAACTTTATAAGTCCTTGGCAACTACCTCACTTATTAAAGGGTCTAAAAAGAAATTTTGCTTTTTTTTTTTAAATATTGGACTAGCTAGTTTCATTCAATTCCTTTATTTATTACAAATGCTATTAAGCAATTTAATTTTTGAAAGGGGAGACATTTTTCAATTGTGACCAAGTTTTGCTTTAGTAATAAAAAAACCCGTTAGAATTGCTTCAAAGTTTAATACTGCGATCCTATTCAGTAGCTAGAACACTGTTTATTTTATTACAATTTATCCCGTTTCTGTTAAAGTCCGTCTTTCTTTGCTAGGCGGTTGGGAACGGGGAAATCCAAGTTCAAGTGGGGGGGGGTGGAAAATTTGGGTAGCTAACTTGGCTACTTAAGCATCTTTTACTTTGAAGAAGAGGGAAGGGAGTAGGGGTAGTTATTGGGGCAAGAAATATTTGGCTCTCTGTACCCTCTATATCTCCCCAACTCAAGTGAGTGAATGACTTCGCTCGTTTGGCCTAACTAACTGATCGACACTGTTCGACACTAACTGCCTAGCAAGGAAAGACAGACTTTATTTTTATAGAAATTTAAACATTCACAGTAACTTATAAACTTAAGAACTTAAATTTTATGAGATGTGTTATCTATACAATATATTTTATCATTTTGTGAATAATCTTAAGTTTTAAAACCTAGTCATATTCATATTACAGATTATTAGATAAACATCTCTTTTCTCCATTAAATAATCCCATATTTCTTTGCGATATACTTGAGCTGAGTGATGAAATCTAAATTGATAACTGAATTTATGTTCACCTTTTAAAGCAACTTCTATTATTGAATTTAGGAGGGCCTCAGCAACGTTCTGTTGAAGTGAAAGATCCACCTCAAGGCCTTCTGATTCCATCCAAACCAATAACGCCAAAAACACAAAATCAACCTAACAGGGTAAGGAAAAAGTAATTTGTTATTGTGATGAGTAATGCTTTGTAAGCATTCTGCTATTGTTTAAATTCAGACTGTTAGGAAGAGTTTGGTTATTATAAATAAGCCAAAATAAATGTTTATTCCCCACAGCTTATCATGAGAATCAAATAGAAAATATTGCTTTTTCCAATCAGATCTTTATAAAAAGCCTCTTAAAACCCTGGAATAAAACTAGACCTGTAATGAAATTAGTTTTTAAGGCATATATAGCTTTTAAATATTTAAATAATGTCATTTATAATAATATTAAAGTATTTTTTTTACACTTTTCACTGTTGTAGAGAAATTAAATGCTGATGAAATAAACCTAAAATATAATCCCCGAAAACAGTACCTAAACATTTGTCATTTAAAATAACTTAATGCACTCTAATTTAAAAAATACCACAATTTTTTTGCCTTTTAGTTAATAACCCATTGTTGAAATAAAGTTAATGAGAAAATTGTGCAATTCTCTTTAAATAAGCTTGAGAGCAAAAGTGTAGAAGTTAAGTTTAAATTAATTGATAATACAGTAGAACCTTGTTAGAGCACCTCTCATGAACAATAATCTACGGTTGTTTAAACGAAAGGACGTTATATTGAATAAAGTTAGCAGTGTGATAAAACAATCTTTACTTTTCTTACCGGTCATTGATATGAAGGGGTCACTATATCAGGGGGTTGTTGTAAAGAGGTTCTACTGTAATAATTGTCTCTTTTGCCATATCTGTGTATGTTTTATCATATCAGTTATAGTTGTGTATGTTTTAGGTGCGTAAGTTTTCTGGAAAGTACAGTGCCGGTCTTAGAGTACGTAGTCATCCATCATTGCAGAGTGAACAAATTGGCACTGTCAAAGTCAATGACACAATCTCTTTCATTGATGAGGTAAATATTTTATTTGCTTTTAATGTAGAATTACATAAATTCTTTTTTTTAGAATAAGACATAAATTATATATATTTGCATCATATAACTTCATTTAGTCATTTTTTATAAGTCTTAAATCAAAGTAAATGCATATAATCCGTATTAGAATCAGCAACGAATTCCAGTTGTATGGCTGGAAACCGATTTCTCAAACGAAGTTGCTATGACAGTGGCTGTGATTTGGTCACCACCGTAACCTTTTCTCTACTGCCAAGTTAGGGTGAAACAGACTATAGTGTTAAATTTCCCCTTAAGATTTTCAAAGATTTTGATGAAACTGACAAAAAATATATCCAATTTTTATCTTTAAAATATCATTAGATTATATTACTGATTTGAAATTTAGCTCATTATTGCAATTTTTAAATTGTCCTTAAAAAAAAGCACATAGTTTTTATCGACAAATTTTAGACAAGGGGGCATTGTTAATCCCATATAAATAAAATAGTTCTTAAAAGTATTTCAGTCAACTTAGCTCAGAAATAACCATTTATCTTTTCATCAGAATTTCATGAAATAATCAATCTAGTTACAAGTAATTTCAAAAATTGAATTCTGAATTTTAGTTTTTATTTCTTTGAAGCTTCGAAATGATGATGGTGTTTGGGTTCGCCTGACCCCTGAAACAGTTAGAAAGTACTGCCAAAATGGATTTTCTGAAGCCTGGTGTTTACAATACAATCAGCATTTAGGGAAAACTCTGCTGGTGCCTATTGATGTAAGTATTTATTTGTTGTATTTTAATTTAATTTTATATGTCTTTAAAGACTCTATTTAACAAACAGGCCTAGATAAAAAAAAACCCTAGGAAATAATAAGATGAAAAAATTAAAAAAAACCAGGATTTTTACTATAAAATTGCCTTAAAATCTGGTTTAAATCTTTATTACTAAAATCCTTTTCTTATTTCAACCTTTGTTAGGCAACTTTTTATACTCTTTTACTCCTTAATATTCCTAATTTAATATCAAATTTTCTTCCAAATCCCTTTTTTAATTTGAACTTCGGAAAATTTCTGACCGATTTTTACTTATTAACCATAAAATATATTTATACTAATGTTAAAATGTTAATTTTGAATTTGTTTACTATTATTGACATTTTTACAAAGAATTTATAAATTATACAGTAATGTTTTTAGATCAGGCAAATTTCCAAAGCAGTAAGAATCCTCTTATAGATTTATTTTTTAATTATTCCAGTAATAATTAAGTCTGGTTTTGTGTAAAGTTACTGATTTAAATTCCATAACACTTTTCCTGAAAGAAATAAGGATAATCTTTGTGTCAACATATTTAATATTTAGTTGGTGATAGTCTTGTAGCCTGTAGTTCAAATTTTCTCTTCCTGAGCCTCCTTTTCTAATATTCTTCTATTTAGATGCTATGCTAGATCCTTAATGCATCCCAAATGACTCTTTACTTGATCAAAACTTTCTCTTCCTGCACCATTCATTTTTTGAAAAATAAATATTTTTTTCAATGCACTTTTCCCATTTGTTAAGGCAGCTAAGATCAGGAGTACACAGATTAGGAACTATTTTAAGTCATACCTTTTTTTACACAGTATTTTTTTTATTCAAGATATGTTTCAATTTGAATTCATTTTTCCACACAAGGGATATTTATAAACTTATATTTCTCATAATTTTTTTTTTTTTAACATTTTTCAAGTATAACATGTAAAGTTCTTAATTTTAAGTATTCCATTTGAATACATCTTATGGAGAGTTTTGCCCTTCCTAATTAAATTCTTAGTGTGGATGATATTACATTTTAGTAGGTATTTAATTAGGTGCTTAGTAAGCAAGATTGAGAGGTTTGTAAAAAATGGGAAGTAGTTTTTACATTAAACGAGAATTCTGTTGTGGCTGCATTGCTTACCCTTTAATTTCATTCGATAATTAATTCATGTACTGTAAAAACATGTCAGACTGTAAATTAATCACCTACTCCAAAAACTATGCTGAAATTTTAGAACATAGTTAAATAAACAAAAATATCAAAGTAGAAGTTATCAGCCTCTTTTTAAAAAGAAATATAATTAACAAACTAAACATTGAATTACATGGCATTTCTATTCCACCTTCATAATAGGTAATTTTGGATTGAAACTCTTACTCTTAAAAGCTTAAATGTGGAGGTATCTTGTAAATAAGTTTTGGGGAAACTGTTCTGCTGCTTGGTGTCTTGGTTTGAAACACTGAAACTTTTAAATGAAAATTCAGCCCTAGTTATTAGAATTTTAGTTTGTAATCATGTTGATTCTGCATTGTGTTTAGGAGCCAAAAACTGTGTTATCTGAATTCTTTAAAGAAAAGGGCAATAGACGGAAATCCGGGGATGAGTCTCTGAATGAACGCTTTAACGCTGGCCTCCGAGGTAACCATTCTCTGCTCGTAAAAAAAAAATTAGTGGATTCACTGTGTGGGGGTGATAGAATAATGATGGAATTGTTGATGTACTAATTACAGGTCCTGGTGTGTATCATGTTGTAAAATGTGGTGCCTCTGGACATAATATTCGCAGCCGGCCCAGTTTGAAGGCATCGGCTGTTGGTATGCTGGCATTAGGAAACACCATTAGTGCTATTGAGGATGTAAGTTTTTGTTCAGTTCTGACGCATTTGGGCACTTTCTAAACTGAGGATAGTAATGATTATTCATTCTACCCCCAATTTTATTGCCGTAAATAAATTTGAGAAGCCTCAAAACGCTATAAAATTCCATCTTTTCTCTTGAGTTTGTTGCTTGACCATTTCATCCATGTTGCTTTACCCTTAAAACTTAAGCTTTTGCTGCCTTTTACATTTTTTTTTTATTGCAGGATATATTAATTTTTTTATTTGAGTTAAATGACAATAAAGGTATCAGTTTTTGTTAAAGTATGAAGAGAGAGTAGATTGCAACTCCTGTTATCTACTAAAATTGCAATTTTGCCTGACAATGTCTTTTTGCATATTTCTCTGACATTCTCTTTTTATTATTTCTAGATTAACCTTCTTTTTTCCTTTTAATTAGTTTATTCCTTTTTTATTTTTAGTGATTTTGTTATCTTTTTGTAGTTAGGATGTTTGAAAGCATAGTTTTAGAATAAATCCTGCTCTATTGTAACTTTCAATTTTGTTTAGATTAAATAAGAATTACTTACTTATGATAAAAATCTTAATTTACCTAGAAGTTTGTATGCTTTAGTTTTAGTTTTTTTATATTAAGTATCATTATTTTTATGTTAATAAGTTCTAATACATTACTGGCTTTATCTTTTATAACTCACTGATGAAATAGCTCAAGTAAACTGAGCAGATCCTTTATTACATCCTAAAATATTTTTATTTAAAATCAGTTGTTTCTTTGTTCAATCCAAGTTAAATCTATAACTATGCTTGCGTTAAATTGATTAATTGTTGAATATTCTTCAGTCCTAAAGGTTTTTTTTTAGTGTTATAGATATCATTTGGGGGAAAACACAATTGAAATTGGGACGAAATCTTTGTTTACAAGTATTTTTAGTATCTTAAAAACTTCCCTTGTTTATAAGTGTTTTAATTATTAAAGTTTTGTATAGCCTTATCTCTAAACATGTATGGTTTGAGGATTAGACCCAAGTTACAGATACTTTAACTCTTTAACTTAATAATCTTTAGTTTATTTCTTGAGAGGATTGAAAGTAACCTACAAAATATTTTATTTGTTAGTATTATGAATAGAACCTAGGTTATTAATAATATTTTTATCCTTGGATTTGTACAAATTATGTTCTCATGAATTACAGATAACTAATCCAGATGGTGTTTGGGTAAGGCTGGATAAGGACAGTACTAGAGAGTACTGTTTCAATGGAGATGGAGAGGCATGGACTCTCATCCGAAGCCTGGGTGATACTGTGTACCTCCAACATGAAATGGAAACATCTGACAAGTCCAGTACTCAAGGAGTAAAAGGGTTTGACTTTGCTACTGCTGCTTCTAATCAGCCTTTTGCACCCTTTGGTCAACCCATAGGTAACAGTTGTTGGAAATTTTAATTTGCTGCAGTTAATCTAGTGTTATCTTTGGTGATATCTGATCTGTGTAATATAGGCTGAATTAATTAAGTTTAATTTTTAAAACACATTTTAAGTTCGGATTTTGAAGTATTTTTATGCTCTTTAAGTGATATCAGATTAAAAAATAATTCAGCTTTTTATATCTTCATTGAAGTGCAGTAGAACTCCAATTATCCAAATCAATTGGGACTGGACCCCATTCGGATAATTGGATATTTTCTCGAAAAAGAGTCTATTTTAATTACTGTATGTATGTTAAGAACGGGGGAAAAACTATTTTGAAAAATAGCTTTTAATTGATTAAATGAAAAGGCAACACTTTTACATGTTAAACGTACGTTCTAGTATAAAAATAGTTCTAGTATATAAATATACGTTCTAGTAAAAATGAAAGCCGTTGCTTGCAGAACATTTTGGTCAAAGCGCTTGTAGATAGAATAATTATTTTGCAAATCGCTGTATGTTTCTGTCCTAATGTTTTTCTGAAATAGGTTCAGATAATTGGAGTTCTACTGTAATTTAATAAGTTTAAAAAATAATTTTTTAATAAGGTTTAAAAATTTAATCCTACTTTTTTAGCAAAAATATTTTTAGTAGTTTAAACTGCTTTTGTCATTACTTAAGTTCTGAATTTATGTAGGAATGTTTACGTTTGGGAGTGGTACTTCTGACCATGAAGGTGGTTCTTCTGGTTCTACTAGCCCTTTTGTATTTGGATCTGGATCACCAGGTAGTTTAAATATTACGAGCATTATTATTAGTGCACTCTGTAGTGGATTATGTAGTGTACAGAAATTAGTTACTTTTATTTGGCAATTCAATAATGATTTTTTTACTATTCTGAAATCATTAAAAAAAATTGAATGATCTTGAAATCCCTCCTGAAGATAAATATCTATGTAACTTAATTATTACTTATTTATGGTTGTAAACCTCTTTCACTGGGATAAAATCAGTAAAAATCCAATCTCCTCAATTTGGGCAATTACAACTACTTGTTCTGGTTGATCAGTGTATGTACCTCAACTGACGACAGATGTTTCTGCAGCCTCCACACCCCCTTCAATCTCCATGAACACACTAGCTGAAGCAGAGAAGATGGACCAGGACCCTTCAAAAGGCAGCACCCCACGCTCCCTCGAGAAGTGGATGGACTTCAACCACAAGCAGCCCCCAAAGGACGATCTGCAGCCCATGTCAGTCAAGGAGATCTTCAAGGCCATCTGTGAGAGCAGGGCGAATGGCAATGCAGGGACGCCTCCTCGCACGCCCCCTAACACCTCTCCTGTACCACATCGAGGGTCTCGAAGTGTCAGCCCCTTGCACCCCAAGTCCCGTCGTAGCTCGAGCCCCATCCAGGCACCAGTGGTGCGGTCGAACAGTGAGGTGGCATCACCCCCGGCTCACTCGGCTTCACCCAAGAGTGGAGGGGGCAGGCAGCAGGAGACCTGGCCTTACCCACAGGGCATGCCATCGAAGACTACTAGTGGTCTGCGAAGGAGTTCCTTGCAAAGGTAGTTATGTGCACTTTTGTGCTGTTTCAGTTTTTTAATGTCTTCAATAGCCTGGTCATATAGTAAGGTTGATAGGCTCCTCTTAAACCTCATGCAACTATAGTTAACTGCACTTTTGTAATTAGTATCTGTTTCAGTTTGTTCTATGCTCAATCTAAGATTAAAATTGGAATCTCGGATGTTTGATATATTTTCCATATTAAAAGAAATAGCATTATTCAAAAGAGAGCTCAATTTATTGTAGAAATGAGGATTGAAATTAAAATGCTCTTAAATGTTTATGGAATTATTTGCCTGAGTATCTCCTGAAAACTTAAGTAATTACTAGCTCTCCTTTCTATTTTTAATAGCTTTTAATATTGATTGAATCCATTGGAATGGATGTAAAAAGTAATTGATATAATGATGAATTAAACTTGATTTTAAAAAATTAATTACCTTGTGATTTTAATGTTATAATTGGTAACAGTTGTTTTCTGTTAGTGTATTTATATTGTACAATATTTCATCATTTCCATTATTAATATATGCTCTTACTATTGCATTTTAGTGATACTAGTGTGAGCTCTCATTTTAGCAGCATCCTCAAAGAATTATCACAGACATCAGCTACTGGCTGCATAGGTTGCATTACCCAAAGGAATACTATCAGCCCAATTAGTACACCAGGCACTCCTGGTACTCCTGCAACACCTGGCACTCCTAAAAAGGTAGAATGATTATAGCTTTTAAATACTTTTTTCTTCCCTTTGCATAGTATAACAATGCATAATGCAGATTAGGGTGTTGCAATTTTTTTTCCGAATTCCCCACGTGCCATTTTTAGGACTTAAGGCCAATTTTTGAGAAACTTAACTACACAAACCACACTAAAGCTTTTATGTTCTTATAGTGAAACAAATCTTGTTGGGTGTTAAAAGTTCTCTGGAAGTTGAAGTATGCATATCTTGAAAAAAAAAATTATTGTAATTTTAACTTAAAAAGTAGAGAGATTTATCTTTTACAGGTCCTCAAAAAAGTAATTTAAGGTCTGTAAAATTTATTCTTTCCCTCAAGTAGGGACCCCTTTCTAGATTAGTTCTACGAAGCCTTTGTTAAAAGGTTGTCTTTCTGAAATTTTTATGAAGCATCATTGTGATATGGTACATTTCAAATAGTTTCCATTCCAACTTAATAGAAAAATTCTTACTTTATCCACAATCATTTTAACCTTTATGTTATGAGTCCCTAAATTTTAAATCTCATAGTTTTTTTTATTATTTCAGGAGGCTAATAGTATAGTAACTCAGAAAACAGTTACCCAAACTGGAACTCAGACTAGTCCCGACTCTACAAAGAGTCATTTCAGCATTGGATCTGCAGGCAGCAAGGAAGATATCACTAGAGTGTCTCCAAGACTTTCCAGAAAAGAACGCCCCTCTCGTCAGTTTCGAATGAAGAGGGAAAGAACTAAGTCCCCTGACAAGACAGAAAAGCTTGATGTGCTTCGAAGACCAAAGGAAACAGTGAAAGAAGCAATGACCCCATCAGTGTCTGAATGTCTTCGTGCAGTGTTTGCAGCCTTTCTTTGGCAGGAAGGCATAGTACACGATGCTATGGCTTGTGCATCCTTTTTGAAATTTAATCCTACGCTTCCAAAACAAATAACCAATGTGCCACATGTAGCTGTTCGCGAACATTCTCCTCTAACGAAAGAACAAAAGGCTAGGTATCGTCATTCCGTTGAAGTTGCCAGCCCCAGTTTGCTTACATTTCAGTATTTTGAGTCTTTCAATCCAGGGCCTTTCAATGCAAACATATATAAGAACAAACTCAGAAGGACTTCCGTGGCTATTAAGGAGGACAGTGTCATCGAGGCTTCCAAACAACCTGAAGAGCAAATTGAGAAAAGTGACAGTATTAGCAACAGCTCAAATAATACTCCGAGTCGTAAAATAAGTTCCAGTGATAAATATCAGTTACCTCTTTCACTGCAGCATCTAGTAATACTTTGGGAACAAATTTCAAGTTCTAGTCTTCAAATTATATCTCAGCAAGTACTAATGCCTAGTCCAATAACAAACTCTAAAGTGTTTCAGCGTCTCGAGAAAGAGCGAAACAACCGAGACAAGGAAAAGAAGGTGAAGAAAAAGAAAGAGTTCCGGCCATCAGTGTCGGTGAGGGGCAGTTTCTTGGCCGAATCTGCCGGTGGACCAGCATCCGCCGACCGAGAGAGTATGTGTGAGTTGTGTGGAAACTTTTTCCCGCACCCAGTAACGTACCACATGAGGCAAGCCCATCCCGGTTGCGGTGACCATGCCGGAGGCAAAGGCTATAACAGTGGGGGGAACTTCTGCGGGGGCTGGGCTGGAAACTGCGGTGACGGTGGCATCGGTAGCAGTAGCTGGTATTTGATCTGTGACCGGTGCCGTGACAAGTTCATTCGGCAGAGAGGCCAGACCAGCACCGGAGCGGGCAAGGAGCGCATGAAGAAGTCTCGCAAGAAGGCGTCTCCCACTAAGCTGTTATCCCCTCTCCCTCCCATGGAAGCCCACCAGGTGATGAAGAACAATGCCTTGTTCCTGCTGGAGCTGTCCTCTTCCGCCTCTTCGGGCATTCCGACCAATGCGGCGACCCCCTCGAGGCTCAGCTTCTGCATGCCGAGCGTGTACGAGCTGAACGGCTTCGCTGACGAGTCCCCCTTCCCGGCCGGCTCGTTCCAGTGCCTCGACGTCCTCGGTGCCCAGCAACAGTACAAGAACATGATCGGGGAGGAGTTCCTGTCGGAGGACGACATCCGCGCACTCCAGAACGGGGCGGAGAACCTCGGCCTGGGCACCAGCCTCTCGAACCTGTCGCCGGGGATCATGCGCTCCCTGACGATAAACGGGGGAGCGGACCTGCAGCTAGTGAGTGCCAAGCGGGAGCGGAGGAGGTCGAAAGCCAAGGACGGGGACAGCAAGACGCGCACGTTCCACCGCTCCATCTCGGTGGGGCTGACCTCGCGGGACTGGAACAAGCAGGAAGGAGACGGGGCTGCAGACTATAGGATCATCATGACGAGGAAAAGGAATAATAGCAGTGGTGGTGAAGGTGAGTGTCCTAAATACTTTTAACATTGTGTCGAGGGGGTGTTCTTCCAAATTATTATGCTCATGATGTTCAACTTAATTATGTTCATGATGGGGAAAAAATATAAGTATTGTAACCAGCTCCTCAGCTCCTGTACTAGTACTCATTACCAAGAGCGCGAGCTAACGTTTTATTGTCCCGTGCTCGCGTGTTTTCAGTGAGTTTTTTCAAAATGTTTTAGAAAGAGAGAGATCAAAATTTGTATCAATAAAGTTTGTCCGCCTTTTTACTGGCCTGTAGTTTTATTTCGGAAAATAACCCCAAGAACCTGAGGTTAAGAGAGACGGGAGAGTTCAGGACGGAAAACTCCCGTTACAAATTGGCGTCCCAACGAGTGGCTATTCAAACTACAGTTCCAGTAAAGGGAATATATAGTGGAGTCATCTACTCAGACTAAAGATAAGTGAAGTCATCTACCAAAGATGAATTTTATGGTTATTGTTATTTAAGTCATCCTGACTAATAATGTTGAGTGTAGAGTTTTGTTGAAGTATTAGTAGTTATAGAAGGATTAGTTTCCTAACTTTGAAGAAAAGCAGAGTTTTAGCATTAGTAATATTTGACGGTATTAAGGGTTATATAGTTTTATTTAGTTACTTCGTGAAAGTATAGTTTAGATATGGCATACTTCGGAAGAGGGAAGAAAATTGATATGATAGCGTTATGCGAAGAATTGGAGCTGGATGTAAGTGAGAAGATGACAATGGTAGAGCTAAAAAACTTTGTCGTAAAATCAAACGGATACGAGGAAGATTTTATCAGAGAGTTGTATCTCAATCTAGTAAAAGAAAGAAAAACCAAGGAAGCCAACCAGTTTGAGTTATACAAGTTACGGCTTCAACTTGAAGCACAGCCTCACACCGCAATGTCTTCTGAAAGTCAGATTTGTCCCACACTGATTCTTGACCAAATGGGGAAGCGGGTCCCATCAGAAACTAGGGAGCGTTTCTTCGACACATGTAGTGGGTGGGCCGCCCCAGATCATCTGGTGGAGAGGTTGGATACATGCGACGGCTTAAGAGGTCACGAAAATGATGCACAGTCGTCTGCTGATGCCAAGAGGTTTCAACCGAGGCGAGGGGAATCACCGATGGGTTTCCCGGGAAGCGATTGCGATAGAGCGGCGGATCGGCAAACTCCTGCATGCATCCCCTTTAGTAGTAGGGGGGATCCAGGGGTCCCCAGTCAAGGTAGGCGGGACTCCTGTTGCGGATGTGGAGCGCCCGGTTGCATCGGGGCAGATTGCCCCGGTTGCTCAAAGGGAGAAGAAACAGAAGTAAGCTGCATCCCACGAGAGTCTACCACAGTCTCTGCTAGGAGGAGGGCCCCTGTATTCAAAACTGGCCAAACTTGCTTACAACTAGGGGGAGAGGCGAGACCTCAATATCGAATTTCTACAGTCCGACAGGAAGTTGGAGAAGTCATCGAGAGGGCACAACCGAATGTTGACCCTGCGTATCGAAGTAATCCTGTTCATCCCTGGCGGGAGCGACGTAGACTACCCCCCTCATCTCATCTAGAAACGTTTTCCCGACGGCGACCACCACCATGGCCTCACCTAGAGATGTTTCCCCGACGGCGACCATCGCCACCCCTGCCATCCCGACAAAGACTACCACACCACCAAATCCGTCAACCCGACGACTTTCACCAGCAGCAGAGCCGTCAACTTGGCGACGTCATTCCTGGTATCCAAGCCAAAGACAGAATTTTGTAACCAGCCTCTCGAGGACGTATGAGACTGGTTAAGGGGGAGCTTGTAACCAGCTCCTGTACTAGTACTCATTACCAAGAGCGCGAGCTAACGTTTTATTGTCCCGTGCTCGCGTGTTTTCAGTGAGTTTTTTCAAAATGTTTTAGAAAGAGAGAGATCAAAATTTGTATCAATAAAGTTTGTCCACCTTTTTACTGGCCTGTAGTTTTATTTCGGAAAATAACCCCAAGAACCTGAGGTTAAGAGAGACGGGAGAGTTCAGGACGGAAAACTCCCGTTACAGTATTTAATTTAATTCTATCAATTAATTGATTGCTATTTCTGTGTCTTCAGTCTTCTATAGCTTAATCTGATCTCATTAAGTTATGAAGTACTGAATGATGATTGATGTATGATTTTCTCCTTTTTTTATCATGCCCTTTTCCCCTTTATTCTTAAAAAAAAATTATATTTTGAAGTAGGAAAATTAGCATCCTTTCTTTTTTGTTGTTTCTGGGGTACCCCATTTTTTGAATTTTATCTGGGTTTTTTAGCAGGCATATTACTGGGGTTCCTCTTTAAATAGTTTTTAAAGCATTAATTTTTGTTCTTGCGAGATATTTGGTAATGCTCATAATTTTTTGTAATGTGGCTACATTTCCATGTTCCATTTGGAATCGGTTGTAATTTTGATTGTAATTTTCTGGGTTACTTACTCTAGGTAATTTTTTAATGTTAAGTCCATCAAGATGCAAATTCTACCTTAAAATGCACTAAAAAAACTACATTGAACCTACTAAATGTGCATGGGTGAGGGTTAAAAATAATTTTAAGTCCTGTCTTCTGGTGCATAAATCTTGCTTTGGGCCTGATAATGACTAAATGTTTTAGAAGATATTTGGGCCCCCTCTTGAAATACATTTCTATATACACTAGGCCACCGCCTGCATGATAAAAATTATTATTTGAAACTGTCCTTTCTCATTAAAAGTTTACAGTCAATTCATTCCATCCCCAACTGTTTTGACACATTCTTTTGCTCTCTCTCTCACAGTAGCAGACAACAGCACTTCGTTCCTGTGCCAGCCTTCTGCCGCCCTGACCAAGCTGGTGTCCCTCGTAATGGAGAGACCTGGCTCAGAGTTCCCTCTCCATCGCCCGGTGATGCTGTTCATTCTGCAGAGGCACGACCTGGAGAGTCTGCAGCTGGCAATGAAGCAGGCTCTGAGAAAGGCGGCCTGCAGGGTCTATGCACTGCAGGCAAGTGCTTTTTAGATCTTAGGAATGACAGTGGTCCGCTGGACCTAGTTTTGAGAACCATATATTTCCAAATATGTAGGCTCTTTTGTTTGTGAACTGAGAGTAGGGGTTTTCTTTAAATATTTACCATAAATTCAAAATTTTAAAACATTGTTAAAATTGGCCTAATACATATAAATTATTCTAAAGTCTTTAAATTACCTGAATTAGTGTTTCCAAACATAACTATACTCGGCAGCAACATTTCCTGAACTCAGTACTTAGGGTTGCTAGGAGGAGTTTCGGTACACAAATCACATGATAAAAAAACACTATATATACATGGGTTTAATAAAATAATCATATTTTAAAATTGACATTCTTCATTTCACTCAAAATGCTGTCTAGTATAGTTTATCTTTTTCAGTAGGTTATAAAAACAATTACTGTTGGGTTCTTTAAACTGAAAAAAAACACCTTTATTTTAAAGCTAAAAATTCTGTGTCAACTCTATTTTAAACGAATAAAATCAAAAAGCTTTATGACCCTTTTAATTTCCTGTTATAAATATTTCACATCTTCAGCACCAATACCTTTGCTCACTTTAATTTTCTTCAGATTTAAAAAGCCAAAATATTTTTTTTTCACATGGTATGCTATGGTATTAAGCAATATAAAGGGCTATGGCATTATGTAGCACTCTCTCGACATTTCAAAAACCTTTTTAATTATAAAATATACTTCATCTCTTGAAATTTTATGTATGTTTTTCTTTTTATCTTAAACATTAAGCATCTTAAACTTTTTGATCCATCTCTCACTTTGAGATATTTGTACCTATCTAATTTAAAGCAATTTTATTAAGTGCATCAGTCCAGTTTGTAGTGTATCAGCTGTGTAATAAATTGAATATTGCAGGCTTTAAATTGGTTGCTTCGATGTGTAACACAACCCATGTCCCTGCATGATCTCCTCTGGTGCTTTGTTGCTGCCTTGTCTCCAGCTCCATTTGATAAACCTGAAGAAGAGGGGGATGAAGAAGGAGCAAAGAAAGAACATGATTCAGTAAGCTTTTAAATGAGGGAGCAATTCTATTATTTTAATGAAAAATAATTTCATTTCTTACCTGGGAAGTCAGGGGTCTTTTTAGAAGAAATTTGGGTCCATTTTCAGACCCTTCACAAAATGCTTCACCTTAAAAGCGGACTCAACTCGTTTCTTTTATGTTGTTGTTGCCTATCCCCAATGTCTAGCGGAGCTAGACTAGGTCCATAAATCCAAATACCCTGAGGAAGTCCAGGACCATCAAGACTTCTTGTTTCTTTTATTGTTTTGTGTAATTTGTGATACGGCTAAGAAAGTAAGGTACCTAGTACAAAATTTTTTAGATCATTCTTTTAAGTAATAAAAAAAGCTCAGATTTTTTTATACGTTAATATTTAAATCAAACTAATTCCATGAATTTTTTTTTGAAATTAGGCTTTTATTACTCTTTTTATATGACATAAACTGAGAAATACTGAGCTTAGAGACCATTTAAGCCTTACTCTATATGTTTATTACTACAGCAAGAAAAAGATCTTGGAGTGTGCGAACATCCTCTCTCGGACATAACCATCGCTGGTGAAGCGGCATTTCCTCTACCCCAGACATTCCATTCCTTTCTTCAGACAGTGTCTGACCTGATGATGCTTCTTCCTGTGGGGTCTGCCCTCCAGCAGATTGCCATGAGGTGCTGGTGCTTGAAGTTTCACCCTGAAGACCACAGCTTCCTACACCGCAGCCACGTCTTTTCCAATATTAGCAAAATACTCTCAAGGACGGAGGAAGAAGATGATTCGGTTGTGACTGAAGAATGCCATCAGGTTAGTGTATATCTTTAATTGTGTAAAAGCAAAAATTGTCTTTTTGAAAAAAAAATTGCTTCTCACTTGGTATTTTATTTTCTTTGTAACAGGGGATTCTAATGTGGTGGCTTTTTTGCAAAATCCGAAAAACACCCTCAGAAAAGCTAAAATATTTTATACCGTTTTCGCAAAAAGGCAAATGAAGGATCGGAACATTATACTTGAAGTTGTTAAAATATAATACAAATATTTTATTTAGCATTGAGTTTGTTCTTTGTAGTTTCTATCAATTAAATTTTTCAAGCAAAAAAAACTGATGTATCTAGCCAATATGTTATTTTTGCATTTTGCTAAACCTTTTTTCCCCACTTAAGTTTTTTTTCCTTAAATTTTTTTTGCTTAGCTCAAACCTTGCTCTGTAAGTGAAAAACTCTCATATCCTACCACTCTTTAAAAAATCGATCAATTCATGGTTAAAACTTGGCTGTTTTAAATGTGACATAAATTAGTTTTTCTAGGTCAGTGGTTTAAATGTTTATTAAAATGTAATATTACTATTTCATTGTTTACTGTAATTATTAGATCATCTACTCAATTATCTTAAGTTCTTTTGCTTTTTTAGGTTTTTTTTTTTAATTTTTAACTCTTATCAAATGATCTGAGAGTCAGAAATAAGCAAAGTTATGGTAACATATTTATAGTTATCAGTATACCGTTTTTAAAGTCATCATGGTGTTAAGTGTTTATGCAATTAACTCTGAGAATTTTCTAAGTTTATACTTCAGCCTGCCTTTGAAACACAATACATAAATCTAAAAATGATTTATTTCCAGGTTTCCGCTGATATTCATGCTCTAAAGGATGTAACTCCTTTAGTAGAAATAAAAGCTTCTAGTCGTCAAGCTATGGTTAATAGCTTGACTGATAATTCCACGGAAACATTTTGGGAAAGTGGTGATGAAGATAGGAACAAAGTCAAGATGCTGAACTTGACCTGTGGTGCAAAGGTTCTACCTAAAATGATTTATCTACATGTAGATAATTGCAGAGACTTGGGAGTAAGTTTTAATAACTTTAGGTTAAGTTAAAAATTTGTATTTTAATTTACCGCTTTCTCTGATTTTAAAATTAATTTTCTTTTAGAACAAAGTTTCTGGTGTAACATTTAGAGTTGGTTCTACTTTTGAAGAGATGGTTAAAGTAAGACATGTAAGTAGTTACTTAGTATCTATAATCAGTCATTTTATTTGTAAAGTTTATTATGTTTAAGGGATAATATCACTAAAAAAATAGTTTAAAATTGTTTTTAAGAATCCTTTTTCTACCCATATTCACCCAACACTTGCTTTTTCTTTTTGTTGAATGAAAAATTTAGGTATTTGCAGCAACAATGTGTTAACACCACGGTAAACTTGTCAGAGTTAGATGATTCTTGATAGAAGAAATTATTTGTTTTCTCACTCAATACCTCAAATTGGCATCAATGGTGGCATGTCGTAAGGGGCAGTTCAAATATTACCTAAGGGGAGAGGGGGTTTGCTATTTGCTTATTTTTCCTGACCAGGGGGAGTATGAGTGATGATTACGTAAGATGTTACAAACACTACATTTTCGAAAATCTCTTGTTTCTTGCATAAAATAATTTCAAATTTCAACCAAAAAAATTTTACTTGGAAAAATATTTAAGCATTTGTCACAGGGAAAATTTTAATGATAGGTTAAGTGTTCATGGAGAACAATGAATTTCAGAAATCTAAGCATTACTTAAGATTTTGTACAAAAAAAGAACAAGGGGGGTAGGGCAATTTTCTTATGTAATTATGAGATGGGGGTTTGTGGTTTGCTTATTTTTGCTGACAAGGGAAAGGGGGGTCAAAATCAAAAAGTACCAAAAACTTGCCTACGTAATATTTGAACAGTCCCTAACAGAACTAAAACCACATAAAAACATTGGGACAGGCATCAGCATTAATATGGGATAACTCAAGCTCTTGGAAAGTCTTGAGTAAATGGATTTTAGACAGTAAACGAAGCTCCTTTGGCAAAGGACCATTGCCAATAGTTCTTGTTTGTCTGATCTGATTTGCCGTTGCTCAGGTTGAGTTAGGGTCATATTGCCAATGAAATTTCGCCCTAAAACTCAAATTGCATATTGCATTCAAACTATTTGTTTGGTGTGTCTTAATGAATATGTATTTCCACTTTTTCTGAAACTTTCTTGTCTCATTTTAGACGGAAGTTGAAACACGCTATATTGGATGGCTTAGCTGTGATATTCCCGATGGGAAATATGTATGTATTCGTTTAGAGTTGAAAGGACCTGACAATACCCTGCGGTTGCGTCAAGTGAAAGTTTTGGGTATGCAAGAAGGGGAGAGCATTGATGTTGGAAAGAAAGTGAATGCAGTGCAGATCCAGCAGAAGAATTGTGAGGCCGAGACACTAAAAGTGTTCAGGCTATTGACGTCACAGGTAATTAGTCTGAGGATTTCGGTAGTCTGATAAATTCAGAGCTTTAACAGCATATTCTTTAGCTAATAGGTTATATAATTGAAATACTTCAAAATGAGCATCTTAGTTTTTTAATGGGTAAGCCGTTTTAAAATGTCAAATTTTGGCTAAAATCTTAATTAAGATGTAAAATGCACTTTTAAAAATTTCTTAGGTATTTATTCTTCTTTGAAAAAAGTGAAATTTTGCACTTGCTTATTAAAATAGTAGAAATTTAACACAAGATATTGCATTGAATTGGCATCTAACTAACACTAGCACTTAATATTGTGGGAATACCTTGGAAGCAGTTAAATGTTTTGCATCTCAGAAATAGTAATTAAAAAATCTTGGTCATAAAATGAAGGAGATAAGAAAAGTAATCTGTGTCATGTTTCAGGTATTTGGCAAGTTAATATCTGGTGATCACGAATTGGATGAAGATGTCAAGAATGGTATAAATCAGGATGTTGATAGAATGCAGATGACTCAGTCCCAGAGCACACTAGAAACTAATGATCTAAAAGAGCACATGGTTGGAATTTTGTTTTCAAGGAGCAAGTTAACTCATCTACAGAAACAAGTAAGTCTTATTTTACTTTGCTAATATCTTTGCTTAAAAGTTAAAATAAAATTTAATGACTTTTAGCTTGACTTACTTGGGAAAAAAATTTAGTAATTTTGATAAAAAGGAGTTTACTAATCCATTATAAACTATAAAAAGTTATGTCATTAAATCTACATACTCTATTTTCTGGTGTGTCAATGCTTTTATTAGGTTGTTAATAAAAAACATATAACCATTGTTAATGTCATTCTTTTCTAGGTTTGCTCCCACATAGTGGCAGCAATTCGAAAAGAAGCCTCCAGAGTTAGAGATGAATGGGAGGCATCTCTGTGCAGCAAGTCACAATCTGTTGAAGAACTCCCCAAGTCATCCGATGCCTATTGCTTTGAGATGCTGTCCATGGTGCTGGCACTCAGTGGCTCTAGTGTTGGTCGCACCTATCTAGCTAAACAGGCTGGACTTCTGAGAGACTTGTTCAGTTTGCTGCACACAGGATCTGCTCGGGTTCAGAGACAGGTTTGTTACTTTTAAAATGCCATTTTTTGTGCTTGAACAACTTAAGATTTTAATGATTCTGTATAGTTAAAGTTTAGTCCTTTTATTTTCTGGAAATAATTTTTTTACAGAATCTGACATTTTTTAATAATAGCTGAGCCGTAAGGCTTCACTTGTAGATTTTTTTGTTTTAAATCCTGTAATTATTTTCTGGAATTATTTTATCAACCTTTAAATATATGTAATGAAAGTTTGTGATTTAAAATTTTTAAGTACATGAATCCTTAATCACAAAAGATTTTGCCTTTTTGTATTACCTTCTAATCTTTTATCTACTGTAAATCCTCTAGTTGTTTACTGTTGTTAATCCACAGACCAGACCTTTTTTCTTCTGGATTCAAAATTTTTAAATGCATCTTCCCTAAGTTTTGCAAATAAGTTTTATGTAGTTTCAAACTCATAATAAGTGCTCATGTCCTAGCCAGTTATTTTTATTTATTTAATATCTTATTGTATTTAAAATATTAAGTACTGATAATTATACTTCTTCAACTAGTTATGTTTCTTGACTTTAGAATGGAGTTTTTAGAAGCTACTATGTATATAGAAGCTCAGCTAATTTTGCTAACATAGTATGTTAATTGCTAATACACACTATTTAGTTTTCATTAATCTGTTACATTTTTAATTTACCATGTAACCTTTTACAAATCTATTTAGCATGTTTCGAAAATGTGTTTTTGAAATTACTACAATATATCCTTCAAAATGATTTTTCAGGTCACTTCACTTTTAAGAAGGGTTTTGCCAGAAGTGAGTCCTCCAACACTGGCTTCAATACTTGGTGTCACATCCTTGCCACCATCTGACTTCAGTATCATCACAGACAGCAACAAAGATAACAAACTGGAAGAAAATGGTTTTGATATTCATAAAACAGGGGTGCTGGATGTATTTCTATCTTGTATTGCCAAAGCTCTTACAGTACAGACTAAAGTCAAAGGATCCTCAGCCAATGGTAAAGGAGTCAACACTGTCACCTTGGCTACTTCAATTCATCCAAGGTTTGTTGATGGTTTCGTTTCGTATATTTGCATATGATAATGTGTTTGCTTGAATTCTTTATTAAAAACATTCATTTTGCTGTGTACTTGTTCTTAAACCTATAATTTGTTGTAAAGAGACAGAAAATTCTGTTCATAAAGAATTTATTTTGTGAAAGATATTCAGAAATGGTAGTATTTTTTTATGCATTATTGAAGAATGTAAAACTGAAAGTGATAGTAGTTTTTATCTACAGGTTCTAGTTACCTCTATCAATTTAACTTAGAATTTTGTTTACTTACGCTCGAATTCAACTTTTCAGAGATCATATTGGAAGTCGGTGGTGGTTAAGAGGCTGCATGGCTCGAAAATTGGCAGAAGTCATTATTCAACTTCTTAAGGACATGGCTGGTGTATGTATTTTTTTACAAACCACATATTTCAGTTTTGTATTTTTAACAAAGTATTTTACCTTTATCATTTTTTTTATTGAACCCAAGTTTATTATCTTCTTTGAAAAATTAGACTGTGTTTGTGTAACTTTTAATTAGCAATCGGTGATTTCTAACATTTTGCTTACCCATGTTTTCAGAACTGGACTAAACTAAAAAATGTCTTTGTTCAACTTTTACAGGGAAAACTGACAGAAGCCTGGGCAACTATAACCAAAGGAGCGATAGCAGAAAACATATTGAACCTCACCAAGCTTGAAGAGAACCACCGTTCCCCTTCTGAATGCCTCAAGACTCCTACAGTAAGGATATTTTCTGTGATCCATTGTTTGCAGTTAATTATTCTGTTGCTATGTTTTTAATGAGTGTTTTTCTTTTTGAAGTTGTGGCTGGCACTGGCGTCTCTTTGTGTGCTTGACCAGGAGCATGTTGAACGTCTTTCATCAGGACAGTGGGCTGGTGGAGATGGGCAGCAATCTCAGCCTCGGGTAATTAACACATTTAAAAGAGTTATTTAATTGTATGGGATGTTTCGATGTCCTCTAGAATCACATCCATTGAAACTTGAATCTATATTACAATAGAAATAGCTATATTCTTGTTTTAGAAAGTTTCTGATGTGCATGCTTCTTGTCAACAAAATCTATTAAATGAAAAAATATGAAATTTTGCACAATTTGAGAGAAATATTTAGGCATTTTGATATGAATATATAATAAGGACTGAGTTTTCTACTTATTTTATATTGAACTTGAATTTATTTTGAATCATATATTTCTGCACAGCAGAATTTATTAGTGGTTGAATTATGAAATTTTAAAGTTACATTTTCCTTTTTTAATTATTATTAAAATTATGTATCAAATATTAGAGTTTTGTTGTAATTTATTTCTTATTAATTTTTATTTATTGTTACTATTTTGACATTTTATTTGTCTGAAAGCAATTCCAAGCAAGCTAATGTGTAATACTTATGTGATTAATAGTACTGAAGTTCATAATATGTACACTATAGTGCACTTTCTGTTAAAGATTCTTAGATAAGAGCATAAACTCAAATGGAGAAATTGGTTTTGTGTCTGTGTGTAATGAGCTTATTTAGTAAATATTTTAAAAATAAACTCTTGTCAACTTTTTTGAGCTTAGTGGCACATTATCATAAAATTAAGCTCCTAAGAAAAATTTTTGAAACCTAATATAAGATTTTTGGTTTTAGCCATTCTGTGATAATCATGATGATAATGAAACTCCTGCTATAATTTTGTGTTCAACCTGTGGTAATTTGTGTGCTGAATGTGATCGCTACTTGCACCTGAATAGAAAAGCAAGAAGCCATCAACGACAGGTAAGTTAATTAATATCTAGCCTACCTAGAATTCCCTATTTAACTTGCATTTGTTTGAAAAATTATAAATACCCTAAAAAACCTTCTGCAGGTGTTCAAAGAGGAAGAAGAAGCCATTAAAGTAGATCTGCATGAAGGTTGTGGACGAACTAAACTATTCTGGGTGATGAGTTTAGCAGATTCTAAAACATTGAAAGCTATGGTTGAGTTCCGAGAAGGTACCAGAGGTAATGTACCTATTTTAAATAAATTTTTATTGCATTGATTAATAAAATTATTTCTCTGGAAGTATGGTTAAGTAGTGCTGTACTGACAAGTGACAAAACTTTTATGTAGGAAAACCCAATTCTTCTGGTGTTTGCCGATTTTGCGGATCTAGTAGCAGTACAGGTCTTCTGTCCATT
Source organism: Tetragnatha montana (assembly GCA_963680715.1). Classification (NCBI taxonomy): domain Eukaryota; kingdom Metazoa; phylum Arthropoda; class Arachnida; order Araneae; family Tetragnathidae; genus Tetragnatha; species Tetragnatha montana. The sequence continues at coordinate 27,873,762 of OY796676.1, read as the reverse complement.
GGAAATGTCTGCAATGAACCTGAGTGTCAGGTAAAAAAATACTTTTATCTTAAACATTTTCTTAATTTAACTTACTCATTGGGTGCAGTTTTCATGTATATATTTATTTTTTACTTTTTTTTGCTATGAAGGAGTATGCAAGCAATGCCTGTTCAAAAATGCTGGTATGTGGTCACATGTGTGGAGGAATCACCAATGAAAGTCCTTGCCTGCCCTGCTTATATCGCTGTGAAGATTTATCTAGTCTAAAACAGGATGCTGATGATATGTGCATGATTTGCTTCATTGAAGCACTTGCTTATGCACCTGCTATTCAAGTAAGACTGTTTTCTTATATGCCATTGATTTGAAAAGTGCACTTATTGTTGTGAGGTGTTAATTTTTTTTTTAATTCCATTAAACACTCAAATGGAATTTAAGAGATAGTAGTTTCCTTTAGTTATATAATTTAGTTTAAATCAGTATAATTAAAAATTACTCAAGTCATTTTTGAAATATTTTAAAATCTCAGCACATGTACCATTAAGTAATAGGTATCAATAACTATCTTATCATTGTATCAAAACTCTTTACATATTTTACATTGCATGGTATAGATGTAATAAGTAAAAAATTAGCTTTGCGCTGAAATTATTTTTTTCTTCTATTGTTTGCTCAGGCCGTATTAATGGGCACATTTATGTATTGCAGCATTGAATTAAAACTTTCAATTACAATGAATCCATAAATTCCTTGAGGTTTTAATGTATAAATTTTGTTGTAGCTTTCCTGTGGCCATGTATTCCATCTTCATTGCTGTAGAACAATTTTAACAAAGAAGTGGTCTGGACCTCGTATCACATTTCGCTTTTCCTTGTGTCCAATATGCCAGGTATGCAACAGTGTTTAACCAAGTTATTTTAAATTTTGCAGTTGGATATGTAATCCTTCTTGTTTAGAAATTTGAAGCTTTGAATTTGTTTATATATATTGTGACTTAAAAACGCAAAATTTCCGTTTTCCATTGGCGAGTAAATTTTGCCATTTTAATTAAAAATCACTCAAGTCATTTTTAAAATTGCTGTCAAAAATCATCTCTCAAAGGAAAATAGAGATACAGTAGACTCCTGTTATTGTGATCACGGTTAATGTTATCACAATCGACTGGTCCCCATCACTCCTATTTAAATTAATGCAAAATATATCTTTTAATGAGATCAAAATCTGGTGAAATGTCCTAAAAACCTCCTTCCCATTTGAAGGTCAATTTTAATATATAATCATACAAAATGAATCATTAATTTATTAGTGTTATATGTTCCACTCATATTTTTCAAGTTGCAAAACACATACTAGGTAATCATTTTAAATACTTCAATTAGGACTACATAGTTATGATTTTAAAGCAAACACTCAAGTTATACTGTTTGAAACTTTCTATTATCAGATTGCTTATTATTACCAATCGGATATTGTTATTATTCTATTCTTGGACAAAAATTATCACATTAAGCAGAGTCGACTGTATTAAAAAAAATTAATTTACATACTACTCAATAAAACTATGTGTTTAAAACTTCCTTTTAATTCAAATTTGTTCCCTCCCTTAAAGTTAAACTCCCTTTTAATGCAATTCAGTTTAATCTCAAATATCAAAATATGCTATTTTTAATGCAGGCTCCCATGAATCACTCCGTTCTCAAAGACTTGCTGGATCCAGCTCGCAACCTGTTTGAAGATGTGAAGCGAAAAGCCTTGATGAGATTAGAATATGAAGGGCTGCACAATGTTGAAGCCATTACAACTCCTGGTGCTAGGTTTTTCAAAGACCCTGCTGGATTTGCCATGGACAGATATGCATATTATGTTTGCTTCAAATGTAAAAAGGTAAAAAATGAAGTTGTTGTATTTGAACCATTATGCTTGAGATACAAAAGCTTTAGGGCGAGCGCGCACGGGCGACTTTTGTCACGGTGACAAAGGTAAAAACAACGTTGCTAAGGCTGTTGTTAGGGGCGGGACATATAAGCATCCAATAGAAGCATTCGCACATGACATCACTGGAGGATAAAAACAACGTTGCTAAGGCCGTTGTTAGGTAAAGTCATGTGATTGAAAATGCTCTATTGTTTTCTTGTGATATTTTTGATACTAGTAATCCTGGTCGCCGTGACTTTAGTCACTCGTGCGCGCCCAGCCTTATGTGTAATAATAACAAAACACTAGTGAACCTTATTGCCATTTAGACATTTTTCACCTTAAGTGACACACACACATTATAATCTATTAATATTAAGGGTTGGTGAAATCATCATTGTATTTAAACAACCTTTAAAATTATATATAATGGGTAATCCAAAAAAATAAATCATAAATTTAGATATTTTTAGTTCAGACACTACTATTTTGTGTGATAAATGATTATCTGATTCGCTGTTGGATATCAGATAAGACTCTTGTATTGTTTTTATATTTGTAATAAAAGGAAGAATGTCATGTTGTTCTTCCTATAGGCATACTATGGTGGAGAAGCCAGGTGTGATGCAGAAGCAGGTGCTGGAGATGATTACGATCCTACAGAGCTTGTATGTGGAGCTTGTTCTGATGTTTCCCAGGCACAGGTTGGTTTCTAAGCCATTTATATTAATAACTCTATTAAATCCTCCATGGTTTGAAGCAGGTGTTTACAAAGGGTAGCAAGAAGGCCAAAACTATCAACTTGCTAATATTTTAATATGTAATTTTAGCCCATGTTGAAAAAGTTTCATTTATACATACATTTGTTAAATATTCGTACAAAAAATGTGTATCGGTTTTGAAAAAGAAATGGCTAATTATATTATGTTTGATGAGCTAACTGTCTCAATTAAAGTAATGCCTGACAAAAACAATTTTTTTTTCCATAAAAAGTTTAGATACTTTTCTGTTTCAAGGGGACTACTTGATGTATTTTTTGTGGGGATCAGCAAAAACTGGCAATGAATTGTATCAACACTTATTAATTTCAAATATAAATTCATAAATTTTGTCAGGGTTTAAATTTGTTGATTTTTTTTAACTTTCAATTGTTTTTGACACTTAATATTTTACACAAAATAGGTTGAGTTTAATATGTTCATCTCATTAGTATTGAATTGCATTTTATCTTTTCCTCCAAAATTTTTGTAAAAAAATTCTTTTGTTTATGAAGTTTTTTATATTTTCAGATGTGTCCCAAGCATGGTACAGATTTCCTAGAATACAAATGTAGATACTGTTGCTCTGTGGCTGTTTTCTTTTGTTTCGGAACCACTCATTTCTGCAACGCATGCCACGATGATTTCCAACGGGTAACAAATATTCCTAAAGGGGAACTTCCTCATTGCCCTGCAGGTAAGCTGAGAGACTTTTCAAAAAATTTCTAACATAAACTTAACAAAACTATTAAAGCAGGATTTATAAGTAATGAATTTAGCAAACATTTTTCATCATAAATTGGGACTTGAGTCAATAGAGAAGCTTTGCCTTTTTTCCTTTAATACTGAGAAATCCCAACCTGCTGCTCTTAGTCAGCACAGCTCTGTTTAAATACATATGCAATGAAAAAGGGGATTTGAGGTTCTCCCCATATTTTTAAATTACTGTAAATAGCATGTTTTTAACTTTTAAAACACTGTTGGAAAATATGGGACCTTCCATTTTTAGTAACTGCTGAAAATAATTTCCATCTTAAAAAATTCATTGCTGTAGCTTTAAACCCTATTTAGAAATGCACCTCTGAGAACTGGTTTTCTTTTTTGCAGGTCCCAAAGCCAAACAGTTGGAAGGAGAAGAGTGCCCACTGCATGTCAAGCATCCTTCTACGGGGGAAGAATTTGCTCTGGGTTGTGGGGTGTGCCGTAATGCTCACACTTTTTGAGAGTTGAATTTATGTAGATATTATAAATATAACCTGTTGGTTTTTTTCAACTGCCCATCCCAGCTACTTTCTATTAGCTGTATATTAAGCTTCCAGTGCCACATTCTTTCTTAATGTATATTATGGACTTTGTACATATTGTGTAAATTGTATAGAGTTGCATACAATCCAGCCTATCTTTGCACATGTTTCATCCGGAATTCTTTCGATATATTGGGATTGTTGGTTTGGCTTGTGGTGCGATTTTGACAAAGCATTATGACCAGATTTTGGAAATATAGTGTTATTTAAGACAAACCTTTTTAAGACTGGAAATATAAGCGATTCTGAAGGTAAATCTAATGAAATCTCATTGTGACTTTTTATATCTGTTTTTTGAATATATTAAAGTGAGTGGATGTTTTTTAATTTAAAGTACTAATGATGAATGAAACAGTAAGTGAATGTAGCAAAGCATGTCTTGTGAAGGATTGTATAGTTGGAAAGTATTTTTTGAATCCTAATTTGCAAATAAAGTAATCATTAAATTAACTTTTGTTTTTTTTATGCTGAGACTCTCATTACCCAAAAGTACCCCACTCCCTATATCTGTCAAGTTACCCAATTCCACATCTGCAATTTAATAACATCCCCTTTTAGCTAAATAAAATCTGGTCAAAAAGAAACTTATTATAATCTCATTAAGCCAATTCAATGAAACATCATAAGGAAGCTGTGCTACCAATACAAAGATTCCATGGCACAGTTTTGGATGTAATTTAGTTTTTCTTAGTTCCATAACTTTTTTTGCTGGGGATGTTAAGCTAAGAATCAGCATAATCTATTACTTATAGGTACACATTATTTTCAGGGTGAATGAGGCTTGGAATAGACTTAAAAAGTAACAGTACTTTTTTTATAAAAAAGAAAAAACTACAACTTTAAACTTTTATTTTGTACTTAAAATAATATATACATCAGAACAACTTCATAATTTTGATAAAAATTTAATATTTTATAGGATGTAACTAAATCAAAATAAGTACTAAAATTTAAACACTACAATTACTTTTAGTTTCAGTCGTAACAAAATTTAATGGCACTGGTTATTTCCACGAAGGTAACAACTCAACTCTAACCTCGCTACTTCTGAAAAATTACAATTTAAATAAAAGCAAAATACTCAAAAGTAGCAGCCTGGAATCAAACAGGGGACCATTAGGTTACTAAACGCACACTCTACCACTAGGCCATCGGTGCTGATGATCAATACTGTAATTTAATGTTATAAAATACGTAATAAACTCCTATTACTGTGCATGCTTCAACCTTCGTGGAAATAACCACTTCAAAATTTAATAGTGATTATGGTTTTAAAAACACCATTCAAAAATAAAAACTTCTCTAGCTGTAGCAAAACCCGTTAGGAAATTGCAATAAGATAAAACTTGAAGACTTAAATATTTCATTCTTATTAACCCAATACAATTTACTTAAATAACATGTGATAATTTACTCATGCAGCAGAAGTAAATTAATAATTTTAAGAGAAACCTGATATGAAAATTAATCTGGATTTAACAATAAGAAGCCCAGTCTAGATCTAATAAAGTAACAACAAAATGAACACTGATTTTTTAAAAGTACCTATAATCCTTTGTAATATTAAAACTTATTTTGATTTCCAAACACATTTTACACTTAATAGATACATATACCACTACCACAAATACATGTAACAGGTTTTTGAAACATTAAATGTTAAACAAGTTACTAAAACAATTGGGTCTTGATTTTTAAAACTATCAGATAAAAGTTAACAATCAAAACTTAAAATAAAACAAATAATAAAATGCTTAGCTAACACATGCTATACTAAACAGCAACGTTTCTTGAACCCAGTACGCCACAAATGCGGAAGGAGAAATCAGTAAACACAAAACCTGTTGGGTTGCTAGGAAGAGTTTCGGTACACAAATTGTGTGATTGAAAAGCTAAAGCACTATATATAAATGGGTTTAACAAAATAATAATTTTTTTTTTAAAATTGACATCCTTCATTTCACTCAAAATTCAGACACCGCGATGGGAACTACTTTGTTAGTGACATCATAGGGTCAATTTAAGTTGCTATCTAGTATAGGGGAGTTCAGTTTCCAAATTACAAATTTAACCCTTTCCTGCCTGGGCAGACTGCCTGGGCAGCCAGGACTGAAAGGGTTAATAAAAAATGAGTTACCAGTACATATACTGGTTTTCCATTTTAAATAATCATAGTATACAAAAACAGTTAAATACTTCAGTTGTAACAAAAAGTAATAAATGCCATCCAATTTAAAAGTATAAAGTAATCAACATATCACAGTTTCATGAGATTATGAAAGTAGAACTGTCATGTCAGTCTTTTGTAAAAAGGTTAACTTAGGTATTTTTTTTTTAATTTCAGTATTTCCCCTATTAAAGATGGATCAAAGTAACATTATCTGAAGTACAGTATAACAAATTGGCACTGACTTCCACAAAAACACATTCATTATACAAGTGTCACACAAAAATATTAAAAATATTTTTTGGTACTTACGTATTATCCCGTCGACCGTTCAGCGGCACAGTAATAGTAAACTCAATGGGATTTGATAACGTTTCTGATTAAGCGTCACGGTCGACGGGATAATACGTAAGTACCTATTTTTTAAAGCAGATAAATCAAAGACATTCAGATCTTAAGCATAAGCATCAATTAATGCAAATCTTTCTAGGTAAATAAAAAATTAAATGCAAAAACTAATAGTGAAAATGAGAAATATAAATATGGTGATATTGGTATTGGTGAAACTTTTATTATAGTGAACTATCACAGGATGAAATTAAATTGTTCATAATCGATGAAGGTTCACTTTTATAACCAGATAGTTCACTATAACAGAGTTTCATCGTAGTTTGAATTTCTAAAACATGGTAGTAAACATTGAAATTTTACATAAATGTTACTCTTTCTTCAACTGGAGGTTCAGCTTCTGCTGCTCTTCTCTTAGCTGAAAAAAAAAATAAAGATTATTGCAATTCTCTTGGGGAAAAAAACTAGACACTCTTAAAAGTGAAAAAAAAAATTACCCCTAAAAAAGAAAAGCCCTTTACCTTGTTGTGCTAAGAGCTTCACAATGACACTGAACAAAATATGAACACTACAATAAATTAATGAAATAACTCCAGCCCAAAAAAATGTGAATTCTCCACTCCTAGCTTGCATGGCAAGACCTCCTAAAAGATTTCCAACAACCATACCTAATAAGAAAATAAATGAGAAATATAATGCATGGATATCAATTAGTAAAACATTTAAATTAAAAAGTATTAAGTACTCATAATACTTGTGAACATGTTTTAATGATGAGATAAAGAGAAAGGTCGCGGTTCAATTTCCAGGTTGGACCCCCAAGGCAAACTCAGCTCTTCATTCTTCCAGGGTTGATAAAATGAGTACCAAGTTTGCTTGGGAAAACAAGGAGCTAGCCACTTAAAATATGCCCAGCCATTTCAGAACTTTCATGAATATTCCCTTGGAACCAAATAGATTGTTCCGATAAAAACAAGCCTATTCAGAGTATTTTTGTTTTTAGCAGCCAAAAAATTATTTATTTTACAATTTTTAAAACTTTTTAGCCCAAAGCAGCATTATTAATTAATTACTTAAGTAATAAAGTGAAATTCATAACTTTGAACTACTTAAAAACATATTCCTCTCCAGTCTCCATATGAAACACATATGCACACAGCATGCATGACCACATGCACATTATGTTAAAAAGTAGGAAAAGCTACACAATTCAGTACAATGCATGTTATTTGCAACAGTTTTGATGTGGCAAATTAGTTGACAGCAAAACACAAAATAAGTCAACAGAAATAATCCTAAAAACTCTATAAAACATGTGTGCCACTCTTCAGTCCTCAGGACGGAATTTTGTCTTTTTAAAAGTTTTGTGAATGGAATTCTGTCTGGTTTTAATAAGAAAAGTAAAATCGGCAGCAATTTGTATTAAATTTTGGCACTTGCATAGCTCATTTTGCCAAGAAATAATCTTGTTATACAGATACAGCTTTAACTTATAACATTTAAGGACCTGTTCATGTGATATTTTATGGGTTTTTCTGCAATTCAAAAAAAAAATCCACTAAACTGGAGAAAAATTATTAAAAAGATAGTTTCAAGTTCAGTCTTACAATTTTTGAATAGCGGCACCCATGTATAAAATTATAAACAAGAAAAATTACTCAGTGATTCAATTAATAAAACTCACTTTGAAAGTACTTTAGTGACAAATGGCTTTAACTTACCTAACTCAAATGCACTACCAACAAGTCCTTGGACAGTCACCTCAGTTCCAGGAAGAGCTGCATCATGGGCAAAGGAAGCCATAGTGGCATAGAATAGCCCATAAGTAGGCCCTTGCAGCAACTCAATGGGTAGCACCATCCAGGGATTTTTCACAAAAGAATATGCAATAAAGCGTACTCCAAAAGCAATAAAATTGATGGTTAAAATGTTGAAATGTCCTAGCTTGGATATCAGCTGGCCAGAAAAGAAGAAAAACACTAGTTCTCCAAGAAAGCACTGGACTGCAGGAACTATGCCCAAAATAATTTTGCTGGCACCCAAATTGTCCAAATGCCAAAAGAGATATGACCACATCATGGCAGTGAAGGCTCCTATGACCAGTACAGAAGTTATGAATGCTATTACCTTAAATTGGCATAACAAACTCTTGACATCTTGGCAAATATTCTGTGAAATCTTCATGTTCTTAGTTTTAAGCCTGTTCACAATGCAAAGGTCGTACAAGAGTATGAGGACTAAAAGAATTGCTCCGGGTTGGTAGGCTTTCAGGAAAGAATCACCAGTAACCAGCTCATTGACATAACCGGCTACTGGAGATAGCAGCCCCCAACCCACAGTACCCCATAGCCTTTGCTTCCCATACAAGTGTCCATTCTCTCCCAGCTCATTAAAGCAAATGGCATCGGAGAAGGAAGTCGAGACTCCACTCAAGCTAACACACATGGTCGAAAATATGAGGAACAGCCAGAATTGGTCACTTGTGTATTCTGGTTCTTGCTTTCCGGTGAAACACTCCTGAAGCACTGGTTCACAGTAAGAACTGCAGCTGAATGTCAAGTTTGCATAACACAGAGTGTTCATTTTCCTTTCTGCCAGAGTTAGAGATTTGACATTGAAAAAATGGTTGGATCCATTTTGCTTTTCAAGATTAATAGTTATTTCAGCAGGATGCATGACTTTCTTAGTGCATATTCTTTCCAAAGAAGCATTTTTTGCTGGGGAGGCATTTTTATACTGCAAACACTCTGAACAGTACATGTAACATTTTAAAGGATTGGCGAGCAAGATATTGACCATGCAGTCTTGGCTTGGTTTTGCCTTGAAAAATAAACTGGTGCCAGATGCAGAACACCGCACTTCACTGCTAATCATATTTTGTTTCCTAGGGATGGAGACTGTCAGAGTGGAAGACAGCATTATGACACCTAAGAATATCAACAAGAGAGTTTTGACGTTGTCAAAGTGATCAGCAACAGCCCCAAAGAATGGTTTCAACACCATTGTCATAAGAGGCATCAGTGAATAAATGACACCAACAGACACTGCAGATATCCCAATTTCTTTAGCATGGACTGGTAAGTATGGAATAACGCATGCCAAAGCTAAAAAAAAAATACAATGAGTAATAGAATTAAATAAAATATTATGCATTAAATAAATTAAATTGTTCAAGAAATACAGTGCAACTTAAGATAACTTGGAATTTCTAATTCAAAGACATTGACAATTCTCTTGCAAAGATATAAGATTTTACTTTTTTTAATTCCAAATTTTAAATGAGTTAAACTTTTTTGTGTTTTTTCAGCTTTGAATTATTCAATCTTCACTCTGTAATAGTAACTTAGTACATAAAATTGACAAACCTTTATGTAGTGAGTAGTTAGGTAGTATTTCAAAATTTTTCAACTTCTTAAGTAGAAAACGGTAATGAAACATAATAGAATATTTACAGAGTGGTCAAAAAGAAACTTCAAGGATATTTGAGCACCTGGAGGCCAAACTACTCAACATACTGAAATGAAATATCAGGTAGGTACTGTTCTTCAAAGGTTCCTAAGACGTCACATTTTCTGACAATTCAGGTTTTAATGTTTTATTGGTGGCTCAACATTTTGGAAAATGGTCTCATTATACTGAATTTTTTATTCAAATTTGTACATAAAATCATTTTGAATGTTTTTTAAAGTGCTGAATCTAAATAAAAGTGACCTCTGTTTTATCATAGGACTTCACTTTCTTGACAATTTAGGTAAATAAAGCAATTCTATCCCAAGGGGGGCACTGTGTCCAGAGTGCCTCCCTAGGACCTAAAAAAGTTCTCAAATTGAGTTAAAACCCTACTTTTACAGATAAAATGGTCGCAAAGTTAATGCAATATCATGGCTGATCGGTTGTTATTTAAATATAGGATGGCATTCAAAACAACTTGGCAATATTGAACACGCAAAACCAATTTTGCCAACATTGTTGCCCAGGTCCGGATGATAAAAACTTTTGGCCTTACTTTATAATGTAGGCTAATTACTTCCCTTTTAATTTTTAAAATGGTTTATTTTCCTCTTTATTTCTATTAAATACTTAAGTTTATTAGTATATGTTGTTGTCAATTGATGCAATATTTTTAATATTTAATATAACAATATGGTATTAAAGTATAAATTTATTATTTCATTAATTAAAGCAAAAAAAATATTATAATTTTTTTTTTACTTTAGTGGGTGTATCTAGAGTTAGGTCAAGCATCCCATCACCATGGCTTATGTATATGTAAAAGGAAATGTAAATAGTTATTATTAAAACATAGGAAAATGGTTCTGATGAAAATATATAAATACCTGCATTAAACAAAAAGAAATGCAGTTTGACGTTTCGATAAGGAGGGTTTCTGATGCAGGAGCAATCCACCATGATGATATTTTATCAAATTCAATATTGGAGTATACAGATGAGAGAACCTAAAAGAGACCAAAACATTAACTACGACGACCAGTGAGGTAATAAGATGTAAATAGTTACGCTATTAGTGATACATTTTCTCAAAATCTGGTACGTATTTAAATTTCTACTTATGAAGTTATAATTTGGATAGATAAATTCTTAGCCCGCATGAGATTCAACCTAGTTTAACCTTCGCATGCGCTCCCTTGCTTTAGCGTTGATTAATCGAATGAAGATTCCGGTAATGAAAAATTGAAATACCTTTAAAGAAATGGAAAAAGTCCGCTTGTGTTTGGTACCTATGTTCAAAAGATTAATCCACTGATTAGGAATTACAGTATAAGTGCAGTATGCGGCATGCACTGATCTGGCGATGATCCATGAAAAATGTAAACAAAACACTTTTCGTTTTCCAGAGGGGAAAACTTGGTTGGTTGCTTTTCGTCAGGATATTTTTATAATCACAGAGTAGAAAGCAGAACGATCATTAGCTGTAAAGCGTCTCTAAGCAGAGAGCCTAATGGAGGCTTTACACCCCCGAGGTTTGCGATTTGCGATTTGCGTTTTGCGGCGAAAACGGGAACCGCAGAAACTCAGCGACCGCTCGAAGGAGGGCGCTAGAATCGATTTACGACACTAGCGGCTGCCGCTAATGCCGCCGCGACAGTTTTGGTTCCCGCGCATTTTCGAAAGTGAAGTGCGAAAGTGAAGACATAATATATTAATTATAAGAAAAAAAGACAAAATGTTCAAACGTGATCAAAACCAAAACCAACAACGGTGCACAATGGTCAACAAAGCACGAAAATGCGCGGGAACCAAAACTGTCGCGGCGGCATTAGCGGCAGCCGCTGCGGTAGTTTCTGCGGTTCCCGTTTTCGCCGCAAATCGCAAAACGCAAATCGCAAACCTCGGTGGTGTAAAGCCGCCATAAGGCCCCGTTTACATAGCCCACCGAAAATGCCGGGTAAAATGCAGGATTTTGGGATTTGGAGGAGAATCGATCCCATCATGCCTAGAGTTTTGTTTATTTATATTTTGAAAAATATGAAAGACAAAAAGATATGCTGGTTTTTTAAACCAATACTTGAATTGATGATTAATAAAGTATCCCGATTGTTTTAATTCGGGTTTTCTTCACAATTCTCAAAATATTAAGTTCGTAAGATGCTGAATTAGATCAATACATTTTAGAGGGTAGAAATTACTTTTATAACCAACAAAATAATTAATGTTAAATTAATAAAAAGCTTTACACTGATAACAAGAGCAAAAATTTCGATTGCTCTAACAAGCAATACTTTCCAAGATTTCCATGGATAGTTAGGAACCTGCATATAAACAAAACACATAAGATGGATTTTATTTCAATAGTTTTTAAAATCTCTTGCATCTCTCCTCAGAGGAAGTCATTAGTGTTAAAGTGTAATTTGTATAATTTTGGTTTGTAATAATGTGTAGAACTGACTGATTTTATAGATTAAAAAAAAGAAATTCTTGTTACACCATTTAAAAATCTTGAGTTTGATTATATTTTAGCATTTACAAACCTTGATAATGAATTTATTTAAAAAAAAAGACAATTTAAATCTATTTTAAAGTTTATGATAGGATAATTATCAAACCGAAGAAGATTTAAAAGGCAACGGTTTTATTTTACACGTAAAATATTAAAAATTGTACAATGTTTCGAGGATACTTTGATCCCCTTTGTCAGCAAGAATGAAATCTAACTAGAAAGAAAGAATTATCCAACTAGTTTCAATAAAATAAATCAACTGTGTCTCCTTATAAATCTCAAATTCAGATTTTAGAGAATTCAAAATTGTGTTTGGTATATTTGGTGGTAGATCACATGGGTTCAAAAAGAATTGGTACACAGTAAAAACCTGAAGACAAAAAAATTTATGCATCAAGTTACAACTTGCCTAACCCATATTCCCTTTTTTGTTATGTGAACAGAAGCAAGAAAAATAAATCTTACAGTAAATAGTACTACATATCAGAAATGTTAATGAATATTACTCTTCTTTGTTTTAATATTTACGTGATACGTAAAATCACAGCATGTAATAAGTTGCCATAATATTTTAAATCTGATTACATACATTTAAGTGAGTAATATGTACTGAAAAAATTTTTACTCTTTGTACATACCTGTTCTGTTCTTTTCAAACAATGCAATTTGGCATGTGTATTTCAATTTCTATATATTTTAAATAATTCAAGGATGGGTAAAAGGAATTTAAAGATATAATTTTATTTTATAAACTGTATTGTTTTATTTGAATTGATGACTACGACTTTGGATGGGTGAAAAATGTTCAGATAAAAGGTTTTCGTTCACATCAAGCACGTAACACATAAAAAAAACCCTCCAAAAACAGAAAATTATGACTTATGGTTATATAGTGACAGCCCGATATAAGAAGGCATTTTATAGTCTGTTCTCTAAATTCTTTGCTAGGTATGGTTGTTGGGAACGAGGAAATTAAAGTTTGAGTAAGGAGGGGACTTTTTTGTTAACACACCGTAACTTTGAGTGCCTTACACTTTTTGAAGGTCATGTGCCAATTCTTCAAAAAGAACAGAATCATCACCTGCCAAGTAGTGATACCTATATGATATGGAAAAATTAATTTTTGATTTTAAAAGTTTTTTTTGTCTTACCAAAGGTTTTAAAGAACTATTCAACATAAGAATAGAAATTAACATTAGACTAATTCTTAATGTCCAAGAAAACAGAGATTTTTCTAGAAATATAGGTTTTTGGCATAACGATGATAGTCATATTAATCACATATTATATTAATCATATTTATTTTGTACATTAAAAGTATGTACTGTAACAAATTTAATTACCAAAGAAATCACAATACAGTTCTAAATTTTATTACAAATGAATATCTTTAAAAAAATAATAATGTAATGAACAAATAAAAGGTGAATGAATATTACAAATAAAAAGGGGTAAAGACATAGGTTGGTAAATTTTTTCCCATGATGTGACTGTTAACCGGGAAAAATTTGTAATTGATGTTTCAAATAAACATTCAAAAACAAACCTCACCCAGTTTGTTTAAGTTGTCGACCAACAACTTTTTTAAAGTTAGTAAATTCAATCCAGGGGTATCCAGTTTCCTTCTCCTAAAATCAACACATAATTAATAAAAAAAATAACAAAAGACTTAAAAAATATCAGGACTAGGAACTAGGACTTCCACTAGAAACTATTTTATTTTAGTACTTATCCGTTAAAGTCTGTCTGTCCTCGCTTGGCACATGTGGCAAACCTAAAATCACTACCCACGGCAGGAAAAGCAGTGGCGAGTGCAGGGTATCGGGTATCTAATAGAAGTGAGATAACCATCTTTATGGCTTTTTCGCCACTGTTTTTTCTGCTGTGGGTACTGATTTTAGGTTTGCCACTCGTGCCAAGCGAGGACAGACAGACTTTAGCTGGGCACAAATGTCGCCAAATGTGAACCAAATGCTCGCCAAGCGAAGCAAATGACAAAACAGTCAACGAAAAACAAAACAAATGCGCCGGAGGCATATGTTCTTGTGCAGGAGGTGACCGTTGGAACAGAGAATTCCTTAATTCATTCTACAATATTTGGTGATTTTTTGCTTGCGCCCAGCTAATGGATAAGTAACTTTAATTTTTCAGTTTTGAACATGTCATATCACACTTTCTTCTAAAAGTTCTCACAATACAAAATAAAGTTACAATACAAGTACATAACAATTTGGGCGTTACTTGTTTATTAAGGTGTAACCAATTTCCCAACATTGAGACGTTTTTGAAAAAAAAAATTCAACAATACACTGATTTTCATTTTTTTGGCAATAGTTTTATCCGAACACCAGATCAAAAACAAAAAATTTTAGATTGAACTCGAACAAATTATAGCAAAATTTTGGTTCAATATTCCGGCATTCGTCCCGCTTAATATCGCCAAGCTGTTTAGAAACCCAAATATTAGAAATATCCAAATAAATCTGTATACATAGCACAATCCTTCAGTAGGACACTCTTCTGATGAATCGGGTAACCGAGAAAAGTTTGTAATTGATGTTCCAAACAAACATACAAATACAAACCTCACTCAGTTTTATGTGAAACCTTCTTCTGAAATCAAACATAAGAATTCACAAAAATTAACAAGATAGTTTTTACAAAATTCAAACCGAAATTTTACTATGAGTAAAACATATCAGGACTATTACCCCTCTAAACCAGGTATAATTTGTTTAGTTTTCAACATGTCTTATCACACTTTCTCTAAAAATTCTCGCAACTTTAAATTAAGTTAAAATATATAAGTATCCATAAAAATTTGGGTACTATAGTTGTGTACTAAGCTGTCGACCCATTTGCTAACAGAAACTGTTTTGAAAAAACTTTCTTATGTCTATTCTTCTTCTTTCTGTCTTATTAAAAACTTCTTTGTTTTTTTTTCTGGTAATATTAACACATTAACACTATATAAAAAAACAAAGGTTTAGATCGAACGAGACATTTGATGGATTTGAACCCAAATTTCCTGACACTTAAGTATAATTTTATCTGCATGTCACATTTGTACACTTAATAACTTTAAAAAAAATGAAAATTGTCGACAATCTGAAGTGAGTACTGAAGTTGTCAGTAAGTAAGAAGAGTAAAGATGTCAGTGAGTACTGACATTGAAATACTGAAGTGAGAGGGCAAACCATGTTATAGTTATGTTGTTCATCAAGAGAGAGGTCAGATGAAGTTACATGGATGAGATAACTTTAGTTGTTATCAATGAACTACATTAGTTTTAAAATGATATGGTAAATTTTAACGAGTCCTTTATTCCCTGTTATGAGGTTAAGATGGCATTATATAAAGTGAAACTGTGTACTATAAATTATGATAACCATTACCAAGCTATTATAGAGCTGAGTGAAGCTCAATTTTGTATTAATCATGGCACATGAAAGACCCACTTCAAAAGCATTTACTACCTATATAAAGTATACTAATGTGTGTGCTTTAGATTTTGCAAAACTTAAAAACACCAAAAACCTAGCATTGGATTTATAGTTTAGTTTAAGTAAAAACATCTTTCTCCAACATGGTTGAGATTAGATACAAGTAATACACTGTTTAGAATCATATTTTCAAAAGATTTATTGTAGTGGAAACAATATCCTTCCAATTTACTAAGAAAACTTAAATATGCACACATAAATTTTACATAAAATAAGGAAAATTAGAATTATAATAGTGTTTATGTTCGGTAGACAATCATAAAAGTCTCCGATTCAAAATTAAAAATGACAAGGAAAAACTTACTTAATTATTGTGGCGGAAAATCCTATAGTCGATAAAAACTGGATTTGTAGTTTCTTAAAGTTAATTTCACAATATTTAATGCGAAAAATAATAAATTTTCTCAACAAGCAAGGGATATCAACAAAGATGGCGGATTTCTAGAAGCGCAATGTATCATGGGAAAGGAGGTGAATTGAAAATCCTGCATCAAGGCTCAACTCGATCCTGCGCGCTTTGGGGTGCGCGTGGGATACAGGCTGTAACATTTGCCTCAAAAGTTGGGAACAAACAAACGGGTTCGAAACCTTCGGCACTCAGCGCTCTCTTGCGGTGTAAGGGAGAATTAAAAAAAGTAGTTTCGTTTCTCTGTCGGCCTTCGGACACTGAGGCTTGGGAAAGTTTTATCAGAGCACATTTCTCCTTAAATAAATATAACAGAACCACTTAAAGATAGATTCGGATTTGAATTATAAATTAAGAATTACAATTTTTAACTAATTAATTTTGCACAGAAAATATAAATGTATGTTTTTAATTGGAAATTTATTGTAATGAAATAAGCAAAATTTTACCGAAATTGTTTAAATTATAATATTAATATATATTATTCAAGTAAATATACGAAATTATTTAACTATTTTCATCTTTAAATGTATAAATAATATTTTAAAAACCTATTAGCCCATTAACATAACAAAAATAGTTTACATTTATCATTGCAATTTTTTTGTATTTTAACTCTTTTTCCTAAATATTTTTTTTTTCAAAATTATTTGAAATAAGAGTAATTTTTATAAATTATATTTTACAGTTTAATATTGAAAGAAAATAAAAATAATACTATGATATAAAAGACTATAAATCTCAAGTTTGTATATACTCTATGAAATGAAATTTTATTCATTCTTATACACATAACAGAAATTTGGTAATGAAATAAGGACTATTTTACACACTTTTACACAAACTACTTTTAATTTTTCTTTTAAATGTTCAAGTTTTATACATTTTATAAAAAATTAGAAATAACAATGATTTTATTATGGTTTTATATAAAAATTGATTTTTGAAAACTGGGTAAGCATTTTCAAAGAATTTAACTGGTAAACAGTCTTCGTGGAGAAGCAGTGCATTTACCAAACAGTAAATTTCTAATTATAATAATCTCACAGATAATCTTATTTAATAAGATCGACGGAACACAATCCAATGTTTTTTTCATAATTGCTAACTAATACTTGATTCATACCTTCATCAACCTAAGGAATTGTAGGACCTAATTTGAACCCAGTTAGGGACCCTATTTAAATTCACACTAAAATAGTGTGAATATAAATAGGGTCTAAAATAAATCAAACAATAGTAATAGACTTATGATAGATGTTCATAGATTATTGTTTATTGCTGACTACAAATATTCCATTTAAATTGAAAAAAATATCAACTAAAAAAATAATTTAAAAAATTTGATAATAATAGAAAAAATTAAAACATCGCTCAAAGCCACAAAATAACTGCAAAAAAGAAGTATTTCAAACGGGGTTTCCTTAGAAATTATCTAAATAACGACATACTAAAATTGGACAGTAAAAAGTTTAATTTTTTTACAATTTTCAACTTTTTTTGGTCAAGCCAATTTTTTTAATAACTTTAGAAAAAGTACAGAAAAATTTAAGCATTTATCTTATTATTTTTACTTAAAATGCTTCATTATGTTTAATTTCATTAAAAAAAATTGTTAAAATTTTAAAATATTTTGTGTTGTCTTTTTATATTTAATTATTTTTCGATTATTTATCGCCGAATAATATTTAAAATATTCTGTTTCACTAGATTAACAGATTTTTCCTGTATTTTCAATGTTCATTTTAAAATTAATTAAAACGTTTTAACATGAATTTTAAAAAAAATCGATTTTTTAAAAAATATTATTGTTAAAAATATTTAAAAATTTTAAATTTTATAGTCCAATTTTTTTCCAATTTTAGTATGTTATTTTTTAAGTCATTTATAAGGGAAAACCGTTTGAGTTTTTTTTCAGTCATTTTTGTAGTTTTGAGCGATGTTTTTATTTTTTCAAATATCAAATTTGTGAAATTAACTTTAATTGATGGTAAAATTTTTAAAATTTAAATGGAATATTCGTATTCAGCACTGAAAATAGCTCATAATAAACATGTATTATAAGTCTCGATAACTTTTATTTATTTATTTTTTTTTTAATATTTTTTCCAGCTTAATCATTTTTTTCTTTAGTAGATTTACAGGACTAAAATATAGTTTACTGTTTATCATTCCTATTTTTTCATTTAAATTACTGCCCTGGAAGAATTTTTCAGCAGTACCTATATATTTCTGAAAGACATTAAATCTTCATACAACATACATCTTCAAGTTTTCTGAACTTTTAGAACCGTAGAATTATTTTCTAGTTTATGAATGAATAGTTATAATAATGAAGTAAGCATAATTTCACTAAAATATAATTTTATTCATTCGTTTAGAAATGATAGTGATGCATCACTAGGAAACTCATGAAATGAAACCGTTTTCTCCTCACTGGATGACTTGCAAAAGGGCACGCAACAATACGGCATGGTGTAGTTGGTTGGTTGGTTTAGTTTAGTTGCTCTGGTTTTTGCTATGCGCTTATACCAGGTATCCTTTTTTTTTTTTCATTGAGTTAAAATTTCGACTTTCTGTGTCTCTTTTTATTTTCCTCTTAAAACTTATTTATTTCTTTGAAGAAATTTTTTAATGCTCTTGCTTTTGTTTCCCCTTCATCTTCGAAGGATGCTAGCCATCCGAAAGATAATGGCGTTATTCCTATACTTTTCCTCAGTTGGTTTCTTTCGTTTTCATATAATGGGCATGATAATAGAATGTGTTCTAAATTTTCTATTTCTCTTCCACATGTACATTCATCCTTTTCTGCTAGTCCAATTTTTTTCAATATTCCATTTGTAGGCAAGGTTTTTGTTCGTATTCTGGTTAATAGGACATCCTGTTTTCTGTTACTTCCTATCTTTTTCTTTGTTCCTTTATCTAATTTTGTTAGGTTTGGGTGGGTCATAGTGTATTTGCTTTTCTCCCATTCTTCTATCATTGCATTTCTTGTTCTTCTTTTAATTTCTTGTGCTATGTCTTCTGGGACAATCCATCTTAGGATTGTTCCTTTGTTTCGTGCTTCCTTTGCCACCTTGTCTGCTATTTCATTGATTTTTAAATTTGAATGTCCCGGAATCCATATTAGGTTTATTTGGTTACAGATCTGACTAGATTTTTCTATTGCCCAGCTTAATCTTTCTATTACTGTGCTTTTCCTCTCTTGACCGCTTTTCAACGCCGACAACACCGATAAGCTATCAGTGAATATATAAAGTTCTTCTTGTCTTTTAGCATACTTTTCTATAGCAATTATTATGGCTATGGCTTCTCCTGAGAAAATTGAATTGATTTGGTGAATTGTCCCACTTAGTTTGGTTTGTGTCCTAAAATTTATTATGGCTACAGCACAGTTTTCTTTTGATTTTGATGCATCTGTTGCTATTACTGTCGCAGTCTTAGGCATTGTATTTAGATAATCGTTCAGTAAATGTTGGATTCCCTCATGGGGATTACTCTTTGGTACTTGAAATTGTAGGTTGTCCGTATATATGTTGAGATTTTTTATTGATTCTAGGTTTTTTGTAGTGCTTGCTTGTAGAATATTTCTTTTCTCCACTTTTAATTCCCTTAGTTTTTGTTCTATTTCCAGACAGAAAGACGTTTTTTGGAAAACGTTATTTGTGCAATGGTCCTTTATTTGTTCCATTTCTTCCACAATTGGCGATCTATTCTTGATGAGATTTATATGGGCAGTTAGGTTTCTTTGTTTTATTCTTTCTGTAAGATTTGGTTGGCCTGATTCCGCATATAAAACAGGTATTGGAGTCCATTTTGGTAACCCCAATGCTTGTCTGAGCATGTTGTTGTATATTGTTTTTAGTTTTTTCCTGCTTGTTTTTGATGCATTCATGATGATCTGTGGTGCATATTCCAGGTTGCTTCTTATGCAGGAGTTCGCAATTGTCAGCAAGTGGTCACTGCGGACTCCCCATCCAACCCCTCCAATAGCTCTTAGTAGATTTATTTGCTTGCTTGCTTTTTCGCATGTTTTCTTGATGTGGTGATTGAACAAAAGATTGGGGGTAAACCATATTCCTAAAATCTTTACCTCGGAGCTCCAGGGGATTGTCTCTCCTTTTAATATCGTGTCAAATCTGGGGTTGTTTGAACCTTTCGACATGTTGATTATGACCGATTTTTTTGTTTGCAAAGTTAGTTTCCATTTGTCGCACCATTTGCTTATTGAATCTATTGCTTCCTGGCAATTTGCTTTTATCTCTTCTGTGGTATTTCCCGATACTATCATATTTATATCATCTGCAAAGACTACAATCTGGGTGTTTTCAGGTATATTTTCGAATACGTCGTGCATGAATATCGTGAATAGGATAGGGCTAATGACACTACCCTGAGGTACACCTCTATTCTGTATTCTTTCTTCTGAAAGAGTTCCTCTCCATCTCACTTTTATTTTCCTTTTTTTGATGAACTCATGAGTCCATTGTGTGATTTCTGTGGGTAAACCCATTTTTATCATTTTCATCATAAGGCCCGATGGCCACACAGAGTCGTAAGCCTCTTTGAGGTCTAAAGAGATTAGCACTACTTTTTTTTTATTTATTCTGGTGTTTAGAATTTTAGTGAATATGGTGACCTGTGCTTCTTCACAACCTCGATTTCTTAAAAACCCATAGTGGTATGGGTTTAGTAGGTTATTTTTAGTTATGTGTTTAGTGATTCTTGTCACAATTATTTTTTCAAAGGTTTTGCTCAGGATTGACGTCAATGCAATGGGTCTGTATGAATCAATATCTTCCCGGTTTTTATTTGGTTTCCTGATTGGCACTACCGTGGTTCTTTTGAATTCATCCGGTACTTCACCTTTTTCCCATAGGTTGTTGTAGAGATCTAGTAGTTTTTTTAAGTTATCTTCTGACAACTGCTTTATCATTTTTGTTGATATGTTGTCCGGACCCGGGGATCGGTTTTTCATTTTTCTTATTACTTCTTGTAGTTCGGTTAATTTGAACTTTTCTTTCAGGTTTTCTCCAGTCTTGTTATAGTTTAGTAGGCCTTCGGGAAGATCACTACTTCTTGTATATTTCATCACAAACGCGTTTGCTTGTGCTAGGGGTGTAAATAGTTCTATATTTTTTATTTTTATTACATGATTGCTGGAACCAGTGTTTAGATTTTTCTCTTTTATTGTTTTCAGGATCTTGTATATTCTTCCGTTCTCTCCAGCCTCTTTACATATGTTATCCCAATACTTTTCCTTCAAGTCTTTTATTAGTTTTCTTAGTTGAGCTGCTACTTTTTTGTAGTTATTCCATGTTGTGTTATTTATATTTCTCTTAGCTTCTTTAAATAAATATCTTTTTTTTTGTAACAATGCGTTACATTTGAGTGTCCAATATGGGGGAGCTTTTTCGTAAACTTTAGTTTTTGATTGTAGGCTTTCATCTTTGGCTTCTCTGATCGTTTTGGTTAAATCTTCCATGGATGTCAGATTGTCTTTGTTGTTCAAGGAGGTATTAATGTTTTCTTGAAATCTTTTCCAATGGATTCTTTTTACCTCTAAGCATTCTGTCTTCTTGAATAATCTTAGCTGCGGTTTGATTTGAATTGGGTAATGATCACTGTCATATAACTCTTCTAGAACCATTAGATCTGTATGTAGCCCCAGATCTTTTGAGCCCAAGGTCAGGTCCAATAAGGCTTGGGAGTTTCTTGAGAAGTGGGTTGGTTGTTTAGTATTCAACAAGACTAATTCGTTATCCATAATCCAGTCCATTACCTTATCCCCATCTTGGGATTTGTTGGGGCTTCCCAAATGGGGGTGATGGATGTTGAAATCACCCACTAGGTAGGTGTGATCATGTATTTGTTTGGTAACATAGTTAAGCCAGTTCTTTGTAAATCGGCCTTTAGGGGAGTATATATTTACAAATGTTGTCCATTTCGATCCTATGTATACCTTAACACATAAAATTTCATTTTCTGAGGTTGGTGGATTTAAATTTACCTTTTGAGAAGGTAACTTTTTGTTGATTGCTGTTAGTAGACCTCCACCTCTAGAAGGTCTGTCCTCTCTATACGTAACTTTGTTTTTTATATTCAAATTGTCTTCAGGAGTTAAGAAGGTTTCCTGTATTAACAAAATATCTGCATTTTCGAAAATAGATTGATTTAACCAGAAGCCTTTATTTTTTATGCTTCTAGCATTCCATTGTATAAAATACACATTGTTGTCACTTTTATTAAGGTTCATTTTTTTGTTTGCTTTTGTTGGTATTTGTTTATTTATTGTCCGTTTCTGTTAGTTCTTCGCTATACGTTAAATAAGTGATCAGGGCTCCCTCCAGGTGAGAGATCATATGTGTCATCCATTTTTTCAACCTGAAGGTTTCCAACCCTTGATTCTAGATTATCTACTGTTTGGGCTAACTTTTCTATTTTTGACGTTAATTCCAAGATCGGTTGTGCTGCTGACTTAATAACTTGTCCCAAGTCTTTTTTTGCTTTCTCCTTTTCGAATTCCCTAATGGTAAAACTCTGGTCTCCTGTTTGTTTACTTCCACTTTCGTGGTGTTTCAATCTTTCTTTTTTTGTGTGGCTTAGGATTTGTTCTGTTACTTCCTTAAGATCCTTTACTACCTCTTTGAGTTTTTTTTTTGTGATTCCGGAGTCAAGAAGGTGGTTGGATGTTTTGAGTGCTGATGTGATACGTTGTTTTCAGTGATTTTATAAGTTAGAATTCCGTTTAGGAGAAGACTAGGGTTGGAAGTAGATTGAGTTGGAAGTATTTTGTTTCTGGCAAGAGAGCTAAAAGAAGTTTTAATTTTCCTTAAAGTTTGTGTTTACCGACAATCCAAGTCGGATGTGTCGACTAGGGCTTTACCCCTCAAAGAATGGCGGGAAAGCACTCTCTAGATGAGGAGACAGATTTACAAAATGATCAAAGACAATCTAAGATAAAGAAAACAGAAAGAGTTTATATTAATCAAGAACCTACTGAAGACCAAATCAAGACAGCGAAGGAAAACGGAAGCAAGACCATAAAATTCGGAATATCAGGGATCGAAACTGAAATACCAACTAAACACACGATACTGAAAAATGCGTTTTGTAATATACTAAAAAAAGAAGATGAAATAATAGTCACAAGGGCAAAACGTTTAATCATTACTACCCAATGCGAAGAAACAACAAGAAAGATATTAAAATTGGAAAAAATCAACGAAGTCAGAGTCAAAGTAACTACTTTTGAGGACTCCTTCACATCCCAATATGTAATTCACGACGTGGACCAAGATATATCACTCGAAGAGATAGCAGAAAGCCTGAAACACCAAGGAATACGAGTAAGGAAAATCATAAGATTTAACAACAAAAAAGGGGATCTATCACCAACAATATTAGTTAAAGAATTGGGAGTGGCAGAAAGAAAAAAGATAAAGATAGACAACATATACCACAATGTAAACACCTTTGAAGAAAAACCTAAGATCTGTCATAAATGCCTGAGACTAGGACATTTTGAGAAAACCTGCAGAGACACTCAACAAAAATGCTACAAATGTGGCGGAAAACACGCGCCTAGTGAATGCACGGAAGAAAATCCAGCTTGTTTTAGATGCGGAATAAAAGGACATACAGCAATCGAAACAACCTGCACTAAAATACAAACGGAAAGAAAAATACTCAATAAAGTGAGAAACGAAAACATAACATTTACAGAGGCCAGGAAAGCGATTGAGGGAAATACCTATGCGAAAGTAGTTGCAGGAAACACGACCCCCAAAACAGTGGGATCAACCGAAAAATCCCAAACGAATGAGCTGACTGAAATAGTCAAGGAACTAAAAGAGGTAGTTAAAAATCTCAAAGAATTGACAGAACTCAAAGAGGTAGTAAAGGATCTTAAGGAAGTAACAGAACAAATCCTAAGCCACACAAAAGAAGAAAGATTGAAACACCACGAAAGTGGAAGTAAACAAACAGGAGACCAGAGTTTTACCATTAGGGAATTCGAAAAGGAGAAAGCAAAAAAAGACTTGGGACAAGTTATTAAGTCAGCAGCACAACCGATCTTGGAATTAACGTCAAAAATAGAAAAGTTAGCCCAAACAGTAGATAATCTAGAATCAAAAGTTGGAAACCTTCAGGTTGAAAAAATGGATGCCACATATGATCTCTCACCTGGAGGGAGCCCTGATCACTTATTTAACGTATAGCGAAGAACTAACAGAAACGGACAATAAATAAACAAATACCAACAAAAGCAAACAAAAAAATGAACCTTAATAAAAGTGACAACAATGTGTATTTTATACAATGGAATGCTAGAAGCATAAAAAATAAAGGCTTCTGGTTAAATCAATCTATTTTCGAAAATGCAGATATTTTGTTAATACAGGAAACCTTCTTAACTCCTGAAGACAATTTGAATATAAAAAACAAAGTTACGTATAGAGAGGACAGACCTTCTAGAGGTGGAGGTCTACTAACAGCAATCAACAAAAAGTTACCTTCTCAAAAGGTAAATTTAAATCCACCAACCTCAGAAAATGAAATTTTATGTGTTAAGGTATACATAGGATCGAAATGGACAACATTTGTAAATATATACTCCCCTAAAGGCCGATTTACAAAGAACTGGCTTAACTATGTTACCAAACAAATACATGATCACACCTACCTAGTGGGTGATTTCAACATCCATCACCCCCATTTGGGAAGCCCCAACAAATCCCAAGATGGGGATAAGGTAATGGACTGGATTATGGATAACGAATTAGTCTTGTTGAATACTAAACAACCAACCCACTTCTCAAGAAACTCCCAAGCCTTATTGGACCTGACCTTGGGCTCAAAAGATCTGGGGCTACATACAGATCTAATGGTTCTAGAAGAGTTATATGACAGTGATCATTACCCAATTCAAATCAAACCGCAGCTAAGATTATTCAAGAAGACAGAATGCTTAGAGGTAAAAAGAATCCATTGGAAAAGATTTCAAGAAAACATTAATACCTCCTTGAACAACAAAGACAATCTGACATCCATGGAAGATTTAACCAAAACGATCAGAGAAGCCAAAGATGAAAGCCTACAATCAAAAACTAAAGTATACGAAAAAGCTCCCCCATATTGGACACTCAAATGTAACGCATTGTTACAAAAAAAAAGATATTTATTTAAAGAAGCTAAGAGAAATATAAATAACACAACATGGAATAACTACAAAAAAGTAGCAGCTCAACTAAGAAAACTAATAAAAGACTTGAAGGAAAAGTATTGGGATAACATATGTAAAGAGGCTGGAGAGAACGGAAGAATATACAAGATCCTGAAAACAATAAAAGAGAAAAATCTAAACACTGGTTCCAGCAATCATGTAATAAAAATAAAAAATATAGAACTATTTACACCCCTAGCACAAGCAAACGCGTTTGTGATGAAATATACAAGAAGTAGTGATCTTCCCGAAGGCCTACTAAACTATAACAAGACTGGAGAAAACCTGAAAGAAAAGTTCAAATTAACCGAACTACAAGAAGTAATAAGAAAAATGAAAAACCGATCCCCGGGTCCGGACAACATATCAACAAAAATGATAAAGCAGTTGTCAGAAGATAACTTAAAAAAACTACTAGATCTCTACAACAACCTATGGGAAAAAGGTGAAGTACCGGATGAATTCAAAAGAACCACGGTAGTGCCAATCAGGAAACCAAATAAAAACCGGGAAGATATTGATTCATACAGACCCATTGCATTGACGTCAATCCTGAGCAAAACCTTTGAAAAAATAATTGTGACAAGAATCACTAAACACATAACTAAAAATAACCTACTAAACCCATACCACTATGGGTTTTTAAGAAATCGAGGTTGTGAAGAAGCACAGGTCACCATATTCACTAAAATTCTAAACACCAGAATAAATAAAAAAAAAGTAGTGCTAATCTCTTTAGACCTCAAAGAGGCTTACGACTCTGTATGGCCATCGGGCCTTATGATGAAAATGATAAAAATGGGTTTACCCACAGAAATCACACAATGGACTCATGAGTTCATCAAAAAAAGGAAAATAAAAGTGAGATGGAGAGGAACTCTTTCAGAAGAAAGAATACAGAATAGAGGTGTACCTCAGGGTAGTGTCATTAGCCCTATCCTATTCACGATATTCATGCACGACGTATTCGAAAATATACCTGAAAACACCCAGATTGTAGTCTTTGCAGATGATATAAATATGATAGTATCGGGAAATACCACAGAAGAGATAAAAGCAAATTGCCAGGAAGCAATAGATTCAATAAGCAAATGGTGCGACAAATGGAAACTAACTTTGCAAACAAAAAAATCGGTCATAATCAACATGTCGAAAGGTTCAAACAACCCCAGATTTGACACGATATTAAAAGGAGAGACAATCCCCTGGAGCTCCGAGGTAAAGATTTTAGGAATATGGTTTACCCCCAATCTTTTGTTCAATCACCACATCAAGAAAACATGCGAAAAAGCAAGCAAGCAAATAAATCTACTAAGAGCTATTGGAGGGGTTGGATGGGGAGTCCGCAGTGACCACTTGCTGACAATTGCGAACTCCTGCATAAGAAGCAACCTGGAATATGCACCACAGATCATCATGAATGCATCAAAAACAAGCAGGAAAAAACTAAAAACAATATACAACAACATGCTCAGACAAGCATTGGGGTTACCAAAATGGACTCCAATACCTGTTTTATATGCGGAATCAGGCCAACCAAATCTTACAGAAAGAATAAAACAAAGAAACCTAACTGCCCATATAAATCTCATCAAGAATAGATCGCCAATTGTGGAAGAAATGGAACAAATAAAGGACCATTGCACAAATAACGTTTTCCAAAAAACGTCTTTCTGTCTGGAAATAGAACAAAAACTAAGGGAATTAAAAGTGGAGAAAAGAAATATTCTACAAGCAAGCACTACAAAAAACCTAGAATCAATAAAAAATCTCAACATATATACGGACAACCTACAATTTCAAGTACCAAAGAGTAATCCCCATGAGGGAATCCAACATTTACTGAACGATTATCTAAATACAATGCCTAAGACTGCGACAGTAATAGCAACAGATGCATCAAAATCAAAAGAAAACTGTGCTGTAGCCATAATAAATTTTAGGACACAAACCAAACTAAGTGGGACAATTCACCAAATCAATTCAATTTTCTCAGGAGAAGCCATAGCCATAATAATTGCTATAGAAAAGTATGCTAAAAGACAAGAAGAACTTTATATATTCACTGATAGCTTATCGGTGTTGTCGGCGTTGAAAAGCGGTCAAGAGAGGAAAAGCACAGTAATAGAAAGATTAAGCTGGGCAATAGAAAAATCTAGTCAGATCTGTAACCAAATAAACCTAATATGGATTCCGGGACATTCAAATTTAAAAATCAATGAAATAGCAGACAAGGTGGCAAAGGAAGCACGAAACAAAGGAACAATCCTAAGATGGATTGTCCCAGAAGACATAGCACAAGAAATTAAAAGAAGAACAAGAAATGCAATGATAGAAGAATGGGAGAAAAGCAAATACACTATGACCCACCCAAACCTAACAAAATTAGATAAAGGAACAAAGAAAAAGATAGGAAGTAACAGAAAACAGGATGTCCTATTAACCAGAATACGAACAAAAACCTTGCCTACAAATGGAATATTGAAAAAAATTGGACTAGCAGAAAAGGATGAATGTACATGTGGAAGAGAAATAGAAAATTTAGAACACATTCTATTATCATGCCCATTATATGAAAACGAAAGAAACCAACTGAGGAAAAGTATAGGAATAACGCCATTATCTTTCGGATGGCTAGCATCCTTCGAAGATGAAGGGGAAACAAAAGCAAGAGCATTAAAAAATTTCTTCAAAGAAATAAATAAGTTTTAAGAGGAAAATAAAGAGAGACACAGAAAGTCGAAATTTTAACTCAATGAAAAAAAAAAAAGGATACCTGGTATAAGCGCATAGCAAAAACCAGAGCAACTAAACCAACCAACCAACCAACCAACCTCTTTGAGTTCTGTCAATTCTTTGAGATTTTTAACTACCTCTTTTAGTTCCTTGACTATTTCAGTCAGCTCATTCGTTTGGGATTTTTCGGTTGATCCCACTGTTTTGGGGGTCGTGTTTCCTGCAACTACTTTCGCATAGGTATTTCCCTCAATCGCTTTCCTGGCCTCTGTAAATGTTATGTTTTCGTTTCTCACTTTATTGAGTATTTTTCTTTCCGTTTGTATTTTAGTGCAGGTTGTTTCGATTGCTGTATGTCCTTTTATTCCGCATCTAAAACAAGCTGGATTTTCTTCCGTGCATTCACTAGGCGCGTGTTTTCCGCCACATTTGTAGCATTTTTGTTGAGTGTCTCTGCAGGTTTTCTCAAAATGTCCTAATCTCAGGCATTTATGACAGATCTTAGGTTTTTCTTCAAAGGTGTTTACATTGTGGTATATGTTGTCTATCTTTATCTTTTTTCTTTCTGCCACTCCCAATTCTTTAACTAATATTGTTGGTGATAGATCCCCTTTTTTGTTGTTAAATCTTATGATTTTCCTTACTCGTATTCCTTGGTGTTTCAGGCTTTCTGCTATCTCTTCGAGTGATATATCTTGGTCCACGTCGTGAATTACATATTGGGATGTGAAGGAGTCCTCAAAAGTAGTTACTTTGACTCTGACTTCGTTGATTTTTTCCAATTTTAATATCTTTCTTGTTGTTTCTTCGCATTGGGTAGTAATGATTAAACGTTTTGCCCTTGTGACTATTATTTCATCTTCTTTTTTTAGTATATTACAAAACGCATTTTTCAGTATCGTGTGTTTAGTTGGTATTTCAGTTTCGATCCCTGATATTCCGAATTTTATGGTCTTGCTTCCGTTTTCCTTCGCTGTCTTGATTTGGTCTTCAGTAGGTTCTTGATTAATATAAACTCTTTCTGTTTTCTTTATCTTAGATTGTCTTTGATCATTTTGTAAATCTGTCTCCTCATCTAGAGAGTGCTTTCCCGCCATTCTTTGAGGGGTAAAGCCCTAGTCGACACATCCGACTTGGATTGTCGGTAAACACAAACTTTAAGGAAAATTAAAACTTCTTTTAGCTCTCTTGCCAGAAACAAAATACTTCCAACTCAATCTACTTCCAACCCTAGTCTTCTCCTAAACGGAATTCTAACTTATAAAATCACTGAAAACAACGTATCACATCAGCACTCAAAACATCCAACCACCTATTGTTTGGGAATTTCATCTTATCACGGCATGGTGTAGGAAGTCACTACAAGTCAATTTACATAAAAACAAAAGTCAAAAGTATCAAAAGTTTAAAAGAAATTAAGGCAAACTACGATCTTTCTAACTGAAACTAACGCTAAATTACCTTCGGCGCTCAGAGCCCTCTCGCGGCGAGAATTGTCCCTATCGGTGGTTACCTATTTGCTATTGTTCTTTTCTCAAATGTTACAGCCTGTATGCAAGAGAGAGCGCTGCCAGATCCAGTTGAGCCTTGCCTGCATTTATCCCCCAATCGAGGTGGAACTTTAACTTCCTCCATTTCTCCCACCCTACTTGGGGATTGCAGGATATTGGAGAGCGAAAGTTCCGGCATTTATCCTGCATTTTGGCCTATGTAAACGGGCCCTAAAATGACATCTCGAACTGCATAACACCTGTTTGGAAATGTGCGCCCATACGAGTGAAAGATTTCAATGGTTTTAGAAGTGGGGGAACGCAGGGGTATTTTTTTCAAAAAGTGAGGGGACGTGTCACCTCCCATCCCCCGCACTTTTTTTTAGCACTGGTTATGAACGCAATAGAGCTTATGGCATGGGCGTAGCCAGGTCTCATGTTAGGGGGGGGCAAGGATACTTACCTTTGCTCTTGATGTTGCGAATACTAGTGACTAGGGGTTGACTCAACATTATTTCCCAGATACCCCCATACCACATGGCGAGTACTCTTACACGCTAAATTTTAGGGTACTTAAACAAAGGATTTGAACTTTAGCACACCTAAGGGCGAGCGCGCACGGGCGACTTTTGTCACGGTGACAAAGACAAAATCAACGTTGCTAAGGCTGTTGTTAGGGGCGGGACATAGAAGTATCCAATAGCAGCATTCGCACATGACATCACTGGAGGATAAAAACAACGTTGCTAAGGCCGTTGTTAGGTAAAGTCATGTGATTGAAAATGCTCTATTGTTTTCTAATGATATTTTTGATACTAGTAATCCTGGTCGCCGTGACTTTAGTCACTCGTGCGCGCCCAGCCTAAAGTAAAAATACTGGTAATGTGGTAATGAATGTGAGCTTAAAAATGGAGGGTCTGGGGGTCCTCCCCCAGAATTTTTTTTTTAAATTCGCCCCTAAAGTAGTGTTTTAGCTCATTTTGAGACTCTGGGCCGAACAGAACCGATTCTTGTAAGCCACACAATTTTCAAGGAAAATTATGTACTATTGCTTCAATAAAGTTTTTAATTTTTTTTTTACAAACTGAGAACTTAGGGGGGGGCAGCTGCCCGTCCCTGCCTCCCCCTGGCTACGCCCATGGCTTATGGTAGAATGGGTAGAATTTTTGCGTTTTAACAAATTTAATATGAAATAGAGTTGTAATAATACAAGTACTAAGGGGGTCTGGGGGTCCTGGTACGCCTCATCCGAATTTCAAACATAGATTTTATGGTAGAATTTTTGCGTTTTGACAAACTTAATAAAAAATAGAGTTGTAATAATAGATTTACAAGTACGAAGGGGGGTCCTCCCCCATAAATTTTTTGAAAATTTGACCTTAAAATAACAGGGTTTTAACTCATTGTGGTGCATAAAATTCCATATTATATAGTGTAAGGGGCCATTCATTAATTACTTAAGGGTTTCGAGGGGGAGGGGAGTTGGAAAAATCTCTACGTGCCCTTACTTGGGGATAGAGGGGGTCAAACCCATTCTTACGTAAGATTTTCCAAGTTAGTGTAAACAAATTCCAGTTATTCTAATAATCAAATTTAATTTGATTACAGATTTAGAATATTACTTATCTGTTGAAAAATAAAAATCTTTGATTTACGTCAAACTGAGAGTTTTAGTGTAACTGATCCTTTTCTAACATTTTATTATTTTGAAAAACGAAATAGAATCTTACGTAAGAATAGGGGGGAGGGGTTTGAAAAATCTTACGTACCCTTACATGGGGGTAGAGGGGGGTCAAAAATTGCCAAAATCATCATTTCGTAATTAATGAATGGCCCCTAAAACTTTTCATTTTGGGGGTGGCTCAAGCCCCCTGGATCCGCTAGTGATTGGGCCTGACCTAAAACTTTTTAGAGCCTATTTTAGGAGTTATAATTATGATTAGAGCCACTCAACAGAGGACGTCGATATCCCTTAAAAGCGTCTGAAAAACACTTTTTTGCTTGTTAAACTAAAATATTTTAGGGGGAAATCCCAGTATATGAGGGGCCCAGAGGAGTATGTAAGGGGGGTTAAAGGGGCACGGCCTCCTCTCCGAAAGTTAAAACTATGTGGATAAAAACGAGTTAAAAGGCTGTTTTTAAGGGTCAAATTTCCAAAATTTTTCTGGGGGAGGATGGAT
The DNA here is from genome assembly GCA_963680715.1 of Tetragnatha montana. Taxonomy (NCBI): domain Eukaryota; kingdom Metazoa; phylum Arthropoda; class Arachnida; order Araneae; family Tetragnathidae; genus Tetragnatha; species Tetragnatha montana. The sequence continues at coordinate 27,841,789 of OY796676.1, read as the reverse complement.
TTCTATACTATCCAAAAATTTGTTTCATCTAATTTTTTTTTAATTAATGTGCCCCCTTCTCCCCTATTTTGAAACTTATTTTAAAACAGTTTTAAGTCTTAAAACAGTTTAATAGTTCTAGATTTAAAGATAGAAATTTTTTTTAAATTATCTCCCAGGGAGGGCCTAATGTAAATTGAATATTCCATCTAATCGCCCCCCCCCCACAAAATTGCATTAAACTAAGTAAAGAACTCTAAAAGCTTGATCTAAATGCGTTTCAAGGAATCAAGAATGATCTTAACTTGATGATCTTGAATTATTGCATTTGCTGCATACCTATTTTTTTATCACATAAAAAACAGTTAAATTATGTTAGTTTTGAGTAGAATTAATTGGTTTGGATCATCGACTTGGAATTGGATATCCTAAGAAGGAAACAGTAAATCTTTCGTGAAAATGATAAAAACAAGGATGGAAAACATCAACATTAAATGAGGATAACTCTTTTTCTGTAATACCTACTTAAGAGATAATTTGTTTTATGCAGTGGATAGGTTAACCTTTGGGCTAAAAATATACGTCGGGTTTATAATTTTAATACGTGTTTAATTAACCTAAAAATTAGTTTAAAATTAGCTCTCGACTGTGCCAATTAACCCCAAACCCGGCGCTACTTGGCATACTCTAATTTGGCATAAATTTGCAAATTAATACTTTGATAAATACACGGCAATTTTTGAAAGGAAATTTTGTTGTGCCATATTTTTGGAAGTTTCTCCTTATTTAAAGTTTCCGAGAAAAAAACAAGTTGAAAAAGTTTACTCATCAGTGAGAAAAACAATTAATCAAGGGTATTTCCTTCGTAAAGCTTCAAAACAGACTGAAATTTTGGTTAAAATGTGTTTTTTATGTATATGTTACGGGCACTGTGATAAATTCAGTGGAATTTATGAATGAAATTTATCACTTTGCCCGCCTGCACTTCGGGCATTATTAATAATGCCCGATTAATCACTTTGCCCATAACATATACATTACCTACCATCGAAATCTCAGAGCTCCTGCTCTGGCTCCTTTGTAAGAAAAATAAAGGCAGAGTGCCTACTGACCCCGGCCTCACCTAAATATATTGCTCGATTATTTATAGCTGTTAAAATAGGAAAATACAAGACGTTTGGTCTCTTGAGAAGATGCCAGAGGATTGGCTTATAAGCATATTATGCCCAATCTACAAAAAAGGAGACGCATTGGTATGTGAAAATTATAGAGGGGATAAGTTTATTATGTATTTGCTACAAAGTTTTTTCAAAATTGTTGTACGAGAGACTTGTTCCCTATGTGAATGATATTGTGGGCTATTATCAATGTGGATTTTGCTCAGGTAAATCCACTGTTGACCATATTTTTAGCCTCAGACAAATCATGGAGAAATCCCATGAATATAACATCGATTTACATCTTTTATTTATTGACTACAAAGCGGCCTACGATTCTATCGACCGCAATGAACTATTTAAATCCATGTATGATTTTAATATCCCGATGAAGCTGGTGAATTTGGTTAAAATGACTTTGGAGATTACTACTTGCAAGGTTTTAGTTCAGGGACACCTGTCTGATGGTTTTCTTGTTGAAAAGGGAGTTAGACAAGGAGATGCCCTCTCTTGCCTTTTATTCAAACTTGCACTGGAAAGGGTCATCAGGAAGTCTGGAGTAAACACCAGAGGCAGCATTTTTAGAAAATCTGTTCAAGTGCTGGCATTTGCAGATGATATAGTTCTGGTGATGGCCAGAGGCAAAAGATTTTTAATCGAGGCATTTGAAGCTATTGAGAAGGAGGCTGAACCAGTTGGCCTCATCATTAACCAGGATAAAACGAAATATATGCCGGTTATTCGAAATGTTTCTACCTCAACTTGTTTTTTGATGGGAAATTACAGATTTGAAACAGTTACAGAGTTTGTTTATCTCGGATCGATGTTTAGCAAAAACAATGAGATCATGCCTGAAATAAGGAGGCGAATAGCTGCTGCTAACAGAGCTTTTTACGGATTGCATTTGTTAAGATCTGACTTTTTATCAAGAAAGACGAAGCTTTTGCTTTATAAGACCCTCATCCGTCCTGTTCTGACTTACGCTTCAGAGACTTGGACCATGACCATGAAGGAGGAAAAGATTTTGGGGACTTTTGAGAGAAAGATTTTAAGAAGTATTTTTGGAGGTACCCAGGAAAATGGTGTCTGGCGTAGAAGATTCAACACTGAATTATATCGAATGTTCAAAGAACCGGATGTCGTTCATTATATAAAAATAAGCCCCCTCAATTGGGCAGGGCACGTCATTCGCATGAACAACAGTAGTGTTTTGAAGGAAATTTTTACAGCCAGGCCAGTAACCACGCGAAGAAGAGGAAGACCTAAGCTCCGTTGGGTGGATGCTGTTGAGGGGGACTGTTTGACCCTCAAGACTAAAAATTGGAGAAGTTTAGCTGCTAGCAGGGGCGGCTGGAGTCGTCTAGTTCAGAAGGCCTTGGCCCACCCTGGGCTGTCGCGCCAAGAATGATGATGATGAAAATAGGAAAAAGTTTTACATTTAATTAAGGACCTCTTAGATAATTCTTCAAAGCATAAATGTCATAATTTAAGTGATTACAGAGGAAAGAAACTCCAAAAGTATTCAGCAGTCAAAATGACTACTCTTGAAGGGGTTCTAGGTAAATCAGTTAATATCTCCGAAAAGCTTTATGGAGATTTGACGAAATTTGAATGAAATAAACAGCATCAGCATAAGTAAGGAAAAATCATAAAAGCAGAAAGTGTGTGTAACTCGAGTCCGGGCCCTGGGGACAAAGTTGAGAAGCGGCCCCCCCAATTCTCATTTCGAGGGGGGCAAAACTTTTTTTAAGTAACTCGCTCCACACATGCATATGCTAAATGTAGTTTTTAGATTATTTCTACGCAAGATTTGAATCTTGATAAACTTAAAAATTTCGATTTCTTGATTATACGACGAGTAACAAGTACTGAAGGGGGTGTGGGGGAATCCCCAGAAAATTTTGGAAATTTGACCCTTAAGAAAGAAGCTCTTAAATAATTTTTGGATATTGTTCAGAATTTAGAATGGGCTTTTCTGAAATGAAGTTAAGCCTAGGATCCTTTGAAATAATGAATTATTTTTGTATGATTTTTCTGAATTATAATATCTTTCTCGTAATGATTTCTTTTAGGGGTCTGGGGGTACCCCCCAGAAATATTTTGGAAATATACTCCTTGAAAACTGAGAATTTACTCTTTTTCGGCCTTTTGGGATCACAAATTAATTTCCAAAATATTCAAAAGGATATCCTTCTAAGTACCCAATTTGAAAATATCTGGGTCCGGCCCTCTTCAAGCCCGGGCCCCGGGAATTGTACCCCCCTGCCCCCCTCTCGTCAGGCCTGGCAAAGAGTCTGTTTTTAAAAAAAATCCTTAGAAATTTTGAATATTGGGTAGACAAATGAATGTCTGGTTAAAGTGAGGGAAGAGTTTTCTACAAAAAACACACAAACTAGCGAGTTAATCAAGGATCGTAAAAATAAACAAAAGATAATTGAGTGAAAATATTCATTGATAAGATACATCTGTATGTCAGTTACTTTCACTGAAAGTTTCATCGAAATTAAAACACTTGTGAAACTATGGGAAGAGTTGTAATTTTTCAATATCAAGAGCTCAGCGACTCCCCCCTCATTACTTTTTTAAACATACTTGTCTAGGTCTTTTCTACCCACCCTTTCATATTTGGAAATAAGTTCTAACACACCTTGCGTAATTACAGTATACTCTCAAAGTTTGATGAAGTCTAAGGGACGGATAAAAATTTCCGAGCTAAAGAGTTTTCAAGATAACAACACAATAAGGAAAGCCTCAAAAATCAGAAAATTACAAAGTACGGTATATAATGCTATATGATAATACTTTATAAAAAAGAACGACTAAATTCAGCTCTAATTTTATTTTAAATTAAGTAACATATTTTTTAAAAACGACAAAAATTATTGTAGCTGAAATAAAAAATTCTTTTAAAAATTACATTTCTAAAGTTTAAGAAGCATTGATTAAAATTTAACTTACGGAAAAATATAATTCCTTTAAAAACTTCATCAGAGTGGTCTGGCAACTTCTTTTGTTATTTGTTTAAAATTAATTTTTCATCCGAGAAATATAGCATCAAAGTCATCATCGTAAATCTGAAAACAATATCTGACCAATGCTCATAAGTAAAAACGTGAAAACCAATGGCTGATTTAGTAAAACATCTGCTAATAGAACATATACAAAATCAGACAGATTTTTGATAACCTACCATGCCGTGTGCCACCATACTATGCATTGCATAATAGCACCATACTTTTGTGTGCCCCAGACCTTCTTTAATGTCATGTGCTCATTCTTCCAAACAGAATTATCACCTGGCCAAATAGTGATGGTGATTACGTATGCAGAAAAATTAATTTTTGATCTCAAAAACGTTTAGTCATGGCAAGGGTTTTAGCTAAAAGTCTTCGACTTAAGTATGGGATTTAACATGAGGGAAATACCTAAACTGAAGTGGGGAAATATTGTGTGTGTGTGTGTGTGTGGAATTAATCTCTAAAAATAACATTCAGTCAAATCTTCCCCTATAAAACGTCTAAGTTACAGGCTAATCAAAATCATACCCAAATTTTAAGTAACAGATACATTAAGTGCAATAGGAATTGGAATTTTAAACGGACTTCGAGTATTGCGTTCGATTAAAATGATATTCGTATAAGGCTGAGGAAATATTACTTTAATATAATAAAGACAGCTGCTGTTTTACGATTTGAAGATTTATAGAGCATAAACGGTAGTAGAAGAAATGATTGATTGTATAATACTATATAGATACCAACGGAATTATTCACTTAAAAACGGCACGCATTGAGGATGACTGATGCAAATTTTTCTCTCGATACTTTTTCCATGTTACTTTGTGAGACCAGAGTATTTTTACGAGACTGCGTTCAAGAATGAAAGTCTATTAAGTCGATATCTGAGAGGGATCAGTCCGTGTGCGACATTAATAGCTTTTACTCAGGCGTATTAGTTTGGACTATGAAACCCTGATGATCTTACTGAATTTTCCAAAGAAACATGGAACTGGTCTAGTTTCTTCTATCAATGAACTCAATCAATTTGAGTTCCGATGCATCAAATACAAGAGAAACACATGATACATACGCAAGAGAAACACATGAGCACATTCTGTTGCAAAGGATAATATCTCGAGTGCTTCATTGACCATGGACTTTTGCGATGCTAGTTGTGTGAGTACCAAAAGTTCTGTCACATTGGTATTTCGTCCACTTTATTCTAGTAATTAATATCCACTATATTCTGCACCGTCACTGTCACTCCGTCCAGTTATTTGTCGTTAGGTAATATTTCTACTAGTTAATTAAGAATTTATTTTTAGGTCATTCCATAAAATGAATTTACTTGATCGTGTGAAGAACTATAGCATTTCCATTCCGTCGAAATTTATACACAGTTCTTCAATGTAAACGGAAGCTGGTATTGTGGATGGTATTGTGGATGATGCAAACAGATCATCTTCATTGTCTAAATGTGCTCTTAGCATTGGTATTCTATCATCATGAAAAGGATATTAGCCTAAGAAAGTTAGAATATATCAGAAGGCAAATGTACTGCAAAATTACAAGTTCATCAAGACAAGCATTTTCATTCTTAATTTTTTTACCGCTCCAAATGAAATGATAATGAGCTTGCTTGAATCAAGAGAGTATTAGCTTAAGGCAAGAAACCGGTACTTTTTATTTATTTCTAATAAAAGACTTCCACTTCTGATCCATACATATGCATACCAGCAGTCCAGTAACTGTTATTTCTTTATCATAAATGGAATTTCTCACCAGTTTTGATGTGGACAGTTGACTAAGATTCCATCATTAATAAGAAGTAAGCTCGTTTCTTATCTATTACAAAGTGTTTTCAATTTTCCTTCCAAGCATAATTCTTGGTCAAGCGTCCATGTTAAATTAAACAATTTCTGTCAGATTAAAATCTTCCAGCCTTAAAAAACCTGGAGGAATGACCTTTTTCCAATGTTTATTTTGTATTTTTGAGGTATTTTCCCCCTATAAAGTGCGAACTCTTTGTTATTTTTACTTTTAGTATTACCTACGCTAAAACATTCGTTAAAATTACATACTATATTCATAACCAGATTTATGGGGGTTAGGGGAGAACAAAGCCCTCCCAACTTTATTAGGATATTTTATTTTTAATGGTAGAGAATGTGTTCAATGCTACCAGGGACAGTATGCCTCCACAAAATTCCCTCACCTCCTCCTCCTAAATCATCCCATGATTATATTTAATTTTAAAAAGGTAATTATTTAGTTATGTCGAAATTTTAAGAAATTGAACTAAATTCAAAAATTTAAATTAATAATAAATGAACAATTTCTTGAAATTTTCTGGAACAATTCAAATTTGTTCTCTTTAGCAAACCTCTCAGCTAAATAAAGAGATATCATTACGTGGGGGTAACGTCGGCCTTTGCGGGAAACTATATGACCTACCAACCAATGATAAAGATTGTATGGGCGGAATTTAAATAAAGAAAATGATTATCTCTTAGGGCAAACAAGCGGCATTACGCTGTCATGGCATTCTCAAAGTTTTGTCTCGAAATTCCTAAACTTACAACTATTAGAGGGCTTTAAACTAGGTATCACTGAAATGCCTATTTGTTTTTTGTCTTCCTACTTTTCCTCGTAAATGTGATAGAGTTCGTGATTTAAAGCAGGCAAAACATATATATTTCATTCCGTTAATAAGTTTTTCATCTTATAATAACTATTTTGTTTTAATTTGTGGTTTCTCAACTAATGAATATTTATAACGTTGGTTTAATATTAGCCCAATGAAATTTAATAGGATAAGTAAAGTGCCCTTTGAATTTGGAGAAAAATCGTAAGAATCTGGAAAAGAAATTAATAGTTTGTTTTTAAAAAATGTAGACAAATGAAAAAGTATAGTTGATATATAGGCGTAGATTATATAGGCGTAGTATATATAAGCGTAGATTCAACTTTTTGACTGAGGGGGGGGGCAAAACCTTTAAAACCTCAGGACCAAGGGAACCGTTACTTAGACTGTTTCAAAGGGGCTCTGGTACCCCAAATGTTTCTAATAGTTTCCCCCTCTCCGAGTAAAATGTAGGGCAAATGTGAATTTTTAGTGAACTTAGTCACAAATTTTTGTGGTTAATACATGTCTTAAATCAAGAAAGGGGGGGTCTAGGGGTCCACCCCCAAAAATTTTTCCGAAATTTTACCCAAAAAAGTTGTATTTTCACTCATTTTTTGGATATTTGGGACAGGAACCTTTCTATTTGGCTGACATAAGGTTTAGGCTAAAGGGGGGGGGGTCTGGACCCCCTAACCCCCCCTTATATACTTCCATGCCAGGAGGTCTCAGGAGACTATGCATTTGTGTTGTTTCCTCTGATTTATTAATAAAATAATAACAATAAGTTTAAAAAATAATAATAGGTTACCTATAAATTACTTGCATTTTTTTAGTTAAGAAACTAAAATAGGTAGGCCCACCACAGTTATCGGTACCTTTCATCGTAAAAATGATGCTCTTCTAACATCTCCACGTTCCCCTTGAAGAAGTATTAGATTTCTTAAGTTTCTCTTTAAAAAAATGGGTTAATTTTAAATTTCTTTTAAAAAGCCGGAAATAGTTAATCTCCTGCTTGATGACTTAAAATGCTTTGGAACCGCTATTCCAGGGTACGTCAGAAAATTTTCTTTACATAACTTTACAGAAATTTTTAACTACCACCATTCGCAAAATATTTATAATTTATAATCTGATCTCATCACTGTCTGACATGTTATAGTGTGTGAGTAAAATAGCAAGATTTTCCATTGATAAAACATCCTCTGAAGTGAACGTCAGATTACGATATGCCCTCTAAGCGCGTCGCATTTTTCTGCTTTCACATTTTGCATCTTACGATTTAAGCGTATTTTTTCGTTCTAACTATTTTAAACGGGTCTATATTCTCTTCTTCTAGATATTTATTCTTTTTAGAGGTAAGTACTTTTTCTTATATTAATTATGTTAATGTTAAAAATTAAATTTAAAAATTAATTCATCAACAAAGAACTAAGTCGAGTGGAGTTGGAGATTATTTTTCCGTAGATGTTCATCTGTATAATTTAAATGGCTTATTTTGTAAAAAATGAAGAATAATTAATAATCTAATGACATTACACAGATAGCTTTCATTATTTTTTCCATGACTTGTGTTTTGATTGTATAAATTTTATTTTTAATTACAAGGTTTACCCATAGGGGAATTTCGAAACAGTTTTGACGATCTAAACAACAAAAATGGGAGCTGTCAGAAAAAGCTTCTGCAGTGGAGATTTTTGGAAGGTGGATATGCAATTGCTTCCAATCAAAGTGCATTACTTCATATTTTTTGCAGGTAACGTCACTAACAATTTTGTTAGCGAAATAAAAAACACCCTACCAATGAGTACTATACTATTTTATACTATTAATACTGCTATTTTATTTTATAAAATGATAACCAAACAAGTGAAAGCAATAGATAAATTTAAGTGGTCATGGAGGGGAAATGACCCCTATCCTTTGAATTTTTTTAAATCCTACACATTATTATACCATCTTTCACCTGAATTTTCAGAGCAGTGGGGCGTTCGCTGGGACCCTTCATGAAATTTGCCTGCATTAGAAGCTGCAGAGTAAAATGTCTTCTAATTTTATTCATGTAAAAATTCAGTCAAGATAGTTTTTAGTGTACAGTTCCCCAGTTCCCCCATTGCATTCTATTTGAGCACTAATAAAGTAAGTCTAAAAGAAGTATTGTTTCCCATTTTTTATTAGAAGTGTGTATTTTTTACTCTTAAACGTTGTGATGGTAGATGGGTCACATTTGAACACAAAAAGTTGCAACAAATTTGAACAGTTCAAATGGGCCTTTTAGTTCTTTTTTTTTATGAAATTTTCAATCCATTTTTAGATTTTAATGGAAGTATTTTAATTAGTTCCAGATTCAATTAGTTAAATTACAACTAATACTTAACTTTAAAATCAAAGCTTTTAGGATTGATTCAGCTTTAATTGTTTAACAGAAGTTGGGTAAGATTTATGAGGGGTGGTTTTCTGTGATTGTTTATATGATATTCTTTAATATTTGTTATATTTTTTTTCGAATTTGTTTTTCTGTGCCATTTCAGAAGTAGCTGTAAGATATTTTGTTTAATATCAGTAAAATTTTAAACTACAGTTTTTCTCTGATTTAAGAAATATAACAGTGGTTTTAAGTTATAATTTTTCAATTATAATCTCCTAAGAAACATTAATTGATTTATTCTCTAAATAGGTTATTTAAAGGTTTTTAGAAAATCTAACTTTAATTATGATTTATAAATCAGACTTTATAGGTTTGGATTCAAAAAGTACATTTAGAACACAGCAGAAAAAGACTGATAGTTAAATAATTTACAAAATATACTTATTATGATATCCTACTAAAAATATTCGAACCATTAATTTCTGGTAATGGTAGTGTAGAGATTTTTGTAAGCTGGCTTACTTTCTAGATACTATTATTTATAGTTAATTATATATACTATTATAGAAAGTATTTATTTATTAAAGCTTCATTTTGTTATAAATGGGAAATATATTCATCTTTATTTTTCTCTCTTCTTACTTTTTCACATTAAAAACTTTAATTTGTTATAAAAATTCATTAAATTTTTGCTAAATGTAAAAGAACACTCAATCAATAACAATTTACATGTTATAAATGAAAAATTTAATGTAGAATGAATTTGATAGCATGTAAAAATAAAAAGAATTATGCTTTTTGTGTAAAAGCGTTCAAATGTACCCCAAGAGGTGTTCACATGCGCTGGGGCACATTTGAAAAAAAAAAATTCTATTTTTGAATTATTACATAGGTTAAAAATTTTTGATAAATTCATCTAAAATGGGTACCGAAATTTCAGGAACACTGTAAGTTTAAATATGATTCAGTTTTTGTTTCAATATTTCATCAAAATAAGGCGTGATAGTCGAAATGATACTTTTTGTTCAAATGTGCCCCTCGCTTTACTTAATAACTATACAATATTAAGGATAAATATACTTTCTACTAAGCATTGTAAGCTATTTATGCTCTCCTTCTGAACAATAGGGAGGCAACTGTCCCCAGGAATCCTACTTTTATGACATTATTTTCTAGATAAAAAAAAAATTAATAACTTATTTTCAGGTGAGATTTTCAAACATTTTTCAGGGAGCGACCCACTTAAACCCCTTTCTTTGTTTAGGTTTCTAAATTTTAATCATGTTGCAATATGCTATCTTGATTTTTTGTTACAATTTCACAAGTCCTTTTCATTGCCATAGAAACAGACAAAATAAATGGAGCTTCTCGACCTATCCGTTTTTTATATACGGATTGTTAAAAGTCCGTTTCATCGCTTTTATTTGGAACCAAGGTTTCTTAGAGTCATGGCAGTATGGTGTACCCGAAAATAAAGTTCGCGAATTTGCAAAATTTTCAGCGTTATCATGTAGGTTTGAGTTTTTTTTTTTTTAGTTAGATAAAGATAAATTTTAATTTAAAAAAAAAATCAAAGAAACTTATTAATTTGCAAACGTTTCCTTTTTTTGTGACCTAAAAAAGTGCTATTTTCACATGGTAATATCTCCTCGAATATTTAAGATATTTTCATGCAACTTCTTCACTGGGTTTTGCCATGATATTGTTAACATTTTTTTTACTGAATCTATCGTTCTATCTCCATTAGTTTATTTATTTAATTTTTTAACTTTCTTATTTCGCTGCTAGGGGCGCTATTAGTCGTCTCAATGAATTGACATGGTCACGGTCACTTACCTTTAGGGGTACTGGATCACCTTACCTCCATGACCCTAAGAGATGTTGTTTCCAAATAAAAGCCAAACGGGCTTTTAAAAACACCCTCTAATGTGTGTAACATTAGTGGAAGAAGATGGCAAGTGTGAAGAAGCGATATGGAATGCTTTGCCAGAAAATATAGTTAATTCGAAGGGTGTGTATGAGTTTAAGCTAAAATTGGACAGGCAGTGGGAATTGGTGAATTAATAAACAAAGGCCCAGCCGTGTTGGGCTTTGAGCCTGTAACTGGTCGACAATATGTGCATTTGACCATCTAGTAAACTCAAAAAAAGTATTAAAAATCCACTAAAAACAGTGATTTTTCAAAAACTTCACCCTATTCACCTTTTTTTTAACAGTTCTGTAAAATCTGTCAATTAAGAGAAAATATTATTGTACTGAACATTACAGATGGCCAGATTTTAGATTTTTTCAATGGTGCCATGAAAACCTTTACTATCAGTTTTCAGCAATAAAAAAGTTTTACAATCCACCAAACATTATCTCTCACGTTAGCTTCTCACGTTACTCACTTGTTTCCAGCTCTAGGATGCGTCCTTCCATTCCGTACAGTGTTCGCCAAGCAGCTGGGCATCTCCGCCACCGCGGTGGGGGTGATCTTCCTGGCCGTCCCCTTCATGAAGCTCGTCACCAACCCCCTCTGCGGGGTGATCGGCGACTATTTCAAGCGCTTCCGCCTCCTCATCGCCACCCTGATCGCGATGACGGCGGCCTGCCACCTCGCCATGATCTACATCCCCCCTATAGAGACTTCCCCCGCCGCCCACTTGACCAGCAACGTGAGAGTCAGCGTCGCCTACGATGCCTCCAGCGACGGAATCGCCTTGCATGCGATCGCTCGCCTGGACGACAAGTACTTGACGCGGCCAGTAAACGTGACGTGCCAAATGACGTGCGACATCAATGAGAATAAGAACTCGACGTGCGGAGACGGTCCAGAGATGACAGCCAGTATCCACATCAATGCCGATGCGTGCATGTTAGATTTTGACTTCTACAACACGAGTTTGGTGCACAACTCTACAAAGAGTGAGTCTTTCCCTTACTTGCATTTCAAGGAAGTGAGGTCTCTGAGGCATGAGTGCTCTGGTATCAACGGAACGGTAGATACCATGAGTAATAAGTCTACCAATAGAATGGCCGACACTCACAGATGGTGGGTGATAGAGGATAGGAGCCGTTGTCCAATGACAGCGAACCTGTCTTGCATCGTAGAGAAGTGTAGGGACAGTGACGACCACGAGATGGAAGTGGAGAACGAGTTCTTCTCCGTTCAACTGTTGGCGCTTTTCTGGATGATCGCTGTGTCAAGTAGCTCCTTCTGCGCTGTTCTTTTCCTCATTGACGCCTTGTGCTACGAGATCCTGCAGAACAAGAAGTCGGATTACGGCCGACAGAGGTTGTGGGGGACCATCGGATGGGGGTTGGGGGCTTTCGCGGGGGGCTACCTCAACCAGCTGATCAGCCAGGACGCTTCCGTCATCGACTACTCCCTCAGCTTCTACCTCCTGGTGGTGCTGATGATCGTCGACTTGATCCCGGTGTCCCAGCTGAAAGTCGACGAGATCAAGTACTCCCCCAACATTTGCAAAGACGTGTGGGTCCTGTTCTCGCAGCCTTACATCGCCTTCTACATGGGGATCGTATTCGTCTCAGGGATCCTATCTGGACTCGTCTGGAACTACCAGTTCTGGTTCCTGGAGGAGATCGGGGCGAGTCAGGTCCTGCTGGGTCTCTCTCAGGTGACGGAGTGTCTGGTAGAACTCCCCTGCTTCGTTATTGCCGGTTGGGTCATCAAAAAGATCGGGTATGACAACTGCAACAATCTGAGTCTTCTGTGCTTTGGATTGAGGTACTTATCGTTAGCTTACATGCACAATCCATGGCTGGTATTGCCACTGGGAGTCTTCAACGGTCCATCCTTTGGGATATTCTTCGCGGCCATAACAATGTTCGGTAAGAAAGAAGCACCCCCTGGAACTGAAGCAACAATCCAATCTCTGCTTTCTGTTGCATTCGAAGGTGTAGGTAAGGAATTTATTTTGTTTACCTGTTTAAAACGGGCCAACTAACTAAAATCTTTCTTGTATAATTTTATAATTAAGGGTAGTTCCCCTTCAAAAGAAAAAAAAAGCTTTGAATTGTACTAAAAATTTAAACGTGGGTTCTCACAGTTGTCCCACTTGTGTTTTACATCAAAAGCATTTAAGTTGTGCTGATTTGTTTTCTCTATAAGTTATTCCCCGTTTGAAGTACTTATTTCTTACTTTCCAGGTTGTGGATTGGGAAGTGTCCTTGGAGGATTAGGTTTTGATCAAATTGGTAGTCGGAAAACTTTTCTGTGTTCAGCGATCGCCAGCTTCGCATTTATGGCGATTAATATTGTGGTGCAGATACTTATACGGAAGAAGAGATCATAATGATAATTTTATATAGTACATATAATTTTAATGCTAATTTTAATATAGTATATTTATGTATTTTTACCTGAGTGAGACACAGCTACACAAAGAATGGTTGATAAACGTATGAGACTTGAGATGATTGCCGACTGAGCTATTATAGGATAGCATGAGAGCAGCTATTAGGTTACCAAAATCAATCAGTAAATTTCCTACGAGTGGGTGAAAAGCTAAGGGGTATAAGTGAGTCAATATGTGGAATGTTTTGCATAACAGCTGGGGATAAGCCGCCCAATCAAACCATGCTTCTTATCTGAGTTCAGCAATGTATCGTACGTAAGATACGGAAATTTCACTAAGGTCTCGCCAAACGCGGCAACCCACATAGTATACAAAATTTGTCCACATTGCCCTTTAGAGATTTTTATCCACTCATATAGGTGCTAGTTTCTCCAAAAGGGCCTTTATTCCGTTTTGCTAATAAAAATTTTGGTTGATTAATTTTTAAAATAAACATTAGAGGAATGCAACTGAAGTTCATCCCTCCAACAATTCATGTTTTTAACATATATGTTAATAACTCATTCGTAGATTGTTGTGTTTAGGTTAAAGTACAGCGGTGCGGTTAAAATTTATGCGCTAACATCTAAGAGCAAAACACATAATAATACAAGGAATACGAAGATGAGTACCCAAAGATCACATTCACATCTGTATTTTTAACATTGCGAAAATATCATTTAATTTTCAATTTAAATTCAGGGATTATTGACTCCATTCACACTTGTTAAACTGACTTTTGACTCAATTTCATTCTATTTGTGATTTAATTTATCTTAGATTTTTTTTATTTTTACACTTGTGCAGTAAACTAAGCCAAAATCTTATTTTATTGTTAATTTAAAATGCTGTTTCGTCAAAACTTTATAAGTTTTACGAAGGACATAAATCCAATCACTTTTTCAGCTGTACAAAATATTTGAACTGACTATTTTTTTTATTATACGGTTCTACACTTAAAATATTGTTCTACACCAACATGACTAAATTTTGTATTTATTAAGCATATAAATTATATTATTTACATGTTTTTTTTTAATTTCCTCGAAACTTGATACTTTTACGTATTTTTTCTTAAAATTGACTATTTAACTACATCGGTTCTAAATATGTGCCCACTGCCTAATACCAAAATATAGCTTTCGAGATAAAAAAGCAACATTCGTTTAATTAAATAACGAAATATGTTCATAATTACATAAGTGTACAAGATTACAGAATCCTAAATCTGTAATCACTATCAATGATAGAAGAGTCTTTTTTATCAGATTGAACTCTCATCTCTCTAAAGAGTTATTTTTTATTATGTATAAATAATTAATATCGATTAGTTTTACATTTACATTCTCGTCTTATCAAATCACAGTTCAAATTTCCATAGTTTTATTTACGTTTCGTTGTACAGGTTGTTATTCTTTAAATATTTTATTTCATAGATATGAAAACTCTTCTAAATTAGCCATTTCGGTTGATAAACCTTCTAATTTCTTGATTAATAAAGGGCCACTTCTTGCATTATATAAGTTTATTACTAATGAACGATTGAGTTAATTTTTTAAAGTCATAAGAATAAAACAAAAACCAATGAGAGGAACCGTAATCACAGATTAGTATAAAGAAAAGTATTATATCGGATGAACAGACAGTTTAAAGCTTCATAACAGCCATAGCTTAAGAAGCTACTGTGCTTTCTTTATCGCTATTATCTTTTACTGAGTGATGAAGCACGAGGGAAACTAATGACTGTTGATTTTAGAGGAAAAAAAAAGAGACCTTATGAAAACGTAGTAATCTGAACCTTCGACTAATTTCATTTAAAGCTAAGCGAGTGTTACACTTTAAGTAAAATTAACTTTTTCTGTGGCTTAAAAAATGAAAAAATAATATACTTATACTTGGAAAAGAATTTAAGCTCTGAACCTTAGTATGTTCCAACAGAAGCAATTTCGACGGTTTTTCCCTTGAAAAACGTACCTTTAAAATTATCCCTTATAAATTTTTAAAAATTAAATTTCTTAATAGAGACTCGTTATAAATATGTTGGGCTAATTTTTTGGTGTTGATATGATCACAAAGAATCGGCAAAATTTGTGGTAAAAAAAGAAGAATAAATTAAAATTAGGTTTTTAAAAGAATTCCTTGGGGGAGCTTTAAGCAAATTTTGTCTCGAAAAAAAATCAGCGGTTGTCATCTAGAAACGATATAAATAGTAGCAAACTAAAAATTGGCCAGTAGTTTTTTAAGCAGATAATTATTGCTGAAAGAGACTATGGGATAAAATTATTCTGTTGATTCCTCTGATGATTAATTTTTTTTTTGTTCTGTTTGTTTGTTGTGATGTTTTTTGAATATATTTTTTTATTAAAAAGAAAAATTATAAAAAAGAAATGTTGTTCACAGATATGATTTTAATAAGTTTATTGTGTTTTTTACAATGAAATATCAATTGCACTTATTAATATGAGAACTAGTGTAATCCATTATCTCATTACATCAGCCAATCAAGATGCCAGGAACTTTCTATGAGCTTCGAACTAGCCTTGATTTCTTTTAATCACAAGGCTTCTTTAAATTCATCAGATGGTACATATTTAGAGATAGTTTTCTTTTTAAGAATTTACTTATCGCTTATAGAACTTGAACTCGATGAAAGTTTATTAAAGATCTACTAAAGGAACAATTAATTAATTGTATTTTCTTAGTAGCTCTATCAATAGCCCAGGCGATGATGTGGATTCATCTTTTTAGCAGCACTTACGAATGATATCCAAGCATCCGTTAACAATTGTCTGTTTTTGAACTTAAAAAGATGCAAATAAATAGTGTTGTATTTCTTTTACATAAAGATTGTGTAGTTCTATTATGTATCATCCTACCCTTCTCTTTTGTAAAAGAGAAAGTAAAATACGTAATTAGAATAAAGTATTTTTGTATGTAAAAAGTATTTTAGACCCATAGACTCTACTATCATTTTAACTTTACTTAAAATCAGAGTTTAAACTTCTGATGTCACGTGAAATTACCAAATGGGTAATAAAACTGTAACCCCCCCTAATTTTACGATCGAATCAAATTTAGCTTCTTTTGTTTGCACACAAATTTGCATGCTTCGCCTCCTTAACAAAGTCATACTAATTTCCAAACTACGAATTGTTTATTCTCCAAAGAAATCAGATAAAGTTAGGCAAATAATATTTACATTGCATTACATAACGTAAATTCTTAAACAAGCTTTCTCTTTTAAATTGTCCTGGATGGCAAATTAATATTATGGAAATCAATCATATGTATTCTACCCCGCAGCTCCTTTTTATAACGGTTTTTAGGACAAAAGTTAATTCAATGGATTTGTATCTTATAATTTAGGAAGAATGCTGAAATGCAAAAACATTTTTCTATTTCTTTGCAGTTAATAAATCAATGTTTTGCAAATCCTTCCGGAAAGGAATCCCGAATTCCCGGGCCAACTTCCTCGACATTCTCTAGCTGCCGACGCTCATTTGTTTTCTATGCGTTATTAATACCTTATTCAGGGCCCGACTTATAAGTTTGGGAGCCCAGGGCAAAAGACCCATTTGGGGGCCCCCGACATGTCTTAAAATAAAACTTAAATTTATTTGACTTAAAATAACAAAAATAATTTATCTTTAAACCTAGTGTAAACACTGCGTAAAAATGTTTGTTCAATGGCTTTATAAGTTAATTTTACACTTATTTCACATTTTCTTAGCTTTGTAAACATTTTGAGGGCCCCTTTGAAGTGGGGGCCCTGGGCTCCGAATGCCCTCCCAGAAATCAGGCTCTGACCTTATTACTGTTTTTTTTTAAATATTTTGTAAGTAAAATGTATTTTTTAAATAGTGCTGCAGTGATGTGAAACGGTTTTAACGGCAATCAACAAAAATTTCATTTAATTTAACAATTTAATTATGAAGATAGCGTACACTACTCAAATTACATCTACGTAAAAATATGTGTATCTGAAGATGAGAATTTAAAAGTTATTAAGTACGTAAGTAAGTAAGTAAAGTAAGTAAGTTAGTAAGTAAGTAAATATAAGTTAAGATAAAAATTTTCAAAATTATTTGGACCTCACGTGAAACTACTTGCCGACCTCTGATATATTATAGTCGTAGGAGAATGGGGCACCTTAGGACATGGCCCACCTTGGGGCCCTCCACTTTTGAGAGGCAATATCATGGTTGTAGTTTGAAAAACATTTTTTTAATAAAAAAAATGCATTTATGTTATTATAATTATGTTTAGATTAAAATACGTGTATCCATTGATATTTTAGAAAAGAAAAAATATTTTTTTTTGTTTAACCTAAAAGAGTAAAGTTTGATATCCAAAGCGTCAAGTGGGGCACCTTGGGACATGTGTAAAGATGACCCAAACCTCTCATGAGTAAACAAAAATTGTTTTAACTATTAAAAATTAAAGAATTCAGAGGATTATAATATAGAAATTAGTGCAAAAAAGGATCGGGAAGGAAAAAAAAATCAGTGATTTATGCCATGAGAAAAATGAGGATATCAGTGAAAAATTTTGAATGTAAAATATGATTGATGTCCAATTTAAGACTATTAAACATATATTTTTCATCAATTAGCGTTATTTTTGTATTTTTAAAATAATATTTATATTTTTTATGCCATTATTGGAAGTGTCCCAAAGTGGGCCACTAGTGGGACACCTTGAGACATTAAAAGATGTGTTTTCGCAGAAACTCTTTCGAAATTTACTAAACAGTCTATTTAAATATTTACTAATAACACCTTTAATTGTTGTTTTTAAGGCGTACGTACACACTTCAATTTACTAAACAGTCTATTTAAATATTTACTAATAACACCTTTAATTGTTGTTTTTAAGAAAAAAAACCTGTACAAAACTAATAACTAAAATTTCAGGAGGGGATAAGAAGAGAACATCACATGGATTTGACTCTGAAACACACCCTCCTTCGGTGCAATGTCTTTTTATGAAATGAGTTATTTTTTAATAATTTTGCTAACCACATAGAAATTTTGAAAAATATCCTTACTCACAAAAGTGTTGAAAAATCTACGTTTTTGTCTATATTTTTCTCGATTGGTGGAACTTAGTCAGAAAAGCGGGACTTTGGTGAGACATTAACGATAAAGCTCGACATTCGGCCAGCGGGACACACAGGCAAAAAGCGGGACTGTACCGCTAAAATCGAGACGTCTGGTCACCCTATATTTTAGATCTAAAAAGAGAAATGCGATTGTATCGATGAGATAAACAAACATAACATATTTATGCATTTAATAGAAATACACAAGCACTTGTGTATGTGTATATGTATAAAAAATTAAGTTTTTTATTGTTAGTATTTTTTTAGAACTTAAAGTTGGTGAGACACTAGACACTATGTCTCACAACGCAGATTCTTGTTGCCCAAGAGAAGCGGTTTTGAAATTGGCACTAAATTTAAAGGACTGCCGTTTGTATCAGTCTGGTATCCCCTTTTCTACGATTGACACCCTCCTCGACCTCAAGGTTTGGTGATTTTTTATTTTTCGATAGCAATATTTTCTTTGTTCGGATTTTTTCCTTTCAAATTATAGAAACTGGAAATAAAACACTTTAGGGAAATAATTTTTTTTTTCATTTTAAATTTGACTTGCTGGCACCTGTAATACAAATGTAGTATTATTTGAAAATTCGTCTTGCACCATGCGCTACATGAATCTCGTTGTCATTATTATTTTTTAAATATATTGACTTCAAAACCAAGGTGAACTTTCTTGTCAACTGTCGAAACATTTTGTTAGTTTCCTTGCCAGAAGATGGAGACGAAAACAGAATTTTCTTATCAGCAGAGATTCCCGTGGCAAGTCGCCATCTATTGACACTTAACGAGGAAAAATATCAAGTTAAGACTAAGTAGCACCAGTTATTAGGTAATAATGAGATAATTTGATAAAACATACGAAAAGGATAAAATTTGAAAATTTATATGGAAATAATTTTTATCATGCCCTGACCCAGAACTATGACACCTAGGGAGGGGAGAGCAAAGTGTGTCTTATCCCCTGACAGTTTGGGGGGATAGTCATACATAAATTTATATCGGTGTTCAAGTCCATCAAGTCATCCATATTTTAAATTTTAATTTTAATTAATTCATAAAAAAAGGTAAAATGTTATTTTTAACGGGGGGGGCAATTAATCCTTAAAAAATTAGCATACATGGCCTTATCTATATCTACCACGACGAGTTTCAGCAATAGATGAGGTTTTATCACTAAAAATGGGTTCTTAACTAATATTTGGATATTTGTCTTCCAGTGGTGAAACCTTGGATGAAAGCTCTTGAAAACGGGTTCTAGAAAAGCTATCTTTTTGTGAAAACAGTGATATCTTTAGTTCCATTGGAAATTGTGACCCATAGAACAGGGAATTTAGTTATTTCTGACCTCCTAGAAACGCAAATTATTTTCCCTGATGGTATGACTGTACTATACTGTATTTTTATTCACTAACTTAAAAGCAGTCCTCTTTGTTTCTTATTTAATAAAATAATTAAGAATTAACAATATATGTTTCCAAAAAATATCATGACTTACCAAGGTAAGAATGCTAGGTGGATTTTCAGATTTATTCAAGAGCTTAATATGTTCTGATAATGATTTACTAAATAGGTAAACCATTCCCTGCTTGGTAATTTCCGATCACATTTGAAACATTTTGTCCACTCTGTGTTATTTGATACAGGAGTTTGAACCTGTGTTTTTTCAGGTTTCATTTTACTGCGCCGGCGAAAAACACATTAGCTGCTCAGAATGACAGTGGTCCAAGTCTAAATGTATACAAAATTTGAGATAAGCATGGATTTGGGTTCCTTTTGAGATTCTTCATTTCGTCTGTACGTCAAAAGTTCAGTAATTGGCCAGTAAGGGCAATTCCAAAAACGCTTTCTCCATTGGAATAACACAGTGTGTCATTACGGAAAACCTTCGATTGCTCGAAACTAAGTTCGGTGGACTTAGACCACTTTGTCATTCTGAGCTGTTTACATGCAGGCATGTGTCGGATATTCATCCTGCTAATAGGAAAGAATAAAATGTAGCAAAAGAGAATACTGGTAAGTAATTTTTAGGACTAGAATAACTTTTTATGAGTATGAAATTGATCATATTACGGGGGAATTAATTCCTACTTTTTAAATTCTTTGAAAGAAAATAATTTCTTTTAAATATTTCTTTCTTTTAAAAAAGGGGGAAAATAGATTTCTCAACTTTATTAAGAAATATATTTATTGTATACATACTTCACTTTGACAGTATTATACCTATATTATACAGGATCACTTCCTCCAGGTTATATGTTCAAATGTTCATCTTGTAAATTCTTCTTTCTTTGTCAATAAATAAAATAAAATAAAGATTTTAAAAAATTACATCCTGTAGTAAAAGTGCACTCCTCATTTTTTCGAGAGTGAAAAACGTTGACCAAGTGCATCTAGGATTTTTGAAGAGATGCATAAATAATAGGTATCTCAAAAACAAATAAGAAGGTACTATCTATACACTTAATTTTTACTTGTATATTTACACGTAACTAAATTTTGCTAAAAATTTGCATTTAACCACGCATACCTAATATGTTAAATGTATTTATATTTAGATTTTTGAGCACATTTATTAGTACTATTTTCCATCTTACTAAACAGAGTTACGTGTACAAAAAGATGTTATGCGGGTCCTCTCCTCAAATGGGTGCTTCTCCTCAAATTTTTTTGGAATAATAATTAGGTGGTAATAGGGTAGAACCTCCTTTTACACATCCTGGAATTTTCAAGACGAAAAAAACACAGTGAAAGTAACTCCCCCCTTTTGATACGACCCTGTATTTCAATCAAATGTTTTGGTTTTGTCTTTTGGGTTAAGTTTTTGGGAATTATTAGTAGCTCCGTTCAAGAAAAAGGAGCATGAGAGTATCTCATAAATTGTTTTTGGAAATTTGACCCATAAAACATATAATTTTAACAGAGTTTTGAGGTTTGGACCACTTTTTTCTAGATTTCGGGGGTGGGGGCTTAATTAAATTACCATCAATTAAATTTAATGCGATTATACTAGTTAAAAGTATCAAACGTTTTCTTAGCGTTCCTTTTCTCAAATTTAGAAGGAATGAACTACGTAATGATATTCAATGGAATTCTATGATGTCATCAACGCTGCATTGGGAAAAGATTAGATAAAAAGAAATTATAACTATTCTTCTTCGTGTTTAAAGTATTTTACGATATCACTGATAATATCACATATAAGATAACATAAAAACTAATCTTGATTGTATATAAAACATATTTTTATGTACAATCAAGCCCAATATGCTGTAAGTTACAAAAACATTGATTCAATAATTAACTATTTGATTTCTCATTTCCAAACGGGTATCGCAAAAGATCAGATAAAATCAGATTGTTTGATGTAAACAATCTATTTGTATCTTGAGCTAAAATCTCCACATAATGATTTCTAAGAGCATTCAATTATGTTACGTAATTACATTTATCGATATGGTGAATTGCTCGTGGTTTCAGTTTTTCTGGAAAACGAAAAACTGGAAGTGTTAGTGAAATTTGGATAACTAGGCAAAAAAAAAGGTAAGTAAAAATCTTATGTTTTTAGAGTGTCACAAAAATTCACGTAGCTTTTATGTTGCCATCTCTTTTTGTTACGTTATCTTCATTTTGTTCTGCAAATCCCCAAAAATCGTATTAGTCTGATTGATTTTGATTAATCGTTTATTTCATGATTAAGTTAAGGAAAAAATATCCGGATGGGAAGTTTCTTTCATACATTAACACTTTCAGAAAGCACACATTACACTCGTAGATTTAATCAATGCTTCCTTTCATATGGTAGTTTGTTAGATTATCAAAACTTTTCTTAAAGGTCATTCACAAATAATTGCGTCTTACAATTTTCAGGGATATTATGAGGTATAACACGCTGTCACATTTTAGTGACCCCTCCACCATTGTGGTGTCGGATGTCACACTTTTGAAACTTTAAAATAGATAAATTCGAAGAATTTGAAATTTTTTCACTTTTCTCGTTGTATATACTTTAAGAATTGGATACACTCTTGAAACAATCAATTCGTAACTATTAAGAAAACTGTCTATTTATATTTGAGTCATCGCTTGAATTGAATTTTTAAAAAAATAAAATGTAAGGTACGTTATTTATAGAGAATTAAATGCTCTTTCACGTGATATAAAATTGGTGTTGATTACGTGAATATTTTTTTTTATTTTGTAGAGGGTAGAAGCGCGAATTTTTCACTTTTCTGCAGAAAGGTAAAAATATCGCTGTTTTTCAGCGCGCTCTAACGGCAGAACCATTCTTCAGAAAATCAAAGTTGAGTAGTGCATTTTATAGGAAATTTTGTTTACTTCAACTTTGCAATCGAGATTATCTTCGAGAAACTTGTAGTGAAAGAAGTGAAACTGAAATGTGAAAATATATACTTTTCTGTTTTAGGAAATCGCATTACACGTAAACTTAGGAGGCGAATCTGAAAATCTTCCACACAACTTTATTTGTGGCATCTTATTTTCTGGAAAAAGTTATACAATTCATAAGCTTGAGGATATACTCGAACTACCATGGAGAAATTTCAAATTAACAAGAAATTACTTCCAGTAAAAGCCAATTATTTTCTCATTAATGCCGGTAAGTGACCAAGTAATCAATTTTCCCTTTTATGTTCTTGGTTTTAAGGTAATTTTTCAGGCTATTTTCGTAAATCATTTTTAATAACGATCAGTTCGATAAACCTTATGTTCTTTGTAAACATAGTTTTACAAAGTTTCTATGTGAGGAATTTCTTATTACTTTAAATCAGGGAACTTAGAAATAACTCTAATAGTGTAATCTTTTTGTGACAAAACTTTTTTGAATTTTAATTAAAAATAAGTAAACCCCCCCCCTCTCTCTCTCTCTTTGATTGGTAAAGTTTTAGATGAATGTTCCTCAGAAGGAAAAGTTTCCAATGTCAGGCCACTTCTAGCTTAGACTAAAACAATTCCATTATTTTTACGGATTCAGAACAGCACAGGGTGTATCGAAAAAATACTTTTTTTGAATTTTGATGATGCGTTAGTGTGGAAAACTTGACTAAGGTAGCAGAGGGCACCTGCGATTTTGTTTTCAGAATTTTCGGAGGACGTCTTTAGGTCCCAATCCCAACTTGGCCCTGAAGGTTTTCCATGCTATCCTATTGAGCGCACAACACAGGTAAGCCGGAAAAGAGGCTTTTCGCCCCTCATTCCCATTATGATCACACATATTATATTGGTTTTGGGCTCAAACTTGAACAAGGAAAAACGCGATTTTCTTACTCCCATAATCAACATAATATAATTTAGGTTCCTATTCGAGCTTTTTTTGGATAGCATACACCCTATTAACTAGGCTAGGGTGAAGACATTCGCTGTGCGATAGATGGGAATTAGGGGCGAAAAGCCTCTTTTCGGGCTTACCTGTGTTGCGTATTGCATGGAAAACCTTCAGGGCCAAGTTGGCACCCAAGGACATCATCCAAAAATTCTGAAAAAAAAAATCACATGCTCTCTCTGCCACCTTAGACAACTTTTCAACACTAACACATCATCAAAATAAAAAAAAAAAGTTTTTTCGATACACCCTAAGCTACACCCCAAACTTGATAGTATAAAAACTAATTTTTCAGGGCATTCGGCTACGATCCCCTTCATCGCCGTGTATGCCAAGCAAATGGGGATCGGGGCCGACGTCATGGGGCTTATCTACGCCATCGTCAGCTGCATCACGGTCTTCTCGAAACCGCTCATCGGGGGACTGGTGGACCACTTCCAGAAGCTCAAGGTCGTCCTCGTCGCGCTTATCCTCGTCGACATCTCGGCCGACATGGGGCTCAACTTCATCCCGCAACCCCTTTCGAACAACATCACCAACACCTCCCTCGCGTGCGTGGGAGGAAGCTCCTACGTCATCACTTACGACGACATCGGCCGTTGCAGCCCCTCGGATGACTGTTTCGGTTGCGTGACATCGTGTGTGCTGTGTCACAGAAACGACAGTGAGGCGTGTGGTGGTAGTGCCAACTCGACTGGCTGTCCGTTCAATGTTCCGCCCAACTTCACCGATGCGGTGCTGGAAAAGTGCGATCCCAATCCGGACCCTTCGGGCTCCGATAAGTGTTCCAAAACCTCTGCAGATGGCGCTGACGATGTGGAGGTAAATCCGCCTCTTCAGCTCTGGCTTCTAGGGGTCTTTGCAGCTTTGGTGTATATCTGCAACGGGTCCATAGTGTCCCTATCCGACGCTGCGTGTTTCAACGCCTTGGGAGACAATACTCATCTGTACGGCAAGCAAAGATTGTGGGGTACTATAGGGTGGGGCATATTTGCCCTGTTGGCTGGGTATCTCAACCAGCTGTTCACCAGGGACTCCAAAACGTACAGCTACTCCCCTGGGTTCTACCTAATGGCTGTACTTCTGCTCGTCGACCTCGCCATCTTGCCTAAGCTGCAGTTGAAAGAGGCGAGGAAGTCGCAGAACATATTCAAGGACATTGGTCTGTTCATCATCAAGCCCAGGATCTTGGTGTTCATCTTTCAGGTGTTCTTCGTCGGTATCTTCGTCGGGATGTCCAGGTCGTATCTCTTCTGGTACCTGAGGACGCTGGATGCCAGTCAGCTGGTGATGGGTTTTACCTCAGTGGTGCAGTGCTTTTTCGGCGAGCTTCCGTTCTTTTTCTTCTCGGGGTGGATCATCTCGAAGATCGGTCACGTGAACACATTCACTATGTCATTCGCGGCGCATGGTGTGAAGTTTTTGTGCTACTCTTACCTGGTCAACCCATGGTGGGGTCTGCCCATTGAGATTATGCAAGGACCTTGTTTTGGAAGTTTCTATTCTGCGATGACTTCTTATGCAAAAATCGTTGCCCCTTCTGGAGCAGAGGCTACAGTGCAAGGCATCGCTAGCGCAACTTTTGAAGGGTTGGGTAAGTTCCTTTCAATGAAACGATTTTCCTCTTTACACTCATGTGTAGAGAGATCAATTTGCCATATTTTAACATATTCCCTTTTTCAAATCGACGATTCAGTTAGTCCAAAATATAATTTCATAATTTTTATTATTTTTATGGTAATGGATGTTTATGTGGATCTTTTAGTATAATTCTGAAGGTCCACCAAAATTTAAATTCTAAAACCAAAACCTATCACTAAAACTAATATCATTGGTTATTATCTCCCAAAAATAAAGACAGACACTTTTTTTAATAGGTTTAGCAACTGGAAGCATCTTGGGAGGCTATGGTTTCCGAGTATTTGGAGGCCGAACTACATTCTTTTGGACTGCAATTTTCTCCTTTGGATTTGCGATGCTGAACTGTATAGTAAATGTCATTCTAGTATGCAAAAACCCAACTGAACATTAATAATTCAGTTTTTCCGATTAACTCTGGCCATGGAACAATGCCATATTTATTTAAGCACATGTATTAGTTGCCAAAATATATTAATTTGTTTGTGAATTGATTGAATGTGTATGTACAGGAAATCATTGGGTGTTATAACATGTCTAAAAGTTAAATTTAACTGTAAATTACTTAAAAATTTTTTGGGTGTTTTATAAAAATACCTTGTTGTACTATTTTATTAGTTTTCAATTATTTTTTCCATTATTATAAATTTGAGGTGCTAGAAGCAACAACTCTAATGTACTAATACATAAAGATGCCGGAGGTATCTCAGTTGGTGCAGCGTTGGAGCAAGTGTCTCAATTTCTTTAAGTATCATAAGTAAGTATAATCTTAATCTTATACTTAAATCTTATACTTACTTATAAGTATAAGATTTAAGTGTCTTACTTAATTATAAAGTCAAAAATTGAAAAAGGATTTAGCAAAGTATAAAATATTTTTATTCTTTTTGAGTTATTTCTTTATTATTTCGTTTTGAGTTTCTGCTTTTGTAGTAATTTTGTGTATACTTATCCTTCAAACTAATCGATTAGTTTGAAGGATAAGTATACACACACGAAGTATACATAAGTATACAGCGAACGAAGTTGGATATGATCATATCCAACTTCGTTCGCTGCATTTACACTATCAAGTCTTGTAAACGTCGCGTGCATCAAGCATACTTAACCAAGTTTTCTTTATTTGTACTAGTTGTCATTAGTTCATTAGTAACTTCTAGACCCCACAGCAAAAAGCTTTCTCAAGCAGTACTTTTTTCGTACTTGGAGCAGGTGACTCCCTTCTGCTTGAGGTGATCGGCGTCATCTGCCAACCTCAGAACCCCCGTTCGGTTATCGAGGAAGAGGGAAAAGACGAGACTGAGGACCGTCCCGCACGCGCAAAACATGCTCAAGTAGTAGAACGTCCGGTGGCCCCCGATGGAGTCGAACCCAATCCCTGCCAGCACACAGCCTATGCCACCGCCTGAAAAAAAAAATCAAGTCGTTAGTCTTAGGGAGAATGCAACTAAACTTAGCGCTGAAGATTGTGAGCAATCATAGAGGAAAAATATAAGTGGAGTGAGCTTTCCCATTAAGTCGAATCCAAAATGAGTGTCCGTCATTAGGAGGTCTTCTGGCGATGAGTTGGTGTGTTATTGCTTGCTTGGCAGTTTCAAAACTATTACAGGCATGTGCTAAAGCTAGGCGACAAAACGTGACGCCAAGAATGCATACATTAGCAACACTAAACGGCATAAAAGTTCGGCAGTGAAAACAATTTCCAGTAAAACTGCCATCACGTGACGGTGTTCACGTGTTTGCGGTATTTGGCGGTCTTTCTGGAAATTACCTTTGTCACTCTTTAGGGTTTCCATTGCTCACTCAACCATTATCTCTCCTCTATGTGAGTAATTAGCGACCAGGAGGTGGTACCTTCCTAAAAGTATGTTATATTGTTGTAAGAGAGCTAACTTAAACTTACCCAAGCCTTCATTCGTGCCGAAGATGACTGATTGGGTTGTTGCTTCCGTCCCTGGCTTTGCATTCATCTTGGCATAGGACCCCAATACAGTGTAGTACAAACCGTACGTGATTCCGTGTAGGCATTCCGACGGAAGAACCATCCACGGATTCTGCAGCTGACTGTACCACAGAAACCGCACGAACAGCGCAGCCAAGGCCAGGGTGAGGACGTTGAAATGGCCGATCCTCCTGATGATATACTTCGAGAAGAACATGAAGGGGATCACCCCCAAGGAACACTGCACGGCGAGGCTGAGTCCGAAGAGAAGGTCGGTCCCACCGAGAGAAGTCAGGAACCAGACGAGGTAAAACCAGACGACTCCGGATCCCATCCCGTTCATGAAGACGATAATCTCGAAGGCGACGAATTCCCTCGACCGGAAGACTGTCCCCACATCTCCGAGAATGTTCTTGGAGAAGTGGGGCTTGACGAGATCCAGCTTGGTGATGTTCCAGAGGAAAAGAGACATCATAACGGCCATGATGGTCCAAGAGACGATGAAGTCCCCCGTAGAGTCGTTGATGAAGCCGGCTAAGGTGGCTGAGGACCCCCACCCGATGGCACCCCAGAGGCGCTGCTGTCCGAAATCTGCGCCGGTCTTTTGGATCGTCTCGAAGCAGGCGGTGTCCGACAGGGTGAAGATGGCGTTCGAACAGACGCTCGAGAGGGTAAAGATCACCGCGAACAGCCAGAACTGGTAGGTGGTGTAGTCGTCCGGATCGTCCGGCTGGAAGGCGCAGAGGTCTTCAAGGTTGCCGTTGTAGATGCAAGGTGTCGTGGTCGGTGCATACATCTTTTTAGAGTCGTACTTTGGACAGGTTAGGTTCACACACTCGTCCACGGACGATTCGTTCGTGCAACTCACGTTCCGCAGACACGCAATGGAACACTCGTTCGTCTTGTTACCATCCATGACAAGGATGTCGCAAGCGAACTTGTTGTAAGTAAAAGAACTGTTTGCACACCGTCTGAAGCAATCGTCGACTTCAGGGAGACACACAACTATAGCTTTCGAGTTGCCGTGCTGACACAAGCCCGAATCGGCGATGGCGTGTGTCACCACAGAGGGCGTGACAGGTGTTACGTACTTGGGGATGGTGAGGAAGAGGAAGTAGCATCCCCCGGTGATCACCGCCAGCACGCTGATGATGGCCTTGAGTCGGTTGAAGTAGTCCGCCACGTACCCGAAGAAGGGCTTGGTGAAGATGATCAGGAACATCTGTGTCGTGAGCAGTGCACCGAAGGACGATGCGGAGATGCCGACTCGATCCTTTGCGAATACCACCACGTAGGGAATAGCGCTTCCCACAGCTAAAAAAAACATCATTCATGGGTCTGAGAGAGACAATCAATGAGAGAACAAGACTATTTAATTAATTTTATTTCTATTTATAGTTTACTTATAAATCTTTTTATTTTAGATACTTGCTTTTTGAATAATGACAGATTACATTACCATTAAAGTACATGTAAAAGTATCGTAAATGTAGGCAACTTCCAATCGGAATACACTCACACCTATTCTTCTTATGTTAGTTAACCTTAGTCAAGGGTTCCCAATACTATCCAAGTTGCATCATTTGTGGAAATTGAATACCTTGGGGCAACAGCAAGCTAACTCTAAAAGGGAAAAGCTGTACTAAATTCATCTCAGCAATGACCACTGATTTGATTTCCACTAGGGGGCGGTGTTTTACGGCTATTAATTAATTAATGCAAAATGCAAGTGGATTGGTCATAAAGCAGCGCTGTCTTGGCAGCAACCAGTGGTTCCCAAGGTAAAGCTGTATCTGTATTAATTCGGATTTAGCTAATCGTTGGCCCAGAGTCTTCTATCTTTAAAGTCGATATCTTTACCCACTGTCTCCTTTTGCCCATAAAGCATAATCTGATGGCGTTGGTCCATTGTGGGTGTTCCAAATCCGTCTTCGATTGAATATTTAAAGGCACATCAGTTAGTATAGGCACATTATATCATCCCAATTTATACTGGTAGACGCTTGAGTAAGGACAAATATTGTCAGGTTCTTTTTTTTTAGAGTTTTTGAAACATTGTTTAAATACTTTAATGAATAAGTAAATTACTTCAAAAATAACGTAAGAAGCCAGCGGGGCTTTGGAAAAGTTCTAGGGCCTTTCTTAATGAATTATTCTAATTATTTTTTTATCATTAATGGGTGAAACCCAATGTTTGTTTTTGTAGCCCTTATCAATTAGCACTTGCAATTTCAAAAGTGCTAGATATAAATTTGTATAATGCAGTGTAAGAGAGGTCCCTGCGAAGATCGTGAGTTTTACTTTTAAAAGTCTAAAAGCTAGAGCTCGTAATAAGAAATAGAAAAATATTTAAGTTGCACATACCAGCTAAGTAAAGAAAGAAATGCAATTTATAACGTAGCATTTCTTTATCAATATACCACCATGGTGGGCTTCGTTTCTCATATGATGCTTGACAGCCATTAGGTATAACATAGACATCGATATTCTTTTCATTTTGAGGCATCTTGAAATAGTTATCAACTGTTCTGGAATATTAAAAGCTATCTATAACTGTTGCACACACAAACTTATTTTATAAAAAGTTAACTTATCGGCTGAGGCAAAAAATATTTTTCTTAAATTCAACCAAATCCCATTTCTTAGTTATGTTAAAAGATTCCTTAGAATTTTTACTTGTGATTATTTCTATTTTTATGATTATTTCTAGTATCATTCCTACTCCTGATATCATTTTGATTTCAAATTTAATGTTTATGCCATAAGTCGAAAAGAAAGTGTGAGTAAGGTAGGGGGGATTTAAATATAGAATAATAAAATTAGGAAGAAAATATAGATTTATATAACCGGAAAGGAAAGAGAAAAATAAAGTACAAGGGAGAAATAGAAAGCAGGAGAGAAAACACGAGAAGAAATAGAAACATTAGAGAGAAAGTAGTCATACAAACTCTCCTCTAAGTACTCAATGCCCTGAAAAAAACTCTTAAAGTTCTCTAACCCACCTCTTTACAGAAATTTGAAAATTACTCTTCATACTTTCCCTGGGGATTCTATGGAACGCCGGATTTTATACTTTGCCGGTACAGCATTTACATCAGAATCTTGCAAGTCACAAATTTCTAGTCACTAATAATTTCACTTTTCATTACTGTTTAAACTTTAAAGATAATTGATTATTCAGAATTATTGCTACATCTTCTATTTTAAAAACATGTTTTTTAATAAATGTATTATTTGCGTGCACGATAAAACATAAAAAATTAGAACCATTAGTATTAAAACGAAAAGGTTTCTACATACTCAAAGGCTCTTCAGATACCACTTTATAGTAGTTTTCTGTTAAATTTTAATCAGGAAATAATATCCAAACCCATAAAAAGTTTTGCTAAAAAGGCCATGCCTTGAACACAAAATAAACTTGGTTCTCTCATACTTGTATCCTATGAATGAAGCTAAGTACTGAGAAAGAAAATTTTTATCTTCAGTGGTATAAATATTGGATTTTGTCAGCCTCGTTTTTCATCCTGTCACAATTTTCTTCTGCTTCATAGTTTTTCTACAATTTTCAAGGTTTAGAGAAACTTTTCTTATCTTGTTATATATTGGGCATTCTTAAGAGTAGTATTTATGACTAAAGTTCATTTACTTACATAAAAGGGTAAATCTTTACTTTTCTTCATTTTTAAGAAAAAGCATTTTTAGAAAAGATATTTACGAAATTTTTTAAGGATTCAATTGATAAAAAATAATTTTAAAACGTTTCAATTTCAGATAACTTTGTCAGAGGACGGATGAAAATAGCTGATAAATAAATAGTGGGCCTAAATTTGTGATTTACACAATTAAAAATGTATGCATTTTTTTAAATGGCAAAAATGCTCATTATTTACTACACAAAAACATATTTTTACCAAATTAAGAGGTTTTATCAGTTAGGAATGAATAAATTCAATTTTCCATCCCTTTGTTAAGTCATGTCATTCTAGATTTCTAAACAAACGAGTCAAGTGGTTCCTTTTTTAATATGAAATAAATAACTCTAGAATAGTCCTAAGGTAGGTTACATCGTCCTTTCAGAGCTGACATTGGAATTCGGTTCTTATATCGCAGGGGTCGATCTTTATGCAGCCCTCCATGGAATTTTTCTTCTCCCAAAAATCCTGTTTTCATTCAGGAGACAACATATTTTACGTTACACATAACCCATTGCTTCAAGCATAGTTCTTTCGAGAGGGTTGCATGCTTAAAACTGTAATTGTTTAAAGTAAACAGTATTGTAATGAACAATATCAAATTGTTAGGTGGCAAGAGTTGTCATTAAAAAACTATTTTCTACCAAAGAAATTTTCTCGTTAAAAATTTTTAAAGAGGACATCTCTCTTTAGTATAAAAGTCCTCTATTTGATTTAACTTAGTATAAACTTCAGATTTTAAAAATAGCATGAAAAATAACTATTCGAATTGGGGATGGGACATTATCAGCAGGTTTGTAGTTGATAAATGTTGAACTTCGTGAAAGTTAACCAGTTATGAAGATAGTAGCTGGAGGGGAGGAAACGCTGAGAAGACCATGCTATATGCTCTGGAAGACCATCATAGTGCGTAACTTACCATACAAATGTCCTCCATCCCTCTCTCGCCCAAAAATATTCCATATTAGACCCCCTTCTCCCATAATAAATGTACTGGTTATAAATCATAATTACATTGCGGCCTGCTGCTATAGA
Source organism: Tetragnatha montana (assembly GCA_963680715.1). Taxonomy (NCBI): domain Eukaryota; kingdom Metazoa; phylum Arthropoda; class Arachnida; order Araneae; family Tetragnathidae; genus Tetragnatha; species Tetragnatha montana. The sequence goes on along the minus strand of OY796676.1, from coordinate 27,809,577 downwards.
CAGGAGTTTTTAATCGCGGCACCCTGTATATTGTTTGAAAACAACTAAGTGCAATAACAACACAGACATCCTTCAATATTTATATTACATGAAAATTACTGGTTGGTTTGATGGACAAAACTGGTTACCCGCAAGGACTATTAGAAACCTAATATTGAAAGTTTATCTAAAAGTCAATGTAAAACAGATCACGGTGGAATGATACTCAAAAATGATTATAAAACAAGTGAAAAATATTTCATATCTTTTGACGATTGCTCACAACTTCTTCGTGCACTAATACAGTCAAGGAGAACCAACGCTATCTAGAGTACAAGGATTTGGCATTTCAAATACTACATTTTAATAGTCTTCTTAAAACTAGAACATTTTTCAAATGTATATCTATTTAATAAAATATAGAACATACGTACAAAATACACAAATAAATGCGCATCATACAACTTTAATTCTACAAAAATATATGAAGTAGTTTGACTCTTAATATTTTTAATTTATGATATCAATCAAAATGTTAGAATAATTATCAGAAACCTAAAGTAAAATAACATAATGGTATACAAAAGCTTACAGCATCAAACTTTATTTTTCATTTATGCATCGAGTGTAGTCGGAAAGATCCCCAGACTTTGGTATAGTGAAATAGCATGCGTTTTATTTTTTCCAACAAAAAAAATTATTTGAAAGAGATATATCAGTCCTTGGAATCTACTATTTAGGGGTTAGAAATATTTCTTTTTTTAAATTATTTAAATTATGAAAACAAGTTTACACATAAATTAAATTTGTAAAGAGGTTAATAAAAGGTATTTCATTAAGTAGTGTGGAGTGCCATTATTGGTAAAGAAAACTGTTCCTTTTCTGAAGACAACTGGAAACAAACCCCGTGTCTGGCCTTCTTAGTTGACAGCGAGGAAGTCATTTCTTTTTCTGGATTGCCTTTTGATGTGTGTCATAAATTCTGAGCTATTCTCATCCATATTGAGTGACCGCCCCGGTTTCACTCTACCACAGTAATTGAACATTATGGGATTAGATAGATTTAGATAATGTTACGTAGGATTTTGCCTACGTAAGTGTTAAAGTTTAAATGGAAAAAGCATGTTTATAATTAACATATTATTTTATTAAATAATCAACAGTAGGTTACAATACAATAATTATGGCTCGTGATTTATATATTTAAATTCTAATACAATTAGATTAATTAATGGTAATTGACAACCAATAATAATAATTCATATGGGGGAAACACTCTTCCACATCTGACCTCCCTGCTAGTTGTGTCCGCTTCGAGTTTTAAGGATCTGATGGATCTGATTTTCGTTTGACTAACTCACTCTCTTTTTATAGGGCTTGGCTTTAAGTATTCTTTAACTTTCTGGAACCCGTGATATGTTACACAATTGGGTTTACTTAACAGTCATCCAAAAGGTCTTGTGATTGACCGCTCGCACTATTTGTGCAAACATTTGGAGGGAATATCTTATCAAAGGGGTGGAATATGCTATTAATTGTAATGCACTTAGAGTTGCTTAAAGTTAGTTTTATTATATAATTTGGATTTTAATTTATAATAATTACAACTGTGACGTAGCAACGTCACAATAAGATAGATTACTAATTAGATTACATAAATTAGGTAAGATTTAGATTTAGAAACATTATGGGAATTTAATACAGATAGATTTAGAATTGAAGTTGTGGAAGAAGAGTGAGTACTTGAGCACGCTATATGACTTCGTCAGCATATTTATGATAGGAAAAAGTATTTCCAACAATATAGATCTGCACTGCACTGTTGCAGTTGTAAAAGAATTAAAGAAGAAAATATTTTAACAATTTTCTTTCAAGACGTGAGGAATTCATGCAATGGATGCATGGATGTCGATAATCACGATTGGAGAAGGGGCCCTCTCGAGGGGGTGGGGAACACTTGAATGAAGTACCTAGACAGGATGGTCTTCAAGCTTCTATGTAACTCGGCCCGCTATGCGGGCCCGTGCGCTGAGCTTTTCTTGACGCTTGTGACCAATGTCACAGTAGAACTATCTTCTAGGAAGACTTGTTGAAGGTAGTCGATAGAGCAACTCCACCCCGAAGGTTATGAAGACCCAGAGGTCACCGAGAGTGTGCTGTGCAGGGGTATGACAGGTGGATGTACTGCTACTTCTGTTCTATTTTAAGCAATGTAAATAGTTATTCTTCTATGCTATAATCAGGTACTACACATTCCTATCAAAAAGGACTTTATTTATATTGCTCGTTATTCTCAATGAGTTTGCGAGTTATTAATGGTTGGGGTTTGTGTTCCGGGCACGCCACGAATCAAAATGACAGAGACATACGGTCACCATTTTCATAGGATGACATATGGCAAGGGACTACATAATTTCCCGGTTTATAACAATTGGAAGCAGTCATGGGCGGATTTATTGGGACTCATAGGGAAGCAATGCCGCTTTAAGCTTTCAGGATATTCCTTTCTTCAATGTTAAAGGATGTTTTCAAAGCAATCAGGATCAGCATACTTCCATGAAGTCATTAGCTTTCCCCTTACCCTAGGGTTCTTCTAAATCAGCCCATGGATGCAGTGCCATATTATCCAAGTGCTTATGGTAAAACCGGCTGTTTCAAAGATGGATTAGGATGTGTGCTTAAGTTTCCCCTGATGATGATGGCGACGCTCTGCGATGAAAGAGGCAACGGAGAAATACACTTGCAATGGCTCCGCAACCGCTCAAGATACTCGCTATGAAGAAAGTCTGATGAGTGCCAAATTTATCGATCCCCATTCCAGCGAGAACGCAGCCAAGTCCAGCACCTGAGAAAAAATAAAGTTACATATAAATCATGTGTTAAGACGAATTAACAAAAGCTAAGTAACTTAAATCCTATGGAGTCTCACTTAACAGTATTTTCGTAATTTGGGTGATGAATTTTGTAAACAAAATGGATATTAAGAACAGGTTTAGATATTTAAAAAAGAGTTAAGTTTATCCCTGTGAAGAATAACTACAGACTTATAAAAAGTATTCAGATTCACTTCTCATCGCTAAAACAAACCAATAGTAGAAAGTTTGATGTCTATGGGTGTATCAGACAATATATTATTTGCAATGATATTTTTTTCTTCACGTTGAGCACAACCTAATGCAATTAATGTATTTGGATGAAATGTACATTTTTCACAGACTAATAATGAAACAAATAATGCTCTCTCATCATGGATGATTTAATTAACCTTTGCCTCAACTATGATTAAAGAATAAAGGTTTTTCCAAGTCATTATTTCTCAAATAGGGTAATCCATAGATAATTGACAACGAGTCATGGAAGTAATGCAATTTTCCAATCATCCCCTCTTAAGCCATTACTTTATTGTTATTGAAGCCTCTTTTTTAATATTTACAGCGAATTTCCTGAGTGTCCTCAAACTTTTATGGATTTATAGAAACACAGGTACACAGGTATAGCAATTATTGTTGTTGTTGTTGACTTCAAGCAATGAAATAAAAATGGACAAATATCTTACCTAAACCTTCATGAGTCGTAAAAAGAACAGCAAGAGTAGTAGTCTCCGTTCCAGGCTTCGCGCTTAGCTTGGCATAAGACGCTACAGTAGCGTAAAACACTCCAAAAGTGAAGCCATGCAGGCAATCTACCGGAAGCACAAGCCATGGGTTGTGAAGGTAGCTGTACCACGCAAACCGAACAGCGTATGACCCCAGAGCCAAGGTCATCACATTGAAATGCCCCATCTTCTTCATGATCCACCCGGAGAAGAACATGAAGGGGATCTCTCCGATGAAGCACTGGACTGCCAACGTGAGTCCGCACAGGAGTTTGCTTCCACCAATGGTCGTCAGGAACCAGACGAGGTAGAACGATATCGTCCCGAACCCCATTCCGCACATGAAGACGGCACTCGCGAACGCTATGTACTCCCTGGAAGCCAGCACAGTCCCTACACTCTTCAGGACGTTCTGCGAGAACTTCGGCCTGGACAAGTCCATCCTGTACAGGTTGCAGAGGGTGAGGAAGGACAGGACGCCCATGAGGCACCAGGACGCCAGGTAGTCGTCGGTGCGGTCGTTGAGAAAGCCTGCGACAACGGCTGAGATTCCGTTGCCGACGGTGCCGTACAGCCGCTGTCGTCCGAAGTCGGCGCCGATTTTGTGGACGCTCTCGCAGCAGGCCGTGTCGGAGAGGGTGAACAGGCCGTTGGTGCACACGCTCGACAGGGTGTAGATGACGGCGAACGACCAGAACTCGAAAGTCCGGAAGTCGGTGACGATTTTCCGAGTCGTCGGTTCGTCGCAGGTGAAGACGGTGCAGTGGGAATCGTCGCAGCACAATCCGCAAGTGGAATTCAGGTTGACGCATGACCGGTTTGAGCCGGTCTTGCACTTGAAGAACGTCAGGTTTGATGAAGGTAGTAATAAGGATATGCGATTTTCAGATTCACTTGTGTTTGGTGAATGTGCACCAATCGCTTTGAAAGGACGTTCCTGATGTCCGTTCACTGGAGAGTGACAAATGTCCGATGAATGAAAACTCGCAAACGTTTCGTCACTGAGAGGAACTCGAAGTTTGTGCACACATTCGTCAAAACGTTCGCAGACATTCTCATCTCTCGTCGCACTGTTGATTCTGGGGATGGCCAGCAGCGCAAAGAGAGACGCCGTTTGTATGACGGTCAGGACGAAAATGATGGTTTTGAGTTTGTGGAAGTAGTCTGCGATGTAGCCGATGAGAGGCTTGGTGACGATGAACAGGAATTGCTGCACAGTGAGCACGACAGCGAAAGAAGTTGCAGAAAGTCCGACTCGGTTCTTCGCAAACACTGTCATGTAGGGTAAGGACGCTCCCACGGCTGGAAAAAAAAAGAATAAAAGTCAGCTTTCGGAAGTAGAATAATATGCGTAATTACTTTGAAAAAAATCTTGGGAACATTTATTATACCAAGACATTATTTTTTTCTTTATGCAATTTAATAGAAAATATAGCACTAAATTAAATATTAATTAATTAAATAATAAAATTAATTGAAAAACAATAAAACTTTGAAAGATATGATAATTTTCCCTCTCCAGGAGTCCTTTCATTTTGCTTTCCACGTCATCTTTAATATCTTACAAGCAAGTAGTTTGTAAATAAGCAAGGCCACCTTTATCTTTCGTTGTATATTCCTTACATAACCTTACAGTAAAATTACAAAAACTAAAACCAAAGGACATCCCTTAAAAGGAAGATAGACACCCGAAGTGTGAAATATTTCTCTTTAAGTTGTGCTTACCTCCTACAAACAAAAAGAAATGTAGCTTCATAGGCAGAAGACTCCTATTGATCTGCCAGAAGCTTTTGGGAGATGTCTTGAGATTGTCCGTAGTAAGGCACACACTCACCTCCTCTTCTTCTTCTTTAGGTTTATCCATCTTTATTACACTATACAAATCCTGAAATAAAATATTTCTTAGTTGGAATCTTATAGTTAGCAAGTGATTTCAATTAGTAGTAAAATACTTTGAAAAGAAATATAGATTTTTGTGTGCATATAACCTACACACAATTTTTTTTTTTTGTATTTCGTATCTCAAAACTTTGAAAATGCATGGCTAGAAACCAGAAAGGAAGGAGAAAATTATCTTATATCCAAATCGATGGATTAATGAAAATGAAAATCTCGATATACCCACCAGTGGAAAGAAGGCACAAATAAAGCACCCAAGGAGAAATTTTGTAGTTCACGCACTTTTTATCAAATATTGATGACAGGTTTATTTAAGGTTTAATCTGTTCACTTTCTTCAGCTTCTGAGGGGAAAAGATAAAATATATTTTAGCACTTTTGTCACATTTTGACCTTGTTTTTGACAACCTCTTATCGGTACTTATTAGTTTCTGTAAGTAATTGTGGAAAATAGAAGTTATTTTAAGACAAATAAGTAATCAGAATTAAAAGAAATGACTAAACAATTTTTTTTATTCATCACACAGACTTGTTCACAAATTTATTCTCAAAGATAAAGATGAAGGAACTTATTTTAAATGATCAGCAAAATATATAAATTAAATAGTTTTGTTTCTGTGAACTATAATATGACAACCATTGGGGTAAGATAGGATATTTGTCTTGGCGATTAATTACCTTTACTTTTGTAAAATACTTTCACTGTGTAAGGAGTTAGCGAAATAAATATAAGTAGTATTACTTGCTGATATTCCTCTTATTGGTGAAATACATTATTATTTAAATCAATATGAGTGTTTTGGTAACGGAAACAGAACATGCGTCGATTTAAAGTGGTCATCAAGGGCGGGCTTTTTAGTTTGAGAAATTCTATTGATCTTCATTGTTAAAGAATACTTCTATATAAAAAAAAAGAGAATGCATACCTCCTAAGGCCAACTCCTGAAGCAAAATAGATTTTGTGGGTATTCATATTGAATAGAAAATAAATAATTAATTCAAGTTTTTTCAATTACCGATTAGTATTTCTCAGCTCGCCTTTATAGTGTCTCCGGATTTTCTTGAGGAAGAAACAACACAGTTTTTCATTAATTGAACTTAATAATAATGATAATTATAATGGTAATGATAATGATGATAATAACGACTGAACCAATAGATTTTCGATACCATTACAGACGCTAAAAAATTATTCATTGTCTGAGAAGCTGCGCTTTAAAATGCCTGATAAACTGGGAGCTGTTTTTCAAAATTTAGGTCATTGAGCTAAGATGAGCTTTTTAAGTTACTAAAAATACATATTAACCTTGTTGACGCTACTGGTTTAATAAATAAACTAGAGAGAAAAGTATTAAAACTGTCAAGCAGAAAGCAATGTGAATTATCATACTGTTTTGAAAATGCAGGTTAAGAAAAAAGTATATCTTCAAAAGCGATAAAGAACTTTTAAGTTAAGCTCTGGAGAGCCTATAGCCCAGTGTTTCCCAACCTTTTTCGGTCCATGCCCCACCAAAGCCTTTCTAAATTTTTCATGCCCCCATGTCCCGGACCTGGAAAAAGTTTTAACCTTCCCCCGAACCTAATAAAATTTACCCGAACCTAATGTATTGCTCCTATGGAGCTGACAGGTCCGCCATGTCCTTTATTTTTCGAAAATCCTTCTTGAAAAGTAAATAGAACCCGGTGGTCTATGCCCCACGTTGGGGGCAATTTGGTTGAAAATTTTCAAATTGCCCCCCTAGAAATTCATATTGCCCCCCGGTGGGGCTTGCGCCCCACGTTGGGAAACATAGCCCCTTAGCCTTGTTTCTATGCTGATTTCATGTTAAGATATCATTCATAATTTTAACCTCACTTGGATAAAAGTTTTAAAACATTAAAAAAAAGAGGGAAAAATCATCTTTTCAAATGAAAAACTTGGAAGAATTAGTTTAATTTTTCTTCAGAGAAAAAAAAAGGGGAAAATATTTGGCACACAATTCAAGATTAAATAAAAAATACTTTTAAAAAGATAAATAAATAAATAAGAAATGATTTTTTATCTTTTGCAATGTGTGATTTACGAAAAGTAAAGGAAAAATCACAATACATATTCTCGTAATTAAATCTGAAACTCATAAAATCCAAAATTTGGCAGCCCAGCCCCGAGAGAACCTCAGAATTCAAACTTACCTCTTGAAGTCTACTCCGAAACTACGTCCATGTCAGATGAGTTCGATGAAACATCGATGCAAAAGAAATTGCTTTTTCCCACTTTTTTAATTCCATCCTTAAAAAATACCTCCTCTAGGAGTGAAGTTCGGCTATTAGTGCTGTGCTAACACATCTGATAAAAAAATATCTGATAAATAAATAGCCTTGTGATGCCGGAGGGCACAAAGACAAGAGGAATGTTCTCAAAGGGTTAATAATGGATATTAACGCAGTTCCACGTATCTACTTATAAATGGGCTGATAAATTAATTACGGGTTTAGGAGCAATTCGTGGGAAAACGAAGTCGCTTTCAATCGCTATAATGTGAATGAATAATGCTTCCTCAGCTCTGTGTCGTCTAGCTAGACGTATGCAGAAACACCGGTGTGGGTTTTTTCAAAGCGACTTGTGTCCCTGTTATGCAGGACGATATTGTTGTTTTTGGCTTCTTTCATCAGACAGTGTGCTTGTCGGCTGATTTATGATAGACGTTCACAAGTAAGTTCATCAAAGAAAAAAAAATATTTTCATTCTCTTCACAAGTACAAGAAAAAAATTTCATTCTCATCAAAGCTATCTATGTAAATAATTACGAAAGATTATACTAACCGTTGTTGTCTTACTCTTGAACCTGAGAGTTCTACGCCTGAGTTAATGTTGAAAGGTATGACTTTCATTTATAGAAATCATTAGGGGCCGTTCAAATATTACGTAAGCATATAAGTATAAAGGTTAGCTAATTTGCAAGAGATGTGAATAAGACATAAAATCACTTTATTTTCGAATATCTTTCGTAACTTTTAAAAGAATATCAGACATACAAAAATTGAATTTGGCAAAAGAAAAGTTAAACCTGAAAACAGTTTCTATGTTCTGAAGAGTTCTAGTTTTTGACTACGCGGAAAACCTTAATAGAAACTAGGGCGATCATAGACATCTCAAACGAACAAAAATAGAAGGTTGGCGGGCGAGTTCGCCAGTTTGCTTACGTATAATTACAAGAGGGGGGTTGTGATTTGCTTACTTTTGCTGACAAGGGGAAGGGGGTCAAAATGGCCCAAAACATGCTATTTTCCAGAAATGCACGTATTGTTTCAAGGATTACTGAAGTGCAAGAAGAGAACTGAAAAAAAACCCCTCAAAGTACATTTTTTTTAAATTAGAAGTAAATTTATACACTTCGATAAAGATCTAAATTTCCTGATCTAACCTTTGACTAAGCCAACTCAGATATTTCAATCACACGCACACACACAAAAAAAAAACCTTGGGGCTCACCTTCCAGTTTAATGACTCTCAGTGAAGGGAGAGACATGAAGAGACAGAGGATGAAAATAAAGAGATTAGTGGCCAGAGACATAATTCACGCTTTTTAGTGCTTAAACACCTGTAACATTCTGGATGGGAGCCATTTCCGCTGGTAAGAAAGGCGCTGACTCCTCCAACTAAATACTTTAAAGGTTCATTTACACTTTTTCATTTTCAATGTCCATTATGAGTGAGCCTCACTGAGGAATCATATACTAGCATAGGAAATCGAAGGACTGGAGGATGAAACGACAATTTATTTACACTCGTCATTTTGAATGATTTTTCAAAAATAATCTCTGGAGAACTTTCATCAAATGAACTTTCATGAAGAACTTTTAACAAATCATTCGATTTCAGGGCATTGTATTGCGTAAAATTAACCGGAAAAAATCGTGTTTTTTTATGAGTACCACCATGTTATTTGTCTCATAAAAAAATCTGTAAAAATTACAGGTAAAATTGAGAAAGTAAATGGAAGTAAAATGTGTGTAAAATTGGGTGCGTTAAAGTCTATCTCTATATGATAGATCGTATAGCTCTAGTCCAGCACGGCGAATTTGCACAGGATTATTTTTAAGTTTATAAATCTAACAAAATTTCTACGCCACAAAAATTCAATTACAATACATTTTAAATTTGAATACTTCATTTAAAATAAACTATTTTAATAAAAAGACATTTTGATGGCATTCGTAATATTTATTTTAATATAAAATCTGCAGTTTCACATTTTAAAATAACCTAATAAGTTTCCCGACTTTTCACGGGAATATTTAAACTTTCTTGACACTGTTCTTTTAAAATAATACTAATTACAGTCAGCGTTTTCAAGTTTAGCACTAAAAACTTCAGAACCACGAGCAGCCAATTAAAAATGATTTCGGCAGCGTTATCGAAACGCTTTTCATCACATGAAAATTTTCACTTTGCTTTCAAAGGGGAAAATGGTTGGTGATTAGAATGAGGGGTTTTCCTTAAATTATGTTACTCTTAGGGGGTTTTATTACCAAATTAATATGTGCGCAAGGTAGTTCGGAACGTAGAAACACTCATTTAAAATTAAATAAAATTCATTAAAAATTAAAATAAAGGGTAATTTCATTTCTTTCTTTCTTCTACACTTCATTTTTACGAGTAATTTTATGGGAGAAAATTAGTTGAAGATAAATTTGTTTTAATTGGAAACTGAAAAAAAAAAAAATTGTGCACATAGTGTAATTGAAGAACTTCAAATTTGAAAAAATAATTTTATGTACGTAGTATACATAGTAGTATCTTGGTAATCGACAGTATTTAGGATTTGTTCTTAAGAAAATTTGACCTCAGTCGGTTTTTGAACCCTCATTGAATTCAGGAATCTTAATTGAAAGAAAGGAATCTCTCGGTTTTTCCTCTTTCGGAAACGCAAATTTGACATTGTTATTTCTTACTTAAAGTTGTGTAATATGAATTGTGCTTTTTCTGAAATTAACGTTGAAAGTCCGGGCTAAAGACAGAAAGGAAATATTCCATCAAATGGTTTTAGCAAACAAATGATAAATATATCGTTTTATTTCTTGTGAACAAAATTTTCAATAATGCATAATAATAGCACTTGAATACCCGTATTTTTTTCTTTAAAAATACTCTCTGCTTCTTTCTCTCCTTGAAATTGAATTGAAAATTGAAGATTTCAGCAGGAATTCTTTAAGGAAATTTTGACTTAAATAATTTTGAAAATTTTCGAGTTTTAATACCTTAAACAGAGAGATCCACTCTGATAATTTTTTGCATCAAAATAAATGTTAAAATATAATTTTTGTTATTACAATCTATAAAATGTGTTATTTCGTTAAGATAGATTTCAATTTCAGGTATTACACAACTTAAAAATCATTTCGTTGTATAAAAATTCAACAATTTTTTTCAAAAAATTTTTATTTTTAAACTCCTCACTCAGTATTTACTTTTTTGGCTGGATTTCTTTTCTCCACATAAATCAAGCACACATCTTTAATTTAAAGTATGGATTTTTGAATATTCTTTAATAGTTTCAGAGAAATAAAAAGTTTTCTGAAATTTTCATGAGGAAAAAGATTAAATTGTATTATAAATTATAATTATTTAAGATGCTCAAAAACCATGCATAAATCAAAAATGTGTGTTTGATTTATGTGGAGACGCTCTTTAAATTCTCTTTAACGCTAATTAAAAACGCTCTTTAAATTCAGTTTTAGTGCTGTGCTGTCCATTGATTAGAATGGAGTTAAACGTAATTATCACTAAAACGATCATAAAATTAATTTAATTACACAAATATTTTTATGGTGCCGACTCCCCTTAAACTCTTTATTAACTTTTCATTTTAATAATACATATAATCTTTAAATCTTTAATAACAATTTAATAATTAAATAAATCTTTAAAATTACCGGATTAAAAAACAGTCTTCAGTTTCCGCATTGGTTGGTCGGGTTTTTTTAAGACAAAAAAAATTGTTCAAAATGGTGATAATAGATGGCGTCACCATCATAATACACGGAGTTCCGTGTTCGATTCATTCTCTGGAATCGAACACGGAAGCAGTGTACCAGATCACGGAGCCGTGAATCATACATCAAACATCACATCCAAGATAGGATGGGCAAAACCGTTTCTTGCGGAAGTATGGGTTCGATTTTGACCATGAACGAAGGGTCCTTGGGGTAATTATTTTTCAGGATATTTTATTTTTTAAAAATAAACGTCATTCTCACAAAGAAATCCCATTCTTTTCAATGCAATTTGTGGGTCATGCTGCCGGATAGCACGGTAGGTATTTTCGAAATCGAACATTAAGAAATTACGTTGGCACCATCTATTAACATCATTTTGAACTAAATTTTTTATTGCCTTAAAAAATCCGATGATCAACCAATGCCGAAACAACTGAAGATCGTTTTCAGGGCCGTGTTGTGGAAAAATCGCGCCCAGGGCGGATGGCTTTTTTGGCGCCCCCTCCCAAATATAATTTCTTTACATTATTCTCAGATTGATTCGCAAAAAAATGTTTGGGCAAAAATTTGGCGCCCCCTGAACACGTTCATCGTGGTTCCGTTGGAAAGTATTGAAGAATCTACGAAGTCCAATGCTAAAATAATTTTAAATTGCAAAATACTAAAATAATAAATTGCAAAAAAAAAAAAAAAATTCGGGCACAAATTCAGCGCCTCTCTTGAATACCTGAATACTGCGCCAGGGGCGGACGCCCCCTTCGCCCCTCCCTTAACACGGCCCTGATCGTTTTTTTAATTGGTTATTTTTCTAGATGTTATGAATTTTTAAAATGTTTATGGACTTTCCGTTCACACTGTAGTTATTTTCCCCTCTATGTCAACTACAGAATCAACTTTATTTCAGAATATTATTTTTTTTATGAAATTAAATAAATTAGTACTCATTATACAGTGTCCATTCTTAACGCTTTTTACGGCCTTAACTCCTGGAACTATTTCCACAAACGTGGTGCCTACCCCTAGTAAAACGCCTACGCTCTTGCCTATATCAAAAACTATTAGAGATACGAGAAAAACGTCAGTGATAAAGTTGTAGAACATTGTCTATTTTATACAAAAAGACACCGTGTACACAAAAATGACAAGAACCAAACCCGAAAAAAGTGAGTTTTCTATCCGCATTTTCGTACACTTAACCCCACTTAACGTCCATGGTAAGCACCATGTTTATGGAAATACCTGCACGCGTTCTGGAGTGATACCCGTGTTAATAATAAGTCCTACATTTTTTTTTGAATGCATCACTTCTATTTTCATTATAATTCAACCAATCCACAGGTAATATAAGATATTTTTCTACGCAAACATTTTGGAAAGTCTCTATCCCCGAAAATGTCTACATATTTTGAGGACGGCTCACCTATTTGTTAAAAGGAACTGGAATGATTATTTATGTTAAATGTCTACAATTGTTATTTTGAGGACTGCTTTATGCAAATTTATTTGTTAAGGAACTGGAATGATGATTTGTGTTTAAAATGAACTGAACAGGTTATTCCGTTTTGAAGGGAGCTGAAGTAAGTCTCCCTAAATATGTATATAAATACATATTCATAAAGAAAGTGAAATGTTTGCAACTCCAGCGTGGTAAAAGCGCCTTCGGCGCTGTGTACCACAAAAATCGATGATGATGATCCCCACCCCAGCTGCTGTGGAGTCTATAATATTCGTAATCTGACTGATCGATGTACGGCCACTACAGGAATTTGCTTCATATTTATTGGTAAGGAAACAAACTATTTAAATACATTTTTTTAGTTTGAAGTACTAAATATCCTACTTGTTTAATGTAGTAATCTTACCTTGTTAACTTATTTTTATGACTTCACTGCAAATTCGTGACACAATAGTGTAAGTGTAACGTTAAGTAAACATGATAATCGGGACACTTTGTTACGAAGGAGAAGTTATAATTTCTTAGAGCAATAATATATGTCTCTGAAATGGAAAATTTTAAGGTTTATCATGATAAATAAATTTTGGATGGAACTTACTGGGGCCCGTTACTAAACTTTTGTTTTGTTTCGGAATGGGAGTACCCCATCATGTTAATGCAGTGTATTTTTAAGTCATTTTGAGACACTTGGGGCCGTCCGCTTTTAAGCAATGAAATTTCTTATTTTTTTAAGATCATTTTACGAAATCCTGGTCGTGAGCAGACTTAAAAGTGTTTGGTTTTCAACCAGAGTTTAAAGGCGCTTTTGATTATAAAATTCAGTTGCTTTTTAGTATGAAATTTAGCTCTTAGTTTATTTTTATTTATCTGACTAGGGGGCCTGCCCCCTGCTCGCTATCGCTCACCAACCCCCGTAATTGCTTCGCAGTTCTTTTCAGATCGCTTCCCGATCTTAGCGAGCAGAGCTCGCTTGTTCATCTCAACAATCCAGCCTAACACTCTTCTCGACTTAATTAAGCCTCTTGTAATACCGAAAATACCCCTCTCTTGCTTATAAATAATTTAATTCGCATCATTCCCCTAAATTAACAACAAAAATGTTGCTGAAATATATTCCTGTTTTAGCTTATCAATAATTTAATCGAAATGTTAAAAAATATCCAGCAAGTCTACTAATAATCATCAACCATTTTGTAGAAAAAACATTGTTGAAAATAAAAGAAATTAGACTCATCATAAAACTCGCCTGTTTCTCTAGTGAACGGCCACAGAAAGAGAAGAAAAAATTAAATCTTTGAATCTTAATAACTCCAAAACTAATTAGAATTCAATATTTTTATAAAAATAATTGTATGTGTGTTTAAAATATCATAGTTCTACTGTGATTAGTTTTCTTTTATAACGAAAAAACCGAAAACCCGTCAAAAATTTCGAAACTTTAAAACTTGATTACTCCAAAACTAATTCGAAATTCGAAAAAAGGGCGACGAGGTGCAAAACTTCACATCTAAGAGAATGCGGCTGCAAAAAATCATATTTCTGCTGCGAATAGATTTTGCTGGGGGCGAACTCGCAGCAGAAAAAAATAATCTTCGACTTTGACATTAAATAATTCCAGAACTAATTATCTCATTAATTAACTATTGGAACGAAAAGGACCCTCATACATTTGTCTACAAATGGTCAAAATTTCAATAATTTTCGTTCCATAGTTTTTGCATAGTGACAGTTCAAAATTGTCAAAGTGAAGATTTTCTGAAACAGCGGCGGCGGCAGCGGCGGCGACTGTTACCTTTTTTTTAATATAGAGAGATAAGGGATGCAACTTTTTGTTACCCTCTAGAGGTTTAGTGCGAACTCGTAACAGATTCATTTTTTTTTTTAGGTTTCTATCCTTACGGAAATGGTTTGAAAGAAGGCGGTCAACTTTAAAGTCCGGCAGCTTGACATCTTCTCGGCGATCGTCTTTGCGTGTCCGGTGAGTTAACAAACTTTTGCAACCTAATTTGCACGAGCTAATCGGTCTACCACAAATTGAGCTCTCGTTTACATTTCTGTTGCCAATGCAACAGGACTTTCATAATTTTAAACGGGGAAATTTGATACATTGAATCACTACTCCTCTTTGTTTATTATTTTAACTGTTCACTATACTCGACAGCAACGTTTCCTGAACCCAGTACGTCACTAAGCGGAAGCAGAAACTGCGTAAACAGAAAGCCTGTTGGGTTTCTAGGAGGAGTTTTGGTACGCAAACCGTGATAAAAAGACTTGCAACGGCCACAACCAGACAACTAGGCCAGAGCTCATCTTGTGGTAGACAGACAGTACCATAATAACTTCCCATAGTACCATATAAAGAGTGTAAATATGAATAGATGGTCTTAGGGGAGAAAGAGTAATCTCGAAGTTGGCTTCCGCGATGAGGTTTCTGTTACATAAGGGTCATTCCACGTCAAATCAACACACTTTTTGGCATGACCATCTCGGATTTTCTTGAAATTTGGTACACATGTTCTACTTATAGAAACTCCGAAAAGAACCCACTTTCATCAAAAAATATTAATTGGTTCTGGAATTACAGGTGCGCAAAGTGGTAAAAAATGGGCCAAAAACGGACAAACATAAGTTCTTTAAATTGCTCTAGAGAATCTTCTAATTGGTGATGATGATGATTGGTAGATGAAGTTGGTGTCATTTTAGAGTATTTTAAATGTCCTTTTTAATGGTGTAAATTGTGCTATAAAATTTTGAAAAGCAATATATTTTACAAAACAAAATAGAATTAAAAGTTCGATATCTATCAAATGTACCATTTTTAAAATTTTGAAAAAAATTCATTCCAGGAATAGCTAATATTATTCTAAATAATCTGGTAAAATTATAGGATGGGACAAAAACGGGATCAGTGTCAAAAACTAATTAAACCTAAGTTCGATTTTTCTTATATCCCCTTAAAAAAAATCCTCTCTCTCCCCTTAAAAAAAATCTCCCGCACCTCTTATGACTGGTGCGGTATAAGTAAAACCTTTTGTTATTCAGCGAGATTAGGTAGAGTTGAGTTGTTACTTTCGTGGAGATAACCTGTGCCTTATAGTGTTCTTTCGTGTTTAGTGTTTTTCGTTTAATATAAGGCCTGTTGTTCAACATACGACTCGCGAACCCTCTTTTTGTGTGCTGATAAGTCATGAATTATTTTAAAAATTAGTGATTGATGAAATTTATTTTTAAAAATATATGTATTTAAATTGTCTTTATGGATCTCAATAAGAATTCACCCATGGGAAAAATGTCGTGCTTATTAATTCAAGTAAACTGAAAGGAATTAAAAAAATAGAAAGTAGGGGGAGATTGAGGTAGGGAGGGACACCTTCAATAATTCCTTAAGAAAATATTTTTAGTTTGTCTTCCACCAGTTAAAGGTATCATTGTTTCATACTTCTTGATGTTTACTTTAGCTGAAAGCACCTATGAGTTAGTGAATGAAAAAGGTTGTGTTACGAAGTCAAAAACAACTATTTAGACTTTTGAAGTAGATTTTCAATCTCGTTCTCGTTTGTTGACTTAATTATTATTTGTGTTTTGTTAAGTCAGAAATATATCCTTCATGAATAATATAAAGAGTTGAGTTAAACTTAAAATCTATGCTTTTATTGAACGAATCTATTTTTGAAAAGTTTTACTCTTGGGGGTAGGATGGGTACACTATTATGTTAGAGCAGGAAGGTTTCAAAATGTTATTTTGAAAGTTTCATATATGTCACAAGAGGGAATAATCACTTCAAGAGGGAATAATCACTTGGATGAACATTGAAAGTGACACAGTAAATTAGTTTTTAGGGGAACGGGGTTCGGGTCCTTCGCGAGAAAAGTTTTGAATTTTAACGGGTAAACGTGATTTCAAGCTATTTTCGGGGGTTCCTGGGGTGCATGGATCTCTCTGGGAGTTGATAGAGTTAATACTTGGGTTAAATTTCCGTAAACTGCAAATTTGTGATTTAATTCGGTCTTATAAATTTCACAAATTAACAACTTACGAAACGTATGTACGCATTTTCCCTCTCGTTTTTTTTTGCGAATACAATTAAAAAAGCCAACTAAAAGAGCAGTTCTACCTCGATAAGTTTTCCAATAGTTCAATCCCTGTGTTTGCAGCATATTTGCGTACTTTACTGGAGTACAAATTGATAAGATTTCTAGCTTCTACAAACAAACATTGAATCTTCTAGCCATTAAAAAATAATCCCATCGAAGGCCCGCGAGTTAGGTACTACCCCTGGTTTAGGAGATATAGTCCGGCTTTTTATGACAACAACTGTCGAAATTAAAATCCTCAACAGGCCGGCCGTGAACCCTATTTTCTGTTTCAAACTCCTGTAGATAAAATTGTTTTTAATAAAATGGCGTGGATCTAAAATATTCTTTATGAAGATAATTCAAAATTTTCCTTTAATATGCTAATTATTTAATCTCGTTCCCAAAACATACAATAGTGCAAACCAGAAATTTCAACCAATCGGGGAATACTTTTCGAAAAGTGAATAGGCATCGGAAAGAATTAGTGAATTTTTCAGCACTTGTTCTTTGAAAGGAAAATAATTTAGAATGGACTATTTAAATAGGATGATATCTTGGCCTTTGTAAACGTGATATTTCAGAAATTTTGAGTTTGATATTCAGTTATTTTTCGCTTTAATTCTCAATAGATATCAATAAATTTGCTCGGTAACTGTTATCTTCCTTTTAGCTTAACTGGATCTTTTGATTTTACTAATAAATATACAATTAGGTCGGATGCTCATCTTTTCAATAAAAATATTTTCATAATAATGCATAAATTTATTTTTTTAACTGTGGGGCTCGTCAGTCCCCATTTAACTCTGCATCTTAGGGATAAAATGTAATTTACATTTTAACTTTTTTTAAAGTTATTAAGAATTGTCAATCATTTAGGCTGCGGGTGAACTTGTCGGCTGGAGGACTCTTTCGAAAACTTTTCTGTTTTTCTAGTATTTTGCTCAGGCCCTGATTTACCATTAGGCCCGGGTCTAGGGGCCCCCTAATTTTAAAAAGTTAACAAAAATTTGTTGTAGAACTAACTTTTTATACTTCCTAGAATGGTTTTTCATTACTTTTTTAAATTGAAAATTAAAATCCAAACTTTTCAGCAATGTAGAAAAACGTAAAAGATAACAGAGAACGTGTCTAACCCTGACTCTCTGATAGCGAATTTTCACACTACGTAAACAATTACTTTTCACGCTTCTACATTCATATCTAGCACCAAATGTGGAGGCCCCTTCCTGCATGTTGGGCCTAATGTTCCAAATTGGGCCCTGATTTTGAAGAAATTTTTTGAAAAGTTTTATTCTTTGGGTGGGATGGGACTTAGAGCAGTAGGAAGGTTTCAGAATGTTATTTTGAAAGTTTCAAATTTGAGCTTACAAAATTTAATTAATTTTTTTTGTAAAAACTGTTCTAAACCACTCCACTCTCCATTTTAATTTCATTCAAGTTATGATGCAGAACTTGCGGTATATTTTGAACACAGAAACTGAAGGACCATTTTTCATTACTTACTCGTTTATTTATGTAATTCATAGAGCATTCGCACATGACGTCACTTGGAGGACAAAATCAACGTTGCTAAGGCTGTTGTTAGGGGCGGGACATAGAAGTATCCAATAGCAGCATTCGCACATGATGTCACTGGAGGAATAAAACAACGTTGCTAAGGCCGTAAGTGCAGAAAATGATAGTGACTTTTTATGCGCGAAAAATCTCAAAGCTTCGCTCTACCCACATGAGTGTAAGGTGAAAAAAAAATGCCCCTTGAATGTAGAGAGATCAATGTCCACTAATTGTATTTTTTGATTATATTTGAAACTAGCTGACTTACCCGGCCTTGCACGGGTTGAGTTAATTCATAAATATTTTAAAAAGTTTTTCAAGTTATGTCTTTTCTTTTTCTGGATTAGCAGTCACTTATCATCCCGTCGTCTTTTTCATCCCAGTTCCTAACTGTGAAAATACACCCTAACTCATCCCGTCCCGCATTTAAATTTGGCTGTTACCTTCGCTGTAAAGAACAATCAAATTGAAATAATCAGGTTTATCAAGTTATGTCTTTTCTTTTTCTGGATTAGCAGTCACTTATCATCCCGTCACCCCCGTCGTCTTTTTCATCCCGGTTCCTTACTGTGAAAATATACCCTAACTCACCCCGTCCCGCATTTAACTACGGCTGTAAAAGAACAATCACTTTTATAAATCTTTTATATACCTTTTTATAAATCACTAAAAAACTTAGGAAGTAAAAATCACAACCCTCTTTGAGCCCCTTGGGAATAATTTCCTACAGGATGTTACAAACCGTATTTTATGAAATTTCTATCGTTTTCTAAAAATGATATTAATTTAATCAAAAAATAATCCCGATGTGTAATTCAGTCAACAACTCCCGCCGCTAAAGCAAAATATTTAACTATACCTAATTTAATCTATATTCAAAAATTATTAAGAATCCATTTTTTATTTGTATGATCCTACATCTCCAAAAATAAAAACATTTTTATCAAAATAATAAAATGCTTGATAAATCTCATTTTCTTTTATCATGATAGCCCAACTTCTTAGTAAAAACGGTTTTCTAGTATAGAGTATTTTCAATCACATGACTCTGCCTAACAACGGCCTTAGCAACGTTGTTTATTCGCCAAGTGACGTCATGTGCGAATGCTGCTATTGGATACTTCTATGTCCCGCCCCTAACAACAGCCTTAGCAACGTTGATTTTGTCCTCCAAGTGACGTCATGTGCGAATACTCTATAATACTTAACAATAAAAATTTAGTGAATGTATAAGTCTAGTAAACCATGCCCCATGAAACAATGAAATAATTTCAGCTCTGTTTCCATGGAAACCATTTATTTTAGCCTTTCCATAAATATATTTATTTTAGAAAAAAATTAAAATTACAAATAAAGGAAAATGTTGTTTCAAAATTAATTATTTGAATTTATATGTTTCCTGAAAATTGTTATAATTTTGAAATAGAAATTTACACTGTGTTTTTCGTCTTAATTTGTTATAAATTATGAAATTTTTGAAATTATACTTTTTATCACATGAGGCCAGACGAAACCTCAAGAGAGAAATAAACCTACAGCAATTTACGCATTTCAACAATGCATAATGCTATTTCAATGGGAAAAACGGAGTCGAAAAAGCGCCGAAAAACAGGGAAGGAGTCGTTCGATTATAAAATCCGTTCTTAGTGCGCGTCGCATAGCTGAGAGGAACGTCTCTGTCAAATTTCAAAGCTCTGGGTCCAGTAGTTTCGGAGATTCCGTGTTGAGTGTTTGTCACTTACCAGTGAGTCAGTCAGTCAGTGGTATTTGGCTTTTATAGATATAGATTTAGGTTAATTTGTCTTTCTTTTCTTATTCTTTGTACTGTAAACTTAGACAATCTATATACAGTGGAAGCTCTTATAGCGACCTGCTCACAGAGTACTAGAACAGAGAGTCCACGGCCATTAGGGAAATCGAAAATCATGACATCTTGTTACAGGTTGGGAGAATTGTGGCGCTGGGATCGCATTAAACTCACTAGCGTTTGGATCCAGTCTGAATCGTTCGCCGGCTGCCTATGAGAGATCGAAAACGCCTTTTTGCGCATGCGCTGAGTTCTAATTTGGCGAGAGATTTAAGCGGCCGGCATACGATCCAGACTCTAGTGTGGCGCCCTCACATCAGTAACGCATTTGAAAATAGCCTCGTGGACCCTCTGTTAGGATATTTCTCTGTGGACCTGCTCTTATAAAAATACTCTCTTATAAAGACCCAAAAGTGCTCTTATAAAGACTAATCTTCGAATCGATTCAGCTTATCGAATACTTTTCTGGATCGGTTTGTGTGCGACACACCAGAATTAGCCAATAAACAAATATCAGAGTATGACAAACAGCACCAAGTAACGATCGCATCTTCTTCTCGCTTGCTTTCGCCCGGGGTAACCAGCTACAATCCCATACGAAACCTTTCGCTACCTAATGTCTTTGTTGATTTTAGACTTTAAATTTATTAGCGTATTCATTTATCTTTCTTTATTTCCAATTTTTTTACTTACATTTACGACATAAATTTTTCAAATTGCATGCAGATGCAGGTGAAATTGATGTAATAAATTTTGTTAAGCATCAGACCTTTCTAAGGAAGCTAAGCTATGCAATAAATTAATATCAAAATCAAAATTTAAAAAGCAAATATTTATATTCTGTAAAATATTGATCTTAAACTTTATATAAATTAAAATAAAAGCAAAAAATAAGGTAATATAACATGAAATTGGAAGTATCAAGATTCATAAAATAAGAAATAATTGTTTAAAGTGAGGAAAGATCAATTGGATGATTCGAACTGTGTTCTAAATCCCAATGATATCGTTTTCAGGTTGAGATTTCCTCCAGACTTTATAAATTAGTCTACTAAAAATACATCATTGAGGGAATCGAGTTGACCATTGAGGGATTGATAGTTTAGTTTAACGAGTTTATTGCTTTTAAGCGAGTGATATTCTACACTCGAGTGTTGTGTATCACTCGAAGTTTGCTCGTTTACGACGACCGTCTCGCCGGTGTAAGAAGCCTGCCAAATGCGCATGCGTGTGGACTTGACTTTATTGCTATGTGCATGATACGCAGGAGGGGAGTGCCAACATTTGGCAACTTATCGCTTTTAACGGGTTTGTGTTTTTACACTCGTGTTTGTTTATTTTATCTCTGGTTCACTTTATATCTCGTTGCGCTTAGCTTAGGGAACATTAACGAACGTTTTATTATCATGAAAAGAAAAATCTGGAGTAATTTAAACAACAGTATTTGTTAAGTTTGTCCAGTTTACTTATTTTTCATCAACACTTTTTAATTAATAGATTTACAAGCCTGAATATTAATCAAAACTCTAATTATTGTCGTTTTGTTTTTTGGATTCCGGTCACATATTTTCAGTCTTGTGTACGACTTGTTATAAAGTCCCTCTCTAATTGTCTTAAAAAGATCACTATTTACATTTTTATAATAAACTAAGTAGAGTGCATAAAATATACTTTTCTTGAGAATCATATCTTTGGTTATGAAATGGTGTCTTTATGAATTAATTATATTTGCTTTAAGTTTGAGTTAAGTTTTTTCTTAAAATAATTTTATTGTTCTTTGTAGTACCACAAAACAAATAAATCTGTACTTTGAACCCTCCAAAGTCTGAGTGCTTATTTCGCAATGCTTTTCACCTTTTTCTCACAGCGGTGAAAGAGCAACTCAGCCACGTGTTGTTGTGTTCGATCAAGTGGAGAGGAGACGTTTATCTATCCGGTCGCCAAATCTGTGCCTGAAACGCATCGCTATAATAGGGTTGCAAAAGAAGAGAAACAGCCACGCATGCGCATTTGGCAGGCTTCTTACACCGGCGAGACGGTCGTCACAAAAAACTCGGTACGGATACAGAGCTCGGTACGGATACAGAGCTCGGTACGGTATAAGAGCTTCGACTGTATTAGACTACAGGCCCGTGTCGAAAAATGATGGGTCATTTGAACCACCAGAAGACCTATATAGAATGATATAAGGGCATACAATAATAAGATTCAGCACTATGCCGTCACTTGTAAGCTGTCCAACTGAGTGCAGGTGAGAGTTCAAAAGCACAGGTAGAGTGAGTAAATTTTGGTCATGTATTTTTGTACGGCATTCTTACCATCAATAGATCCATGAAAAATAATGAAAAAACGCGCAGAGCCGTACAAAAGTAGTGCGCCACAAAGTCGGAAATTTTTGTTGATTATCCAGCGATTTTTAGGGTAAATTTGGTCATTTGATTGTGTACGGCATAGGGTCCATACAGTTTCAATACCTCTACTAATCCATAATTCCGCAACGCCGTACAAAAAATCATGCGACAAGGGGGAAAAATCGAGGGTTGCAACCCCCTCCGTTTCAGTGGTCTGGGGGGTGATTTGAAAAAGTACGGCATCGGTTCCAAAACATTATCTAGCACTCAAATGTACTATTAAAATTAATGCCGTCAAAAAATTAATGTCCATTTTTGAATGTATATCAATAATTATCTCAATTTCATCATATACTTGATTTATAAAGCTGGAAGGTCATTTGATCCTGTACGGCAACTTTTTTTTCAACATGATATAGTTAAATACAATTGTTATATAATATTGCCGTTCAAAAGAAACTGTTCTAAAAAAAATTACAGAGAAATACAAAAAATGAAATTTTTCAAATTATTTCAAAAGTTTCAATAATCATAGATAAATGAAATTTTGCAATTTTCTACATATTATCGTGGTTTTAAATAGTATTCAGGTAAATAATTCAGAAAAAAATAATGCCGTACATTTTAATGCAAACCATATTTTCAGGCTGATGAAAATGGCACTACCATTTCAGGAGTATTTTATGTTCATCTGATACAATACGGCATTCACATATTCTTAAAGAGAACAACTGATAATATGCATTAATCATTATGCCGTCTATCTGAAGTGAAACAGTGAGTATATTATATTCAAGAATTGAAAACTGCCAATGTCAGTCTCAACAGTTTTGTATACTCCTGGTCATATACTCCTACTGACCTTTGGACCAACAAAATTGTACGGCATGTGAGAAATTGTTATCTATGCATAAAATACTTTCAAAATAAATTAATTTTATGTTGTGTCAAATCACCCCCCAGACCACTGAAAGGGAGGGGATTGCAACGCTCGATTTTCCCCCCTTGTCGCATGATTTTTTGTACGGCGTTGGGGAATTATGGATTAGAAGAGGTATTGAAACTGCATGGACCCTATGCCGTACACAATCAAATGACCAAATTTACCCTAAAAATCGCCGGAAAATCAACAAAAATTTCCGTCTTTATGGCGCACTACTTTTGTACGGCACTGCGCGTTTTCTCATTATTTTTCATGGATCTATTGATTGTAAGAATGCCGTACAAAAATACATGACCAAAATTTACTCACTCTACCTGTGCTTTTGAACTCTCACCTGCACTTAGTTGGACAGCTTACAAGTGACGGCATAGTGCTGAATCTCTTTATTTTATGCCCTTATATCATTCTATATAGGTCTTCTGGTGGTTCAAATGACCCATCATTTTTCGACACGGGCTTGTAGTCTATATATAATACTCTAACGTAATCCGAAAAAGAGGCTGTATTTCTTTTCCGCCGTTGGCAACGATCAAATTGTTTACAAAACGCGCCGATTGTTTTGAGTTTTTTCCGTCCGATAGAGATCGCTCGCTGTAGATTTTTCCTAAATAATAAGTGTTTAGAAGGATTTAATGTCACTACTTTAATGTTTTTAAAAGAAAGTAGAGATTTTAGGCGTGAAAATTGCGCATTAATTTTGATTTCGATCGGCGAAGTTTGTTGACAACACATTATCAGCGAATTGATATCATTACACCATGAATGGATATGTTGCTTTACTTGCAACACATGAGAAAGTCCCACATAACATGACAGCATTAAATGTACTGTGCAGCTTCTAATTTTTGGAGACTGTTTGAGCATTAGTGGTATGATTGATGCCCTATTATGTAGTTTATTCACATATTAAGTTTTAAGATATTGTATATTTCCACGTAATTTCAAAAGCTGTGTAGTATTAGCCGAATATGTCTTCCCACCTAGAGCAAGCCCCATTCAGCTTACTTTATGCTGGGCCTTTTTTGATGTATGACAATTATACTCCTTTGAAATCTAATCACTGTATTGAATTGATACAACAAACACACAGCACCAACTTTCAGACAAAAAATAATAATCCATTCCGTTTGTCCATAAATTAACACGTGATGAGCACCACTGAATGGACAAACGTGACAGCGGGGGAAGATTGAGATCTGAGTATAAAGGTGGACATAAATTAGAGCCGAGCAGAGAAGGGGAACAGTCACGAACACACTCTTAATTCTTCCAAAAAATTTCGGCTTTTTCTCGGAAATATATTGTAGTACTTTAGTAATAAGTTGTCGACTACTTTCCACGTTTGCCTACTTAAAGAGTATACAGAATACTGTAATAAAGAAGCATGCGTCTTCCTAAAGTGCAACTATTCATTCATTAAAAACATAGAAATATCGAAGGTAGGAAACCATGCACATCAGTAGTAAAGCTCAAATTGGAAACTATTGATTATTTCACAGGAACTAAAAATTGTTTGCCAGACTTTTGAATCAATTTCTGCAGTAGCTCTAAAATTTGAATTATTCAATTAAAATACTTTTGGCACAGAATAGTCAAATGAAATTTTTATGTTCAGACTTAATGGCTTCATACTCAACATTACTGGGATACTTTTTGTGGACCTTAATAAGTTTTCTAATAACACACCCTGCCGACATTAAAAGGGTAGAAATCATACACATGAATGGCAAAGAAAAAGTTGTAAACACGAGTGAGTGGGGGGAAAGGAACCGGGTACTCTTTTGATGAAACTAATAGTTTTTGGTTGAGTTATTCACTCATATGAAACTATGTGTGACTCTCAAGGATATGGTGTTTTGGGTCAGTTTTTATCATTGTTTCAAAATGTTAAGTAGGATTCAATAGTTTTTATGTTATACGGTTGAAGTTTTTATTGGTTGAGGGAATGCTACTTTTGTACTCTGATGTAAATAGGGCATACACTTCAGGCGTCTGTTACGGTGAAACACCGAAATCTGGAAAAAGTAGACTTTCACCGGTGAATGTCAACATTCACATAGTCACTTGGTGTATGTGCGAAATATTTGCTAAATACCCTTATTTCTGACTTACATCAGTAAATGTTGACATTCACCATGCACTAATGGTGAATGTTGAACATGTCCATGATTTATATTTTCTTCTCCGTAATTCAGTCGTGATAAATTTTTCGCCTCTCTTTCCGAGAGGAATGACAAAGAACTTAAAACACACAGTTAATTCAAAATGAGAAAGGAAAATAATAGAAGTTAAAAACTTACTCAATTAGTATACAGTACATTCAAAATGAGAAAATCAGGCTCCTCTCTGTTTGACCTCCACCAGAGCATATCTGTGATTGTCGACATACACCGGCGAAGGTCCGAATGTACAAGAATGTAATGAAATATTTGATTTTTAACCGATGTATTTGGTGTTTGTTGACATTCACCGGTGAAAGTCTACATTCTAAAATTTTGGGTCTTTCAGAGTAACATGTTCACTTAACAGATCATGTATGTAAATTTTTAAAAAATTTAATAGAGATGAATAACCCCCAAATGTGCTAGACTAATGAAGTTAGTAACTGCTTAGCGAGCAGGGGGCGATAGCCCCCTAGTACAATTTTATTTTAATTTAAAAGTTTTCTCCCTTTTTTATCTAATGACTCCCAACGATATTCACTTGCTCCATTGATAGGTCCTTAATGACCTAGTTTCATAACAACTTTCAAATTTATTCGTCTGAGTTTTTCTATTTTTCACTTAAGTGCTGTGAATTAAGCAAACATAATTTAGTTGTCCATTGAAGTAGTTATTCAGATTTTGTTGATCTGAAATTTCAAAAGCTTGACAAAGGAAATAAGTCAATCTACTTTTTTCAACTGTAAAATATTTTTGAATATACTAGTTTTTTGATGATTAATCGGTACTCTAAATTAGGGTCCTGAATTTCATTTTCAGAAAAATTTTGTGGTTATACAATGGAAATTAAATTACTTATACGTTTTTTTCTTCAATTTTCCCAAAACTTGGTTTTTGGACTTATTCCCTTTTTCTAACTGACGATTCAATTTGTATGCAACTGTTTGTGTCAACTCGACAGCAACGTTTCCTGAACCCAGTACGTCACTACAAGGAAGGTGCAAATGGGTGATCACAAAGCATGTTAGGTTGCTAGGACGAGTTTCGGTACACAAATCGCATGATAAAAAAGCACTGTATATACCCGGGTTTAATAAAATCCTATTTTTTTAAATTGACATTCTTCATTTCACTCAAAATTCAGACACCACTATGGGAACTACGTTGTTAGTGACGTCATAGGGTCAACTAATGTTGCTGTCTAGTATAGTAGAGGTTATCCGCAAAAAGTGCAATCTGACTGGATCTGCCCTTTGGAGTCATCATGTTGATTTATTTATGAATTAGTATGTTAAGGTACTAGGTAAACTGAGAAAAAAAATAATTGGTGTAATGGAAATGTTTGTAATATATTTAAGTGATATAATTTTTAATTTATTATATTAAGTAATGATATAATGGAAATATAAATTTTCAATCTCCTCATTTCTTATAGCAAAAAGCTTGGTGTCATCCAAAATGGACAATTCTGTCGTAATACATCCTGCAGATGAGCATAAAGGTCAAACATGAGAAAAGGTGGCTTACAGCAGCGTGGTTGATTGTCAGGAATTGCAAGATGTAAAAGAAGATGTGCAAAAGAAGGTAAATTGTTGTAGCGATTCGGACTTTCCATCAAGCAGACTATCTATGGTAGGTGAAAAGTTATGTTCAGAGCTGATGCCTTCGTTACATATTGTGTCTGTTTTCTTTTTATGTATCTTTGTACGTAAATAAACGTTAGCCTTCTATTTGAAACTTCTTGTAATGATTGTCTATTAGATCACACATTTCACTATACTTGGTTGCAACGTTTCTTGAACCCAGTACTTCACAAATGCGGAAGCAGAAATTGGTAAACACGAAGCCTGTTGGGTTGTAGTAGGAGTTTTGGTACTCAAATCGTGATTGAAAAGCACTATATATACATAAGTTTTACAAAATAATCATATTTTTAAATTGACGTTCTTCATTTCACTCAAAATTCAGACACAGCGATGGGATCTACTTTGTTTAAGAGTGACGTTGTAGGCTTAATTTAAGTTGCTGTCTAATATAGTTAAATTTCCATTAGAATTTAACATGCATGTTATCGAGAAAGTATAGCGAATCATTCTGTAACTTACTAGTAGGTAGTAAATGATTAAGTTCATCTTCAATTAGGGTGTTTTTTTTTTTTCAATATACATTTAGTGTTGAAAAAGTTTTAGCTGACTGAGGAAAAACTTATCTTTGTAGAACTTTGAAGATGTATAAGTTTTTAGTTATAAAAAAAAATCTTAAGTCTTCACTCTTCAATCTTTTCAGTTTCACTCTTCAATCTTTTCAGTTTCACTCTTCAATCTTTTCAGTTTCACTCTTCAATCTTTTCAGTTTCACTCTTCAATCTTTTCAGTTTCACTCTTCAATCTTTTCAGTTTCACTCTTCAATCTTTTCAGTCTTCACTCTTCAATCTTAGCAGTCTTCAATCTTTGCAGTCGTCACTCTTCAATCTTTTCAGTCTTCACACTTCAATCTTGGCAGTCTTCACTCTTCAATCTTTGCAGTCTTCACTCTTTGCAGTCTTCACTCTTCAATCTTTGCAGTCTTCACTCTTCAATCTTTGCAGTCTTCACTCTTCAATTTTTGCAGTCTTCAATCTTTTCAGTCTTCACACTTCAATCTTTTCAGTCTTCACACTTCAATCTTTTCAGTCTTCACTCTTCAATCTTTGCAGTCTTCACTCTTCAATCTTTGCAGTCTTCACACTTCAATCTTTTCAGTCTTCACACTTCAATCTTTTCAGTCTTCACACTTCAATCTTTTCAGTCTTCACACTTCAATCTTTTCAGTCTTCACACTTCAATCTTTTCAGTCTTCACACTTCAATCTTTTCAGTCTTCACACTTCAATCTTTTCAGTCTTCACACTTCAATCTTTTCAGTCTTCACACTTCAATCTTTTCAGTCTTCACTCTTCAATCTTTGCAGTCGTCACTCTTCAATCTTTGCAGTCTTCAATCTTTTCAGTCTTCACACTTCAATCTTTTCAGTCTTCACACTTCAATCTTTTCAGTCTTCACACTTCAATCTTTTCAGTCTTCACACTTCAATCTTTTCAGTCTTCACACTTCAATCTTTTCAGTCTTCACACTTCAATCTTTTCAGTCTTCACACTTCAATCTTTTCAGTCTTCACACTTCAATCTTTTCACTCTTCACACTTCAATCTTTTCACTCTTCAATCTTTTCAGTCTTAACTCTTCAATCTTTGCAGTCTTCACTCTTCAATTTTCACTCTTTTCAGTCTTCACTCTTCAATCTTTGCAGTCTTCACTCTTCAATCTTTTCAGTCTTCACTCTTCAATCTTTTCAGTCTTCACACTTCAATCTTTTCAGTCTTCACTCTTCAATCTTTTCAGTCTTCACTCTTCAATCTTTTCAGTCTTCACTCTTCAATCTTTTCAGTCTTCACTCTTCAATCTTTTCAGTCTTCACTCTTCAATCTTTGCAGTCTTCACTCTTCAATTTTCACTCTTTTCAGTCTTCACTCTTCAATCTTTGCAGTCGTCACTCTTCAATCTTTCCAGTCTTCACTCTTCAATCTTTTCAGTCTTCAATCTTTTCAATCTTTGCAGTCTTCACTATTCAATCTTTGCAGTCTTCACTCTTCAATCTTTTCAGTCTTCACTCTTCACTTTTTCAGTCTTCACTCCTGATCTTTTCCTACTGAACCAGAGATGGACGGGAGGGGAACCTATCTTTAATATCCTGGTCATTTCCTACTGAACCAGGGATGGGGGGGAGGGGGTCTCCAGTCTCCAGTCTCCAGTCTCCAGTCTCCAGTCTCCAGTCTCCAGTCTCCAGTCTCCAGTCTCCAGTCTCCAGTCTCCAGTCTCCAGTCTCCAGTCTCCAGTCTCCAGTCTCCAGTCTCCAGTCTCCAGTCTCCAGTCTCCAGTCTCCAGTCTCCAGTCTCCAGTCTCCAGTCTCCAGTCTCCAGTCTCCAGTCTCCAGTCTCCAGTCTCCAGTCTCCAGTCTCCAGTCTCCAGTCTCCAGTCTCCAGTCTCCAGTCTCCAGTCTCCAGTCTCCAGTCTCCAGTCTCCAGTCTCCAGTCTCCAGTCTCCAGTCTCCAGTCTCCAGTCTCCAGTCTCCAGTCTCCAGTCTCCAGTCTCCAGTCTCCAGTCTCCAGTCTCCAGTCTCCAGTCTCCAGTCTCCAGTCTCCAGTCTCCAGTCTCCAGTCTCCAGTCTCCAGTCTCCAGTCTCCAGTCTCCAGTCTCCAGTCTCCAGTCTCCAGTCTCCAGTCTCCAGTCTCCAGTCTCCAGTCTCCAGTCTCCAGTCTCCAGTCTCCAGTCTCCAGTCTCCAGTCTCCAGTCTCCAGTCTCCAGTCTCCAGTCTCCAGTCTCCAGTCTCCAGTCTCCAGTCTCCAGTCTCCAGTCTCCAGTCTCCAGTCTCCAGTCTCCAGTCTCCAGTCTCCAGTCTCCAGTCTCCAGTCTCCAGTCTCCAGTCTCCAGTCTCCAGTCTCCAGTCTCCAGTCTCCAGTCTCCAGTCTCCAGTCTCCAGTCTCCAGTCTCCAGTCTCCAGTCTCCAGTCTCCAGTCTCCAGTCTCCAGTCTCCAGTCTCCAGTCTCCAGTCTCCAGTCTCCAGTCTCCAGTCTCCAGTCTCCAGTCTCCAGTCTCCAGTCTCCAGTCTCCAGTCTCCAGTCTCCAGTCTCCAGTCTCCAGTCTCCAGTCTCCAGTCTCCAGTCTCCAGTCTCCAGTCTCCAGTCTCCAGTCTCCAGTCTCCAGTCTCCAGTCTCCAGTCTCCAGTCTCCAGTCTCCAGTCTCCAGTCTCCAGTCTCCAGTCTCCAGTCTCCAGTCTCCAGTCTCCAGTCTCCAGTCTCCAGTCTCCAGTCTCCAGTCTCCAGTCTCCAGTCTCCAGTCTCCAGTCTCCAGTCTCCAGTCTCCAGTCTCCAGTCTCCAGTCTCCAGTCTCCAGTCTCCAGTCTCCAGTCTCCAGTCTCCAGTCTCCAGTCTCCAGTCTCCAGTCTCCAGTCTCCAGTCTCCAGTCTCCAGTCTCCAGTCTCCAGTCTCCAGTCTCCAGTCTCCAGTCTCCAGTCTCCAGTCTCCAGTCTCCAGTCTCCAGTCTCCAGTCTCCAGTCTCCAGTCTCCAGTCTCCAGTCTCCAGTCTCCAGTCTCCAGTCTCCAGTCTCCAGTCTCCAGTCTCCAGTCTCCAGTCTCCAGTCTCCAGTCTCCAGTCTCCAGTCTCCAGTCTCCAGTCTCCAGTCTCCAGTCTCCAGTCTCCAGTCTCCAGTCTCCAGTCTCCAGTCTCCAGTCTCCAGTCTCCAGTCTCCAGTCTCCAGTCTCCAGTCTCCAGTCTCCAGTCTCCAGTCTCCAGTCTCCAGTCTCCAGTCTCCAGTCTCCAGTCTCCAGTCTCCAGTCTCCAGTCTCCAGTCTCCAGTCTCCAGTCTCCAGTCTCCAGTCTCCAGTCTCCAGTCTCCAGTCTCCAGTCTCCAGTCTCCAGTCTCCAGTCTCCAGTCTCCAGTCTCCAGTCTCCAGTCTCCAGTCTCCAGTCTCCAGTCTCCAGTCTCCAGTCTCCAGTCTCCAGTCTCCAGTCTCCAGTCTCCAGTCTCCAGTCTCCAGTCTCCAGTCTCCAGTCTCCAGTCTCCAGTCTCCAGTCTCCAGTCTCCAGTCTCCAGTCTCCAGTCTCCAGTCTCCAGTCTCCAGTCTCCAGTCTCCAGTCTCCAGTCTCCAGTCTCCAGTCTCCAGTCTCCAGTCTCCAGTCTCCAGTCTCCAGTCTCCAGTCTCCAGTCTCCAGTCTCCAGTCTCCAGTCTCCAGTCTCCAGTCTCCAGTCTCCAGTCTCCAGTCTCCAGTCTCCAGTCTCCAGTCTCCAGTCTCCAGTCTCCAGTCTCCAGTCTCCAGTCTCCAGTCTCCAGTCTCCAGTCTCCAGTCTCCAGTCTCCAGTCTCCAGTCTCCAGTCTCCAGTCTCCAGTCTCCAGTCTCCAGTCTCCAGTCTCCAGTCTCCAGTCTCCAGTCTCCAGTCTCCAGTCTCCAGTCTCCAGTCTCCAGTCTCCAGTCTCCAGTCTCCAGTCTCCAGTCTCCAGTCTCCAGTCTCCAGTCTCCAGTCTCCAGTCTCCAGTCTCCAGTCTCCAGTCTCCAGTCTCCAGTCTCCAGTCTCCAGTCTCCAGTCTCCAGTCTCCAGTCTCCAGTCTCCAGTCTCCAGTCTCCAGTCTCCAGTCTCCAGTCTCCAGTCTCCAGTCTCCAGTCTCCAGTCTCCAGTCTCCAGTCTCCAGTCTCCAGTCTCCAGTCTCCAGTCTCCAGTCTCCAGTCTCCAGTCTCCAGTCTCCAGTCTCCAGTCTCCAGTCTCCAGTCTCCAGTCTCCAGTCTCCAGTCTCCAGTCTCCAGTCTCCAGTCTCCAGTCTCCAGTCTCCAGTCTCCAGTCTCCAGTCTCCAGTCTCCAGTCTCCAGTCTCCAGTCTCCAGTCTCCAGTCTCCAGTCTCCAGTCTCCAGTCTCCAGTCTCCAGTCTCCAGTCTCCAGTCTCCAGTCTCCAGTCTCCAGTCTCCAGTCTCCAGTCTCCAGTCTCCAGTCTCCAGTCTCCAGTCTCCAGTCTCCAGTCTCCAGTCTCCAGTCTCCAGTCTCCAGTCTCCAGTCTCCAGTCTCCAGTCTCCAGTCTCCAGTCTCCAGTCTCCAGTCTCCAGTCTCCAGTCTCCAGTCTCCAGTCTCCAGTCTCCAGTCTCCAGTCTCCAGTCTCCAGTCTCCAGTCTCCAGTCTCCAGTCTCCAGTCTCCAGTCTCCAGTCTCCAGTCTCCAGTCTCCAGTCTCCAGTCTCCAGTCTCCAGTCTCCAGTCTCCAGTCTCCAGTCTCCAGTCTCCAGTCTCCAGTCTCATGGACTCAGAGATCCGGGGCTGGGGTTCTCGAGCGTTCCTCCCTGCTTAGTGGGCTTTTCGCGCGAAAAGGCCCACTAAGCAGGGAGCCTCCTTGCTCTCGAACCCTGGTTGCTAGCGGGTCACTCAGAGATCCGGGGCTGGGGTTCTCGAGCGTTCCTCCCTGCTTAGTGGGCTTTTCGCGCGAAAAGGCCCACTAAGCAGGGAGCCTCCTTGCTCTCGAACCCTGGTTGCTAGCGGGTCACTCAGAGATCCGGGGCTGGGGTTCTCGAGCGTTCCTCCCTGCTTAGTGGGCTTTTCGCGCGAAAAGGCCCACTAAGCAGGGAGCCTCCTTGCTCTCGAACCCTGGTTGCTAGCGGGTCACTCAGAGATCCGGGGCTGGGGTTCTCGAGCGTTCCTCCCTGCTTAGTGGGCTTTTCGCGCGAAAAGGCCCACTAAGCAGGGAGCCTCCTTGCTCTCGAACCCTGGTTGCTAGCGGGTCACTCAGAGATCCGGGGCTGGGGTTCTCGAGCGTTCCTCCCTGCTTAGTGGGCTTTTCGCGCGAAAAGGCCCACTAAGCAGGGAGCCTCCTTGCTCTCGAACCCTGGTTGCTAGCGGGTCACTCAGAGATCCGGGGCTGGGGTTCTCGAGCGTTCCTCCCTGCTTAGTGGGCTTTTCGCGCGAAAAGGCCCACTAAGCAGGGAGCCTCCTTGCTCTCGAACCCTGGTTGCTAGCGGGTCACTCAGAGATCCGGGGCTGGGGTTCTCGAGCGTTCCTCCCTGCTTAGTGGGCTTTTCGCGCGAAAAGGCCCACTAAGCAGGGAGCCTCCTTGCTCTCGAACCCTGGTTGCTAGCGGGTCACTCAGAGATCCGGGGCTGGGGTTCTCGAGCGTTCCTCCCTGCTTAGTGGGCTTTTCGCGCGAAAAGGCCCACTAAGCAGGGAGCCTCCTTGCTCTCGAACCCTGGTTGCTAGCGGGTCACTCAGAGATCCGGGGCTGGGGTTCTCGAGCGTTCCTCCCTGCTTAGTGGGCTTTTCGCGCGAAAAGGCCCACTAAGCAGGGAGCCTCCTTGCTCTCGAACCCTGGTTGCTAGCGGGTCACTCAGAGATCCGGGGCTGGGGTTCTCGAGCGTTCCTCCCTGCTTAGTGGGCTTTTCGCGCGAAAAGGCCCACTAAGCAGGGAGCCTCCTTGCTCTCGAACCCTGGTTGCTAGCGGGTCACTCAGAGATCCGGGGCTGGGGTTCTCGAGCGTTCCTCCCTGCTTAGTGGGCTTTTCGCGCGAAAAGGCCCACTAAGCAGGGAGCCTCCTTGCTCTCGAACCCTGGTTGCTAGCGGGTCACTCAGAGATCCGGGGCTGGGGTTCTCGAGCGTTCCTCCCTGCTTAGTGGGCTTTTCGCGCGAAAAGGCCCACTAAGCAGGGAGCCTCCTTGCTCTCGAACCCTGGTTGCTAGCGGGTCACTCAGAGATCCGGGGCTGGGGTTCTCGAGCGTTCCTCCCTGCTTAGTGGGCTTTTCGCGCGAAAAGGCCCACTAAGCAGGGAGCCTCCTTGCTCTCGAACCCTGGTTGCTAGCGGGTCACTCAGAGATCCGGGGCTGGGGTTCTCGAGCGTTCCTCCCTGCTTAGTGGGCTTTTCGCGCGAAAAGGCCCACTAAGCAGGGAGCCTCCTTGCTCTCGAACCCTGGTTGCTAGCGGGTCACTCAGAGATCCGGGGCTGGGGTTCTCGAGCGTTCCTCCCTGCTTAGTGGGCTTTTCGCGCGAAAAGGCCCACTAAGCAGGGAGCCTCCTTGCTCTCGAACCCTGGTTGCTAGCGGGTCACTCAGAGATCCGGGGCTGGGGTTCTCGAGCGTTCCTCCCTGCTTAGTGGGCTTTTCGCGCGAAAAGGCCCACTAAGCAGGGAGCCTCCTTGCTCTCGAACCCTGGTTGCTAGCGGGTCACTCAGAGATCCGGGGCTGGGGTTCTCGAGCGTTCCTCCCTGCTTAGTGGGCTTTTCGCGCGAAAAGGCCCACTAAGCAGGGAGCCTCCTTGCTCTCGAACCCTGGTTGCTAGCGGGTCACTCAGAGATCCGGGGCTGGGGTTCTCGAGCGTTCCTCCCTGCTTAGTGGGCTTTTCGCGCGAAAAGGCCCACTAAGCAGGGAGCCTCCTTGCTCTCGAACCCTGGTTGCTAGCGGGTCACTCAGAGATCCGGGGCTGGGGTTCTCGAGCGTTCCTCCCTGCTTAGTGGGCTTTTCGCGCGAAAAGGCCCACTAAGCAGGGAGCCTCCTTGCTCTCGAACCCTGGTTGCTAGCGGGTCACTCAGAGATCCGGGGCTGGGGTTCTCGAGCGTTCCTCCCTGCTTAGTGGGCTTTTCGCGCGAAAAGGCCCACTAAGCAGGGAGCCTCCTTGCTCTCGAACCCTGGTTGCTAGCGGGTCACTCAGAGATCCGGGGCTGGGGTTCTCGAGCGTTCCTCCCTGCTTAGTGGGCTTTTCGCGCGAAAAGGCCCACTAAGCAGGGAGCCTCCTTGCTCTCGAACCCTGGTTGCTAGCGGGTCACTCAGAGATCCGGGGCTGGGGTTCTCGAGCGTTCCTCCCTGCTTAGTGGGCTTTTCGCGCGAAAAGGCCCACTAAGCAGGGAGCCTCCTTGCTCTCGAACCCTGGTTGCTAGCGGGTCACTCAGAGATCCGGGGCTGGGGTTCTCGAGCGTTCCTCCCTGCTTAGTGGGCTTTTCGCGCGAAAAGGCCCACTAAGCAGGGAGCCTCCTTGCTCTCGAACCCTGGTTGCTAGCGGGTCACTCAGAGATCCGGGGCTGGGGTTCTCGAGCGTTCCTCCCTGCTTAGTGGGCTTTTCGCGCGAAAAGGCCCACTAAGCAGGGAGCCTCCTTGCTCTCGAACCCTGGTTGCTAGCGGGTCACTCAGAGATCCGGGGCTGGGGTTCTCGAGCGTTCCTCCCTGCTTAGTGGGCTTTTCGCGCGAAAAGGCCCACTAAGCAGGGAGCCTCCTTGCTCTCGAACCCTGGTTGCTAGCGGGTCACTCAGAGATCCGGGGCTGGGGTTCTCGAGCGTTCCTCCCTGCTTAGTGGGCTTTTCGCGCGAAAAGGCCCACTAAGCAGGGAGCCTCCTTGCTCTCGAACCCTGGTTGCTAGCGGGTCACTCAGAGATCCGGGGCTGGGGTTCTCGAGCGTTCCTCCCTGCTTAGTGGGCTTTTCGCGCGAAAAGGCCCACTAAGCAGGGAGCCTCCTTGCTCTCGAACCCTGGTTGCTAGCGGGTCACTCAGAGATCCGGGGCTGGGGTTCTCGAGCGTTCCTCCCTGCTTAGTGGGCTTTTCGCGCGAAAAGGCCCACTAAGCAGGGAGCCTCCTTGCTCTCGAACCCTGGTTGCTAGCGGGTCACTCAGAGATCCGGGGCTGGGGTTCTCGAGCGTTCCTCCCTGCTTAGTGGGCTTTTCGCGCGAAAAGGCCCACTAAGCAGGGAGCCTCCTTGCTCTCGAACCCTGGTTGCTAGCGGGTCACTCAGAGATCCGGGGCTGGGGTTCTCGAGCGTTCCTCCCTGCTTAGTGGGCTTTTCGCGCGAAAAGGCCCACTAAGCAGGGAGCCTCCTTGCTCTCGAACCCTGGTTGCTAGCGGGTCACTCAGAGATCCGGGGCTGGGGTTCTCGAGCGTTCCTCCCTGCTTAGTGGGCTTTTCGCGCGAAAAGGCCCACTAAGCAGGGAGCCTCCTTGCTCTCGAACCCTGGTTGCTAGCGGGTCACTCAGAGATCCGGGGCTGGGGTTCTCGAGCGTTCCTCCCTGCTTAGTGGGCTTTTCGCGCGAAAAGGCCCACTAAGCAGGGAGCCTCCTTGCTCTCGAACCCTGGTTGCTAGCGGGTCACTCAGAGATCCGGGGCTGGGGTTCTCGAGCGTTCCTCCCTGCTTAGTGGGCTTTTCGCGCGAAAAGGCCCACTAAGCAGGGAGCCTCCTTGCTCTCGAACCCTGGTTGCTAGCGGGTCACTCAGAGATCCGGGGCTGGGGTTCTCGAGCGTTCCTCCCTGCTTAGTGGGCTTTTCGCGCGAAAAGGCCCACTAAGCAGGGAGCCTCCTTGCTCTCGAACCCTGGTTGCTAGCGGGTCACTCAGAGATCCGGGGCTGGGGTTCTCGAGCGTTCCTCCCTGCTTAGTGGGCTTTTCGCGCGAAAAGGCCCACTAAGCAGGGAGCCTCCTTGCTCTCGAACCCTGGTTGCTAGCGGGTCACTCAGAGATCCGGGGCTGGGGTTCTCGAGCGTTCCTCCCTGCTTAGTGGGCTTTTCGCGCGAAAAGGCCCACTAAGCAGGGAGCCTCCTTGCTCTCGAACCCTGGTTGCTAGCGGGTCACTCAGAGATCCGGGGCTGGGGTTCTCGAGCGTTCCTCCCTGCTTAGTGGGCTTTTCGCGCGAAAAGGCCCACTAAGCAGGGAGCCTCCTTGCTCTCGAACCCTGGTTGCTAGCGGGTCACTCAGAGATCCGGGGCTGGGGTTCTCGAGCGTTCCTCCCTGCTTAGTGGGCTTTTCGCGCGAAAAGGCCCACTAAGCAGGGAGCCTCCTTGCTCTCGAACCCTGGTTGCTAGCGGGTCACTCAGAGATCCGGGGCTGGGGTTCTCGAGCGTTCCTCCCTGCTTAGTGGGCTTTTCGCGCGAAAAGGCCCACTAAGCAGGGAGCCTCCTTGCTCTCGAACCCTGGTTGCTAGCGGGTCACTCAGAGATCCGGGGCTGGGGTTCTCGAGCGTTCCTCCCTGCTTAGTGGGCTTTTCGCGCGAAAAGGCCCACTAAGCAGGGAGCCTCCTTGCTCTCGAACCCTGGTTGCTAGCGGGTCACTCAGAGATCCGGGGCTGGGGTTCTCGAGCGTTCCTCCCTGCTTAGTGGGCTTTTCGCGCGAAAAGGCCCACTAAGCAGGGAGCCTCCTTGCTCTCGAACCCTGGTTGCTAGCGGGTCACTCAGAGATCCGGGGCTGGGGTTCTCGAGCGTTCCTCCCTGCTTAGTGGGCTTTTCGCGCGAAAAGGCCCACTAAGCAGGGAGCCTCCTTGCTCTCGAACCCTGGTTGCTAGCGGGTCACTCAGAGATCCGGGGCTGGGGTTCTCGAGCGTTCCTCCCTGCTTAGTGGGCTTTTCGCGCGAAAAGGCCCACTAAGCAGGGAGCCTCCTTGCTCTCGAACCCTGGTTGCTAGCGGGTCACTCAGAGATCCGGGGCTGGGGTTCTCGAGCGTTCCTCCCTGCTTAGTGGGCTTTTCGCGCGAAAAGGCCCACTAAGCAGGGAGCCTCCTTGCTCTCGAACCCTGGTTGCTAGCGGGTCACTCAGAGATCCGGGGCTGGGGTTCTCGAGCGTTCCTCCCTGCTTAGTGGGCTTTTCGCGCGAAAAGGCCCACTAAGCAGGGAGCCTCCTTGCTCTCGAACCCTGGTTGCTAGCGGGTCACTCAGAGATCCGGGGCTGGGGTTCTCGAGCGTTCCTCCCTGCTTAGTGGGCTTTTCGCGCGAAAAGGCCCACTAAGCAGGGAGCCTCCTTGCTCTCGAACCCTGGTTGCTAGCGGGTCACTCAGAGATCCGGGGCTGGGGTTCTCGAGCGTTCCTCCCTGCTTAGTGGGCTTTTCGCGCGAAAAGGCCCACTAAGCAGGGAGCCTCCTTGCTCTCGAACCCTGGTTGCTAGCGGGTCACTCAGAGATCCGGGGCTGGGGTTCTCGAGCGTTCCTCCCTGCTTAGTGGGCTTTTCGCGCGAAAAGGCCCACTAAGCAGGGAGCCTCCTTGCTCTCGAACCCTGGTTGCTAGCGGGTCACTCAGAGATCCGGGGCTGGGGTTCTCGAGCGTTCCTCCCTGCTTAGTGGGCTTTTCGCGCGAAAAGGCCCACTAAGCAGGGAGCCTCCTTGCTCTCGAACCCTGGTTGCTAGCGGGTCACTCAGAGATCCGGGGCTGGGGTTCTCGAGCGTTCCTCCCTGCTTAGTGGGCTTTTCGCGCGAAAAGGCCCACTAAGCAGGGAGCCTCCTTGCTCTCGAACCCTGGTTGCTAGCGGGTCACTCAGAGATCCGGGGCTGGGGTTCTCGAGCGTTCCTCCCTGCTTAGTGGGCTTTTCGCGCGAAAAGGCCCACTAAGCAGGGAGCCTCCTTGCTCTCGAACCCTGGTTGCTAGCGGGTCACTCAGAGATCCGGGGCTGGGGTTCTCGAGCGTTCCTCCCTGCTTAGTGGGCTTTTCGCGCGAAAAGGCCCACTAAGCAGGGAGCCTCCTTGCTC
The DNA here is from genome assembly GCA_963680715.1 of Tetragnatha montana. NCBI lineage: Eukaryota > Metazoa > Arthropoda > Arachnida > Araneae > Tetragnathidae > Tetragnatha > Tetragnatha montana. The sequence continues at coordinate 27,770,791 of OY796676.1, read as the reverse complement.
TCGAACCCTGGTTGCTAGCGGGTCACTCAGAGATCCGGGGCTGGGGTTCTCGAGCGTTCCTCCCTGCTTAGTGGGCTTTTCGCGCGAAAAGGCCCACTAAGCAGGGAGCCTCCTTGCTCTCGAACCCTGGTTGCTAGCGGGTCACTCAGAGATCCGGGGCTGGGGTTCTCGAGCGTTCCTCCCTGCTTAGTGGGCTTTTCGCGCGAAAAGGCCCACTAAGCAGGGAGCCTCCTTGCTCTCGAACCCTGGTTGCTAGCGGGTCACTCAGAGATCCGGGGCTGGGGTTCTCGAGCGTTCCTCCCTGCTTAGTGGGCTTTTCGCGCGAAAAGGCCCACTAAGCAGGGAGCCTCCTTGCTCTCGAACCCTGGTTGCTAGCGGGTCACTCAGAGATCCGGGGCTGGGGTTCTCGAGCGTTCCTCCCTGCTTAGTGGGCTTTTCGCGCGAAAAGGCCCACTAAGCAGGGAGCCTCCTTGCTCTCGAACCCTGGTTGCTAGCGGGTCACTCAGAGATCCGGGGCTGGGGTTCTCGAGCGTTCCTCCCTGCTTAGTGGGCTTTTCGCGCGAAAAGGCCCACTAAGCAGGGAGCCTCCTTGCTCTCGAACCCTGGTTGCTAGCGGGTCACTCAGAGATCCGGGGCTGGGGTTCTCGAGCGTTCCTCCCTGCTTAGTGGGCTTTTCGCGCGAAAAGGCCCACTAAGCAGGGAGCCTCCTTGCTCTCGAACCCTGGTTGCTAGCGGGTCACTCAGAGATCCGGGGCTGGGGTTCTCGAGCGTTCCTCCCTGCTTAGTGGGCTTTTCGCGCGAAAAGGCCCACTAAGCAGGGAGCCTCCTTGCTCTCGAACCCTGGTTGCTAGCGGGTCACTCAGAGATCCGGGGCTGGGGTTCTCGAGCGTTCCTCCCTGCTTAGTGGGCTTTTCGCGCGAAAAGGCCCACTAAGCAGGGAGCCTCCTTGCTCTCGAACCCTGGTTGCTAGCGGGTCACTCAGAGATCCGGGGCTGGGGTTCTCGAGCGTTCCTCCCTGCTTAGTGGGCTTTTCGCGCGAAAAGGCCCACTAAGCAGGGAGCCTCCTTGCTCTCGAACCCTGGTTGCTAGCGGGTCACTCAGAGATCCGGGGCTGGGGTTCTCGAGCGTTCCTCCCTGCTTAGTGGGCTTTTCGCGCGAAAAGGCCCACTAAGCAGGGAGCCTCCTTGCTCTCGAACCCTGGTTGCTAGCGGGTCACTCAGAGATCCGGGGCTGGGGTTCTCGAGCGTTCCTCCCTGCTTAGTGGGCTTTTCGCGCGAAAAGGCCCACTAAGCAGGGAGCCTCCTTGCTCTCGAACCCTGGTTGCTAGCGGGTCACTCAGAGATCCGGGGCTGGGGTTCTCGAGCGTTCCTCCCTGCTTAGTGGGCTTTTCGCGCGAAAAGGCCCACTAAGCAGGGAGCCTCCTTGCTCTCGAACCCTGGTTGCTAGCGGGTCACTCAGAGATCCGGGGCTGGGGTTCTCGAGCGTTCCTCCCTGCTTAGTGGGCTTTTCGCGCGAAAAGGCCCACTAAGCAGGGAGCCTCCTTGCTCTCGAACCCTGGTTGCTAGCGGGTCACTCAGAGATCCGGGGCTGGGGTTCTCGAGCGTTCCTCCCTGCTTAGTGGGCTTTTCGCGCGAAAAGGCCCACTAAGCAGGGAGCCTCCTTGCTCTCGAACCCTGGTTGCTAGCGGGTCACTCAGAGATCCGGGGCTGGGGTTCTCGAGCGTTCCTCCCTGCTTAGTGGGCTTTTCGCGCGAAAAGGCCCACTAAGCAGGGAGCCTCCTTGCTCTCGAACCCTGGTTGCTAGCGGGTCACTCAGAGATCCGGGGCTGGGGTTCTCGAGCGTTCCTCCCTGCTTAGTGGGCTTTTCGCGCGAAAAGGCCCACTAAGCAGGGAGCCTCCTTGCTCTCGAACCCTGGTTGCTAGCGGGTCACTCAGAGATCCGGGGCTGGGGTTCTCGAGCGTTCCTCCCTGCTTAGTGGGCTTTTCGCGCGAAAAGGCCCACTAAGCAGGGAGCCTCCTTGCTCTCGAACCCTGGTTGCTAGCGGGTCACTCAGAGATCCGGGGCTGGGGTTCTCGAGCGTTCCTCCCTGCTTAGTGGGCTTTTCGCGCGAAAAGCCTAAAAGGCACTTAGCGGGTCACCACTTTGGTTGCCGTGGTTGCTGTGGTTCCCACTAAAAGCCCACTAAGAAAAGCCCACTCGTTGTCTATAAATTATCCCAAACACTATGTAACTAAACAGTATGTGAAATCCGAACTGGAATGATTAACAAGTGCTACTACACTACGGAACAA